>JAUMJK010000657.1:0-623670 GCA_033558105.1 Coccyzus lansbergi
GACGATGGATCCTCCAAAGTAATTATGAGACTCCAAGTTGTAGAATGGAAGGGACCTTAAAGATCATCCAGTTCTAACCACCCTGTGATGGGCAGAGACACCTCCACTAGATCAGGCTGCTCAAGGTCCCACCCAACCTGACCTTGGACATCTCCAGGGATGGAGCATCCACGACTTTCCTGGGCAACCTTTTCCAGGGCCTTACCACACTCATGGTGAAGAAATTCTTATTACATCCAGTCTAACTCTGCCCCCCTCCAGTTTATCCCCATTCTCCTCATCCTGTCACTCCAAGCCTTTGTGAACAATCCCTCCCCAGCTTTCCTGTAGCCCCTTCAGGTACTGGAAGGTTTCTATAAGGTCTCCTCAGAGCCTTCTCTTCTCTAGGCTGAGCAAGCCCAATTGTCTCAGCCTATCCTCGTATGGGAGGTGCTCCAACCTTCTTATCATCTTTAGAGCCCTCCTATGTAACTGTTCCAACAGTTCCACATTCTTCTTTTGTTGAGGATTCCAGAATTACAAAGTGGTATAGTATTGAGAAGAGAATAACTTAGATATCATGAAAGCTTTAAAGAGTTACAGCAGCCCAATAAGGATTGAGTAGCTGCTTTCCTCAAGCAGCTCCTCCTTGGTTTTGTAGCTGTGGCAATTCAGTAATTGTTCTTCTAGGTCACAACAAACCCAAAAACCTCCCAAAACATCCTCTCAGTTAGGGTCTCTCCTTCTCTTTCAGGATTTTCCATCCTGCCCTGAGCTTTGCAGCCATTACCTTTGCTGCCCATCCCCAAACACAGTCCTAGACGTGCACCATCTGGAGAAGAGCTGCCTTTGCAGGGCAGCCTCTTGCCCAGAGGGCTATGAGTAGAGTCGTGAGGTGCTTAGTGGAAAAGGACTAAATCTCATTAAGGGTTTTAACATTTATGGCCAGAGAGATAATGAAGGAAGGTAATTTGAGGTAGTTTTATTGTCGTTATAATGTTTCCCTGAAGCAGAAAAATAAAAGCCAGTGGATAATGTCCATAAGGAGTTTTGCTATCTTATTCTTTTTGCTGTTTTTTTTTCCCAATGAGTGTCATTTTACAAACACAGTGAAGACAATTACATGATGTTGAAACCCAGAATTACAAGACTTACCTAGTTGTCAAGACCTATGTCAGAGACCTACTGCAGTTGACAAGAATCCCTTGGCCCCAGTATAACTGGTTTATTATAAGGACCAGTGCTTGCAGGGTCCTGTATCTGGAGATCATAAAATAATAGAATCATAGAATCACCAGGTTGGAAGAGACACCAGATCACCAAGTACAACCGTTCCTATCAAACACTAAGCCATGCACCTCAGCACCTCGTCCACCTGTCCCTTAAACCCCTCCAGGGAAGGTGAATCAATCACCTCCCTGGCAGCCTCTGCCAGTACCCAATGACCCTTTCTGTGAAAATTGTTTTCCTAATGTCCAGTCCTAATCTCCCCTGGCAGAGTTTGAGGCCATTGACTCTTATCCTGGCCCCTAACACTTGGAAGAAGAGGCCAGTTCCCTACTCTCCACAACCTCCTTTCAGGTAGTTGTAGCGAGCAATGAGGTCTCCCCTCAGCCTCCTCTTCTCCAGGATAAACATTTGCGTCAGAGCGTCAACATCCTTCTTGTGGTGAGGCAATATGATACTCTACTAGAAGGGGCCCAGAGATGTTCTGGCAGATCCTATTTTCCATCCCTCCTTTTGAAAATCCCACACGAGGACAGGCCAAGAGAGTTTGGCTTGTTCAGCCGGAGAAGAGAAGGTTCCAAGGAGAACTTATAGTGACCTTCCAGTACATGAAAGGGGCTACAAGAAAGCTGGGGAGGGACTGTTCACAAAGGCTTGTGGTGATGGGACTAGGGACAATGGGGATAAACTGGGGAAGGGCAGATTTAGACTAGACTTAAGGAAGAACTTCTTCACCATGAGGGTGCAGAGGCCCTGGAACAGGTTGCCCAGGGAAGCTGTGGCTGCCCCATCCCTGGAGGTGTTCAAGGCCAGGCTGGATGGGGCTTGGAGCAACCTGATCCAGTGGGAGCTGTCCCAGGGGTTTTAGCACTACGTGATTTTTAAGGTCCTTTCGAACCCAAGCTGTTCTATAATTCCATGATTCTATGAGTCTTTATTTTCTGACTTTACTGTCTCATTTTACCCTCTTCTGCAATGTGAGAAGAAGGGCAGATGATGGAACAAAGGAAACCTGAAGTGAGGGAAAAGCACTAACATTTTTTTCTATTATAATATGCGCTAATGAACTTCTGGAACTCACTGCCACAGTAAGTCAAGGAGTTCCCTTGCACAACACAAGTTTTCTTAAAATATGCTCACACAAAACTCTTTAGCATCTTTTCAGACTTAGTTTAAGAGTGGGTCGGTATTTTTTGGCCTAAAGCTTCTTGTTTGTGTTGAGAGAAGCCCTGAAGAGAAGGATTTGGGGGTTACGAGGACAGGGTGAGGGAGCTGGGTTTGTCCATCCTGGAGAAGAGAAAGCTGCGGGAAGACCTTAAAGCAGCTTCCAGTGTTTAAAAGGGTCCAGGAAATCTGAGGAGGTGTTCTTGGTCAGGTAGTGCAGGGACAGGACGAGAGGGAACGGTTTTAAGCAGAAAGAGAGGAGGTTTAAATACTAAGAATAAAATTTACTACAACTCCCAGCCTGCACTGCGGTCTGAGGGCGCTCCGAGCTCAGAGAACTACAGCTCCCAGCATGCCCTGCGGCCTGATGGGGGGCTGCGGCGCACCCCTCTGAGAGAACTACAACTCCCGTCCTGCATCGCGCCACACGCAGCTTTTCTATTGGTCGGCTGGCGGGTGGGCGCCTCTCACGTGATCCACAGGGTGGTTCTTCCCCCCGTCGCCGCGGCAACCGGCGCAAACAAGATGGCGGTGGCCTGGTGGGAGCGCGAGGCTTAGCCCTCCTCCTCCTCGCAGCGCATGGCGGGGGGCGAGGAGAACAGAGGGGAGAGTGACCCCACTGAGCCCCTTCCCCCTGCTCGTGTATCCCCCGAGCCCCTCTCCCAGGAGTTCCCAGGGGAGCAGCACCACGACGGAGCCAGCTTGGCGCAGCCACAGCTCAGCCCGGCTCAGCGAGAGGAGGAGGAAGAAGAGGAGGAGGAAGAAGAGGCGTCACAGCACGCAGAGGTTCAGCTGAGTGTCCCCCAGCTGTGAGGGAAGGGGTGTGCTCGTATGGGAAAAGCCCTTGTCCCCCCACCTCATCACTAAGTGGGGGAGAAGGGGGAAGCAATGGGGGCACCAGGAAGAAATTTCTTATTCCTCATACAGGCAAAAGGCTGACTTGCTCTGTTTCCCAACGAAGTGGGAGGAAGATGTGCCAGAGGAGGGTTAGGTTGGATGTTAAGAAAAGGTTCTTCACCTAGGGAGTGGTGCTGCAGTGGACATTTGGAAGGATTTATTCTCTAAAAGGGTTCTCAGGCCCTGGCAGAGGCTGCCCAGGGAGGTAGTGGAGTCCCCATCCCTGGAGGTGTTTAAAAGACAGGGAAGTGAAGTCCTCAGGGATCTGGTTTAGTAGTGGATGGATAAGATTGGACTTGATGATCTCAAGGGTCTTTTCTAGCCAAACGATTCTATTAACATCTCCCCAGGGAAGCAGTTGCAGAACCAAGCTTGACAATATTCCAGAAACATGTGACCAGTGTGCTCAGACCAACTGTATGAGTGGTGGGGTTGTCATGCACAGGGACAGGACTTAGACTCGATGATCCTTGTAACTTGTCCCTTCTAACTCAGGTTATATTGTGAATCCTTTTAAGGGACCTTAAAGATCATCCAGTTCCAATCCCCCTGCCACGGGCAGGGACACCTCCCACTGGATTAGGCTGCTCAAAGCCCCATCCAACCTGGCTTTGGACTCCTCCAGGGAGGAAACATCCATGAATTTCCTGGACAACCTGTGCCACTGCCTCACCATCCTCATTGAGAAGAATTTCTTCCTAACGCCTAATCTAAATCTTCCCCCTTCCAATTTAAAGCCATTCCCCTTTGTCCTATCACTTCAGGCCCTTGTAAAAAGTCCTTCCCCAGCTTTTCTGGGGCATCTCCCAGTACTGGAAGGCTACTTTAAGGGTCTCTGCAGAGCCTTCTCTTTTCTACACCCTTCCCCCAAGATCCAGGGAAAGAAAAAAGAAAACGAGGAGAAAAAAAATTAGAGGGTAGGAAACCAAAATTACTGCTTTAATGAAATGATGATAATAATTTGAAAGTAATAAAAATTATACAAATATATGAGATTGTGCCCCTACACCTCTCCTCAATGACTACATCACCACAAATGCTGCAGAGCAGACACGAGGGAATGTGTCCACAGCTAGGAAGGAGCTGAGCTCAGTAGCTGGATTTAGAAATGCATAGTTCTGGGATTAGAAGCAACCAGACCATCAAAGTCCTCACTGGGCATTGGCCACAGAAGAGGGGGAGACCCTCATGGTCTCTCAATTTTTTTTTTTTTTTTTTTGCCAGCTTGAGGATGGCCTGGGTTGCTAGAGGAATGAGTTTAAGCATTTCAGCATCCCAGTGCCTGGAATTATCACTTCTAGAGAGGAACTGTCTGAAAAAACACGCAGTTTGCTTTCAGAGAATGAAGTTACTTCGAGCGATTGAGTTAGAATCGGAAACACCCTCCCTCATTGCTCAGTGTCATTGAGGGGGAAGGAAGGAGGAGGCAGTGAGGGCACCAAGTAGACATTTCTCATTTCCCCAAAGAAGGGAAAGGCTGCTTTGGTCTGTTTCCCCTGCACCTCTCATTTTTACCTCTTATTTTATAGAATCATAGAATCATAGAACAACCAGGTTGGAAGGGACCCATTGCATCTTTTAGTCCAACCATTCCTATCAAACGCTAAAGCAAGTCCCTCAAGACCTCATCCACCTGTGACTTAAACACCTCCAGGGAAGGTGAATCAACTACCTCCCTGGGCAGCCTATTTCAATGCCGAATGACCCTTTCTGTGAAAAACTTCCTCCTAATCTCCAGCCTAAATCTCCCCTGGTGGAACTTGAGGCCATTCCCTCTTGTCCTGTCCCCTGTCACTTGGGAGAAGAGGCCAGCTCCCTCCTCTCTACAACCTCCCTTCAGGTAGTTGTAGAGAGTAATGAGGTCTCCTCTCAGCCTCCTCTGATCCTTTAGGATCCCTTCCATCCCTGTGGTGTCCAGGATGGTTCTGGATTACCTTTCTCCCTCTTTGCTGTATAAGCCGGCAAACGGATGGTGAAATTAAACCCTTTCCCTGTTTATTTGCCCTGCTCTAAGATTCATTCAGTCCCTGGAACCAGGTGGATTATTTCTCCCTGCTCTGTTGGGCTCTAAAGTGTCCACGGCCACCGCATTATCACCTCATATTTTTACCCAGTGGAAACACATCTATAGCCTCCATTGCCTTAATGTAGAGGTGCTCTAATTTAGCTGATGGCCATTTGAAACATTATTTATCTTGGTCCCTAGATTAGCAATTGTTGTGGGACTTCTCCAAGCTTATAGGAATTTCACAAGCCATTGGCTTATTTTCTCATTAAAGCTATGCGGTGGTTCATTAGTGCCATCTGTCAAGAACTCTTTTTTGGCAAGATTGTTCTCTGAAGAGCAGTGCTAGCTGCTCATGCCAAACAGATTTAAAGGGCCTCCTATCATGCGCATATTGGGGTACAACACTGGGGTTGTGTTAGTGTTGATTTGCTGAGATGTTAACATCCATAATCAATGTGAGTTTCACGGCTCAACATCTCTGGAAATGGGTCCTGTTTAGAGCTGCACATTTAAACCAGAGTGCGGGAGTGGGGAATCCCAACAAAAAGCTGCTGAACCTTTTTAAACATAGAATCATAGAATCATAGAACAACCAGGTTGGAAGGGACCCATCGAATCATCAAGTCCAACCATTCCTATCAAACACTAAACCAAGTCCCTCAAGACCTCATCTACCCGTCCCTTAAACACCTCCAGGGAAGGTGACTCAACCACCTCCCTGGGAAGCCTGTTCCAATGCCAAATGACCCTCTGTGTTAAAAACTTCCTCCTAATGTCCAGCCTAAATCTCCCCTGGCAGACCTTGAGGCCACTCCCTCTTGTCCTGTCCCCTGTCACTTGGGAGAAGAGCCCAGCTCCCTCCTCTCCACAACCTCCTCTCAGGGAGCTGGAGAGAGCAATGAGGTCTCCTCTCAGCCTCCTCTTCTCCAGGCTGAACAACCCCAGCTCTCTCAGCCGCTCCTCATAGGGCCTGTTCTCCAGCCCCTTCACCAGCTTTGTTGCTCTACTGTGGACTTGCTCCAGAGCCTCAACATCCTTCTTGTGGTGAGGGGCCCAGAAATGAACACAGAATTCAAGGAGCGGCCTCACCAGTGCTGAGTACAGAGGGAGAATCACCTCCCTGGACCTGCTGGTCACACCGTTTCTGATCCAAGCCAGGATGCCATTGACCTTCTTGGCCACCTGGGCACACTGCTGGCTCATGTTCAGTCGGCTGTCGACGAACACCCCCAACATGTAGAACTAGTACTCGACATCTTTCTATTTATCTATTTTGTGGGCTCTATTCATCATTTTCCTTAATGTGCCTTGGTAAGGTGATGGAGCACCAAAAGCAGCCTTTGATTGAAGGACTTTTATTACCCTCCATTCCCAGTTGCATTCCAAGCAGCCCCTAGATTCCGCCGCGTGTGGAATTCGTTTCATAAATCTCCCCTTAATCCATTCCTCTCTATGCCCTCCCTTTCTGGTGTTTTATAGGGTCAGTTTGATGGAGTGTTGGATGAAGACACTGTGGCCGAGGGACTCCACAAGCTGGGACGCTCAGCGCCTGGTACCGAATACGTTTATCTTAATCTGTCACTTTCAGTGAGTATGAGCAGCAAACGTCATTGTAAAGAGCTTCTTGCTTAAAGGTTTCCCTTTCTTTAACAGCAAATAGTTGGTCTATTACAAAGAATTTTGAGAGGTAGATTTTGCCTCTGCCTTTCAATGCCATTTCGTAAAACATAGAAAAACCAGGTTGGAAGAGACCCACTGGATCATTAAGTCCAACTGTTCCTGTCAAGCACTAAACCATGTCCCTCAGCACCTCCACCAGTCCCTTAAACACCTCCAGGGAAAGTGAATCCACCACCTGCCTGGGCAGCCTGTTCCAATGCCCAATGACCCTTCCTGTGAAAATTTTTTGCCTAATGTCCAGCCTAAATCTCCCCTGGTGGAGCTTGAGGCCATTCCCTCTCGTCATTTCCCCTGTCACTTGGGAGAAGAGCCCAGCTCCCTCCTCTCTACAACCTCCTTTCAGGGAGCTGGAGAGAGCAATGAGGTCTCCTCTCAGCCTCCTCTTCTCCAGGCTAAACACCCCTAACTCTCTCAGCCGTTCCTCATAAGGCCTGTCCTCCAGCCCCTTCACCAGCTTTGTTGCTTTTCTCTGCACTCACTCCAGAGCCTCAACATCCTTCTTGTGGTGAAGGGACCAGAACTGACCTCAGGATTCGAGGCGCAGTCTCACCAGTGCCGAGTCCAGAGGGAGAAGAATCTCGCTGGCCCTGCTGGCCTTGCCATGTCTGATCCAAGCCAGGATGCTGTTGGCCTTCTTGCCCACCTGGGCACACTGCTGACTCATGTTCAGTCAGCTGTCAACCAACACCCCCAGGTCCTTCTCCTCCAGACAGCTTTTTAGTCAGACTTCTACTAGTCTGGAGCTCTTCATAGGGTTGTTTTGCCCTAAGTGCAGGACCTGGCATTTGGCTGTGTTAAACCTCATGCCATTGCACTCTGCCCAGCTTTCCAGCCTGTTCAGATCCCTTTGCAGAGCTGCCCTACCCTCCAGCAGATCCACACTTCCACCCAGCTTAGTGTCGTCTGCAAACTTGCTAAGGGTACCCTCAATGCCTTCATCCAGGTCGTTGATGAAGACACTGAACAGGGCTGGACCCAGCACTGAGCCCTGGGGAACCCCACTTGTAACTGGCCTCCAGCTGGATTTAACATCATTTTCCACCACTCTCTGGGCCCAGACATCCATTTCATGTAGATGAAACATTTGTCGAGATACAACGTGGCTCCTGCTGAGAAGTGATGTGTTGATGTTGTTTCTTTCACTGCGCAGCAAGAACATTAAGGTTTTTCCTTACCCAGTCTTCAAATGTGAAAATGGATCTTCCTGCTTCAGTCGGCTGGAGACAAAAATAGAGGAACATGCTAAACACCTGAGAACATTGTCCCTCCAGAAAGTTAAAATGGTTGTGTTTTTTTAAAGATTACTTGCTACCATTCCTTTCTCTGAGCAGCCCTGTTTTCCTGGCATTTTTCCTAGCTCCAGCTGTCTCTCCTGGTCGTGTTTCAATGTCATCTTTTGACATTTTCTCCATTCATGGCTGATCTGCAGGTCTAACATCACTTTCTGTATATGTCATTCTGTTCTGACACATCCAGCTGGAGGGACCTTGGGGCATCTCTTCAATGTCTCCTGCCTTTGTGTATCTCTTGGGAGAGTGCTGAGGTTATCCAGCGAGTTATTAAAGTCTCTCTGCTTTATTTTTCCAGGGTCGTGAGTTAAGTGACATTAACATTCTCTCCAGATATGTTCACCTACAGAAGCTGGATCTTTCAGATAATAAAATCAATGGTATGTAGTAAATGCACTAGTAAATTCTTGGGTTGTGAAATCATTTAAGATGAGAAATGCGCTGTACCATGTAGATTTAATAGCACAAAGCCCGGTCTATGTTTTAGTGGTGTAACTACTCCAGCTCTACAGAGTGAGGCGGCAGCTGGATCTTCTTGAGGATGATGTATGGACTGTAGACAACTGCACCAGCTTGAGCTTATCAGTGAGAGCATTGTCCAGTTGATTATCTAAACATAAAACGCAGGCAAGCATGTCTATACAAGGCTGAAGTTGAGATTTTACATGGGCAGTTGGTTGTCATAATATTTAAATTTATGTCTGTTCCCAGCCTTGGTTTTCCCATTGGTGAAAATCTGTATCCTGAGTTTAGAAGGTAACAAATTGAAATGGCATAAACTCTATCTCTTTTGCTCCTTCCCTCTCCCTCATGCTCCCCATCTCATTCTCTACTATAACACCAAAAGGAATAAGCTGTTGTGGGCAATCTGTTGCATTATTTCTTTCGAGTTTGTTTCAGTCGAGGTGCTGAACAATAATAATAGCAGCGCTTCTGTCAGGCAACACTTCTCAGTTTTCATTTTACTAACGATTTGTCTGTGCAGGCTTGGTCTGAACAAAGCAGGGACTTTTCCATAGCAACTAGTCATTTAGTCTTCAGGAGTGGCCCGAATGCTTACAGAATCACAGAATGCTTTGGGTTGGAAGAGACCTTAAAGATCATCCAACCGGGTTTGTTCAGCCTTGAGAAGAGAAGGCTTAGGGGAGACCTTATTGCCATGTCATAGAATCATAGAAACACCAGGTTGGAAGAGACCCACCGGATCATTGAGTCCAACCATTCCTATCAAACACTAAACCATGTCCCTCAGGACCTTATCCACCTGTGCCTTAAATCCCTCCAGGGAAGGTGAATCAACCACCTCCCTGGGCAGCCTGTTCCAATGCTAAATGGCCCTTTCTGTGAAAAACTTCCTCCTAATCTCTAGCCTAAACCTCCCCTGGTAGAGCTTGAGGCCATTCCCTCTTGTCCTGTCCCCTGTCCCTTGGGAGAAGAGCTCAGCTCCCTCCTCTCCACAACCTCCTTTCAGGTACTTGTAGAGAGCAATGAGGTCTCCCCTCAGCCTCCTGTTTTCCAGGCTAAACACCCCCAGCTCTCTCAGCCGTTCCTCATAAGGCCTGTTCTCCAACCCCTTCACCAGCTTTGTAATGGTACATAAAGGGTGTCTGCCAAGAGGAGGGAGACTCCCTTTTTATAAGGAGTTATATTGAAAAGACAAGGGATAAGGGTTATAAGTTACTTCTGTGGACATTCTGGGTTCCAGAAGAGAATTTTCACCATGAGAACAGTTAAACATTGGGATAATCTCCCTAGGGAAGTGGTGGACACCTTCAAGTCTCAGCTTGAGAGAGTTCTGGGCCATCTCACTTAAACTACAAATCACCTAGAAGCTGGACCAGATGTTCCTCGAGGCCCCTTCCAACCTGGCATTCTGTGATTTTGTGGAAGTCTTAATTGCTATTGAACATAACTGTCACGTTTTGACATGATGATCTCCGTGTTTACCTGTGCGTTGACGTAGAGGATTTGTCATTTTGTTTCGTTCCTAGATCTTTCTTGTGTCAGTCACATACCTCACTTACTAGAACTGAATGCTTCCCACAATGAGTTGACTACATAT
Organism: Coccyzus lansbergi; assembly: GCA_033558105.1. Classification (NCBI taxonomy): domain Eukaryota; kingdom Metazoa; phylum Chordata; class Aves; order Cuculiformes; family Coccyzidae; genus Coccyzus; species Coccyzus lansbergi. The sequence goes on from JAUMJK010000657.1 coordinate 10,307, forward strand.
TTTATGTTTAAACCACCTAAAAATCTCAAGGTAAGTTGCAAAACAATGCATTTTATAGTTTACATTCAAGACAGTTTTCAAGATCTAATTTAGACATGTGCAAAAGCTAATTTCACTGCCTTCCTTGTTTTTCTTTCTTACTTCATTTGACATTTTAATGGCTTTTCCAAATGTTTGGGTGTTCTACGTTGGGTTTTCAATTTTTTCTTTTCTTTTATGCCCTGGCACACCATGGGAAAATGGTACACAGCTACCTGTTGTAGCCAAAGCTAAATACAGCCAGACTTTTTTTCCTTGCTTGTTGAATTCATGGCCTTGGGTTGCACCAGAGAAGGTTTAGATGGGACATCAGGAAAAATTTCTTCACCAAAAGGGTTCTCAGGTCTTGGCAGAGGCTGCCTGGGGAGGTGGGTGACTCCCCATCCCTGGAGGTGTTTTAAAGACAGGGAGATGAGGTGCTCAGGGATCTGGTTTAGTTATCGTGGTAGGACTTGATGATCTCAAAGGTCTTTTCCAACCAAACAATTCTGTGCTTCTATGAATTCATCAGACCTTTAGTGGGATCGGTTCCTGCCTTTGAAATTCAGTTGTTATTGTGAAACATGTCCTTAAAGTATAGCTGTGTGCTAGTCTTCCCTTTGCTTTTTTTTCTTGTAACCCACTTTGGATTATAAAAAGCAGGAGATTGTTTTAAAACATAACCTGCGTGTTTTTTCTCCATCTCCTCTGTTAGTCTTTAATATATATGCGTGATTACAGGACCATTAACGATAACGTTGTTGGAAGAAATTGTAGTTTCGGATGTTCCCAAAACGTCAATTCTGTGCATCATAAAAAAGAGCCTTTCTGTTTATGTTCCAACATTAATATCTGTGATATTTTAATTACTTCCACACCTTTAATGAAGTTCAATGTAACAGCCACTTAGTTTCACAAGACAGCTGTAAGTGCTGAAGAAGAGAGATTAATTTTATGTCTCTTTTTTTTTTTAGGAAGTGGATTTTTCATATAATCAAATACCTAAAATGCAAGATTTGTCAGCGTACCAGTCACTTACTAAACTCTTGCTGGACTGTATCCTTTCTGGAAGCTTGAATGGAAGATAATTTTCTTGTTTGCTTTCTGAACAGCCATTTTCTTGAGTCTTTCCTTCATGTCAGTTTTATCTTTAGAAGCAAGATTAAACACTCTCATTCTGGTGGTGAAACATCTCAATTTACTTAGGCTTATGAGTTATTAGAGGTGGCTGTGTGTGTGCATGTAAGGTTTAGCCTGCTAGAGGAACACAAAAACTCCTGTGTTGCATCACACAAAACTGAAAAAGAGGCATGTCACATTGTCTTTGCATTGGCAGAGGTAATAAATAATCCCAGTATTTTTATTTAAGAAAAGTTATTAAGAAATTAGCTTGGAACAGTAAGCTCCCTTAAGTGAAGAAACCGCATGTTTTTAATCTTAAACATAGCTAAGATTGAACTGAACATGAGCCAGCAGGGGCCAGGTGGCCAAGAAGGCAAATGGCATATTGGCTTGGATCAGACACTGCGTGGCCAGCAGGTCCAGGGAGGTTCGTCTCCCTCTGGACTCAGCACTGGTGAAACCACTTCTCGAATCCTGGGGTCAGTTGTGGGCCCCTCACCATAAGAAGGATGTTGAGGCTCTGGAGTAAGTGCAGAGAAGAGCAATGAAGCTGGTGAAGGGGCTGGAGAACAAATTTGAAGGACCTGGAGGTGTTTCTCCTGGAGAAGAGGAGGCTGAGGGGAGACCTCATTGCTCTCTACAAGTATCTGAAAGGAGGGTATAGAGAGGAGGGAGCTGGTCTCTTCTCCCAAGAGACAGGGGACAAGACGAGAGGGAGTGACCTCAAACTCCACCAGGGGAGGTTTAGGCTGGACATTAGAAAAAAGTTTTTCACAGGAAGAGTAATAGGGCACTGGAACAGGCTGCCCAGGGAGGTGGTTGATTCACCTTCCCTGGAGGTGTTTAAGGGATGGGTGGATAAGGTGCTGAGGGACATGGTTTAGTGTTTGATAGGAACGGTTGGACTCGATGATCTGGTGGGTCTCTTCCAACCTGGTGATTCTGTGATTCTATGATTCTAATTACACAGGGACTATGTAATTACAATGACAAGAAAGAGAATCTTTACGCTAGAGAAGACTTCCTGGAGCCTGTTCTGCTGCCCACCTGCACTCTCACTGTGGCACCCAGTCTAGGGGCTTAGAAAGGCCGTACTGGCAGATATCAGATAAATATCAACCTGCAGATTAAGTTTCTTCATTGCTTCCTTCTCCGAGGCTTTCCGTTGTACTCGTAGTCTCCCTAAAGATTCTCCTATGCTTTTCTGAAAGATCTCCTGGAGTTTCATGTTGACGTGCTGCCTCGCTTACAATTGCTTCCCAAGGGCACATGAACCTTTTCTTTTTGCCTCATAAATTGCATCTTGCTTTTCTGCTCTCTGAAAAGGAGAAGGCAGCAGGCTGGTACAATTTTTTCTCTGCCTCTTGCCCTCGAAGCAGCCCATTACCAAACGGTATTAATACAATGCTTTTTTCATGTAGGAGCAGATAAAGCATTTGCTGGGCATCCAGGTTATATTATTCACACATTTTACAAGGTGTGCAGGTGACACGGTTCTTGTCAGAAAATGGCATTGAGACGCTGTCCCTTTGCAATTCTAATTTTCCACCACGGAGCGAAAAACCATACAGCAAAATGAAAAGGAGAAAAGATCAGAGGTTTGGGTTGTGGATCTGAATCAGTATCTTTTCATTTGATTTCAGGGCAGCAGTGTGCTCGCTCGATTTCTTCATTTGTCAATGAAGGTGCCACTGAAATGGGGAGAAAAACAGTTTTACGCGTACAGGACCCTCTGAAATAGAAGAAAATGGATGCAGAATTGAGAAATGCAGGATAGCAAAGTGGCATCAGTCCTAACCCATGTCAAGTACTCATCGCCAAAGACAAGGCAGACAAAACAAACTGTTCTTTGTAATCATAAATGAAAAATACTATATTAAATATCGTGCAGTAGCAGCAATATTTAGCATGCGTTTGTCACTGACAGTAACTAAGCGTTTCTGGCTGTATTTAAGTGAATTAGGATGCAGATGGTACGGGCAGTGAAGAATTCTTTCTGACAGGTGCTCACGCAACCACACCTGACAGGTTTATAAATGAGATTTCAAGGAGGAAGCTGCCCAAACTAGAAAGGAAGACAGCTTATAGAGTCATAGAATGGTTTGGGTTGGAAAGAACCTTAAAGATCATCCAGTTCCAAACCCCTTGCCGTGAGCAGGGACATTAATGGTTGGACTCGATGATCCGGTGGGTCTCTCTCTCTCATCAATGACCTGGATGAGAGCATTGAGGGTACCCTTAGCAAGTTTGCAGATGACACTAAGCTGTGTGCAAGTGTGGATCTGCTGGAGGGTAGGGAGGCTTTGCAAAGGGACCTAAACAGGCTGGAGTGCTGGGCAGTGTCCAACGGCATGAGGTTTAACACTGCCAAATGCCGGGTCCTGCACTTGGGGCACAACAACCCTATGCAGAGCTACAGACTGGGAGAAGTCTGGCTGGAAAACTGCTAGGAGGAGAGGGACCTGAGGGTGTTGGTCGACGGCCAACTGACCATGAGCCAGCAGTGTGCCCAGGTGGCCAAGAAGGCCAATGGCATCCTGGCTTGGATCAGAAACGGTGTGACCAGCAGGTCAGGGAGGTGATTCTCCCTCTGTATTCAGCACTGGTGAGACTGCTCCTTGAATCCTGTGTCCAGTTGTGGGCCCCTCAGCACAAGAAGGATGTTGAGGCTCTGGAGCAAGTCCAGAGAAGAGCAACGAGGCTGGTGAAGGGTCTGGAGAACAGACCCTATGAGGAGCGGCTGAGAGAGCTGGGGTTGTTTATCCTGGAGAAGAGGAGGCTGAGAGGAGACCTCATTACTCTCTACAACTACCTGAAAGGTGGTTGTGGAGAGGAGGGAGCTGGGCTCTTCTCCCAAGTGAAGGGGACAGGATGAGAGGGAATGGCCTCAAGCTCCACCAGGGTAGATTTAGGCTGGAGATTAGGAGGAGGTTTTTCACGCAGAGGGTCATTGGGCATTGGAATAGGCTGCCCAGGGAGGTGGTTGATTCCCCTTCCCTGGAGGTGTTTAAGACACGGGTGGATGAGGTCTTGAGGGACTTGGTTTAGTGTTAGATAGGAATGGTTGGACTAGAAGATCCGATGGGTCCCTTCCAACCTGGTTGTTCTGTGATTCTTCCAACCTGGTGATTCTATGATCTCCAACTGGACCAAGCTACTCAAAGCCTCATCCAGCCTGGCCTTGAATGCCCCCAGGGATGGGGGAACTAAGACTTCCCTGGGCAATAATATCTGACAAAGCACTGTAGTGAGTCATTAAAAGACAAAACCTGCTTGTGTTTGGTTTTAGTGCTCAATAATTTGCTATGTAGTATTGATGCACATGGTTTAAGCAATATTTTTCCCGCTCAGTTGAAAGAGGAGCCATCCCATTTCTTATGCAAATCAATGAATATCTGTCAAGTATCAGTGCCTGTGGATGGTTTTGGTTTCTTCTCTGAAATGACAGAGACAACATAGATAAATCTATGCTTATCAGTTCCTTGTTTCCTCCTCTCCTTCCCCATCTAGACCTCCAAGCGTAGAACTTGCATTGCATACAATGAAGTCCTTGTGTAGGAAGTTAGGAGAAAATAGCTTGGTCACAGGTATTAAGGAGTATTCTGTTGATCCTGGCTAAGCTTGCATTGTATTTGGTTACAATATCATTCAGAGTGAGAGAAAAAAGTCGTTATCAGTTGGCCAGTGCCTAGTAAGACTAGAAATGTGAATGAAAACTCACTTGCCTCTGTTTGCAGACAGAGTTCATTCTCCCAAGTCAATTAAAAACGTTTTCTTCTGTGATTGCCTAAAGGCATTTCTCTGTCCTGCATGTTCTGCCTATTTTTTTTTTCAGTTCTCTTTCTTGGGGTTTTTATTTAACTAGTTCCAGCTTGAACACCTACAGTGCCTAACTTCAGTCACAAAGCAATGGGATACCTGAATCAGAGTTATCCAATTTCGAGATATAGAGTCAAATACCTCTGCAGTTCCACCCCACTGTGAGTTCATCCCAGTCAGAGACAGCTTGTTGTCAAAGGCAACTGCTTTGTTTAAGTAACAGAGGTCATTCTGTTCATGCTGAATGAAGTTTGCTGAGGAATCCTAGCTACTTTACTCCTGCTTTTAAGTTTAATGTTAATTTACACTTTCCCCTTTCAGTACAGATGGCCAGTGCGGAACGGGAATAATTTAGAGTGAACTCACCCCGTATAGTACTATCCTCTGTTATTACTTGAGTAATTTGTGAGGAATGCTTGAGGTAAAGGTTGGTTTGGAGCCACATTTAATTACTCTTACAGGTAAATAGATCATTCCCTTTTCTGATGGCTCAGCCGTGCCATCTACAGCTGACCGAACATGACTGGTGCCCACTTCAAATCAAAGACAAAGACTTCTGTGTTTTAGCTTTCACATCTGCATCTGATGGTAAGACCAGAGATTTATAGCAGAACTTCACAAGGCACAATGGCAGAAGTAGTTTCTTCCCCCGTCTCCCGTTGCCTTATTTTCACTACTTTCTTGATTTGCCGCCAGCCAGAAAAGCTGCACTGTAAACCAGGTCACGGAAGCAATTGGGCTTAAAAGCCCCTCCAAAAAGTAGGGGAGGATTTATCAAGCTGGATCAATGTTGCTTGTCCTGCTGCCCTACAAAAAGTTGTGTTAGCCAAATGAGGCAGTGAGTTCCAGAACAGGGGTGAGTGTGAGCAGCTGGGATTTTAAACCCCTGAGCATGAAGCATCCAATATCCCCATACTCTAAAATTCAGCTTTGTTGGCTAATTTAGCTAATGATTATTGCTAACATTTTGTATTCAGTTATTTCCTTAAATGGAACCCACTCTGTACAGTTAATAATATCCAGGAGATAAGAGGACTGGAGAAGTGTCGCAGTCTGAATCATCTTAGTTTGTCGCACAACAGGCTCGTTGCCATCAGTGGCCTGGAGAATTTACCTATCAAAATACTCAATCTGGTAAGAAAGAAGTGATTTGAGCTGTTTTCCTGTCTGTCTTTTATTGATATGTCAATGCTTTAATAGATGGCCAAGAAGGCCAAGAGCATCCTGGCTTGTATCAGAAACGGCATGACCAGCAGGTCCAGGGAAGTTCTTCTCCCTCTGGACTCAGCACTGGTGAGACCGCTCCTTGAATCCTGTGTTCAGTTCTGATCCCCTCACCACAAGAAGGATGTTGAGGCTCTGGAGTGAGTGCAGAGAAGAGCAATGAAGCTTGTGAAAGGGCTGGAGGACCAGCCTTAAAAGGAGCGGCTGAAAGAGCTGGGGGTGTTTAGCCTAGAGAAGAGGAGGCTGAGGGGAGACCTCATTGCTCTCTCCAACTCCCTGAAAGGAGGTTGTGAAGAGGAGGGAGCTGGCCTCTTCTCCCAAGTGACTGTGGCAGGACAAAGGGCAGTGGCCTCAAGCTCCACCAGGGGAGGTTCAGGCTGGATATCAGAAAAAAAAAATCACAGAAAGGGTCATTTGGCCTTGAGAGAGGCTGCTCAGGGTGGTGGTTGAGTCCACATCCCTGGAGGTATTTAAAAGATGGATAGATGAGGTGCTGAGGGACATGGTTTTGTGTTGGATAGGAATGGTTGGACTCAATAATCCCAAAGGTCCTTTCCAACCTGGTGATTCTATGAGTCAGTGATTTTAATGCTTTCTTCTGAATAAGAAACCCTCTAAGTCAGAACCCCCCTCATGGCGTGGGGTTTGCAGCTGGATGGTCTTTAAGGTCTCTTCCAACTCAAACCATTGTATGACTCTGTCATTCCATGATTTTGGGACATTTAATAAGAAGAACTATCAATAGAGGGGTTACGCAGAAGCTTAAGCAAAAGCTATTTTTATTGTAATTTAGCTGTTATAAAATACAATTATTACACAGTAACTGTAATTTGAAGTAATTTAAAGAATACCATGAAGTTACTGTTTAAATTACTTCAAATTACAGTTACTTTGTAATTGTGATTTAAAAAAAGTATCTAATGGGATTTTGAAAATGAATACCAAAAAAGCTATACATAGAATATAGTCAAATTTCCTACATTAGTTCTAAGCACCTACATAAATATTTCAGGTAAAGTGAATGAATCCCATATAAAAATTAGAAATATTCTTTTCCAATCCTTTTTAAAATTTTAAAGATTGTTCTTCTGTTCTTTAGGAATCAATATAGAAATGGGATCTGTACTCATCAAGGGCTGATTAGCCCTTGAACTTATGACGGCTTCAATATTCAGGAAAGGAATTCACATTTGAAAGCTGACAGTCGCATGTTTTGAATAATACAGAGTCATAGAATGGTTTGGGTTGGAAGGGACCTCAAAGCCCATCAACTTCCAACCTCCCTGCCATGGGCAGGGACACCTCCCAGAGGAACAGGTTGCTCAAAGCCCCATCCAACCTGGCCTTGAACACCTCCAGGGAGATGGGGGAGCCATGACTTCCCTGGGCAACCTGGGCCAGGGCCTCACCACCCTCATCATGAATAATTTCTTCCTAATGTCTAATCTAAATCTTCCCCCTTCCAGTTTAAAACCATTCCTCCTCATCCTATCAATACCTGCCCTTGTAAAAAGTCCCTCCTCAGCTTTCCTGTAGCCCCTTCAGGTACCAGAACATGCTCTAAGGTCTCCCTGGAGCCTTCTCATCTCCAGGCTGAACAATCCCAGCTCTCCCAGCCTGTCCTCATCTATTCAAATAGTGTTCAGTAACATTTTAATATATATTTTAATTATAAATAATATATTATTGTACCTTATATAATTTTAATATATATTAATTTTATTTCAGATATATGCTGCCTTCTGTATCTTCCAGTTATGCTCTTTGCGGCAATAAAGCTGAATTTTGTCTCATTTTTAGTGGAGAAGATTAACTCAGATTGGCAAAGTCACGTCTAAAAGTTCTGAAATGAGCTATAGGACTGTGACAATCTAAGCTGACAGGAAGATCTTTTCTTAAAATGCTTTCTCCAGGGGGAATGACAGAAAGCCGCTCGACCATTGAATGTGCTGATTTCCTCATCTGTTAAAAGGCTTAATAGTAATTCTGTTAGAAATGGTTATCTGCTCTCTAAAATGTTTTGGAGGTTGTGTTAACAGCTAAGCCTTATTAGTGTGAACATGTTCTTCAGTTTGGGTTCTTACATGCTGATATGATTATTTATACAAGTGCTTGTCCTTTCTAATTAGCAAAGTAGATAGTCATGTGGAAATTATGTAAATAGACAGATTTCAGCATAGCATTTTCTTTTACTAATTAGAATAGATTGCAGGTTTTTTTTTTCATGGGAGCAGTCATCCTCTCTTTCCATTGATTCAGCTTTCTGTTCTGTTTCCCTGGAGCATTTTAGGTTGAAAGAGGAGTAAAGAAGTTTGAAAGAAAGGCTTCAAAAACTGTAAATAGTGACTAGTTGTACCAAAAAGCCTTTATTCTGCTTATAGAGTCTTGGTTGGAAAAGATTTTTGCAATCGTGTCCAACTCTATCTGTCCACTACTAAACCCTGAGCACCTCATCTCCTCGTTTCTTAAACAACTCCAGATGGGGACTTCCCCTCCAGGGATGGGGACTCCACCACCTCCTTGGGAAGCTTCTGCACTTCTCCCAAATGACAGGGGACAGGACAAGAGGGAATGGCCTCAAACTCTGCCAGAGGAGGTTTACGCTGAACATTAGGAAAAAAAATTCACAGAAAGGGTCTTTGGGCACTGGAACAAGCTGCACATGGAGGGGGTTGAGTCACCTTCCCTGGAGGGGTTTAAGGGACGAGTGAACAAGGTGTTGAGGGACATGGTTTAGTGTTTGATAGGAATGGTTGGACTCGATGATCCAGTGGGTCTCTTCCAAATTGGCGATTCTATGATTCTGTGGCCTTCTTGGCTGCCTGGGCTGCTGCTGGCTCAGTGTTCAGCCACTGTCAACCAACATCTCCAGATCCTCCTCTGCCAGGCAAAAAATGTTTGCAAAAAAAATAAGAAGCGTGACTGTAATCAACTGGACTCCTAGAAATTTTGTGCTGTGCTAAAAAAGCATCTCTACACAAATCCGTTCGGTTCACAGGTTTATGTGCTTCTTTTTTATGGCATTTTGCAAGTAGAGCTCTGCGATGTATCCTATTAAAGGAAGGTCTAGCAAAGAACAGGAAGAGAAGAGGGAGCCTGTGTGCTATTAATAACATAATGAAACATTTAAAAGTCAGGAAAAATGTCAAGGACAGACAACTGGATTAACAGGAGAGTCAGGTGACTTATTTATTTTGATAGTTCCTAAATATTTATTAATAGAATATGAGGCTTCTAAGCTTGCAGCACAAGGTGATGCTGATGGAAGAATATAACTTGTAAGGTTATGCAGAAAGAATCATTCTGAGAGGCCTGATGGACACATGTGGCCACTGGGACACAGATGAGTACAGAACCTCACTTGTTATACCTGTTTAGAGTTCACAGCAGACACTCATGTATGGATGTTGAGGCTCTGGAGCGAGTCCAGAGAAGAGCAACAAAGCTGGGGAAGGGGGTAGAGAACAGACCCTATGAGGAACGGCTGAGAGAGCTGGGAGTGTTTAGGCTGGAGAAGAGGAGACCTCATTGCTCTCTGCAACTACCTGAAAGGAGGTTGTGGAGAGGAGGGAACTGGCCTATTCTCCCAAGTGACAGAGGACAGGACGAGAGGGAATGGCCTCAAGCTCCACCAGGGGAGATTTAGGCTGGACATTAGAAAAATTTTTTCACAGGAATAGTTATTGGGCACTGGCAGAAGCTGCCCAAGGAGGTGGTTGATTCAATTCCCTGGAGGTGATTAAGGCACAGGTAGACGAGGTCCTGAAGGACATGGTTTAGTGTTTGATAGGAATGGTTGGACTCGATGATCTGGTGGGTCTCTTCCAACCTGGTGATTCTATAATTCTATGATTGGTGAGGTGCTGGGAAGTGAAGCCGTTTGGTGTCCAGTGTAGGGTTTCTATTCTCTATGTTGTTTGGAAGGAATGTAAAACAGTGATAGTTGTGACTTCTCAAAAGCTTGGGTCATTTCTGGAGTCTAGGTGACTTTTGCCCACAGGAAAGCTGGGGAGGGGCTCTTGATAAGGGAGTGCAGGGATAGGATAAGAGGGAATGGGTTTAAGCTCAAAGAGGGGAGACTGATATAAGAGCTTAGGAAGAAATGTTTTCCTATGAGGGTGGTGAGGACCTGGCCCAGGTTGCCCAGAGAAGTCATGGTTGCCCCATTCCTGCAGGTGTTCAAGGCCAGGTTGGATGAGGCTTTGAGCAACCAGTGGGAGTTGTCCCTGCCCATAGCAGCTGGATGGGCTTTGAGGTCCCTTCCAGTCCAAAACATTCTAGGATTCTATGAACTTACAGTAAGATTTGATGAGGGACTTCAACGTTTCTGTGTATGCTGTTGCTGCCAGTCTGCGTTCACTTCATATGCATTTAGATGAATTTGTATATCCTAGAGATATTTTCATAGACTGCCTCTAGTCTAAAGAAAACAGTACCTCATTGTTCTACCTTAATATTTTCATTATTTATTCTGTAATCATAAGTGTAAATATATCCATGATTACAGAGGAAAATTCTATGTATTTATGTATATATATTCTACAATTTTATGTGCACATCTCTTTCTAAATTTTCAATTGGATAGAGACAAGGGTATCCTTTACCCAGTATCAGCTTTAAATTTATGCTAGAAGTCTTTTTAGTGTTGTTGTCTCTTGCTGCTCTTCAAGGTGAGTTGAGGATAAATTAGTCAGAAGATAGTTGAGTCTTTTTTTATCTTGAGCATTGTGGAAAGCTGCAATATGTCATCTCAAGATGAAGATGGGGCTAATGCATGAAAGACCTTTTTGTTATAGGATGCTCAATAATGAACATGAGCCAGCAGTGTACCCAGGTGGGCAAGAAGGCCAACAGCATCCTGGCTTGGATCAGCCATGGTGCGGCCATGTCACGGTCCACTCGTAAGCGGACGCGTGATGGTTCATTTCATTTAAGATTTCAGAGTGCAAAAATAATTCAAAGAGAGTCAAGGGAGTCAAATTTCAATTTAAGCAGGCACTTTATTAATTATGCCCATAAAGCGACTTACGATAGAAAATGACTTACGATAGAAAACGACTTACGATAGAAAGAGAGAGAGAACAAGGAAAGAGATCATAGAATCATAGAATCCCCAGGTTGGAAGAGACCCACCAGATCATCAAGTGCAACTGTTCCTATCAAACACTAAACCATATCCCTCAGGACCTCGTCCACCCATCCCTTAAACCCCTCCAGGGAAGGTGAATCAACCACCTCCCTGGGCAGCCTATTCCAATGCCCAATGACCCTTTCTGTGAAAAACTTCCTCCTAATCTCTAGCCTAAATCTCCCCTGGTGGAGCTTGAGGCCATTCCCTCTTGTCCTGTGTCCTGTCACCAGCTCCCTCCTCTCTACAACCTCTTTTCAGGTAGTTGTAGAGAGTAATGAGGTCTCCTCTCAGCCTCCTCTTCTCCAGGCTAAACAACCCCAGCTCTCTGAGCTGCTCCTCATAGGATCTGTTCTCCAGCCCCTTCACCAGCTTCGTTGCTTTTCTCTGGACTCTCTCCAGAGCCTCAACATCCTTCTTGTGCTGAGGGACCTCAGAACTGAACACAGTATTCAAGGAGCAGCCTCACCAGTGCTGAGTCCAGAGGGAGATTCACCTCCCTCGACCTGCTGGTTACACCGTTTCTGATCCAAGCCAGGATGCCATTGGCCTTCTTGGCCACCTGGGCACACTTCTGACTCATGTTCAGTTGGTTGTCGACCAACACCGCCAGGTCCCTCTCCTCCTGGCAGTTTTCCAGCCAGACTTCTCCCAGTCTGTAGCTCTGCATAGGGTTGTTGTGCCCCAAGTGCAGGACCCAGCATTTGGCCGTGTTAAACCTCATGCCATTGGACTCTGCCCAGTGATCCTTTGACCGACTCTTACAGGCCAGCAGGAGTCAATGAGGGATCATCCCCCTCTACTCAGCGCTGGTGAGGTTACAGCTTAAATTCTGTGTTTAGTTTTGAGCCCCTCGATCCAGGAAAGACCTTGAGGGACTGGAGCACATCCAGAGGAGGAAGCACAGAGTTGGGGAAGGCTTTGGAGCACAGGGGTTCTGGGGAGGTGCTGAGGGACCTGGGACTACTTAGTCTGGAGAAGAGGAGGCTGAGGGGAGACCTCATTGCTCTCTGCTGCTCATGGAAAGGATGTTGTAGCAAGGTGGATGTCTGGAGAAAAGGAGATGCGGGGAGACCGCCTTGCTCTCTACAGCTACCTCAAAGGAGGTTGTAGCGAGGTGCGTGTTGGTCTCTTCCCCCAAGTAACAAGTGACAGGATGAGAGGAAATGGCTTCAAGTTGTGCCAGGGGAGGTTTAGGCTGGATATTGGGAAAAATCTCTTTACTGATCAGGTGGTGAAGCACCAGAAGAGCCTGCCTAGGGCAGTGGTGGAGTCTCAGTACCTGGAGGATTGGAGGATTGGACTGGATGATCTTACAGGTCATTTCCAACCTTCATAATTCTATGATTCTATTTTTCTGTGTTTTCATGATAATAAAGCGGACTCTATACTTCCTCAGGAATGTTGGTTTCCATCTGTAGAACTTCAGCAACAGTTTATATGCTTTCATGTCTTCCTAGAGCTCGAACCAGCTTGAGAAGATAACTGGGTTGGACAGCTTGAAAACTCTACAGAAGCTGGACCTGTCCAGGAATAAAATAACTAGTCTAGAAGGCTTGGAGGAACATGACCTGCTAGAGACTATCAACCTAGAGGATAACCAGGTAACAAACTTTGTATTGATGATTTTTTTTGTCCTACAATTTGACCCCTTTAAGGCATAATCAAAAAGACTTACAACTCTGTAAGAAATGGATATTAGAAAAGAGGACATTTATTTTCCTTTGGTGTTTCACTCCAACGCTGTTTCATATGCTGATTCATAGTGTGCTCCTCAGGCCTTATTTCATACCTCTAGGAGGTTTTATCTCTATGTGGATATCACTTCTGTAGTATTTAGTGCTCATGGATGTAGAGAACTAACAGTGCTCCCTTGAGTGGATAAGATAGGGATGAGTATGCAGCTTTTTCAGCTTGATTATTCTTGAGGATCTTTACTTACATCACGGCTTTTCTACTGCCAGGCCTCCAGAGGATTTGCTAATATCTCTCAGCCCAATTTTATGACCAGAGATTCTTCTGAGCTCTCAGCTGGAAACTTTCTCTGAGGCAGAACTGCCTGTGCTCTATTATACAGTGGCTTTTGTTAGGCAGCGAATTTTCACTGGAAATACAATGACACAATCCAACTCATTTGTATTTGAATTTTAAAGCCCAAGCCATTTATATGTAATACACTTGATATTGATTTTCCAGGATCCATAACTGAAAAGACCATCAGTTCATGAATCATTTTGATATCAGAGACAGATCTGCATATGCAAAGGAAATCTGAGAAAATAAGAAATGAAAATATAGCCCTGTAACTGAACATTTTCTGTCGTATTTCCCCACTTGCAAGATACGTTTAGAGGATTTAATTCGAGGTGCTATGAATTCTTTTTCTCACACTGTGTGCAGGCTGACATTTAAAGGTACATCAATTGCACCAGACAGGAAACTAACTAATAGTCTGGTTGCTATTAGCATTAATAACACCACTTTCACTGCTTCATATAGTTTCCACTGTTCTTTACGGCATGCAAAAGCTATTAATTTTACCTCATCAAAATTTGCCTCTTTTAATGATGTTATTGGAACTGTTTAATGAGTCACCATTTTATGAGCGTTTCATTCTGAAGAATAACTTAAAAAGAATTTTAATGAATTAAAAGAGAAAGATCTGAGTGGCTTCAGCTTGCTACCACCCAGAATGATCTTAAATTCTTGATTTTTCAGTCATGGGTGTGATAGATTTTTCTGCAAACCATGGCTCTCGTATACATATTCAATGATTTTTGAATGTTGACGGTTGACATTCCATTATTTATTTAGGAAATCCTACAAATGGTGTTTAACTTGGCCAAAACTACTCAATGGTGGGATTATTATTATCTATAAATGAGAATTGGGTAGGCTATAGAACCATGGAATGGTTTGGGTTGGAAAGGACTTTAAAGATCATTCAGTTCCAACCCCCCTCCCACGGGCAGGGACTCCTCCCACTGGATCAGGCCTCTCAAGGCTCTTTCCCTGCTTCCAGGGCTGGGGCCTCACCACCTTCAGAGGAAAACAATTCTTCCTAATATGTAGTCTAAATCTCCCTTTTCAGCTAAAAACATTCCCTCGTGTCCTGTCGCTGATAAAAAGCCCTTCCCCAACTTTCCTGGGGCCCCTTTTAAGTACTGGAAGGCTGCTGTAAGGTCTACCTGGCACCTTCCCTTCCCTTCCCGTCCCATCCTTGTAGGGGAGGTGTCCCAGCCCTCAGATGATCTTTGTGGCCCCTGTGGTTGTGGTTTATATTTTTAGACACTTTACATCTTCTGAGTATAAGTCAAGGATTGAATCTGAAGTGTTCTTGGTTCAGTCTTCTGGCAGTGGAGGGGAAAAAAGATAAGAGGCAATTCTTCTCAGTGTTCCCTGGATCGGATGACCTCTGGAACGACCTCTCTCTACTGGTTATAAAATGAGGTTAAGTGACTTACTTGGACTGATGTAACAGAATAAAAACGAAGCAACATGGATTCTATTTGACCTGTGCTGTTTTAATAGAGAACCTTACAACTGTTCACTCAGGGTCTAGCATGAGTGTCAGAAATACTGTGGTCAGCAGGACCACAGAAGTGATTGTGCCCCTTCACTTGGCATTGATGAGGCTGCACTTCGAATCCTATGTTCAGTTTTGGGCCCTTCACTCCAAGAAGGACATTGAGGGACTGGAGCGTGTCCAGAGAAGAGCAAGGAAGCTGGTGAAGGGGCTGGAGAACAAGTCTTGTGACATGTGGCTGAAGGACCTGGGGTTGTTTAGCCTGAAGAAAAGGAGTATGAGAAGAGACCTTATCACTGTCTGCAACTCTGTGAAAAGAGGTTGTAGCAAGGTGGATGCTGGTCTCTTCTCCGGAGTGGCAGACAATAGGAAAAGACTAAATGGCCTCAAGTTGCACCAGGGGAGATCCAGATTAGATATTAAGAAAAATTTCTTCATGGAAGGGGTTTTGAGGCCCTGGAAGAGGCTGCCCAGGGAAGTGGTGGAGTCCCCATTCCTGAAGGTGTTTCAAAGACAGGGAGATGAAGTCCTGTGGGATCTGGTTTAGTAGTAGGCAGGTACAGTTGGACTTGGTGATTTCAAAGGTCTTTTCCAACGAAGTGATTCTATGATTCTTTGACTTTGCCTGCATGAATGTTCATTAATCCCACACGACTTCTAATGCTCATTTGATGTGCCTGTGTGAACCCAGATTTCCTTTGTGGATAGATAGGACTTGAAGTGGAATGCAACACTTGCTGGACACAGGCATCCAAGTGCAGCTCTGCTAATGCTTTTCAGTCAAGTGCTGCAAGTTAAATTGGATAAATTTAACCTCCAGTGAAAAGAAATTCTTCATGGAACAATTTTTTTTTTTTTTTTTTTTTGCTAGTCAACTGATGCGCAAATATAACTGCAGAATTGCTGCACTTAAGCTCGTCAGCCACATAAAAGTTAAATGTGTTAGGGCCTGACATTTGAAAGAACTGGAAAAATGCAGGTGGTTTGAAATTGCTGTCTGTATTATACTGCTGCTCCGGCTAACATCCAAGTTGTCTGCCTTTTGTGACTAGAAGTGCCTTATTGAATGCAGTTAACCATTTTGTGAGTATAATGAAATGTTTTTTAGGTCCAGATTTTAAAAGCAGGGATTAAAATCCTTTTTTTCCCTCCCCATAGTTGGCATGGAATCTATTGACACTGATTTCTGCTTTGTTTCTGTCACTAATTAGGTTGCTGAGTTGCGTGAATTTGAATGGATTAAAGACCTCCCTCTCCTCAGAGTTTTAAATCTTCTAAAAAATCCTTTACAGGTAAGAAAAAAACTAAAGAGGAAGACAAAAATAAGAACCTAGAACTGGTGTGTTGGATCACACCAGGATCCGTTTACCTTCGGTTTCTAACTCGAAGGGGCTGGGTCATTTCAGGGAATGAGTACAAAAAAGTATGGGAAATGATTCCCCTGGTGTGGTTACCCAGTTTTATCTGAACCAAAGCTGCATATGAGTCACGATGCTTAGTATCCGTGTAGTAAATCTGTGAATTTTATGTAATTCCATTTGTGAATGCATTTATACGTTTGTCCTTACAGTATGTGGGTTTTGTATGGAAAAATCCCTTTTTGATTTGCTTTGGAGGTCTGTGTTCGACTGTTCCTGGGAAAAGGCCAAAGGAACTCAGTAGAACTCCTTCGAAAATCATGTGTCTCTTTTCTTCTTTAGGATTTACTCATTTCTCATTTCTGGCTCCCATAATATCCCACAATTAACAAGTTAAGCATCCGTAAACAGCAATGACAATGGTGAAATATCAGATGTTCTGACTTTGACTTTGCACTTGCAATTTGCCCTGAGTGATCAAAGATGATTCTATTCTAACATCTGTGATTTCTAAATTATATTTGAATTTTACAGTGATTTCCAGTGTCAGATAGAAGAAAAATATTCAGGGTTTAACTACTCCTTCCTGGAACTGCCAGTTTTATGTTGGCTTTCATGAAACTGGTTTGTCATGGCACACAAAGAAACTAGCGTGAAAAAACACCTGAAATAGGCAACCCCTGATCCTCCGTAATCTGAAAACCTTTTTCTGTTTAGACGTCCATCCCCTAAGTAAAATCTGATCCTGTTCCTTTCAGTTGGTGTTTTAATAAGCTTATGTTGGGGAGTAAATTTGTACAGTGCATCAACATCTTTCAGGGTCAAAAGCTTTTCATGTTGCAATGTATTACAGCCAATTAACTCTCAGCCAATTGAAATTAAATATTAGACTGTTGATGTTAAGTACTTCGTCAAAGTGGAAACTTTGTCCCTTAGGAGGAAAAAGACTATTGGCTGTTGGCAATTTTCAACATGCTCCAGCTAACTGAACTGGATCTCAAGAAGATTTCTGTGGAAGAAAAGGTATGGAGACATCATATCATTCTGGAGTTTTGCTTAATAAATAGTATAAAACACTGTGCATGCAAATGTAGCTTTGCAGTCACCCATGTGTGACAAATCTTCCACATTTCAGCCCCTAAGATAGGCTACAAATTCAGAGACTTTTGCTTTTAAATCCTGTTATAAATCTACAGAGTTTCTGGAGCAATTTTAGTATGTAAAAATGTAAAGCTTACCTAGAAGCTTTGCTCAGTGAAGAAATCCACTGAGAAGCTATTGTTATTCAGCTAATCAAACTAAACAGGGACGGCTTTAAGCTGAAAGAAGGGAGATTTAGATTAGATGCTAGGAAGAGGACGAGACAGTGGCACAGGTTGCTCAGAGAAGTCACAGCTGCCCCATCCTTGGAGGTTTTCAAGGCCAGGTTGGATGGGGTTTTGAGTAAACTGATCCTGTGGGAGAAGAGGAGGCTGAGAGAAGACCTCATTACTCTCTATAAGTACCTGAAAGGAGGTTGTAGAGAGAAGGGAGCTGGGCTCTTCTCCCAAGTGACAGGGGACAGGACAAGAGGGAATGGCCTCAAGCTCCGCCAGGGGAGATTTAGGCTGGAGATTAGGAGGAGGTTTTTCCCAGAAAGGGTCATTGGGACCTGGCAGAGGTTGCCCAGGGAGGTGGTTGATTCCCCTTCCCTGGAGGTGTTTAAGGCACAGGTGGATGAGGTCTTGAGGGACTTGGTTTAGTGTTTGATAGAAATGGTTGGACTAGAAGATCCGATGGGTCCCTTCCAACCTGGTTGTTCTGTGATTCTGTGATTCTCCCTGCCGGTGGCAGAGGGGCTTGGAACTAGATGATCCTTACGGTCCCTTCCAACACAAGCTATTATAGAATCATAGAACAACCAGGTTGAAAGAGACCCACCACATCATCGAGTCCAACCGTTCCTATCAAACACTAAACGATGTCCCTCAGAACTTCAACACCTTCAACTCCCTTCAACTTAAACACCTCCAGGGAAGGTGAATCAACCATCGTCCTGGGTAGTCTGTGCCAATGAAAGCAATTCATTGCTTTTTCGATATCCACTGATATGGTTACCCCATTAGAATCATAGAACCACCAGGTGGGAAGAGACCCACTGGATCGAGTCCAACCACTCTTATCAAACACTAAACCATGTCCCTCAGCACCTTGTCCACCCATCCTTTTAATACCTCCAGGGAAGATGAATCAACCACCTCCCTGGACAGCCTGTTCCAATGCCCAATGACCCTTTCCATGAAAAATTTTTTCCTAATGTCCAGCCTGAACCTTCTCTGGTGGAGCTTTAGTCCATTCCCTCTCGTCCTGTCCCCTGTCCCTTGGGAGAAGAACCCAGCTCCCTCCTCTCTACAACCTTCTTTCAGGGAGTTACATGAGAGCAATGGGTTCTCCCCTCAGCCTCCTCTTCTCCAGGATAAACAACTCCAGCTTTCTCAGCCGTTCATCATAGGGTCTGTTCTCCAGCCCCTTCACCAGCTTTGTTACTCTTCTCTGCACTCACTCCAGAGCCTCAACATATTTCTTGTGGTGAAGGGTCCAGAACTGAACACAGAATTCAAGGAGCGACCTCACCAGTGCTGAGTCCAGAGGGAGAAGAACCTCCCTGGACCTGCTGGTCAAACTGTTTCTGATCCAAGCCAGGATGCCGTTGACCTTCTTGGCCACCTGGGTACACTGCTATTCTATGATTCTACTCTGTACAGCTTTCAGTATAAATTCTCATCCCCCCAAACACCTGCTCAGTCAGCTCACAGTAACTTTCCATCGCAATAGAAACCTTACCCTCTTGTACTGCTTTTACTGGAATTTGGTTTCTGCCTGTAGTGTCTGGGCCAAAGCCATTCTACAACTGTTAGCATTAACAGCTGCCAATTGGGATTGGATTTCAGGGAATTATCCTTTAAAAATGATCCTTACAGGAAATTAATCACTCCTAGCTTTAGCTACATAAATATTAGGGTTCTTGTTTAATGCTAGGCTCTCTCTGTAATGAACATAGAGGAGGGATGGTAACAGAGTGGGATTTACCCAACCTTCCTGACATGTTGATCTTACTCTTTGCCTCAGTGAATCACAGAAGAGTCTGGGTTGGAAAGGACCTAAAAAACCCATCCAGTTCCAACCTTCCTGCTGTGGGCAAGGACTCCTGCTGGATCAGGTAGCTCAATGTCCCATCTAACCTGGCCTTGAATGCCTACAGGCATGGGGCAACCACAGCTTCTCTGGGCAACCTGTGTCAATACCTCATCACTCACCACCATTTTCAGAAAAACATTTCTTCCCCATCTCTAACCTAAATCTCCCCTCTCTCAGCTTAAAAATGTTCCCTCTCATCATATCCCTGCATTCCCTGATAAAGATAACTTTGTGGTGTGTTATAGATCAGAAGTACAGTTTAGAAAGCTACCTGGAGGCGAAGGAGCTGGGGGTGTTGGTTGAACATGATCCAGCAGTGGCCCAGGTGGCCAAGAAGACCAAGGGCATCTTGGCTTGGATCAGAAATAGTGTGGCCAGCTGGTCCAGGGAGGTTCTTCTCCCTCTGGACTCGGCACTGGTGAGAACACACCTCGAATCCTGTGTTCAGTTGTTGGCCCCTCACCACAAGAAGGATGTTGAGGCTCTGGAGAGATTCCAGAGAAGAGCAACGAAGCTGGTGAAGGGGCTGGAAAACAAGTCTGAGGGACCTGGGGGTGTTTATCCTGGAGAAGAGGAGACTGAGGGGAGACCATATTGCTCTCTCCAGCTCCCTGAAAAGAGGTTGTGGAGAGGAGGGTGCTGAGCTCTTCTCCCAAGTGACAGGGGACAGGATGAGAGGGAATGGCCTCAAGCTCTGCCAGGGGAGTTTCAGGCTGAACATTAGAAAAAAAAATTCTCATGAAAGGGTCACTGGGCACTGGGAGAGGCTGCCCAGGGATGTGCTTGATTCACCTTCCCTGGAGGGGTTTAAGGGATTTGTGGAACCCCATGCTGAGGGGCATGGTTTAATGTTTGATAGGAATGGTTGGACTTGATTATCTGATGGGTCTTTTCCTACCTGGTGGATTCTATGATTCTATGAAATGAAATTCGCAGTTGCCCAACTTACCATTCTTGATTCTTATTGTGGAAGTCTTGCTGTATATGAACTAGACTTTTTTTTGGACTATCTTTAACCAGCAGAGGTGCATCTAATGTGCTCCTTGCCCCTAAATCAGACCAAATAGCCACACTGGAGCTACAGTTACATGAGCTCCCTTCCTTCACTCCCCCAAACTGGTGTGGATGTTGGCTCCTTAGTACTGAATGCTTTGCTTTGAACATCCACTCCTGCTGCACCGAGCTCCTTGCTAATATGGGGCTGGCTCTTATCGGAGTTTACAGTATATTTTGCAGCAGTGTCAGCAAGTTGATATTTGATGGTTTACATAAAACACCTTAGTAAATCCTACCCTGCATCTGAGTGGGTAGCATTAATAATGTGAAAAAATATACAACTCATTAGTGGTCAGAACCCTCAGCAAAGCTTTCAGCAGAATGGATGGAGGGAATTGGTGGCATTTGAGTGCTGCTCGTCTCAGGAAAGGCAGAAATGCATCGTCAGGAAAAGTGCAATTTGCTCACTTTGTTAATGCCCATTTTGTTCTGCTTCTGATGAACAAGTGAGTGGCTTTGGTCCCTGAGGATTTTAGTTCAGCATCTTTCACCAGGACTGAGAGGATGCAAATTAATGGATAATTAAAACCCAAGCAAAATTACTTTGCATCTTATGTGGCCTCCTGTTTTCTTTCCAGTAAAAGGCTGAATATATTAAACATGGTGAGCTGTGTCTGGCTGCCTTCCACCCATCTATCAAATTGTACTTAAATCTCCCAAAAAGATAGATGTAGCAGAGTGCTCTCAGATGAGCCATATACAAAGACTGACCCTCATAAATATGAAGCCGTCGGTACTCATAACAATCTGCAAAGCGTGTTGCAACTGGAAGCAATCACATCACTGTTCTTCTCTCTTTTGCCCCTAACCTGTGGGAACAGGTTGCTGCGGTGAATAAATATGATCCTCCTCCGCAAGTCGTTGCTGCTAAAGACCATAGGATGCACATTAAGAACAGCATGCGGCAGCCCCAAAGGATCTTTGACAGGTAAGTTTTACCTCCACTTCACTTCTGCTCCTGAGGGTGGCACTCAAGTAAAGCAAAATCTGTTGTCATGTTTAGAAGGACATTTCCATGTCCCTCTCCCACCTTTAAATTAATCTAGCAAAGAGGAGAAGGTCCATAGTATTCTGTTAGCAGCCTGGAAAGGAGGCAAATCTCCTTCGGTTGAAATGGATTATGAAATGAAGTTAGTTGTTCACCCCTAAAGTCTAAGACAGATTGTCCACAGCTCCAGTTCTTTTAAACAATCTGTTGAAGCAGATGGCCATTTGCGCCATACATGAAAGATGCAAAATTCCTATCAATACCCAAAGGCAATTTAAAAATCCCTAGAGGCAGAAGAGAGCTGTAAAACATATCTCCTTCCTATTATACCTACTCCCTCTCTTCACACTATTGGCATCCCATTGTGAACAAAATGTCTTTATTTTGTGGCTTTGGGGCACATTTTATATTCATAAGGTCAAAATCTTCAAGTTTGTGCTTGGAGAAGTCCAGCTACTTCTGCCTTTGGGAGGAGGTGAGCCTGGCTGCCACTTAAAGTACAGAAAGGAGAAGGAAATGAATGTTCTTTCTCCAGCGTTGCCATTGCCATGCCAGGTGACTTCTCTCAGTCTCATTTCTCATCTAGAAAATGGAAATAGCCTTACTTTGCTGCCCTGCAGGTGTGTTATTATATTTGCTTGATGAATGCTGGGGGAATGCTTTTACAGAAGTACGATGAAGTATAGATGGTTTATTATTTCCCTAGCTACAGGGGGTATAGGTAGCGACTTTAGAGGGACCTGGGGGTGTTGGTTGGCAGCCGACTGAACATGAGCCAGCAGTGTGCTCAGGTGGCCAAGAAGGCCAATGGCATCCTGGCTTGGATCAGAAACAGCGTGGCCAGCAGGTCCAGGGAGTTTATTCTCCTTCTGGACTCAGCACTGGTGAGGCCGCTCCTCAAATACTGTGTTCAGTTGTGGTCCCCTCACCACAAGAAGGATGTCGAGGCTCTGGAGCGAGTCCAGAGAAGAGCGATGAAGCTGGTGAAGGGGCTGGAGAACAGGCGCTCTGGGGAGCGGCTGAGAGAGCTGGGGGTTGTTTAGCCTGGAGAAGAGGAGGCTAAGAGGAGACCTCTTTACTCTCTACAACTACCTGAAAGGAGGTTGTAGAGAGGGGGGAGCTGGGCTCTTCTCCCAAGGGTCAGGGGACAGGACAAGAGGGAATGACCACAAGCTCCACCAGGGGAGATTTAGGCTGGAGATTAGGAGGAAGTTTTTCACACAAAGGGTCATTGAGCACTGGCAGAGGCTGCCCAGGGAGGTGGTTGATTCCCCTTCCCTGGAGGTGTTTAAGGCACGGGTAGGTGAGGTTCTGAGGGACATGGTTTAGTGTTTGATAGGAGTGGTTGGACTTGATGATCCAATGGGTCCCTTCCAACCTGGTTGTTCTATGATTCTATGATTCTATGACTTTTGTGCCCCCCCCACCCCGTTCTAGCACCATTTTGGATATTTTCATTCATAACCGAGTAACGTGACTTAAGATCCATGACTTAGCAACTCAGAGAGTTATATTTCAAATAAAAACCATGTGATCAGACCCAGTCAGTGTGGGTTTATGAAAATCGGGTCCTGTCAAACTAATCTGACCTCCTTTTATGACAAGGTTATCTGTTTAATGGATGAAGCTAGTGTACCTGGACTTTATTAGAGCCTTTCAAAGCATTTGTCACAGAATTCTGCTTGAGAAACTCACTGATGGCCTGGGCAGTCACACCCTGTGTTGGATAAAATCTAGTTGGCTGACCGGGCCTAAAGAGTGGTGGCAAGTGGTGTTAAATCCAGCTGGAGGCCGGTCACAATTGGTGTCCCCAGGGCTCAGCGCTGGGCTAGTTCTGTTCAATATCTTTATCAATGATCTGGAGTAAGGGATTGAATGTATGCTTAGTAACTTCATAGATGACACTAAGATGGGAGGAATCATCGCTGTGCTTGAGGGTAGGGAGATTCTGCAAGGGTATCTGAACAGGCTGGATCCATGGGCTGCAACCAATTGCATGAGATTCAAGAAGGCCAAGTGCCAAGTGCCAGCACTTGGGTCAAAGAAACCCCATGCAGCACTCCAGGTTTGGAGAATAGTGGCTGGAAAGTTGCCTGGCAGAGAAAGCCCTGGGGATGTTGGTTGACAGTGGCTGAACATGAGCCAGCGGTGGCCCAGGTGGCCAAAAAGACCAACAGCTTTGTGGCTTGGATATGAAACAACGTGGTCACCAGGACCAGGAAAGTAATTGTGCCCCTGCACTCAGCACTGGTGAGGCTGCACCTTGAATCCTGTGTTCAGTTTTTGTCCCCTCATGACAAGAAGGACATTGAGGGGCTGGAGCATGTCCAGAGAAGAGAAGTGAAGCTGGTGAAGAGAAAGGAGAACAAATGTTATGAGAGACAGCTGAGGGAGCTGGGGTTGCTTAGATTGGTGAAAAGGAGGCTAAGAAGAGACTTCATCACTCTCTACAACTCCGTGAAAGGAGGTTGTGGTGAGGTGGGCACTGATCTCTTCTCCTACGTGACAGGTAATAGGAAAGGACTAAACGACCTCAAATAGCAGCAGAGGAGGTTTGGATAAGACCTCTGGAAAAATTTCTTCACCACAAGCATTCTCAGGCCCTGGCAGAGGCTGCCCAGGGAGATGGTGGAGTCCCCATCCCTGGAGGTGTTTCAAAGACAGGCAGATGAGGTGCTCAGGGATCTGGTTTAGCAGTGAATGGATATGGCTGGACTCTTATCATCTCAAAGGTCTTTTCCAACCAAGTGATTCTATGATATTTAGAATATCTTCGTTGTGAGTCTTGTGTTTCCTGGGATTGTCAATGAAAGACAGGACCCATCCCTGTGGTAATGATAGCTCTGAGAATTCTTAACAGTCTATTGAAAAAAAAAAAAAAACCTAACCCAAAGATGTATTTACTGGTTTGTAGAGCTAGAGATTCCTTAAGTAAAAAGCACAATAGTTTTACCTAAAGGCATGGATTCCTTCCAATGCAGACACAGGCTCTATTTAAATATTTGTTGATTGGATTGCGTATGTGTATGTTCATTGCTGGAAAGCAAGAATTCTGTCTTCTGTCAGAGGTATTGCATACACAAACACATAAACACGCAGAGCAGCATTTCTGGTGCTGACCAAAATTGTTTAATGATGCTCTGAGTGTTTGCCCATGCTCAGCTGGAAAGCACACAACACAGTCGTTCAAGAAATCTTCCTAATGAAGATGCGTTACGGTCTTCTATGCTATGAAATGTTTATTGGAACCAGATTGTTATAGTTCATTTGCATCTATCTTTTTGGATGAGGTTATAATTAATTCTGGTTTAGTAATATCTCTGTTTTAAATAAAACCAGAAAAACAAAGAAAAAAAAGTTGCCATTATTCTGTACTCTACTGTGAAAAAAACCCCCACACTAGCATTAAGTTTCTTACGTTGTTCCATCTCTCTGTGTGCCTTATGATTCTTTGATGACGTAGTGTAATTTTCCCCTACTATAAATCATAGAATCATTTGTTTGGAAAAGATATTTAAGATTTAGTGTTTGATGGGAATGGCTGGACTTGATGATCTGGTGGATCTCTTCCAGCCTAGTTGTTCTATGATTCTATGATTCTATAACTCAATGATCCAGTGGGTCTCTTCCAACCTGCTTATTCTGTGATCCTTGAGTCCAACTATCCCTGTCCACTACTAAACCAGATCCCTGAGCGTGTCATCTCCCCATCTTTTAGACACCTCCAGGGATGGGGACTCCACAACCTCCCTGGGCAGCCTCTGCCAGAGTTTGAGAACCCTTTTGGTGAAGAAGTTTTTCCTGATATCCAGGAACTTACCTTGGTGCTACTTGAGGCCATTTACACTCCTCCTATCACCTATTACTTGGGAGAAGAGACCAAATCCCACCTTGCTACAAGCTCCTTTCGTGGAGTTGTAGACAGTGATAGAGTCTCGCTCCAGCCTCCTTTCTTCAAGCTAAACAACCTCTAGTCCCTTATCTGCCTCTCATAAGGCTTGTTCTCCAGCCCCTTCACCAGCTTTTGTTGCCCTTCTCTGTACCCACTCCAGGACCTCAATGTCCTTTCTGGAGTGAGGGGCCAAAACCTGAACCCAGGATTTTGAGGTGCAGCCTCAGCAATGCTGAGTCCAACAGCACAATTACTTCCCTGCTTCTCCTGGCCACCCAATTTCTGATACAGTTCAAGATAGGACTTCCTGGCCACCTGGGCCACTGCTGGCTCATGTTCATCTGCTGACAACCAACAAGCAGATTGACAATTCTGCCCAGATAGAATCATAGAATCATAGAACAACCAGGTTGGAAGGGACCCATCGGATCTTCTAGTCCAACCATTCCTATCAAACACTAAACCAAGTCCCTCAAGACCTCATCCACGCGTGCCTTAAACACCTCCAGGGAAGGTGACTCAACCACCTCCCTGGGCAACCTATTCCAATGCCCAATGACACTTTCTGTGAAAAACTTCCTCCTAGATGCACGTGATGCACTTCCTCCTAGATGCACTCCTTTTAGATGCACGTGACATCTAAAAAGGTGGCTTGATCATAGTTACAACAGCTGAATGGGGAGCAGAAATTCAATAGCAGAGGGCTCTTGAGACTGTTGGGGAAGCACATGATGAATTTGGTATCAGGCTATTGAGGATAAATTCATTCAGAGAAGAAATAGAGCATAATTATTTTTAACAATGAAGGTAATTAACCATTGGAACAATTTACAAAGGGTACTGAGAATTCTTTATAGCTGGAACATTTTTAATTAAAATTTGCTCTAATGGAACCCAAAGTATCAAGCTTGAAGCAAGAACTAACACAGGGAATTCCTGTTGCCAGTGTGATGAGGGGACTCCAACTTAGAAGGTCACTGTAGTCCCTTTCGACCTGGAAATCTATTAATCTTGCACATCTATTAATCTGCACAATCTTTTATTCGATATTAGGGAAAGTTTCTTTACTGAAACAGTGGTGAAACATTAAAAGAGGCTGCCCAGGGAAGTAGTAAAGTTCCTATCTCCGGAGGCAATCAAATACCGTGTAGTCAAGACACTTCAGGACATGGTTTAGTAGACAAGGTGCTGTTGGGCTGATGGTTGGAGCGGATGATCTCAGAGGTATTTTCCAACCTTAATGATTCTGTAATTACTATACGCGCCAAAGACAAGGAAAGTTGAAAGAGACACTTTATTTTTTTTTTTTCTGGACCCCTCACCACAAGAAACATGTTGAGGCTCTGGAGCGAGTCCATAGAAGAGCAATGAAACTGGTGAAGGGGCTGGAGAACAGGTCTTTATGAGGAACGGCTGAGAGAACTGGGGGTGTTTATCCTGGAGAAGAGGAGGCTGAGGGGAGACCTCATTGCTCTCTACAACTACCTGAAAGGAGGTTATAGGGAGGAGGATAATGGCCTCTTCTCCCCAGTGACAGGGAAGAGAACAAGAGGGAATGACCTCAAGCTCCACCAGGGGAGGTTTAGGTTGGACATTAGGAAAAAATTTTTCACAGAAAGTGTCCTTGGGCATTGGAACAGGCTGCCCAGGGAGGTGGTTGATTCACCTTCCCCTGGAGGTGTTTAAGGGATGGGTGGACAAGGCATTGAGGGGCATGGTTTAGTGTTTGATAGGAATGGTTGAAGTCGATGATCCAATGGGTCTCTTCCAACCTGGTTGTTCTATGATTCTATGATTCTATGATAAATGGGCCAAGAACTCTTTACAAGTAATTGCTTACAAGTTGTAAGAAATCCGAGACTTTTAGTTTACCATTTGAGAAGCAGGTAGTGGTGATGCAATGAAAGATAGTGGTATGGAAATACTCTCCATGCTCTTTTGACAAAATAATAAATGCAAGGAATTTGAATATATCAGGAATTTGAACACTGGATGTTTATGTAAGGGAATTTGAATTCTGAGTATAATGATCATACCAAGTAATGACCAACCTCCTCTACAACTACCTGAAAGGTTTTAGCAAGGTGGTTGTTGGTCTCTTCTGCCAAAGAACACTGGAAAGGATGAGAGGAAACGGCCTCAAGTTGCACCAGAGGAGGTGTAGTTTGGATATTAGGAAAAATTTCTTTACTGCAAGAGTGATGAAGCGTCGGAAGAGGCTGCCCAGGGCAGTGGTGGAGTCACCATCCCTGGAGGAGTTTAATAAATGCATAGATGTTGCCCTTTAGGAAATGGTTTCGTAGGCACAGTGATGTTGGGCTCACAGTTGGACTGGATGATCTTAGAGGTCTTTTCCAACCTTAGTGATTCTATGATATATTGTGTCCTTACTGGCTCTAGCACTTTCTTGTAAAAGAAAAGACCACAGAGGAATTCTGCAGTTTGCAAGCATGTACCAGGTTCTGTGCCTGAAGGAAGAATATATTAAAACTGTGCGGAAAATAATGGTTCTGTCCTCACAGACCTGCCTTAACATCATTATTCACGAAGGACTTGGCCTCGAACAAGAGTAAGAACCTTTCTGCTGCATCTTGATTAATACTGAATCTCTGGTCACTAAGAGTGTTTCCAGGAATTCCCACTTTTGAAATTATTTCTTTGTAGTAATGCACTTGTAGTATCCACAACTGTCACTGCTTCCTCCTGGGATCTTGTTGGTCTTTAGCTTCACTCAAATGTCAGAAAAAGGGAAGAGTATGAACAGCTCAAATCATCAAGAGAGAAGATATTTCTTGAAAGGAACAGGCTGTTACAACCTAACAGATTCAGATAAGAATTTTGAAGATGGATTTTTACCTTCTCCAGTATTTTTAATGTGTGGTGTTAATGAGTTTTTTGCTAACCCTTAATGTTTTGTAAATGTCACCGATTGGCACAGTAAGTAAAAATCCCAAGCAACCTGCTACTGTTTTGCTTTAAATTAGTCCAGTGAGTGGGACACTGAACCTGGATCTAAAACATGCTAAAGTGCATGGAGGACAGGGTGGTATTTAGAGACAAGCACCGTGGCTTCACCAAAGGCAAGTCCTGCCTGAGCAATAGGGTGGCTTTCTGGCTGGAGAGCTGCCTGGAGGAGAAGGACCAGGGGATGTTGGTTGACAGGGATTGAACATGAGCCAGCAGTGGCCCAGGTGGCCAAGAAGGCCAAGGGCATCCTGGCTTGGATCAGAAACAGTGTGGCCAGCAGGTCCAGGGAGGTTCTTCTCCCTCTGGACTCGGCACTGGTGAGTCTACTCCTCTAATCCTGGGGTCAGTTCTGGGCCTCTCAGCACAAGAAGGATGTTGAGGCTCTGGAGAGAGTCCAGAGAAGAGCAACAAAGCTGGTGAAGGGGCTGGAGAGCAGGTCTTATGAGGAATGGCTGAGAGAGCTGTGGGTGTTTAGCCTGGAGAAGAGGAGGCTGAGGGGAGACCTCATTGCTCTCTCCAACTCCCTGAAAGGAGGTTGTAGAGAGGAGGGTAATGACCTCTTCTCCCAAGTGACAGGGGACAGGACGAGAGGGAATGTCCTCAAGCTCCACCAGGGAAGATTTAGCCTGGATATTAGGAAAAAAAATTTCATGGAATGGGTCATAGGGCACTGGCAGAGGCTGCCCAGGGAGGGAGTTGATTCACCTTCCCCAGAGGTGTTTAAGGCACAGGTGGATGAGGTCCTGAGGGACTTGGTTTAATGTTTGATAGGAATGGTTGGACTCAATGATCTAGTGGGTCTCTTCCAACCTGGTTGTTCTATCATTCTATGATTCCATGAGGTTCAACAGGGCCAAGTGCAAGGTCTTACACGTGGGTCAGGGCCATCTGCGGTTTCAATACTGGCTAGGGGACAATGTGAAAAAGAGCAGCCCAGAGGAGAAGGACTTGGATGCTGATTGATGGGAAGCTTGACACAAGCCGGCAATGTGCTCTCACAGCCTGGAAAGCCAACTGTGTCCTCGGCTCCATCAAAAGAGGCGTGTTCAGCAGGTCATGAAAGGTGCATCTTCCCCTCTACTTCACTCTCATGAGACCACACCTGGAGTCCTGTGTCCAGTTCTGGAATCCCCAACATAAGAATGAGATGGAACTGTTGGAATGAGTCCATAGGAGACCACAAGGATGATTCGAGGGCTGGAGCACCTCTGCTCTGAGGACAGGATGAGAGAGCTGGGGGTGTTCAGCCTGGAGAAGAGATGGCTCCAGTGAGATCTTCTAGCAACCTCCCACTACCTGAAGGTGTCTACAAGAAAGTTGGGGAGGGAACTTTTTACAAGGGTCTGTAGTGATAGGATGAGGGGGAATGGCTTTAAATTGGAAAGGGGAGATTTAGTTTAAATGTTAGGAAGAACTTCCTGATGAAGGTACTGAGGCCCTGGCCCAGGTTGCCCATGGAAGATGTGGCTGCCCCATCCCTGGAGGTGTTCAAGGCCAGGTTGGATGGGGCTTTGAGCAGTCCAGTCCAGTGGGAGGTGTCCCTGCCTATGGCAGCAGGTGGGAACTGGATGATCTCTTAAGGTCCCTTCTAACCCAAACCATTCTGTGATCTGGGTTCATTTCACAGTTCTGTACAGACTCAGGTTGGTCTCTTTGTTTATGAGGTGTATCTGTTGTTTCTTCTGTGAGAATTACACTCCCCAGGAGAATTAGGAGTCTGAATTGGTTTCTTATCTTAGTGCTTCAGAAGTATCAAGTCCACTATATACATTTAATCTGGTAGAAAATAGAACTGCTTTACTGTATCTGGAATAGGAGTAAAGCCATTACTTTGAAATCTTTTTCCTTCATGCTCATGTTTGGTGGTTATCATTACTTCTTACAGAGTTTGTTATTCATAAGAGAAAAGTTGGAAAGAAATATACTGTCTTTTCAGGAATTCATGATCACCCGCTTTAAATCCCATTAAATGGAAGCTTAACACATGTTGGTGGGTTTCTACCACTTGAAAACTGAGATTTAGTTGAACCTATTGTTTAGTTATAAGTGTGTCTGAAGGTATTTCAACTACTTCTGACATATTTTTACCTCCAGTGCTTCAAGGGGCTACAGGAAAGCCAAGGAGGGACTCTTTATTAGGGAGTGCAGGCATAGGATGAGGGGGAACGGTTTTAAGCTGAAAGAATCATAGAATCATAGAATCACCAGCTTGGAAGAGACCCACCGGATCATAGAGTCCAACCATTCCTATCAAACACTAAACCATGTCCCTCAGGACCCCGTCCACCCGTGCCTTAAGCACCTCCAGGGAAGGTGAATCAACCACCTCCCCGGGCAGCCTATTCCAATGCCCAATGACCCTCTGTGTGAAAAACCTCCTCCTAATCTCCAGCCTAAATCTCCCCTGGCGGAGCTTGAGACCATTCCCTCTCGTCCTGTCCACTGTCACCTGGGAATAAGAGCCCAGCTCCCTCCTCTGTATGACCTCCTTGCAGGTAGTTACAGAGAACAATGAGGTCTTTCTTCAGCCTCCTCTTCTCCAGGATAAACACCCCCAGCTCTTTCAGACACTGCTCATAGGGCCTGTTCTCCAGCCCCCTCACCAGCTTCGTTACCCTTCTCTGGACTTGCTCCAGAGCCTCAACATCCTTCTTGTGGTGAGGGGTCCACAACTGAACACAGGATTCAAGGAGCAGCCTCCCCAGGGCTGAGTACAGAGGGAGAAGAACCTCCCTGGACCTGCTGGTCACACCATTTCTGATACTAGCCAGGATACCATTGGCCTTCTTGGCCACCTGGGCACACTGCTGGCTCATGGTCAGTCGGCTGTTGACCAACAACCCCAGGTCCTTCTCCTCCAGGCAACTTTCTAGACAGACTTCTCCCAGTCTGTAGCTCTGCATAGGGTTGTTGTGCCCCAAGTGCAGGACCTGCCATTTGGCCGTGTTTAACCTCATGCCATTGGACTCAGCCCATGGATCCAGCCTGTTCAGATCCCTTTGCAGAGCCTCCCAACCCTCCAGCAGATCCACACTTCCACCCAGCTTAGTGTCATCTGCAAACTTGCTAAGGGTGCAACCTGCTCCAGTGGGAGGTGTTGCAGGGGCTTGGAACTGAATGATCTTTAAGGTGCCTTCCAATCCAAATCATTCTATGATTATCAAGTGGCAGCATCTCAAAATCTTGCCAGATTTAATAATGAGAGTGCACAGTTACATTCCATTTTTAGTTATCTGAATAAATTGCTGGACACTCAAAAGTACAGAAATGCTATTCATTCTAGTATTTACAGCTGGAATTGGAAATGTGAGGATCTAAACCATGTACTCAGCATGGAGAAAATGGAGCACTTTGTGGGTTTGCAGCTCCTCAGATTCTTTTATTGTAGTGTTATTTGTGTTCAGTTCAGTTTAAGGATCTTGGTGTTTTACGTTGTATTGAATTGAAGAGTTTTTACAACTTTCCACCTTCGTCAGGCAAGGCCACGGATGTCAGCAAGAGTCAAGCAGGAGTGCATGAAGGTTTGTAGGATTGAGTGCAAGTTCATGCTAGGCTTATTATCCTGATCATTAAAATACTACCATCTCAACAATGGACTTGGAAAACTCTTAAGCAAATCCCAGCAACACCATCCCTGCAGAGGGAGCTTTAGAAAAGGCAATAAATTGGAAAAGATTATAGCAGACGTAAGATTATTCCTTTCACAAAAGAGACCTAGGGGTCTTTGATGCAGTATTTTGTGCTATTTTTATGTTTAGGACATATCAAACTGTGCACAGACGTCTCCTGATTTTCGTCTGAATTGTGAACAATGTGAATAGCGCGACAGACATGAGATTGGTTGAAATGATGAAAAAGTCTCTGCAAAAGCTTAATACAAAGTCACCGATGATTTCATTTGTAGATAATGTAATGGCTCCTTGTTTTTCTTTCTTGCAGCACTTTACCCAGCCTGGAAGCTCCCTACCCCATGCTGGTGTTAACTGGCCCTCTGGCCTGTGGCAAGAGAGAGCTCACTCATAAGATCTGCAGGCAGTTCAAGAATTTCTTCAGATATGGGTAAGTTTGCTCCCTAAGGTTAACAGAACATCAAGTCTAGAATTGCTGCAGGTTTGTTGTTGGAAGTTATAAGTTAAAGACAACCCATAAACGTTAATTGCTCTGCATTTTATCTCTTCCCAGGGCTTGATTGCCTGTAGTCATCAAATACTTCCTTAAAAGGAAAGCTAGTTAAGTTATCATGATCTTTTCAAAGGTGAACAGCAAACAGAAATGTGTCATTAAGAGCTCCTTTTTATTGATCTGTTCTGTCTATGCTCCCTAATGCCCTTCAACCTAAGCATCTGTTTAGATGTGTCTGCATTTCTCTTAATTTTTGTAACAGTACTTGTGTATAAATGCATTAGCATGCATGGGCAGACTGCATCCAGAAGCTAGGAAAAGAAGCAAGTGCGATTGCTGGACCATTTCATTATCCCGTGAGCAGTGTTAGCAAAGCAAATGACAACTTTCAGACATCACCACCTGCTGGGAGTACTAATTCTCCTTATTGAAAAGGCCTGAATTATGATCCTTGTGCCCTTGGGCTCCTGTGAACTTAGTAGAGAGAAAGTCTCTCTTTCCAAGGGAGGTTCAGCCTGTTAATCACCTCCCTGAGGTACCTACCTATTTGCAGTAGATGGGAAGTCTGGTTAAGCTAGATCACTACTATCTGTTGCCTAAAATTACGTGGTGCAAGCTGTTCCTCTTGTCTACTCATTCCACTCTTTACAGTACCTCAATTCCATAAATCCTACAGCACACTCTGTTCTTCACCAGTCTGTGTTCCTGTTGTAGAATCGTAGAATGGTTTGGGTTGGAAGGGACCTCAAAGCCCTTCCAGTTCCAACCCCCCTACCATGGGCAGGGTCACCTCTCACTGGACCAGACTGCTTAAGGTCCCATCCAACCTGGCCCTGAACACCTCCAGGGATGGGGCAACCACAACTTCTCTGGGCAACCTGTGTCAGTGTCTCATCACATCAATTATGAAGAATTTCTTCCTAATAGCTCATCTAATTCTTCCCCCTTCCAATTTAAAGCCATTCCCCCTTGTCCTGTCACTCCAGTCCCTTGTAAAATGTCCCTCTCCAGCTTTCTTGTAGTCTCCTTTCAGGTACTGGAATGTCACTGTAAAGTCTTCCCGGAGCCTTCTCTTCTTCAGGCTGAACAACCCCAACTCTCTTAACCTGTCCTCAGAGCAGAGGTGCTCCAGCCCTCGCATCATCTTCATGGCCTCCTCTGGACCCATTCCAACAATTCCATCTCCTTCGTATGTTGGGGATATTATATTGTCTGTCCTCTGTTTTCTCAGATTTTTAATAAACAGATTTATCTGTTCATTTTTAACCAGACTTTTGCTACGGTTTCCTGAGTCTGGCCTTTGCAACAACAAGACCTGGGTCTCTATTTGTTCTTCTTTAGGTATCGAAGTGGTGAGTTGTGATGCACATAGAATCATAGAACAACCAGGTTGGAAGAGACCCACCGGATCATCGAGTCCAACCATTCCTATCAAACACTAAACCACGTCCCTCAGCATCTTGTCCACCTGTCCCTTAAACCCCTCCAGGGAAGGTGACTCAACCACTTCCCTGGGCAGCTTCTGCCAGGTCCCAATGACCCTTTCTATGAAAATTTTTTTCCTAATGTCCATCCTGAACCTGCCCTGTCGGAGCTTGAGGCCATTACCTCTCGTCCTGTCCCTTGTCCCTTGGGAGAAGAGCCCAGCTCCCTCCTCTCCACATCCTCCTTTCAGGTAGTTGTAGAGAGCAATGAGGTGTCCTCTCAGCCTTCTCTTCTCCAGGCTAAACACCCCCAGCTCCCTCAGCCGTTCCTCATAAGGCCTATTCTCTAGCCCCTCCATCAGCTTTGTTGCTCTTCTCTGGACTCACTCCAGATCCTCAACATCCTTCTTGTTGTGAGGGGCCCACAACTGAACATGCATATGTGAGAAAATTTCTCTGTGTTCTTAGCATCACAGAACCATGTTCTGCATGTCTAGTAGTAGCCTTCGTCTCTAACATAACACACCACAGTAAAGGAGCCTTGGATGTTTTTCTGCTCTGACTCCGATTGTAGTCACTCGCTGGATTAGATAATTACACTAGAAAGCTGAAAGGACATTTTAAGAGAAGATTTGTGCAAGTTATGTGACTGGAAAAAAAATGACTTTTTGCCTTTCTTTAAAGCAATTCCTATGTTTTGAAAGACTAGCTTGGAAATTACAAACTAATTGAACGCCCATTGAAATTTTCCAAGCACTGTGTGTTTTTTCCTTAAGAGCTTTGTTTTAATACTGTGTATTTTATTTCCTGAAAGTTTTATGCATAAGGGGTGGGGGGAAAGGGAGAGAGACAGAATCTTAACAGAGCAGAAAATTGCAATCATAAAACAAAGTTGTGTTTTAATTATTCAGTGGAGATTTAAGCAATTTTATAGCTTAGACTTTTAAATTTCAAACATTCCACTCATTAAAAATGTATTTCATGCAAGATATCCTTGGCAGTTTAAATGTAAACATGGCCTTGCAATTAAAAGAGGTTGTAATGCTTTAAAAGTGTTTCAAAAAATAATATGAAATTGGACCCTCAAACCATCTGGCTGGTGCTCAGGAATGACCTTTAAAGCTGGCTGCATTCATGATATCTTAAAAGAAAATCAGGCCTTTGAAGTGCGATTTTATGGAACCCACGTGCCGCAGACTGTTCTCATTTGCCACTGATAAAAAAGGTGCCACCTTCTAATGCCACGAGAGTGTCACGGTCCACTCGTATGCGGATGCGTGATGGTTTGTTTCATTTATGATTTCAGAGTGCAAAAATAATAGAAAGAGAGTCAAGGGAGTCAAATTTCAATCTAAGCAGGCACTTTATTAATTATGCCCATAAAGCAACTTATGATAGAAAACGACTTACAATAGAAAGAGAGAGAGAACAAGGAAAGAGATCATAGAATCATAGAATCACCAGGTTGGAAGAGACCCATCGGATCATCAAGTCCAACCATTCCTATCAAACACTAAACCATGACCCTCAGCACCTCATCTACCCGTGCCTTAAACACCTCCAGGGAAGGTGACTCAACCACCTCCCTGGGCAGCCTCTGCCAGTGCCCAATCACCCTTTCTGTGAAAAACCTCCTCCTAATCTCTAGCCTAAATCTCCCCTGGCGGAGCTTGAGGCCATTCCCTCTTGTCCTGTCCCCTGTCACTTGGGAGAAGAGCCCAGCTCCCTCCCCTCCACAACCTCCTTTCAGGTACTTGTAGAGAGTAAAGAGGTCTCCTCTCAGCCTCCTCTTCTCTAGGCTCTCTCAGCTTCCCCCAGCTCTCTCAGCCACTCCTCATAGGGCTTGTTCTCCAGCCCCTTCACCAGCTTTGTTGCTCTTCTCTGGACTCGCTCCAGAGCCTCAACATCCTTCTTGTGGTGAGGAGCCCACAACTGAACACAGGATTCAAGGAGCAGTCTCACCAGTGCTGAGTACAGAGGGAGAATCACCTCCCTGGACCTACTGGTCACACCGTTACTGATACAAGCCAGGATGCCCTTGGCCTTCTTGGCCACCTGGGCACACTGCTGGCTCATGTTCAGTCGGCTGTCGACCAACATCCCCAAGTCCCTCTCCTCCTGGCAGTTTTCCAGACAGACTTCTCCCAGTCTGTAGCTCTGCATAGGGTTGTTGTGCCCCAAGTGCAGGACCCGTACTGTGATCCCACGGTGGAGGAGGGAGTCTTCTGTCTTGGTCTTCTGTTGCCCCTCTCATTCAGCTGCTCCGGAGCTGTCTTTTATGCCAGTCAATGCACCTGTAACCTGCCTTTGCTTGTGGTGATGTGGCAATCTCCACCTAGCAGGCCACACATGCCAAGAGAGGAGTGTCTGCAGGTCTCCTCTCCTTGCACATGTGCTCCTTCTGGCTGCAGTGATCGACCTGGGGTCTCCTGATGAAGGCCAGTAGTCATCATCACCTTGCGCTTATGCTCCGTTGGCTGTGGGTCTGTGGTCATTAATCTTCCTGTCTTTTCCTCCTTGCTTCGTGGATCTTTCACAATGGTCGGGAGCAAGGAGGCTTGAAGACAGGTTGAAAACATTTTTGAGATAGGAATAGAGATAGGAATTTGATAGGAATTTTTGATAGGAATCGTTGGTCTAGAAGATCCGATGGGTCCCTTCCAACCTGGTTGTTCTATGATTCTATGAGATAAGGAAGCAGGTACAGGTAGTTAGGTACAAAGCATTCATTCTGTACCAGTTCTGGCTGTTTTCTGAGGCTGCTTTGCTGATTTCTGCAGTCAAGTTCCGAGGCTAAGAGTCAGGAAAAATGTTGAGACAGAAATCGATCCTTTGACTGACTCATACAGATAGTTAAGATTTGTCAAGCTCTGCATTAGAGACTGAACTTCATGGACCTCGAGTCCGTGAGCGGAAGTGGCTGGGGAGGTGGCATATAAGTAATTGGTATATTTTTTTTGCCACGTTTTCCAGGACAATGCAGTAGAAATCCAAGTTCAAATGTTGTCAATGTGAATCAAGGCTTCACATGAAGGGGCCTACAGGAAAGCTGGGGAGGGACTTTTTTCAGGGGCCTGTAGTGATAGGATGAGGGGCAATGGCTTTAAATGGGAAGGGGGAAGATTTAGGTTAGACGTCAGAAAGGAATTCTTCACAATGAGGGTGATGAGGCCCTAGCCCAGGGAAGTTGTGGCTGCCCCATCCCTGGAGGTGGTCAAGGCCAGGTTGGATGGGTCCTTGAGCAGCCTGGTCCAATGGGAGATGTCCCTGCTCATGGCAAGGGGCTTGGAACTGGATGATCTTTAAGGTCCCTTGCAACCCAAACCATTCTATGATTCTATGATTACACTTGTGTTCCTATTATCCTACAGTAAAAAAAATTAAAACAAAAGCAGAAACTAGTCACAAGGTATGATTTCCTAAGATAGAATGTGAGCCACAGCTTACTTTAATCTAAAATTGCTGCCTGCATTGACTTAACTGGGGAGTTTGGGGTTTGTACAGGGTTTTTTTTTTTCAGTGTTTCACCCTGGTATTAAGCTCATGTATCTGAAGTTTATCCCCTTGTCCTTATGTGCTGGCAGGCAATTACTTTCCCTGCCTGGTCTCCCACTTATCTCCCTAGTTTCAGGATTGTTTCTCCCCTTTCTATTAGGACCCTATTTAAAGATTGGTCTTTATATCTCTTCCTTAACCTCGCAGTTCAACCTAACTCCTAGTCCCCTCTCCTCTATTTAGGATTCTACTTTATATCATCCACAAGCTGACATAACAGAATTAAAAAATGGTTTCATCATTTCTGTGTTACTGGGAGTGATGACAGCTTCAGTTCAGGCTGTCCTGGGCCAGGGGGGATTTATAGCCCAAATGGAATGTTACAGTTAAACTTTTTTTTATTATTTATGGGTTAATCTTTCAAATATGCAGCATTAGCGGTGTGATTTGCACCTCTTTATATTTCTCATATATCTTCTCTCCTTAAACATAAAATGATTTGTAGGATTCTCCCGTCCCCTCTTCCTATTCCCTAGCTGCTTCTGTGATTGAAAACAGGTTATTTCTTTATTATACCGTATATCTTCCAGTCCCTGTCACACTACGAGGGCAGCTTACTTTGGTGAAGAAAACAGACTTGATTACTATTTCGTTTCTCAAGAAGCATTTGGCGAAATGGTGAACACAGTAAGTAGTATCCTAGAAGTCTTATTTCCCACACCCAGAGTGAGCTCAACTTTTCTGTTCAGGTCTGGTTTTTTGGGAGGTTTTGTATTAAGTTTGTGTCTGTGTGTGCACAATTCTTCACTTGCAGTTTTGTGATTTAATTTCATAGACAGAAACCACAGATTTTTTTGATAGGAATGGTTGGACTCGATGATCCAGTGGGTCTCTTCCAACCTGGTGGTTCTATGATTCTGTGATTTATGCTGGTTTTCTCCTGTATGAACATATAGAAACCAGTAAATGGGGCTTAATGGTCAGTAGGAATCTTTAAAAAGTAGCGTAATGTAGAAATAAACTTATTTTCAAATACAAATTGCTAGATAGCTTTTGAAATATCTGCTATCTTTTTTTCTTGCCTTTCTTTTCTTTCTTTTTTCAAAACCTTCCAGCAACCCTGGGGGGAATGCAGCCTTTTAAAGTTTAGCAATTTCACCCTGAGGGCATTCTGTCTCTCTCTCAAGGCAATGTGCCTCCAGCTACTGCTTCTGATGTTTATTGTTTCTGCAATAAAACATTGGCTTGAAAAGCCACAACAGAGCTCATTATTTGTATATATACAAGTAGGGGAGCCAACACAGTCTGATCTGGTCCTTAATGATAACTCTCAGTAATCAAGTAGTTTAATTTTTAGAGAGTATAATCTCCTTACATCTCTCTAGACATGCTACTGGGAACCAAACTTTAAGTTGTCAGGTTTTAACTTTGAAATTTCTTGGCCAATTACATATTCTCCTTGCAGATTTGTTTCTGTCCTCTCTTTTTCTTTGGCATCTTCTCTTTTGCATGGCACAGCCATATGGTTTGATGTAATGTCGAAAGAAGGCTGCCTCTTGCTTTTAGATCTTCCTTTCTTTACAGTGCAGATCAATAACCAGTGAAAGCTGTAACCTGTCAGCAGCTCGTTTTCAAGACACTGGTGGTTTATTATCCAGGAACAATGTACAAACCCGTACCCTGCAGGAGTGCTCTTCCCTGCAACTTTTGTTTTCCCTTTGGCCTCATCATCATTGTTAGAATCATAGAATCACCAGGTTTGAAGAGACCCACTGGATCATCGAGTCCAACCATTCCCATCAATCACTAAACCATGTCCCTTAGCACCTCGTCCACCTGTCACTTAATCCCCTCCAGGGAAGGTGAATCAACCACCTCCCTGGGCAGCCTCTGCCAGGTCCCAATGACCCTTTCTGTGAAAAATTTTTTTCCTAATGTCCAACCTTAACCTCCTCTGGTGGAGCTTGAGACCATTCCCTCTTGTCCTGTCCCCTGTCCCTTGGGAGAAGAGCCCAGCTCCCTCCTCTCTACAACCTCCTTTCAGGTAGTTATAGAGAGCAATGAGGTCTCCCCTCAGCCTCCTCTTCTCCAGGAGAAACACCCCCAGCTCTCTCAGCTGTTCCTCATAAGGCCTGTTCTCCAACCCCTTCACCAGCTTCGTTGATCTTCTCTGGACTCGTTCCAGAGCCTCAACATCCTTCTTGTGCTGAGAGGCCCAGAACTGACCCCAGGATTCGAGGAGCAGCCTCACCCTTCTTCCCTGCCTCCATCCATCCATCCTTCCTTCCTTCCTTCCTTCCTTCCTTCCTTCCTTCCTTCCTTCCTTCCTTCCTTCCTTCCTTCCTTCCCTCTATGCATCCATCCATCCCTCCCTCCGTCCTTTCCTCTCTTGTTCCCCCTCTCCCTCTCCCCCTCCCCCCAGACTGTGTCAGGCAGGTAGAAACTTCTTATGAACAGAAAGCAATAAAGTCCAGAGTCATTATATTCTTTTAAGGAAGTTGTTTTCCTTGAAATATTTCCTCATTACACTCACTGTTTTGAATTTCAGGGGAAGTTTCTGGCCACCTATAAATACAGCGACTATTACTATGGACTTGGAAGAGACACTGTAGAATCAATTGCTAGAGAGGGTCTTGCAACCTGCGTTCACTTAGAAATAGAGGTAAGGATTCCAGAGGAGGGCAACAAAGATGAACAGAGGGCTGGAGCATTTCCCATACAAGGAGACTTATTCAACCTGGAGAAGAGAAGGCTCCAAGGAGACCTTAGAGCAACCTTCTAGTACCTGAAAGAGGCTAGGAGAAAGCTGGGGAGGGACTTTTTGTAAAGGCACAGTGTGATAGGACAAAGGGCAATGGGGATAAACTGGAGAGGGGTGGATTTAGACTAGACATAAGGAAGAAATTTATCCCAATATGGATGGTGAGGCACTGGAGTAGGTTGCCCAGGGAAGTTGTGGCTGCCCCATTCCTGGAAATGTTCGAGACCAGGTTGGATGGGGCCTGGAGCAGCCTGATGTAGAGGGAAATATCCAAGCCCATGGCAGGGAGGTTGGAACTAGATTATCTTAAAGGTCCTGTCCAACTCAAACCATTCTGTGATTCTATGATTTTATGATTGTTTATCGCCTAGTCGTCTTTGAATGAGTAATTCATAGGCCCTGAAAACAGTCTGAGGGCTGGAGCGCCTCTCCTGTGAGGGCAGCGCTGAAAGAGCTGGGGTTGTTCAGCTTGGAGAAGAGAAGGGTCTGGGGAGACCTTGTAACAGCCTTGCAGTACTGAAAGGTGACCCACAGGAAAGCAGGGAAGGGATGTTTTAGCAAGGCCTGTTGTGACGATACAAAGAATAATGCTTTTAAACTAAGGGAGAGGACATTTTGACTGGAAATACGGAAGAATTCTTTTATGATGAGTGTGGTGAAACACTTGCCCAGGTTGCCCAGGGAGGCAGTGGGGGCCCCATCCCTGGAAACATTCAAGGTCAGGTTGGATGGGGCTCTGAGCAACCTACTAATGACCCCTAAGAGAGGAGGGTGCTGACTTCTTCTCCCAAGTGGCAAGGGACAGGATGAAAGGGAATGGCTTCAAGCTCATCAGGGGAGGTTTAGGCTGAACATTAGGAAAATATTTTTCACAGAAAGGGTGATTAGGCACTGGCAGAGGCTACCCAGGGAGGTGGTTGATTCACGTTCCCTGGAGGTGTTTAAGGTGGACGAGGTCCTGAGGGGCATGGGTTAGTGACTGATGGGAATAGTTGGACTCGACGATCTGATGGGTCCCTTCCAACCTGGTTGTTCTATGATTCTATGATTCTATGGTTAAGAAACTGGGTCACAAACAAGTGTCAAAACCTGTCTACTGGAGTCTCAAAAGATGAATTTTTTAGGTAATATTCTCATTATGTACTTCTCATTATCTTAGATTGAGATTTACAAGGTGAGTTGAAAAAAAGGAACTGCAGTGCTAACATAGGATCCTAAGTTGTGGATGCAGGGTACTGGAATGAGTAGGGAGACAAGCAGAAATTGGCACTAAATTTAGTTAGTCTTGGGATCATTGTTTTGTTTTTTAAACTGGTGATGGAAAAAACTACTTTTCAGTTAAGAAACTTAGTGTTCACAAGGAGCTTTACTCTCCTTTGTCCCAATTAAATCTGTGCACATTTACCATCTTCCATATAAATGTACAAATAAGAGAATGGCAGCATGTCAGTACTAAAAAACTCGTAGCTGCTTGCTCAAATGGTTCACAATTTAATGCCGCAATCCTGTTCTTAAGTGCCCGATATTAAACAGCAAATTAATAACGTAATAACCCTCAGTCTCCACTGATTGCAATAGGCTTTGAGTCTGTTTGTCGTCTTGCCAGACAGAACCTAAATTTACAAGGGAAGAAAAATAGGAGAAGATGAAATATGACGGAGTGGGGTGTTTTAAAGCTGTCAATTCTTCACAAACCAGATGTGTTATCAAATAATTTAGGAGAAAGAACTTAACGCAACATCATATTTATTCATAAGGAGGTTAACCCAGCCACAAGGGCAGTGACCGTAACTTTTATTAGGTATTACTGAAGCTGCTGTCGTGGACAGACAGCTAAGAAACTCCTTTGTCACTGAAGTTTCAAGATCACGTAGTAATTATGCACAGTCTTGCATCACTGTGGACTCTGCTAGCAGATGAGAAACAATAATGGTGAGTTATGTATCTGAATAGAAGTTATTGAACTCCATTATCTTCTGCGAGGCTCATAACAAAAGTGATTTAGCACTATTAGAAGAAGTTTTAATTATGGTCTGTGGGCCAAGACTAAAAAAATTAGAGCTGTTCATTCCCTTTAATCTAGAGTGTATCTTTCACTGATAAAGAAGTCTGACACAAATTGTGAAAGTTCAATCTTGCTGAGTCGATGCTTCCAGTTAGTGAAGCTGCTGGCACTTTTCCCAAGTGACGAACGATAGGATGAGAGGAAATGGCCTCAAGTTGCACCAGGGGAGATTTAAACGGGATATGAGGAAAAAGGGTTTTTTTATGGATAGAGTGGTGAAGTACTGGAGAGGCTGCCCAGGGAAGTGGTGGAGTCCACATCCCTGGAGGGGTTCAAAAAGTAGAGTGGCTAATGTGTCTCATCCTGCTTCCAGAAATATGAGATCGTAGAATGGTTTGGGTTAGAAGAGAACTCAAACCCATCCAATTCCAACCCTTTGCTATAGCAAGGGCGTCTCCTACTGGATCAGGTTGCTCAAAGCCTCATCCAACCAGGCCTTGAGCACCTCTGGGAGGGGAAATCCACAACTTCCCTGGGCAACCTGTCCCAGTGCCTCACCACCTTCATTGTGAAGAATTTCTTCCTAATATATAAGTGCACCTTGTCTCTTACCAAAGACCACTCTCTACTGCATTATTGCTGGTTATCCAGTCATTCAGACTGGGAAGTCAAAGGAAGGAGGATATATGGTTGGACTCGATGATCTGGTGGGTCTCTTCCAACCTGGTGATTCTATGCTTCTAAAATACTGGTTGCATCTTTTCTATAACTCATGCTGTTAACTGAAGAAAGTGAGGAGCTCTAGTTTTGTTAAATGAATAGATCTTTTCAACTCAGGTGGCCCTTTGATCTTTCTCATCCTCATACACATTCAGGAAACTCTTTCTCCTCCCAAGGTCCTCTTGGAATCATTTGTATATCACAGAATCACTGAATGGTGGGGATAGGAAGGGCCCTCTGGAGCTCATCTAATCCATACCTGCTGCTAAAGCAGGTCACCTCCAGCATGTTGCACAGGAACATGTCCAGGTGGGTTTGAATATCTGCAGAGAAGGAGACTTCACAGCCTCCCTGAGTAGCCTGTTCCAGTGCTCCAGTATCCTCACTGCGACATGTTTACATCTTTCCCTTTCTTCATTGGTCTGCAGCTCCTAATTGGTTATGGGTTCACAGAATCATTTAAGTTGGCAAAGACCCTTAAGACCAAGTCCAGCTGTAAACTTAACACTGCCAACTTCTCCACTAAACCATGTCCCTAAGCACCTCATCCACATGGCTTTTTAATTCCTCCAGGGATGGGGACTCCACCACTTGTCTTGGCAGCTTCTGCCAGTGCTTGACAAACATTTGGTGAAGAAATATTTAATATCCAGCCTAGAGCTTCCGTGGCTCAACTGCAGGTCCTTTCCTCTCAACCTGCTGCCTGTCACTTGGGGGAAGAGACCTGCACATGCCTCATTGCGGCCTCCTTTCCACGAGCTGCAGAGAGCGATGAGGTGTCCCCTCAGCCTAGTTTTCTTCAGACTAAACAACCTCAGTTCCTTCCGCTGCTCCCCATAACCCCCGTGCTCCAGACTCTTCCCCAGTTTCATTCTCCTTCTCTGGACACACTCCAGCCCTTCAATGTCTTTTTTGTACTGAGGGGCCCAATACTGAGCCCAGAATTTGAGGTGAGACCATACCAGTGCCAAGTCCATGTTAGATGGTGTCCTTTACATATGTTAGTTATAATTTTTTCTTGCTGCCCCTGAAATCAGCTCTCTCCAGCTCCAGGCCTGTTTTTCAACTGACCATTACTGAGATATTTATAGTTGTGAGGCATATAGAGTCAAGATTGTGTCCCATCTCTTATCATCCCGTCCCTGGAGTCCTCTGCATTGTGTCCTGTGTTTCCACTTCTCAAGGTCTTTGCTCTCCTGCCAGGCTTGTAGTTATCTACACTGTGTTATTACATTGGGTCATAAACATCTCATTCTACCTGGAAGAGGATCTTGTTATTGCTATTGCTATTCCATACAAAACTGGGTACCACATGAAGATAAAGAAAAATAAAACAATTCAATAGACACATCTGATCAACAAGAGAAACTGCTGTCACAGCAAAGCCAAGTAAAACAGAACTTATAGGCAGGTCAAGAAAAGTTCAGAGCGAGCAGGACAGGCCTCAGGTCTCAGGCCTTGAAAACTCAATACAGATATCACAATGACAATACCGTATTGCAGGGCTGCCTGGTTGCAATTCATAGAATCATAAAACAACCAGGTTGGAAGAGACCCACTGGATCATTGAGTCCAACCATTCCTATCAGACACTAAACCATGTGCCTCAGGACCTCATCCACCCACACTTTAAACACC
This sequence comes from Coccyzus lansbergi, assembly GCA_033558105.1. Lineage (NCBI taxonomy): Eukaryota > Metazoa > Chordata > Aves > Cuculiformes > Coccyzidae > Coccyzus > Coccyzus lansbergi. The sequence continues at coordinate 54,747 of JAUMJK010000657.1, forward strand.
TCCAGGGAAGGTGACTCAACTTTAACTTGTCTATTTTGCGAAGCTGGATGCTTCATTCCAATACCTGTAGAATGGATGCAGATTTCCAGTACTGCTTTCTTAGTAAAGTGTGATGAACACTGCTTTCTCCTAAACACTTCCAGGAATAAAAACATTGCATTTCTCTTTTTAATTTTAAAGGGTGTGCATAGCTTGAAAAATACCTACTTTAAACCCAGATATATCCTGCTAGTACCGATGAACAAAGGAAAATATGAGGGGCACCTGCGGAGGAAAGGATTATTCAGCAGGCCAGAGATTGAAGAGGCCGTCTCCAGAGTGGACATGTACCTCAAAATAAATCAGGATTTTCCAGGATACTTTGATGCAGTAGTCAACACGGGTAAGTTAATCTCTTCCGTGCTCTCAATCTGACTTCTGATGTCACAGCGATAGGTGAGCTGAAACTTTTATGCAAACCAACCCACTGGCAAACGTTAAGCTGAGGATGACAAATAATCATTATGAGGAGTGGCTAAGGGACCTGGGGCTGTTTAGCCTGGAGAAAAAGGAGTATGAGGAGAGACCTTATCACTGTCAACAACTACCTGACAGGAGGTTGTAGCAGTTTCTTCTCCTAAGTTGACAGGTGATAGGACGAGAGGAAATGACCTCAAGTTGTGCCAGGGGAGGTTGAGATTAGATTCAGAGGAAGTTCCAATTAGACATCAGGAAAAATTTCTTCACCAAAAGGGTTCTCGGGCACTGGCAGAGGCTGCCCAAAGACATGGTTGAGTCTCCATCCCTGGATGAGTAGATGAGGTGCTCAGGCATCTGGTTTAGTAGAGGACAGATAGAGTTGGCATTGATGATCTCAAAGATCTTTTCCAATGAAACAATTCTATGATTCTATAACTGTTTAAGCTATTGCTTAATTGATTTTCCCACTTAGTTCTTGTCACCAGGGATCCAAAATGGATGGTTGGACTCGATGATCTGATGGGTCTTTTCCAACCTGGTGATTCTATGATTCTGTGAAAAACTCCACAGATATGTCAGAACTGAATTACTCTGTTGTGTCCGAGTTGTGCTTTAAGCCCATCTAGAAAGAGAAGCAACTATTGAACTCAGAAGCACACTTATTAAACATTATCTCCTGTGAGAAGAATAAACTGCTCTGTGCTAATTGTGTGTAAGTTTTTGGGCAGAGTTCAGAGGAGGCTTTTTATGTAACAGGCTGAGAGGAGACCTCATTGCTCTCTACAACTACCTGAAAGGAGGTTGTAGAGAGGAAGGAGCTGGGCTCTTCTCCCAAGTGACAGGGGACAGGACGAGAGGGAATGGCCTCAAGCTCCACCAGGGGAGATTTAGGCTGGAGATTAGGAGGAAGTTTTTCACAGAAAGGGTCATTGGGCATTGGAATAGGCTGCCAAGGGAGGTGGTTGATTCACCTTCCCTGGAGGTGTTTAAGGGACGGGTAGATGAGGTCCTGGGTGACTTGGTTTAGTGTTTGATAGGAATGGTTGGACTTGATGATCCGATGGGTCTCTTCCAACCTGGTTGTTCTATGATTCTATGATTCTATGATTCTATGATTCTAATTATCTCCAAGCAGGACAGGTTTTTTTTTTTTTTTCTAAGTGTTGACATGCCAGCTGATGTCCGTCTGGCAATGTTTCACTGTAAAGAAGCTACTGCAAAGCTTTTCTTTATACAACTCTCTGCTTAGTAACTTGCTCAAATCCCTCAGCCCAGAAGAAAGAATGTGAAGTTGGAATATATTTCATTAAAACAAATGTTTGCTTATTGATATTTATGAATTGAAGATAGCAGGTGGCAGAGAAGAATCCTTTTCTAGTTCGTTCTGTGTCTGCCCTTTTGTGGAGGTGGTTTTTGCAAGTTTACCATAACAATGGTGAAAACTGTCATTGTGGTATGAAATATGATAGAATCGTAGAATCACAGAATGGTTTCGCTTGGAAAGGACCTTAAAGATCATCTGGTTCCAACCCCTTTACCATGGGCAGGAACACCTCTCACTAGACCAGGTTGCTCAAGAGCTCATCAAAGCTGGCCTTGAACATCTCCAGGGATGGGGCAGCCACAGCTTCCCTGGGCAACCTGTTCCAGCGCCTTACCACCCTCATTGTGAAAAATTTCTTCCTAACATCTAATCTAAGTCTTCCCCCTTCCAATTTAAAGCCATTCCCCTCATCCTACCACTCCAGACCCTTGTGAAAAGTCTCTCCCCAGGTTTCCTGGAGCCCCTTCAGGTACTGGAAGGCTGCTAGAAAGTCTCCCTGGAGCCTTCTCTTCTCCAGGCTGAACAACCCCAAGTCTGTCAGCATGTACCCAGAGGTTCTTCAGCCCTCAAATCATCTTCATGGCCTCCTCTGGACCCACTCCAACTGTTCCATATCCTCCTTCTGTTGGGAACTCCAGAACTGGACTCAGTGTTGTATTTGCAGTTATTGTAGTTATTATTGAGACTTACTATTTCAATATAGCATTAAAGAAATCATAGAATCATAGAACAACCAGGTTGGAAGAGACCAATCGGATCATAGAGTCCAACCATTCCTATCAAACACTAAACTATGGCCCTCAGGACCTCATATAATTGTGCCTTAAACACCTCCAGGGAAGGTGAAACAATCACCTCCTTGGGCAGCCTATTCCAATGCCCAATGACCCTCTATGTGAAAAACTTCCTCCTAATCTCCAGTCTAAATCTCCCCTGGTGGAGCTTGAGGCCATTCCCTCTTGTCTTGTGCCCTGTCACCTGGGAGAAGAGCCCAGCTCCCTCCTCTCTACAACCTCCTTTCAGGTAGTTGTAGAGAGCCGTGAGGTCTCCTCTCAGCCTCCTCTTCTCTAGGCTAAACACCCCCAGCTCTCTCAGCCGTTCCTCATAAGGCCTGTTCTCCAACCCCTTCACCAGCCTTGTGGCTCTTCTCTGGACTCACTTCAGAGCCTCAACATCCTTCTTGTGGGGAGGGGCCCAGAACTGAACACAGCATTCCAGTACCGGCCTCACCAGTGGGGAGTACAGAGGGAGAATAACCTCCCTGGACCTGCTTGTTACACCATTTCTGATACAAGCCAAGATGCCATTGGCCTTCTTGGCCACCTGGGCACACTTCTGGCTCATGTTCAGTTGGCTGTCGACCAACACCCCCAGGTCCCTCTCCTCCTGGCAGCTTTATAGACAAATTTCTCCTAGTCTGTAGCTCTGCATAGGGATGTTGTGCCCCAAGTGCAGGACCCACCATTTGGCCTTGTTAAACCTTATGCCGTTGGACTCAGCCCATGGATCCAGCCTGTTTAGGTCCCTTTGCAGAGCCTCCCTACCCTCCAGCAGACCCACACTTCCACCCAGCTTAGTGTCATCTGTAAACTTGCTAAGGGTACCCTCAATGCCCTCATCCAGGTCGATAATAAAAAAAATAAACCACGGTAAGCCACATTGCAGAAGAATATTTAGGTGAACGCAGAAACTGAGATGAATTTTGGATTATATTCTTGAATGTACTGTTTATGAAGATTTTTCTCCCAAAGTGGTGTTGTCGATGAGTTAAGAACGCATTTCTATACCAAACTTCTGTGCTTTGTACCTTCATACTCATGAAAACTTATTTTTTTTCATTACATATCCTTCCTCTCCACTGTGAAATGCATATCACTTTCTGCAGATGAATTGGATGAGGCATTCACAGAGCTGAGTCTCCTCGTAAAGGCGTACCTGGGTTTGGAGCTGCCTGCCGTTGGTGATAGCATCCAGGATGCAAATAGTAGAGCAGGAGCAGGTACTGCATCAGGGAACATGCTGCTACTGGTTTTTATCAGTAGAGTATTCCTGCTTGTTAAAAGAACTGAAATCTGTGCATGATACAACCTGTGAGACTGCTTATCTCTGAAACTCTGCTTGCTTTCTCTGTAATGAGTCTCCTGAGCTGCTTCCTCCCTGGGATCTGAATCTTTAATGGAGATTTTTCCAAGTACTTTACATCACTGTTTGCCCTGAGGCAACAATATGTGGAAAGTGAGTTGCCTGACTCTTCTAAGGATTCTTTTGGGCCGAGGATCTCCCATTCGTTCCAGATAAATCACAGTGAGATACGCATCAGTGGCTGAGAGCTTTGTGCCTAACAAACTGTTGAGCAACAAGAAAATCATAGAATCATAGAATCATAGGAATTGGACATTGGAATAGGCTGCCCAGGGAGGTGGTTGATTCACCTTCCCTGGAGGTGTTTAAGGGACAGGTAGATGAGGTCCTGAGGGACATAGTTTAGTGATTGATGGGAATGGTTGGACTCGATGATCCGGTGGGTCGCTTCCAACCTGGTTGTTCTATGATTCTATGATAGAATAATCAGGTTGGAAGAGACCCACTGGATCATGGAGTCCAACCATTCCTATCAAACCCTGACACAGAGACCTTTCTGTGCTGTCTTCTCCAGGATAGCCAGAAGCATGAAGAGGTACCAGGATAGAAACAGGATAGTAAGATGAGTGAAGGCAGCTTATAAATGCCTTCCAAGTGCTTTTGGGTCTGCCCACTGTGGGGTAAACCTGAATGATGGGTAGTTTGTTTAACATACACCTTTTATCATAGAATCATAGAATCACCAGGTTGGAAGTGACCCACTGGATCATCGATTCCAACCATTCCTATTGAACACTAAACCATATCCTCAGCCTCAGCACTTTGTCCACCCGTCCCTTAAGTCCCTCCAGGGAAAGTGACTCAACCCCCTCCCTGGGCAGCCTCTGCTAGTGCCCAATGACCCTTTCCGTGATTTTTTTAAACTAATGTTCCACCTAAACCTCCCCTGGTAGAGCTTGAGGCCATCCCTCTCGACCTGTCCCCTGTCACCTGGGAGAAGAGCCCAACTCCCTCCTCTCCACAACCTCCTTTCAGGGAGCTGGAGAGAACAATGAGGTCTCCCCTCAGCCTCCTCTTCTCCAGGCTAAACACCCCCAGCTCTCTCAGCCGTTTCTCATAGGACCTGTTCTGCAACCCCTTCCCCAGCTTTGTTGCTCTTCTCTGGACTCGCTCCAGAGCCTCAGCATCCTTCTTGTGGTGAGTGGCCCACAAGTGAACACAGTATTCAAGGAACAGTCTCACCAGTGACAAATGTTCTTGAATTTCTCAGGCTGGAGCTCCATGAGCCCTTCCAGCCAATACAAGTGTGTGCTGCTTTAAAGACAGTGATACCTGACCTACTTCTCCTGCCTGTGCATTTCTAGCGTGCTCCTCATCCTCATTCCTGTGATTGTACAATTGTGTGTCATCTGGATCAGGGAATGGTCCCATCCAAAAACTGAGCTGTAACCCTTAAATTTATCCCAGACAGAGCTGGGATGAAAGCAGAACATGATCTCTAAAATACTGGAGAAAAAAGCAATAAATGGGCATTGTGGTAGGAACGTTTTGCACTACATGGGCTAACAAGGAGCTCATTTATTCCTCTAACTCCAAGACCCTCCCTAGTTTATGGCTGTCTTGGTTAGACTTATTATGAAAGAAGAGTTAATGAGTTTCCTAAGTAACACAAAGCCAATTTCCATGACTGTCTGTGTGGCTCAGAAGGCTGGAAATAAAAGTGTCTGAAGGAAGGCAAAAATATCTGCAAATGTTAATGAAGAATAGAGTAAAATTAATCAGTTCATCATTTCAAGTAATATTCTACTCGGAAAGAATTAATAAATACTGATTTCCTAGTGGACAAGAAAAAAACTACTATGCTTATTATGCCATCTCAGTGCTACAACAGTGAAGACATCTCTGAAGAATCTTATTTAGTCTTAAACTGTATGGATTGTATTTTCATTTCCAGAGCTTCCACGCTTGTTTGAAGTGAGAAGGAAGACCTCCTTGTCTTATTTAATGTTATGTTGTTGCTAACAAGAAAGCTGGGGAGGGACTTTTTACAAAGTATGGAGTGATAGGACCAGGAGCAATGGCTATAAATTGGAGAGGGGCGGATTTAGACCAGATGTAAGGAGGAATTTCTTCACGATGAAGACTTCTTCTCTGGACTTGCTCCAGAGCCTCAACATCCTTCTTGTGGTGAGGGGCCCAGAACTGACCCCAGTGTTCAAGGAGCGGTCTCACCAGTGCTTGAGTACAGAGGGATGTATCTGAAGTTCCTTTAAAGGACTTAGTTTGTATTCCTCAACCGTTCTGAGCTCTTTCAGTGAATGACTTGTCACTACTTACAGAAACTTCATTAATAGTGCTAGATTTTGGTAATTCTGCTGTCCATAAAGTAACTTTTAAATTTACTATGCACCATTAAATTCATTTAAAGCTTCGTTTATAGGTGTTTAAATAAATTTAACTATCCCATTTTGAGAGATCATCTCTTCTTATGGACTCTGTGAAATAATTTATTTTAAAAAACTTGCCCCAAGGTTGTCTTTAATATGGACATTTATGGTAAGATAGTAGCAGGGGGAAGATTGGTTGTGTGAGATTATGATAGGTTGTTAATTCTTTTTTTAATGAACTGCTGCGCAAGATCTTTCGCTCGTGTATAGAGTAAAAACACAGGGAGAAAATAGATAAGTTCTTCTTTTCAAAAACTTTTTATAGCAGAAGGATAATACATTTCAGAGCTGATGATGCTTTGTACTTGCATTAGCAGTTTTCATCCATAGAACTCGCAACTTTACAGCTATTAATTATATCTCGCAACAGTCTTGGGGAGTGTGTGTTACTATTCGTATTTTACAAATGTGGAAAGGGACATTAATGCCTAAGAGTGATTATTTGTGATGCTGAGACTGGAGTTTTGGCAGCATGAAGCTCTGCACCTAAAAGGTTAGGCTCTACTATTTACTCAATGTCAAATAAGAAGTTTGCTGTGCCTGGAACAGAACATTCCAATCTTAAGTTTCATTTTTGCTGTTCCTAACACAGATCTTCTGGTGAAGAAGCTGGTGAAGGGGCTGGAGAACAGACCCTATGAGGAGCGGCTGAGAGAGCTGGGGTTGTTTAGCCTAGAGAAGAGGAGGCTGAGAGGAGACTTCATTACTCTCTACAAGTACCTGAAAGGAGGTTGTGGAGAGGAGGGAGCTGGGCTCTTCTCCCAAGTGCCAGGGGACAGGACAAGAGGGAATGGCCTCAAGCTCCACCAAGGGAGATTTAGACTGGACATCAGGAGGAAGTTTTTCACAGAAAGGGTCATTGGGCATTGGAATAGGCTGCCCAGGGAGGTGGTTGATTCCCCTTCCCTGGAGGTGTTTAAGGGACGGGTGGATGAGGTCTTGAGGGACTTGGTTTAGTGTTTGATAGGAATGGTTGGACTAGAAGATCCGATGGGTCCCTTCCAACCTGGTTGTTCTATGATTCTGTGGTTCTATGATTCTATGATTCTGGCGGCTACAAACCAGCAGTGGGTAGTGGATAAGCTGGGAGTCGTCTGTTCTTCAGCACATGGATCTATTTGAGCAAGTCCGGAGCAGGCCAAAAAGATGATCGAAGGGCTGGAGCACCTCCAGACAGGCTGAGAGAATTGGGGTTGTTCAGCTTGGAGAAGGGAAGGCTCCAGGGAGACTGTAGAGCAGCATTCCAGTACTGAAATGGGCTTCAGGAAAACTGAGGAGAGGCTCTTGGTCAGAGAGTGTGGGTAAAGGATGATGGGGAACTGTTTTAAGCTAAAAGAGGGGAGATTTAGATGAGATCCTAGGAGGAAACGTCTTCCTGTGAGGGTGGTGAGGCACTGGCCCAGGTTGCCCAGAGAAGTCATGGATGCCCCATCCCTGGAGGTGTTCAAGGACAGATTGGATGGGGCTTTGAGCAACTTGATCCAGTGGGAGGTGTCCCTGCCAGTGGCAGGGGGTTGGAAGCTTCCCTGTAGGCCCTCTTCATGTACTGGAAGACAATAAGGTCTCCCCTTATTGTCCTGTTACTTGGGAGAAGATGCCAACATCCACATCACTAAAACTTCCTTTCCAGGAGATGCTGAAAGCCATGAGGTCTCCCTTCAACTTTCTCTTCTCCAGGCTAAACAACCCTAGTTCCCTCAGGCATGTTTTTCTCAGGTTTCTCATAACTTCCATTCACCTCACTATCCAAGGGCTGATACATTAGTTGTGAAGAATTTGGATGATTTAAAAGCTTTTGGAGAACAGAACCTATGAGGAGTGGCTGAGAGAGCTGGGGTTGTTTAGCCTGGAGAAGAGGAGGCTGAGAGGAGACCTCATTACTCTCTACAACTACCTGGAAGGAGGTTGTAGAGAGGAGGGAGCTGGGCTCTTCTCCCAAGTGCCAGGGGACAGGACAAGAGGGAATGGCCTCAAGCACTGCCAGGGGAGGTTTAGGCTGGAGATTAGGAGGAAGTTTTTCACAGAAAGGGTCATTGGGCATTGGAATAGGCTGCCCAGGGAGGTGGTTGAGTCACCTTCCCTGGAGGTGTTTAAGGCATGTGTGGATGAGGTCTTGAGGGACTTGGTTTAGTGTTTGATAGGAATGGTTGGACTAGAAGATCCGATGGGTCCCTTCCAACCTGGTTGTTCTATGATTCTATGATTCTATGATTCTAACTTCCAGAATTATCTTCTATGAATGTAGAACTGTGTGATAAGCCAGCAGATGTTGTGACCTTGGACCTGGAGGCGTTCGAGGCCAGATTGGATGGGGCCTTGTCCAGCCTGATCCGGTGGGACAAGTCTCTACCCATGGCAGGGAGCTTAGAACAAGATGATCTTTGTTGTCCCTTCCAAGCCAAACTACACTATGATTCGATGATTCTATAAAAGCTGAAAACAACTGGTTTCGTTCTGCTCTTGTAAGCAAAGTGGCATCTGGAATATTTTTGTTGAGGAGTGTCTTTTCCACACTAGGTTCAAGAATTCCACTCTTACAAGAGCAAAGATTGTCACCTGGTGGAGGGGTTACTGGGACCATTCGATCTTCATCTGTCAATGAGTTCTTGGACTCTTCTGCGAAGAGCCATCCAGGAGGCATCTCAGACAGTCTTGCAGTGCAACTGCGCTCTGTGGTAAGGAGCATTTATTCTAATCTTAGACAGAAATGATAAGTTGCATGCAAAAAAAAAAAAAAGATGTTAGTCAGACCTGTCTTTCTCGTGAGAGAACTGACCGTCTTTCATTTCTGCCATATTTAACATTTCCCCAGAGTTAAGGCAGATTGATGAGAATGAGGCAGGTAAACTCGGATGAGAAGACAGGCTGTCTTTTCTGCTCCATTTTACACCAGAATAAATCTGTTGAGCGTAATTGATTTCATTCAATTGTGTACTGGTGTAAGGGAGCTGAATGTCATCTCTCGGTTCTATGACAAGATATGAAACCTTCCTATTTGGAGGAAATAGATGCAGTAAATAGGACAATGAAGATTACTTAGGAACGCCATCCAGCGGCAGTGGAAAAACTCTTTCAGCCGAGCCTTTCCGAGCGTAGGCTGGTGATAACTGCCAGAGATCAATTTGAAGCGCATTTTTCACCTGCTTTTACTTTTTCAATCAACAGATTGAAATGTGCTTGGGTTTCAAATAACCTTTTGCAACTTCAGCTTCATCTCTCTTTCTTTTTTTTTTTTTTTTTTTTTTTAATAGTCCTTTCCCTAAAGGCATTCATTTTCCTTGCAGGCAGTAGTGGGGTTGGGGCTATGAAGCAGATGTGGCTAATGCTCTTTTTATACAGCAGCGACAGGAGGAAGAGAAAAAGAAAAATGAAAGCTTTAAACTTTGTTCCATACGAGGGTTATGATGTCATTATGATGAATGATGGCTTGGCAGGCATGACTTGCTGTACAATTCTGCCACTAGCTCTGTATTTATAACTACCTCTGATGTTTAGAATTAGAGGGAGCAAAGTAACAGACCCCCCCTGCTCCCATTTCCCAGGATTTCAAAAGGGTTCTTTTAGGTGGGGAGAAAGGTATGATTGTAAAATGTCTGAAATAGGGAACCTCCCACCTTTCAGTTTTGTGAAATGAAATACCTCTTTTTTGAGCCTTGCAGAATGCAAATAAATGTCACAAGTCTTGTTCATTGTCACATATCTTTTATCAAAAGGTTTGTTAGTTTAATACGACAGAGAATCAGAGAATCATAGAATGGTTTGTGTTGGAAGGGACCTTAAAAATCATCCAGTTCCAGCCCCGTTGCCATGGGCAGGGACACCTCCCACTGGACTAGGCTGCTCAAGGCTCCATCCAACCTGGCCTTGAACACCTCCAGGGATGGGGCAGCCACAACTTCCCTGGGCAACCTGGACCAGGGCCTCACCTCATTCATGGTGAAGAATTTCTTGCTAATGTCTAATCTAAGTCTTCCCCTTTCCAATTTAAAGCCATTCCCCCTCATCCTGTCACTCCAGGCTCCTCCCCAGCTTTTCTGTAGCCCCTTCAGGTACTGGAAGGCCTCTCTAATGTCTCCCAAGAGCCTTCTCTTCTCCAAGCTGGACAACCTCAACTCTCTCAGCCCGTCCTCATATGGGAGATGTTTAAGGATTCGCATCATCTCTGTGGCTCCCTCTGGAGCCATTCCAGCTTCCTCTGGAACCATTCCAACTTCCTCTGGACCCATTCCAACAGTTCCATATCCTTCTTATGTTAGGGATCCCAGAAGTGGACACAGGACTCCAGCTTTGTTCTCATAAATGCTGAGAAGAGGGGCAGAATCCCCTCCCTCGATGTGCTGGCCCCACATCTTTGGATGCAGCCCAGGATATGGTTTGGGCTGCAGGCATGCGTTGCTGACTCATGTTGAACTTCTCATCCACCAGCACCCCTGAGCCTTTCTCCACAGGCCTGCTTGCAACCACATCATCCCCCATTCTGTACTGAAACCACGGATTGACCTGACCCAAGTGTAGGACCTTCTACCTGGCTTTGTTGAACCTCATGAGGTTTACACAAGCCCACCTGTCCAGCTTGTCCAAGTCCCTCTCGATGACATCCTGTCCTTGTAGTGTGACAACTGCTCCACTCAGCTCGGCGTCACCTGCAAACTTGCTGTCACAAGTCTTTGCTCATTTTCACATTTCTTCCTTCTCGAGTTTTGTTAGTTTAATGTGAGAGAGAAGCCAGAATATTTTTGCCTTGGTGGCACTCAGCCATCATCCTACCCTGTGATTTATTTTTCTCACTTTTTTTCTTTCACCTTATTTATTTTTATTTTGAAAGTTTACATTTTGTCAAGTCAGGCAGAAGTGGTTTATGATGAAGGAGGCGATCATTTACCTTGGGTTTAACTTACTGGCTGCAAGACTCTCTTTCTTATTAGTCTCCTTGTTCAGCGGTGGTAATACCTTCGCGTTATTTACTACACTGAGGTTCCAATATTTTTTTTTACATGCAGAGAAAGCTTTACAGCATCAACTGAAGTGTCAACTTAGCAAAATGTGAAATCCAGGTGCCTCTTAGACTATATTTAATGAGAAAAATATAAATATGTCTGTGTCCTTCAGGTGAGATTTTGTCTAAACTGTTGAATTTGGGACTGCAAATAATATTCATGCTTTTGGCACTCAAATAATGTGCTGTCACTGCAGTAACCATATTCTCCTCTCATTGGGTAGAACTGGAAAATAAAAAAAATATGAAGAAATTAATGTGAATTATGCAGAAGCAAAATAAGAAGCAGGATTTGCTGCATAGGGAAAGGCAGTAGATCTGATTCTTTCTCCCTGCAGCTCTGTCCCTTGTGACCATTGCAACCCTGCACTGATTTTGTACAACTGTAATTAACTCTACAAAGTATGAAGAAAATGTTATCTATACCTGTAATCTACACCAAGAAGAAAAAGAAGTCAAAATTATATCTTTACCGAGAGAAAGCAAAATGAAACACAAGCTCAGCGGGCATCTAAGCAGAGTCTCGCTTAATGTAAATAGTGAAAGAACTCCTAAGGGGCCCACCTAAAATCCCACGTCCAGTTCTGGAATCATCAACATAATAAAGATATGGAACTGTTGGAATGGGTCCAGAGGAGGCTACAAAGATGATCAGAGGGCTGGAGCATCTCTGCTAGGAGGACATGCTGAAAGACTTGGGATTGTTCAGCCTGGAGAAGAGGAGGCTCCAGGGAGACCTTATAGCAGACTTCTAGTACCTAAAGGGACTCCAGGAAAGCTGGGGAGGGGCTTTTTACAAGGGTCTGGAGTGATAGGGTGAGAAGGGATGGCCATAAATTACAAAAGGAAGATTTAGATTAGATACTACGAAGAAATTTCTCACTATGAGAGTGGTGAGGTGCTGGAACACGTTGCCCATGGAAGTTGTGGCTGCCTCGTCCGTGGAGGTGTTCAAGGCCAGGTTGGATGAGCTCTTGAGCAGCCTGGTTGAGTGAGAAGTGTCCAGGTCCATTGCAGGGGGGGATGGAGTGGGATGATCTTTAATTTCCCTTCCAACCCAAACCATTCCATGAACTCACAATGGTCATAATATTAGCGTTCAGCACTATATTCTCTTTCGTTGCTCATACCATGACAAACCACCTCTGTTCTGGATGTGTGATTTAGCTATTAAACCATTAACTATCAATGGACATCAACTGAGAACAAAGTGGGATGTAGTAACTTTGCTCCATGATTTATATTCTATTTTAAAACATGCTCTAGCACTGCATTTGTCCGACCTGAGAAATTACCTTGTCCTACAGCATGTGTTAATTAACATGCCCTTAAAACTCAGGAGCACATTTTCCAGTCTGCTGAGATCATAATGTGTTCATTGCGCAAAGTCATTTAAACTAACTGAAATTTGCAGAAGGTAATTCCTACTCCGAAGGGGGAACATTGTTTGAGAGAGAGTCGGTCAGGCAGGTTTTCTGCATTGCTGGAGCAAGGAGACCAAGACAGTGGAGTTAGGATGTAGGAGAGGCAAATTGTTCTGTATTCAGTCCCTTGCTGGTGAAAAGAAGCTTAAGACAATGGCAGAGCTAGAGTTGTCCCTGATCTAACATATTGGGAGGTTGGGATGCATCAGGAAGGGTTCTCTGCAGATGTTCCTTCCTGCTGTGCCCTGGCTTGTTTTCACAGAATTGTAAATAGATTTGGGTTGGAAGAGACCTTAAAGATCATCCAATTCCACCCTCCCACTGGATCAGGTTGTTCAAGACCCCATCCAGCCTGGCTTTGAACATCTCCAAGGATGGGACATCAACAACTTCTCTGGGCAAACTGTTCCAGGGCCTCACCACCCTCACAGGAAGACATTTCTTCCTAAGATCTCATCTAAATCTCCTCTTTCTCAAGTTAAAAACATTCCTCCTCATCCTGTACCTGCACTCCCTGATCAAGAGCCCCTTCCCCAGCTTTCCTGGAGCCCCTTTTAGTACTGTAAGCTTCTCTAAGCTCTCCCTGGAGCCTTCTCTTCTCCAGGCAGAACAAGCCCATCTCTGTGGGGCACAACTTTGACTACTGCAAAGAAATGGAGCTTCACCAGAGATGAAGATCTTCACTTTTCAAAGCCAGTAAGATTTCAGGCCAGGATTTGGGTTGTGTAGATCAGTGAATCATATTTAGCACCTTGTTAGTTGCAACACAGCTCTGTGGTTCCCCCAGTATATAGAAACACCTCCACTCTAGGGCCTTAACCAAAGGGAAGGACAGGGGACAGGACAAGAGGGAATGGCCTCAAGCTCCACCAGGGGAGATTTAGGCTGGACATCAGGAGGAAGTTTTTCACGGAAAGGGTCGTTGGGCATTGTAACAGGCTGCCCAGGGAGGTGGTTGATTCACCTTCCCTGGAGGGATTTAAGGCATGGATAGATGAGGTCCTGAGGGACATGGTTTAGTGTTTGATAGGAATGGTTGGACTTGGTGATCCGATGGGTCTCTTCCAACCTGGTAATTCTATGATTATATGATTCTATGAAGAATATCACTGCCAGTTAAGTTACCATGTAGGCTTTTAAGTTGCTGTATAAAGTTGGTCATATTTCTTTATCAGGAAGAAGCTTCTTTCCAAAGGCGTCATTCTGCGATACGTCGGGCTCTGTCGGAGAAGGCACCTAGTGCTCACATCCAGCTGTTTCAAAGGTAATTCAGATTGGTTCCAGCCAGGTCCTTGGCAAGAAAGCAAAAACTTCCTATTTAAGATTTCTTCTCCACTGCTCCTAAGGGTGATTGACAAGAATCTGTCAGGGGTTGCAGAGCTTATAGACAACTCTCCTTTGTATCACTTTTAAAACTAGCCCTGCAAATGTAGAATCAAAGGAACATAGAATCGTTGGGTTGGAAAAGACCTTTAAGATCATCAAGTCCAACCGTATCTGTCCACTACTAAACCAGATACCTAAGCACCTCATCTCCTTGTCTTTTAAACATCTCCAGGGATGAGGACTCCACCACTTCCCTGGGCAGCCTCTTCCAATGTTTCACAACCCTTTCCATGAAGAGATTTTTCCTGGTATCATGTCTAAACCTCCCCTGGTGCAGCTTGAGGCTATTTCCTCTCATCCTGTCACCTGTCACTTGGGAGAACAGACTAACACTAACCTTGCCACAACCTCCTTTCAGGGAGCTCTGTGTCTCCCTAACCCAAGTGCACTTAGCTGCCTCTCATGAGGCTTCTTCTCCAGCCCCTTCCCAGCTTCACTGACCTTCTGTCGACTTGCTGTAGAGAACTCTGGACTCACTCAGCCCTTCAATGTCCTTCTTGTAGTGAGAGATCCCAAACTGAACGCAGGATTCGAGGTGCAACCTCACCATGCTGAGTCAAGGGGCACAATCACTTCTCTGCTCCTGCTGGCCACACAGTTTCTGATCCAAGCCGCGATGCTGTTGGCCTTTTTGGCCACCTGGGCCACTGCAGGCTCGTGTTCAGCCACTGTCAAGCAACACCCCTAGGTTCTTCTCTAGCAGGCAGCTTTCCAACCGCTCTTGCCCAGGCCTGGAGCACTGCAGGGGATTGTGTAAATATATCACACACAACCTCTCTTTTGACTTGGGAGCACAGCACTCCCAAAATATGTACCAAAAACGTATGCGGCTGAGCCACCCACAAGTAATTTCTCTAAAACTAGGTAATTATTATATGCTGCTTCTCGGAGAGAGAAGAAAAGGATCATTTTTCTGGCATTTTATGGTCTCTGATATGTTTTTAGCACTACTAGTACTTAGTGGTGGAAAGTCTCAGTCCTGCTCAGCACAAGGTTGTTTGTTGCAACACATCAGGACAAGAGGGAACGGCCTCAAGCTCTACCAGGGGAGATTTAGGCTGGACATTAGGAGGAAGTTTTTCACAGAAGGGGTCATTGGGCATTGGAACAGGCTGCCCAGGAAGGTGGTTGATTCACCTTCCCTGGGGGTGTTGGAGACATGGGTGGACAAGGTGCTGAGGGACATTATTTAGTGTTTGATAGGAATGGTTGGACTCAATGATCTGATGGGTCTCTTGCAACCTGGCGATTCTACAATTCTATGATCTTCTGTGGATCTCTCTGTTTAAAGCAGTATTTCTAAAAGCTGATTCCACTTCCTAACTTTATTTATTTGTTAGAAAGTGGATCCTAACCTGACTGTCTCTCTTCCTTCTTCTTCCTCATAGTCACAGCCCTGAAAATGGTATTCAAAGTCTCTGAATCCCAAGGTACCTTCTTTGATCAAACTTTTGTGGCCCTCCTTCCTTCCCCTTGTACACATCTTCCTAATCACAATTCCTCTTTGCTTGCTTATCCTACCTGCTATGAAAAGCCTCTCTGTTGACATTTAAACTATCGCGTAAGCCTTTAAATCGGCAATCATCAGAAGGAAAAGTTCACGTCTTTCAGCTCGTTTCAGGCTTCTACAAATACAGTTGCCAATTGTACATACCAGACGTGTTGATGAAAATCATTCCAATGGCAAAGTCAGGAGATCGACTCTTAAAAAAACCCTCTTCTGAATTAAACTGTCTCTAGAAAAGCAGTGGCTGAAGCTCACAGGCAGAGATGTATAACTATAATGGATTTTCCAACTCTGTACTTAAAGAAAAGAGTTTTTTAAGAAGCTGATTCATTCATTTTAAATAATGTTGAAATGAGAAGAAAAATGAATATCAGTGTTTTCCTTTGCTGGGTCTTTGGAGTTTGATTTAGTGCTGCAGTGCCATCTATTCATGAGTCGGCCTTAGTTTCATAGAATCATAGAAACACAGAAACACCAGGTTGGAATAGACCTCAGAGATCACTGAGTCCAACCATACCTATCAAACACTAAACTATATCCTTAACTACATTGTCCACCTGTCTTTTAAATCCCTCTAGGGAAGATGACTCAACCACATCCCTGGGCAGCCTCTGCCAGGGCCTGATGACCCTTTCGGTGAATTTTTTTTCCTAGTTTCCAATCTGAACCTCCCCTGGTGCAGCTTAAGGCCATCTCCCTTGTCCTATCACCTGTCACTTGGGAGAAGAGACCACCATCTACCTCTCTCCAACCTCCTTTCAGGTTGCTGTAGGCAGTGATAAGGTCTCCCCTCAGCCTCCTCTTCTCCAGGCTGAACAAGCTGCTCCTCATAGCTTTGTTGCTCTTTGTTCCCTCATCCACCGGAAGGTGATTTTGGAGGCAAGTATCAGACTAGCTTTGGCAGAGCTGTCTGACCAGTGAGAGAAAATCCTGTCGCCCCCAATCAGCATTTGCAATTTTCATGCCTCAAGGATAGTTGTGCTCCACCAAATCAAGAGAAAGAGTACATAACACTCCATTCTGTGCAAGAGATTAAACCAGGAAATGCCATAAATATGAATATTATGAAATGGTTGAAAATCTAAGCAAGAGAAGAGGAGGCTGAGGGGAGACCTCATTGCTCTGCAAAGGGACCTAAACAGGTTGGAGCGCTGGGCAGTGTCCAACGGCATGAGGTTTAACACAACCAAATACCGGGTCCTGCACTTAGGGCACAACATCCCTATGCAGAACTGCAGACTGGGAGAAGCCTGACTGGAAAACTGCCAGGAGGAGAGGGACCTGGGGGTGTTGGTCGACAGCCGACTGACCATGAGCCAGCAGTGTGCCCAGGTGGCCAAGAAGGCCAATGGCATCCTGGCTTGGATCAGAAATGGTGTAACCAGCAGGTCCAGGGAGGTTCTTCTCCCTCTGTACTCAGCACTGGTGAGGCCGCTCCTTGAAGACTGTGTGCAGTTCTGGGCCCCTCAGCACAAGAAGGATGTTGAGGCTGTGGAGCAAGTCCAGAGAAGAGCAACAAAGCTGGTGAAGGGACTGGAGAACAGGCCCTATGAGGAGCGGCTGAGAGATCTGGGGTTGTTTAGCCTGGAGAAGAGGAGGCTGAGGGGAGACCTCATTACTCTCTACAAGTGCCTGAAAGGAGGTTGTAGAGAGGAGGGAGCTGGGCTCTTCTCCCAAGGGACAGGGGACAGGACGAGAGGGAATGGCCTCAAGTTCCGCCAGGGTAGATTTAGACTAGAGATTAGGAGGAGGTTTTTCATGCAGAGGGTCATTGGGCATTGGAATAGGCTGCCCAGGGAGGTGGTTGAGTCACCTTCCCTGGAGGTGTTTAAGGTGTGGGTGGATGAGGTATTGAGAGACTTGGTTTAGTGTTAGATAGGAATGGTTGGACTAGAAGATCCGATGGGTCCCTTCCAACCTGGTTGTTCTGTGATTCTGCTCTCTACAACTCCCTGAGAGGAGGTTGTAGAGAGGAGGGAGCTGACCTCTTCTCCCAAGTGACAGGGGACAGGACAAGAGGGAATGGCCTCAAGCTCCAGCACGGGAGGTTCAGGCTGTACTTTAGGAAAAAACATTCACAGAAAGGGTCACTGGGCACTGGAACAGGCTGCCCAGTGGGGTACTTGAGTTACCTTCCCAGGAGGTGTTTAAGGGACAAGTGGACAAAGTGCTGAGGGACATGGTTTAGTGTTTGATAGGAATGGTTGGACTCAATGATCCTGTGGTTCTTTTCCAAACTGGTGATTCTATGATTCTATGATACTGAATCTTGGAATGTAGCAATTAGTGGAGAACCTGGTAGGTCATGCATCCCAGTCCAGTGGCAAGTGCATGGTTGTTGTGTTGAGCACTTCTGTTTGTACAGAATCAAATCAATTTTTAAATCTAATCATAGGATCATAGAATGGTTTGGGTTGGAATGGACCATAAAGATTATCCAATTCTGACCTGCCTACCATGGGTGGGCACACCTCCCACTGGATCAGGTTGCTTAAATCCCCATCCAGCCTGGCCTTGAACACTGCCAGGGATGGGGCAGCCACAACTTCCTTGGGCAACCTGTTCCAGTGCCTCATCACCCTCAATGTGAATAAATTCTTCTTTATATCTAATCTAAGTCTTCCTCCTTCCAATTTAAAGCCATTCCCCCTCCTTCTGTCACTCCAGGTCCTTGTAAAAAGTCCCTCCCCAGCTTTTTTGTAGCCCCTTCAGGTACTAGCAGGCTGCTGCGCGTGTTAGAAAATTTTAGAAGTGGTGTCATACAAGAATCTAACCTATTTTATTTATTCTGACACCACAGCATTATCTGCATAAATTTAGTTTCTTAAATCAAGTTACTGAAAACCTGGCCTCTTTATTTTTTGCCTGCGGCTGTGTGCAGGTGTTATTAAAGTCATCTTGATGTCTCATTTCCTGATGCAATGTAGGGGCAACGTGTAGTGGTTCACTCTAAATAATTTCACTAGTTATCTCTGTGTTGGAGGGTAATAAATAAGGGGTTGGTTGACGTCTCATTCAGATCAGACCTTTAGCTAATGATTAACTTCTTGGTTTTGTCTAAATGTTGCGGAGAACTGGATTAAGCCAGAACAGACATCATCAAGAGGAGAATTTACAACATGCAGTCTTGCTTTTCTGAGTTGAAAGAAATTCATATGCAGTTTCACTGGAGCTCCTTGCTGGGACTGGGAAGAGAGGAAGTCCATGGTTTTACTCCTTCAGTTTGGATTCCCTTACTGTGAGCGTAAGATCCATGTGGTTGCATAAATGTCTTGCAGACTATCTTGTCTGGTCAGTCTCTGACTAGACAAGTATAATTTTGCTTCTCAGATTTATTTCCATACCCCTCTTAATGACAGAGCTGAGACCTGTCCTCATCCAGAGGGACCTGGACAGGCTGGAAAACTGGGCCTGTAAGAACGTCATGAGGTTCAACAAGGCCAAGCGAAAGGTCCTACACCTCGGTCAGGGCAATCCCCATTTTCAGAACGTGGTTGGGGATGATGTGTTTGAGAGCAGCCCTGCAGAGAAGGACTTGGGGGGTGCTACTTGATAAGAAGTTTGACATGAGCCAGCAGTGTGTGCTCACAACCCAGAAGGCCAAACATGTCCTGGGCTGCATCCAAAGAAGTGTGGGCAGCAGGTCAAGGGAAGTGATTCTGCCCCTCTATTCCTCTCTTGTGAGACCTCATATGGAGTCCTATGTCTAAGTCTGGAAGAAGGAGATGTAACTGTTAGAAGAGGTCCAGAGGAGGCTACAAAGATGATCCCAGGGCTGGAGCATCTTCCCTATGAGGACAGACTGAGAGAGTTGGGTTTGTTCAAGAACAGGCTCCACAGAGATCTTATAGCAACCACCCAGTACCTGAAAGGAGTCCTGCAAGAAAGCTGTAGAGGAATTATTCATAAAATCTTGTGGTGATAGGACAAGGGGGAACAGATATAAGCTGGAGAAGGGCAGATTTGGACTAGACATTAGGAAGAATTTCTTCACCATGAGAGTGGTGAGACACTGGAACGGATTGCCAAGAGAAGTTGTAGCTGCCCCATCCCCAGAGGTGTTCAAGGCCAGGTTGGATGAGACCTTGGGTAACTTGATCCAGTGGGAGGTGTCCCTGCCCATGGCAGGTGGGTTGGAACTAAATGATCTTTAAGGTTCCTTCCAACCCTAACAATTCTATGATTCTGTGATTGTTCTGAGCTGCCTGGATATGCCTTTTCACGGGGCTATTCAACTTACCAACCCTGTTTTCATAGAATCATAGAATGGGTTGGATTGGAAGAGACCTGAACACCCATCCAGTCCCAACCCCCACTTCCATGGGCAGGGACACCTCCCACTGGATCAGATTCCTCAAATTCTCACCCAACCTGGCCTTGAACACCTTCAGGGATCCACAACTTCCCTGGGCAACCTGTTCCAGGATCTCACCACTCTCATGGTGAAGAATGTCCTGGTGCCTCACCTCTTTTCCTTTTCCTTTGAGCTGGTGCAATTGGAATTACATTCCAAGCCTAAACATCTATAATGAAGGTACAAAACTTGAAAAGCAATCTAAAGAATACATTTAGTGCAGAGATAAGAAGTGAAAATCATCACCTTTGAAACTGCATGTTTTTTCTCAGCTGTCAGGATAGTTGTTTCAAATTTATTTATCAACTGAGGTGCAGATTCTGAGAATGGGTTTGTAGATTTGGATAAAACACCTTTGCTCCAGGAATTTAGAGTCCATTTTCCCATGATGACCCTGCCCTTAGAGGGTTGGACTTGAATCCCACCTTCAGATTTCTTATTTACCTTCCATTGTCAGGCTGTATATTTCTATGCAGAGTTTTTTGCTGAGATATTTTATTATTTTTATTTCCAAGATGTGGATTTACAAGAAATGATTTCTGAGAGCACTCGGCTCTGGGGGCCATTAGTGGTGTCAGGCACTTTCACCAACCTAATTGGTTCAGGTTTTGATCTGAGTCAACAATGAACAAACACCGTTACCAGCTGGTGGCTGCTTGACAGTGAAACAATAACAGCTTGAGGCCTTACACTAGGGAAGCTTTATTTATAGGTATTAATAATGGGAAGAAATGAAAGAAAGGGAAATTTAAGGATGAAGAATAGAAAAACAATGTGCCTGCGATACCGTATATTGTGCTAGGGACTGATTTCTGAGGAGGAGTGGAGAAAGCCTCGTGGTTGAAGCACCAGAAGACCCATAGAGGGGAACGATCCTACTTTGGCAAGATGAGGAGGCATCTTGCACTTGGGGCACAACATCCCTATGCAGAGCTACAGACTGGGAGAAGTCTGGCTGGAAAACTGCCAGGAGGAGAGGGACCTGGGGGTGTTGGTCAACAGCCGATTGAACATGAGCCAGCAGTGTGCCCAGGTGGCCAAGAAGGCCAAGGGCATCCTGGCTTGTATCAGAAATGGTGTGACCAGCAGGTCCAAGGAGGTTCTTCTCCCTCTGTACTCAGCACTGGTGAGGCCACTCCTTGAATCCTGTGTGCAGTTCTGGGTCCCTCAGCACAAGAAGGATGTTGAGGCTCTGGAGCAAGTCCAGAGAAGAGCAACAAAGCTGGTGAAGGGGCTGGAGAACAGGCCCTATGAGGAGCATCTGAGAGATCTGGGGGTGTTTATCCTGGAGAAGAGGAGGCTGAGGGGAGACCTCATTGCTCTCAACAACTACCTAAAAGGAAAGGACCTTAAAGATCATCCAGTTCCAACCCCCTTACCATGGGCAGGACACCTTCCACCGCGTGAGGTTGTTCAAAGCCCCATCCTGAAGAACTTAACAGTTTGGGTTTTAACAAGAAGGGCTTCTACAGATATGTCTGTCAAAAGAGGAAGATCAAGGAGAACGTACCCCCACTGATTGTTGGGAATGGTCACCTTGTGTTAACAGATGAGGAGAAGGCTGAGGTACTTAACAACTTTTTTGCCTCAGTCTTCACTGATAACCGCTCTCCTCACCCCTCCTGGGTCATGGGACAGCGAGATGGTGACCAGGGGAGCAAACCCCGTCCCACTGTACAAAAGGATCAGGTTCATGACTACCTGAAGAACCTGAACATTTATCAGTCTATGGGGCCTGATGAGATGCATCCCAGAGTCCTGAGGGAATTGGCAGATGTGGTTACAAAACCTCTTCTCCATGATATTTGAAAAGTCATTGGCAATCAGGAGAAGTCCCTGGTGACTGGAAGAGGGGTAACGTTGTGCCTGTTTTTTTAAAGAGTAGAAAAGATGATCATGGACAGGGATACATTCCACTGGATAAGTTGCTCAAAGCCTCATCCAACCCGACCTTGAACACCTCCAGGGATGGGGCATCTACAGCTCCTCTGGGCAGAATAAACAGATATAAAAATAGATTCCTTCAGAGTTCAGTTGAGGCACGTCAGTGGGATGACTCTGCTAGAGGAGATAGATATAAGGCATCTTTCAAGAGTTATAATTTTATCTTCAATATTTCATTAAGAACCTGTCATGTTTGGCAGTCGTCAGTGCTGCATCTCTTTGGGCTTAGCCCTGGGGCTCAAATCTATAAATAAAGCAGTGTCAATACTGAAATTACTGGGAATGCCTTTTTTTTCCTAGGTTTTATGAATGGAAGTGAAGATGAAGCTTCTGAATTAGTGAGTTAGAAGGATGTTGAGGCTCTGGAACAAGTCCAGAGAAGAGCAAGGAAGCTGGGGAAGTGGCTGGAGAACAGGCCCTATGAGGAACGGCTGAGAGAGCTGGGGGTGTTTATCCTGGAGAAGAGGAGGCTGAGAGGAAACCTCATTGCTCTCTCCAACTCCCTGAAAGGAAGTTGTGGAGAGGAGGGAGCTGGGCTCTTCTCCCAAGGGACAGGGGACAGGATGAGAGGGAATGGCCTCAAGCTCCACCAGGGGAGGTTTAGGCTGAACATTAGGAAAAAAAATTCACGGAAAGGGTCACTGGGCACTAGCAGAGGCTGCCCAGTGAGGGAGTTGAGTCGCTTTCCCTGGAGGGGCTTAAGGGACGGGTGGACAAGGTGCTGAAGGACATAGTTTAGTGTTTGATAGGAATGATTGGACTTGATGAACCGGTGGGTCTCTTCCAACCTGGTGATACTACGATCCTATGACACTCCTCTCCATCTGAACAGGTCATTTTAACTCTCTAAGCACTAAGTAGCCTATCACAGTATATAAATGCATGTAACAAGCACTTTATTTTCTAACTGTATCATTTTAGGGACCTGGCAGTCACTCCTGCACTGAGCAGTTCCCGTCAACAATTACTGGAACCAACAACACGTTTTCTGCTCTCAGATGGGAAGAATAGCACCCAGGGCTCCCCACTGCCTAACCCAGAGAGCCGGTGAGTTCAGTTTCTGAGGCAGCAGGTCGTTGCTGGGTGGAATGAAGGTGAATGCTGCAGTGTGCAAGATCTAAAGCCATTTCCCAAGGTAATGCGGTTGTCTCATCTGTTACATTAACAGCCTTATTAGACATGTCGCTGCAGCATAAAACAAAGTCTTGTCACTTAGGGGAATGGTTTCATTTAGACACCATCATTCACATATGCAGAAAGGGAATTTCAAGAGCTTTGTGTCAAGAGGATATCTGAAGGGAAAATGGTGCTGAGAGAAACTTGATCCAGGGACACGAAAACAGGATTTGAGTGATAAATATGCTTTTTAGACAAATTTACCAGATACTGCTATCAGAATTATTTCTCAGTTTCTTCTCATGTTGAGGCTCTGGAGCGAGTCCAGAGAAGAGCAACAAAGCTGGGGAAGGGGCTGGAGAACAGGCCCTATGAGGAGCGGCTGAGAGAGCTGGAGGTGTTTAGCCTGGAGAAGAGGAGGTTGAGAGGAGACCTCATTGCTCTCTACAACTACCTGAAAGGAGGTTGTAGAGAGGAGGGAGCTGAGCTTTTCTCCCAAGTGACAGGGGATAGGACGAGAGGGAATGGCCTCAAGGTCCACCAGGGGAGATTTGGGCTGGACATTAGGAGGAATTTTTTCCCAGAAAGGGTCATTGGGCATTGGAACAGGCTGCCCAGGGAGGTGGTTGATTCACCTTCCCTGGAGGTGTTTAAGGGACGGGTAGACGAGGTCCTAAGGGACATGGTTTAATGATTGATAGGAATGGTTGGACTCGATGATCCGGTGGGTCTCTTCCAACCTAGTGATTCTATGATTCTATGATTTTTGAGGGCTACCACAGTCACTGTTGAATACCATTTGGGAGGCTGTGGGTGGTATTGTGATCTTCAAATTCATCCCTCACCCATGATAATAGTAAACCCTATCAGGATACAAAGCTTTGTAGTATCTGTAACTTCTCTTATTGTCTCAGCCATAGCTGTTAAGCTTCACATTTTGTCCAGCAGCTCTGCTCATGGATGTTGAACGCCCTGATTTATTGTATCACAGCTAAAGAAGCTCCAAGATATGGGAGGGAGACAACTCCCATCTTATTTAAATCTTGTAGAATCATAGAATCATAGAACATCCAGGTTGGAAGAGACCCACCGGATCATTGAGTCCAACCATTCCTATCAAACACTAAACCATGTCCCTCAGCACCTTGTCCACCACTCTGCCACTGCCCAATGACCCTTTCTGGGAATTTTTTTTTAACTAATGTTCAGCCTGACCCTCCCCTGGGGGAGCTTGAGGCCATTCCCTCTCATCCTGTCCCCTGTCACTTGGGAGAAGAGCCCAGCTCCCTCCTCTCCACAACCTCCTTTCAGGGAGTTATAGAGAGTATATAGAGAGTTTCCACATCTCCAGGCAGTGGACGAGCTATTGTTCAGAATATTCAGAACAGGACACCTGCTCATTTCTAAACAGCTCTAGTACCAAATGGATAATTAGAAGAGGCTACATCTGCAGAGTCTTTCAGGCTATGAGAGAAGAACTAGGAACTGGGGTTGTTTCGCCTGGAGAGAAGGAGGCTGAGGGGAGATCTTAGCACTGGCCACAACTACCTGTAGCACAGTTGTAGGGAGGTGGGTGCTGGTGCCTTCTCCCAAGTGACAGGCAATAGGAGAGAGAGAATGGCCTCAAGTTGCAGCAGGTAAGGTTCAGATTAGACATTAGGAAAAATTTCTTCACTAAAGAGATTCTCAGGTACTTGAAGAGGCTGCCCAGGGTGGTGATTGAGTCCCCATCCCTGGAGGTAGTTAAAAGATGGGGAGATGGGTTACTCAAGGATCTGGTTTAGTGGTTGACAGGTACAGTAGGGCTTGATGATCTCAAAGGTCTTTTCCAACCTAGCGATTCTGTGAGTGCCTCTTACAAGACGCCTTTGATTTACTCTAATGTTCCTGTTTTGTCAGCGCATCAGAGCTCTGGCTACCAACAAGCCTTTCTGCTTTTGTGGAAAGTGACATTATGGCTTTTCGATGCAGTATCCTGGATAAACTGTTTTTTCCACTCTTGTGGCCATCTGTTGTAATCTCATGCCCAGATGGGATGCAGAGAAACAGCCGGATACCACACAGCATGACCTAGTGAAGCATGACATGCCAGATCCCCCTTCCACAGCAGGAATTAGGTGTGTGCTTGCAGCCATGCTCTGCTCACTCTTTGGAACCTATCACAATGCTCATCCGAAAGCTGCAGCTTAGGATGAGCTTAAATCTATGCAGCACAACTGTTGGTAAATTGGAATTTGATCATTTGATCAGGAAAGTTGTGGCTGCCCCATCCCTGGAGATGTTCAAGACCAAGTTGGATGGGACCTTAGGCAGCCTGATCTAGTGGGATGTCCCTTCTGATGCCAGGGGGGTTGGACCTAAATGATCTTTAAAGTCCCTTCCAACCCAAACTATGCTATGATTCTATGGGTTCAACCCCACGTCTGATAATTTGTTCTCTTTCCATACAAACCAAGGTACTTTTCCTGCTCTGTTTAAACATCCCATACCATGATTTTTTCACTTACATATTTCAAAATCATTCAAAAATCACTATTAAAAACAGACATAAAAGCACATCAGGCAGTTTTCCACATAGTCAGACTGATGAGAAACACTGAACATGTTGACAACATTGGTTGACAGTGACTGAACATGAGCCAGCAGTGGCCCAGGTGGCCAAGAAGGCCAATGACATATTGGCTTGGAACAGAAATGGTGTGACCAGCAGGTCCAGGGAGGTTCTTCTCCCTCTGTACTCAGAGGTGGTGAAGGGGCTGGAGAACAGGTCCTACACAGAACAGCTGAGAGAGCTGAGGGTGTTTATCCTGGAGAAGAGGAGGCTGAGAGGAGACCTCATTGCTCTCTGCAACTCCCTGAAAGGAGGTTGTAGAGAGGAGGGAGCTGGGCTCTTCTCCCAAGGGACAGGGGACAGGATTAGAGAGAAAATGGCCTCAAGCTCCACCAGGGGAGATTTAGGCTAGAGATTAGGAGGAAGTTTTTCACGGAAAGGGTCATTGGGCACTGGAATAGGCTGCCCAGGGAGGTGGTTGATTCACCTTCCCTGAAGGTGTTTAAGGGATGGGTAGATGAGGTCTTGAGGGACATGGTTTAGTGTTTGACAGGAATGGTTGGGCTTGATGATCCGGTGGGTCTCTTCCAACCTAGTGATTCTATGTTTCTAAGAGTTCAACCCATTCATTTTAGTCCTCTCCTAAGCAGAATTCTTGAACTTGCTGGGAAAAAAAAAACCCCTCAGTGTTCCTTTTGTATCCTACAGAGACTGTCGGTTCCCTCGATGTGATGTACTACCTGCCACTGTAATTACAAGTAGTTAATTAGCATGCTGGGAAAAGGTTGAAACCATAGGCCTCTGCAGATTCATTTGTCCTGAGTATTTGTGCTGTTGTGGAGAGTGCTGAAGGGGAAGAGCGTGAGCGTCTGAGAGAAACCACGTGCGTAATAGGCTGCTGAGGGAATATGCATCATCTGTCCTTCCCAGCAAGAGGCAAGACCCATAACTCAAACGAGTGTGAAGCTATGATGAGTTGTAAAGGTCTTACCCTTCGCATATGGGAATAAATATGTCTTTCCACTCCATCGCGTTGTGGTGTTTTGACTTCAGCAGCGTTTTCGTTTAGCACTGCTAATGACACAGTGGAAAAGACAACTGCGAGGAGAGAAAGAGCAAACTGCTAATCGGATTCGTTTGCCTACAGCAAAATTGTGTGGAGGCAGGTTGTCAAATCCTGTATGTGAGTATGCAAGTATGAGAAGTCTGGAAGAAATTTGCTTATAGGCACGATTGATGGAAATGCTCTTGTGGAGACGCAATTGAAATATGGGGGAGAGAAATCCAAACATTTTTGAAGTATTGTAGGAAAGGCTGTACTGATTTTGTTTCAATACTGAAGTGGTTTAATATTCTCTTCTCCTTTCTCTCCAATTTTGTGCTTTCGACATTTGGAATGGAAGAAAGAGTAAACCAAAAAAAACCGTCAAGGGGTAAGAACATGAATGTATTGACCTGCTGGCACAGGCAGGGAAGGAAATAACGTTTTCCAAGATCAGGGACTGCAGATTAATTTGATATCTTGCTTGGCAAGGCTGTGTCCAGGTTGCGAATTATTATTTCTCAAATCAGGCAGTTTTTATTTAAGCTCAAGATGTGGTGGAAACAGCATCCTTACGTAGTGATAAGATGAGAGGGAATAGCTTTAAATTGGAAGGGGAAAGATTTAGACTAGACATTAGGAAGAAATTCTTCATGGATCCCCAGGGAAGAAGCGGCTGCCCCATCCCTGGAGGTGCTCAAGGCCAGGTTGGATGGGGTCTTGAACATCCTGGTCCAGTGGGGGCTGATGGAACTGGATGGTGTTTAAGGTCCCTTCCAGCCCAAGCCATTCTATGATTCTCTGATTTTTCAGGTCACTAATGCTTATTGGATTGAAATCCTGAAGTTCTGACACTTCTGCTTGACACGTAAAAGAGATTGCTTTTACCTAAGAGTGAAAATCAAAAGTATTGTTTGGATGTCTGCGTGATGACCTGCAGTTTTCAGCAGGACAGTTTCTAATTACAACCATGGCTTCTCTTTGTTACTATTTCATAGAATCATAGAATCATAGAATCATAGAACAACCAGGTTGGAAGAGACCCATCGGATCATCAAGTCCAACCATTCCTATCAAACACTAAACCATGTCCCTCAGGACCTCGTCCACCTGTCCCTTAAACACTTCCAGGGAAGGTGAATCAACCACCTCCCTGGGCAGCCTGTTCCAATGACCAATGACCCTTTCTATGAAAAATTTGTTCCTAATGTCTAGCCTAAGTCTCCCCTGGTGAAGCTTGAGACCATTCCCTCTTGTCGTGTCCCCTGTCCCTTGGGAGAAGAGCCCAGCTCCCTCCTCTCCACAACCTCCTTTCAGATAGTTGTAGAAAGCAATGAGGTCTCCCCTCAGCCTCCTCTTCTCCAAGCTAAACACCCCCAGCTCTCTCAGACGTTCCTCATAGGACCTGTTCTCCAGACCCGTCACCAGCTTCGTGGCTCTTCTCTGGACTCGCTCCAGAGCCTCAACATCCTTCTTGTGGTGAGGGGCCCACAACTGACCCCAGGATTCAAGGAGCAGTCTCCCCAGTGCTGAGTCCAGAGGGAGAATAGCCTCCCTGGCCCTGCTGGTCACACCGTTTCTGATCCAAGCCAGGATGCCATTGGCCTTCTTGGCCACCTGGGCATGCATAGCTATAGCCTTCACCTTGGAAGCTGCGTATGATGACCTCATCTTCCCTGATTTCACAAAAGCAAACACTATACCAGGGATTTTGAAGTCCCCTGCTGGAGGCTGAACTCACTCACACATTAAAGTGTGGATTTTTCTTTTTTCCTTGAGATTCCATTTGTTTTCCCTTGCAGGCTTAAAGAATTTATCATTGCCTGTGGTGAGTAGCAGTCCT
The DNA here is from genome assembly GCA_033558105.1 of Coccyzus lansbergi. Classification (NCBI taxonomy): domain Eukaryota; kingdom Metazoa; phylum Chordata; class Aves; order Cuculiformes; family Coccyzidae; genus Coccyzus; species Coccyzus lansbergi. Next base: position 83,222 of record JAUMJK010000657.1, read on the forward strand.
TTAGGGCAATAAATCTTACAATGGTATTTTAAAGGGCTGCTGTTCACCACAAGCAATAATAAATTCTTTAGATCCCTGCTGTGTGTTGTAGTGTCATAGAATTGCTTGGTTGGAAAAGATCGAGTCCAACCATACCTGTCCTCTACTAAACCATCTCCCTGAGCACCTCATCTCCTCATTTTTTAAACCTCTCCAAGGATGGGGACTCCAGCACCTCCCTGGGCAGCTTCTGCAGGGACCTGAGAACCCTTTTGAACTCTTTCAATGTTCACTTTTACCAGTTGAGGGTTTTATAATGGATATTGTAACAATCTGGTTACAGCATAACAAGGAGACAAGAAGCGAAGGGAGGAAAAATAAAGTGATTTGGAGAGTAGAAAATTAACTTTCTAATATCTTACTGTGCCTTCATTATTGCCCAGTTTGAGGGTAGAGTCAGAACCTTGCCTACCATTTAACAAAATACATCAAATATCTAATTGCACAGGCACATGGGTTAGTGTTTGATAGGAACGGCCAGACTCGATGATCCATTGGATCTCTTCCAAGCTGATGATTCTATGATTCTATGATCTATATTTCTGCCAAACATAATCAAATGAGAAATATCCATCAATTGAAAAACTATGCAAGGGCATGGTAGTCCAGTGCAACTATAATCCAAACAGAATCTATAGCAGTTCAGTTCTTTACTCCTTTAACCCATTGTTAACATATTCTGCATTTAGTGCACACAGAATCACAGACTCATAGAATAGTTTGGGTTGGAAGGAACCTTAAAGATGATCTAATTCCACCCCCACCTGCCATGGGCAGGGGCACCTTCTGCTAGATCAGGCTGCCCCAAGGCCCCATCCCACCTGGCCTTCAGAACCTCCAGGGTTGGGCCATCCCATCTAGAACTTCTCTGGGCAACCTGTTCCAGGGCCTCACCACTCTCATGGTGAAGAAATTCCTCCTTTTTTTCTAGTATAACTCTACCCCTCTCCAGTTTATCCCCATTGCCCCTAGTCCTATCACCACAAACCTTTGTAAACAGCCCCTCCCCAGCTTTCTTGTAGCTCCTTCAGGTACTGGAAGGTCGCTGTAAGATCTCCTCGGAGCCTTCTCTTCTCCAGGCTGAACAGAGATCCATTTATCTCATTACTCCATGGGGTAATATTTTTTTTTAAGCTTCCTATTTTTCATTTCTCTTCCAGTTAGCTGAATGGGAATTTTTACTAAAGGGAATATGAGTCTGCATGACCTATAGAACTTGGCATCTTGGCTTGTATCAGAAATGGTGTGGCCAGCAGATCCAGGGAGGTTCTTCTCCCTCTGGACTCAGCATTGGTTTAAACTGCTCCTTGAATCCTGGGGTCAGTTGTGGGCCCCTCACCACAAGAATGATGTCGAGGCTCTGGAGCGAGTCCAGAGAAGAGCAACGAAGCTGGTGAAGGGGCTGGAGAACAGGCCTTATGAGGAACGGCTGAGAGAGCTGGGGGTGTTTCTCCTGGAGAAGAGGAGACTGAGGGGAGACCTCATTGCTCTCTACAACTACCTGAAAGGAGGTTGTAGAGAGGAGGGAGCTGGGCTCTTCGCCCAAGTGACAGGGGAAAGGACGAGAGGGAATAGCCTCAGGCTCCACCAGGGGAGGGTCAGGTTGGACATTAGAAAAAAATGTTTCACAGAAAGGGTCATTGGGCATTGGAACAGGCTGCCCAGGGAGGTGGTTGATTCACCTTCCCTGGAGGAGTTTAAAGGACAGGTGGCCAAGGTGCTGAGGGACATGGTTTAGTGTTTGATAGGAAAGGTTGGACTCAATGATCCGATGGGTCTTTTCCAACTTCTATTTTAAGAGTAGATTATCCAAAGTCATTTACTGGTCACCTGGCAAAGAGCCAAAGGAGAGGTAGGTTCTCAGTTCCTCTTCCCCACCTCTCCCAAATAACTGAGACATTGAGATGGCAGAGACCTCCCAAACTCTAGTTTTCCCACTTATTCTTACTGAGTAGTTTTACAAAGAATCTAAATTAAATTCCATGTTTCTTATGAGTAGAAAAGCCTGGCTACCTGCCTTCCCTTTACACCCTGCAAAGTTGTATGTAAATGATTTTCCAGAGTTTACCTTGTCTTCTGTCCTATAAGAAAGGGACAGCTGGGCAGAAAAGCAATGAAGATTTTTTTTTTCAAAACCGTAGGTTCCTGAATTTCATTAATGTGCATTCATTTTGTGGTGATTAGAGATCCACATGGGGTTAATTCTAACTGTATAATATCCAATTTTAGCCTTTATTTGTCGATGCAAATGTGGCTCTGACGTGTGAAGCAAAAGCAGAAGTAGTTTTCTCCTTGTAGAAACTGGAGTTGGTGATGCTGAAGAATCCAAGTTTGAGAGGAGACCTCATTCTTCTCTAAAACTACCTGAAAGGAGGTTGTAGAGAGGAGGGAGCTGGGCTCTTCTCCCAAGTGACAGGGGACAGGACAAGAGGGAATGGCCTTATGCTCCACCAGGGGAGGTTTAGGCTGGAGATTAGGAGGAAGTTTTTCCCAGAAAGGGTCATTGGTCCCTGTCAGAGGTTGCCCAGGGAGGAGGTTGAGTCACCTTCCCTAGAGGAGTTTAAGGCACAGGTGGACATGATGCTGAGGGACATGGTTTAGTGATTGATAGAAATGGTTGGACTCGATGATCCGATGGGTCTCTTCCGAGCTGGTGATTCTATGATTCTATGAAGTTGTTGTTTATACTGAGCCTGGATTTACTGCTCCTAGTAACTGCTTATCCCTCCCATGGTTACGTCTGTTGTGTATTACGTGCAGCTAAAATGAGATTATGACTAGGATTAAGCACTTGGCTACAGCATTCAGGGTTTGATGAGCATCTTTAGACGCAGTGCACCTCAGAGGAAGATGCAAGCATTCAGTCCATTACAGATAAAACATTCTTTTGCCTTTAGGGTAAACCTTTATGGCAAAATTCTCATAGACTGCCGCAGTACATCTTGGGAGAAGCTAATTACCTGTTTATTATGGACTACCACTCTGCTTTATCTCATTATTCATGATCTCCTCACTTCAAGAAGGAGATGGAGATCCTGGAACGTGTCCAGAATAGGGCAACAAAGCTGGAGAACAAGCATTATGAGAAGTGGCTGAGGGAACTGGGATTGTTTAGCCTGGAGAAAAAGAGGCTGAGGGGAGACCTCATTGCTCTCTACAGCTCCCTGAGAAGAGGTTGTAGCGAGGTGGATGGATGTTGGTCCCTTCTCCCAAGTGACAAGTGATAGGACGAGAGCTGCGCCGGGGAAGTTCAGATTAGACATCAGGAAACATTTCTTTGCAAGTAGGGTTCTCAGGCACTGGCAGAGGCTGCCCAGGGAGGTGGTGGAGTCCCCATTCTTGGAGGTATTTAGAAGGTGGAGTGGGATGAGTTGCTCTTGGATATGGCCTAGATGATTTAGGAGTGGGTGGGTCTTTACCAGCCAAAGGATTCTGTGATTCTTCTTATTGTACAGATTTATAAAATACCACTGAAATCCTTTCTTTCTGTTCCCCAGAACACTATTATCATGCTCTGCTTACAAGCTAAAATGCTTCTTTCAAGAATCACAGGCTGAAAGTCTTTTGGCCTACACCGTTGATAAAGTCACTCCCACCCAGAACTTTGAACTTCCTAAAGATTCATGAATCTATAAATCACTTTCTCTCACCTAGGCCAGAACAGCCATAAAAGAGATATTATCTGATGTCTTAAGCATCGCTCCAGATATACATTATGGTCTCCCATTAAGTAGGTAGTTATTGATCTCTCCATATCAATCAAGGTCTTTCCTTAACTTATCTTGAGTTAAATTGATAGTATATTGACAGAAATGGAAAGCCTTTATCAGAACAAGCTACAGCACAGTTGTTATCATTGTTCTGGTCTCAAACCACTCAGATAGGCTGAGAGGAGACCTCATTACTCTCTACAACTCCCTGAAAGGAAGTTGTAGAGAGGAGGGAGCTGGGCTCTTCTCCCAAGGGACAGGAGACAGGACAAGAGGGAATGGCCTCAGGCTCCACCAGGGGAGATTTAGGCTAGAGATTAGGAGGAAGTTTTTCATGGAAAGGGTCATTGGTCATTGGAATAGGCTGCCCAGGGATGTGGTTGATTCACCTTCCCTGGAGGTGTTTAAGGCACAGGTAGATGGGGACCTGAGAGACATGGTTTAGTGTTTGATAGGAACAGTTGGACTCTATGCTCCGATGGGTCTCTTCCAACCTGGTTGTTCTATGATTCTATATTTTAGCTTTGATTAGATTTTCTCCAAGAGATGTAACAGGTTGGAAGAGCCCTGGGTACCAATCATTGGTAAATGAGCTCATGGCCTGTGTTGTCACTTGCGTAATCCAGAAACTCTTCTTTTCAAGGCAATTTCTATTTTCTCATACTCATCAAGAGAATATCATCTGCAGTCCTGAACCACAGGTTTGCAAACAATTTGCTCTGAGTTCTGATCCCAGATCCGAAGCTGATTCATTCTGTGGCCTGAACCTCTTTATTTTCCGTGCAATTAATTAAACAAATAAATGAAAACTGAGAGAGATAGTACTTGTGCAATAGAACTTCTGAGAGAATTGTAAGGAGTGAAAAGCCTTTGAATAGCTGATAAGCACTGGGATTTATTTCTGACTTGGGATTGAGTTGTGTGACTGCAACATCAGTAATGCTGTCAAACCTGGCGCGTGTGCTTTTTTATTGCTGTTTTAAAGCATTAATCATTTCCTCTCGCAGCTGCAGAGACCCTAGTCCTGCTGGTGGACTATTTCTAACGTCACCTGCAGAAGGTCAGCTGGTTCGCACCCCTGTTCCCCAAGGAACCAAAGCTGAGCCCCAAGATCCAAGAGGAGCCGAAAATGGAGCAGGCAGAACGAAAGGTTTGAACTATATTCCAAAGTAATAGTTTTCATAGAATCATAGAATGATCTGAGTTGGGAGGGATTTTATAGACCATCCAGTTCCACTCCTCCTGCCATGGACAGGGACACTTTCCACTGCATCAGAGACATCATTTAGTAGGTGCAGAGGTGTTGAGCTGAAGGTTGGACTTGATGATATATACTAGATATGATATGATATGATATACAGATGATATACTGTGTTCAGTTGTGGGCCCCTCACCACAAGAAGGATGTTGAGGCTCTGGAGCAAGTCCAGAGAAGAGCCACGAAGCTGGTGAAGGGGCTGGAGAACAGGCCCTATGAGGAGCGGCTGAGAGAGCTGGGGGTGTTTAGCCTAGAGAAGAGGAGGCTGAGAGGAGACCTCATTACTCTCTACAACTCTCTGAAAGGAGGTTGTAGAGAGGAGGGAGCTGGGCTCTTCTCCCAAGTGACAGGGGACAGGACAAGAGGGAATGGCCTCAAGTTCCACCAGGGGAGATTTAGGCTAGAGATTAGGAGGAAGTTTTTCATGGAAAGGGTCATTGGGCATTGGAATAGGCTACCCAGGGATGTGGTTGATTCACCTTCCCTGGAGGTGTTTAAGGGACGGGTGGATGAGGTCCTGAGGGACATGGTTTAGTGTTTGATGGGAATGGTTGGACTCGGTGGTCTTATGGGTCTCTTCCAACCTGGTTGTTCTATGATTCTGTGATCTAAGAGGCCTTTTCCAACCTTAATGATTCCATGATTCCATGTTTCTTATGTCTGAGGTAGAACAGTCACTAGACTACCTGAAGAAATCACTCTCCCTCTGCATGCCACAACCCTGGGTTTCAGCTGGAGCTAAGTTTTCCCTCTGTACTCAGCACTGGTGGGACCACTCCTTGAATCCTGGGGTCACTTGTGGGCCCCTCACCACAAGAAGGATGTTGAGGCTCTGGAGAGAAAGGCAACAAAGCTGGTGAGGAGGCTGGAGAACAAGTCTGAGGGACCTGGGGGTGTTTAGCCTGGAGAAGAGGAGTCTGAGGGTAGATCTCATTGCTCTCTACAACTCTCTGAGAGGAGGTTGTGGAGAGGAGAGAGCTGGGCTCTTCTCCCAAGGGACAGGAGACAGAATGAGAGGGAATGGTCTTAAGCTCTGCCAGAAGAGGTCAGGCTGGACATTAGGAAGAGATATTTCACAGAAAGGGTCATAGGGCACTGGTAGAGGCTGCACAGGGAGGTGGTGGAGTCACCTTCCCTGGAGGAGTTTAAGGGACTAGTGGACGAGGCACTGAGGGACATGGGTTAGTGTTTGATAGGAATGGTTGGACTCAATGATCCGGTGGGTCTCTTCCGACCTGGTGATTCTATGATTCTATGAAATGTTGACTTTTAATTGAAATAAATACCCTCTTTGTGCTTCTTCACTTTTTTTATCATTTCTACAGAGACTGAACTCCCTGCTGACAATCTTCGTAGAAAACACAGCAAGTCCAAGACTGGTTCTTCTCACGTGCCTCAGCTTGTCAACTGCACAGGCTCCAACTCCAAACCTGTCTTACCTCCAATCCCATCTGGTCGGAAGAGGAACAACCCTTGATAGCCACTACTAGCCACATCTTTGTTGTGAATCTTGGTTCTATATTCAATCTTCCTAACAGATTTTGATATATTTCTCTTCAACAAAGCAGATTCCATCAAATATTATTTCTAAATCCATTTCTGATTAACTCTCCCCCAAAAAAGTTATTTATTTCTAACTTTATTAAAAAGTAATTCCTGTATTTCCTAAAGGTAGAAATTATTTCCCCAGGGACTCACAGCTGGGAAATGGTGTAGAGTTTTTCCTAACAGCCACAGTACCAGAGCTTCCATTAATTTCTCTCTTTCCTCCTTTATTATGGATTTAATTGAGGTGTGGAAGCATCAGAGCCTCTGATAATATCATCTATATTGGAGTATTAGTGAATTATTTTCGAGGGGGACTTTGTGAAATGTTCAAAGTTGAGCTGGGAGTGAAAACTAGTTAAAGTCCTTTTTTTTTCTTTAATAGAATATGGTTTTTTGAAGGGATGAGACGTGATTCCTTGGTTTGCAAAGTGTATTTAAACAACCTGGTAAAGAATCATCAGAAAATAATATTAGAATTGTCATCTGAACTTGTAAGTGAAAATTTGCTTCTCTGCGTGTCGAGCAAAGCTCCGACAGGTAAATAAAACTCTCGAGTTAATGTTTACCCTGCTTAGTTTTCTGCTTGTAGAGCAGGCGGTGGGGCTGTCCATGGAAGAGCTCTGCTTTACCTCATTGTGCGCCTTCAAATTGCAACCGAGCGGTTTTCGTTGTTTAAATAGGATGAAGTGAATGAAGCAACACAGCTCATGGTAAGTAATGGATCAATTCCGATAGCCTGACCTTAAATTCCAGCGAAGCCTGTGAAACAACGCAGCCTTTTATTACACAGTTTTCCTTCTGTGTAGCAGCTGGCTGTATCCTCCAGCTGAAGAACAACAGCTCTTCGCAGACACCAGGATTTTTATCATCGATTCTGGCAGAACAAAAAGCGAGGCCACTCATGGCTGGGGTTCAGGAGAAGTTCAGGCAGCTGAAGCTGGTGTTTCAACCTCAGTGGGTGCGCGCCAAGGCAGTTCAACGAGGTTGAGCTGCTGGAGCACATCCAGAGAAGGGCAATAAAGCTGGGAAAGAGACTGGAGAACAAATCTCATGAGGAGTGGCTGAGAGAGCTGGGGTTGTTTAGTCTGGATAAAAGGAGGTGCGGGGAGACTGCCTTGCTCTCTACAGCTATCTCAAAGGAGGTTGTAGCGAGGCGCATGTTAGAATCATAGAATCATAGAACAACCAGGTTGGAAGAGACTCATTGGATCATCGAGTCCAACCATACCTATCAACACTAAACCATGTCCCCCAGCACCTCATCCACCCACACCTTAAACACCTCCAGGGAAGGTGAATAAACCACCCCCTTGGGCAACCTATTCCAATGCCCAATGACCCTCTGTGTGAAAAACTTCCTCCTAATCTCTAGCCTAAATCTCCCCTGGTGGAGCTTGAGGCCATTCCCTCTTGTCCTGTCCTCTGTCACTTGGGAGAAGAGCCCAGCTCCCTCCTCTCTACAACCTCCTCTCAGGTAGTTGGAGAGAGTGATGAGGTCTCCTCTCAGCCTCCTCTTCTCCAGCCTAAACAACCCCAGCTCTCTCAGCCGCTCCTCATAGGGCCTGTTCTCCAGCCCCTTCACCAGCTTTGTGGCTCTTCTCTGGACTTGCTCCAGAGCCTCAACATCCTTCTTGTGCTGAGGGGCCCACAACTGAACACAGGATTCAAGGAGCGGCCTCACCAGTACCGAGTACGGAGGGAGAATAACTCCCTGGACCTGCTGGTCACACCATTTCTGATCCAAGCCAGGATGCCCTTGGCCTTCTTGGCCACCTGGGCACACTGCTGGCTCATGTTCAGTCGGCTGTTGACCAACACCCCCAGGTCCCTCTCCTCCTGGCAGTTTTCGAGCCAGACTTCTCCCAGTCTGTAGCTCTGCATAGGGATGTTGTGCCCTAAGTGCAGGACCTGCCATTTGGCTGTGTTAAACCTCATGTCATTGGACTCTGCCCAGCAGTCCAGCCTGTTTAGGTCCCTTTGCAGAGCCTCCCTACCCTCCAGCAGATCCACACTTCCACACAGCTTTGTGTCATCTGCAAACTTGCTAGGGGTACACTCAATGCCTTCATCCAGGTCATTGATGTTGGTCTCTTCTCCCAAGTAACAAGCAAAAGGATGAGAGAAAATGGCCTCAAGTTGTACCAGGGGAGGTTTAAATTGGATATTGGGAAAAAAATTCTTTACTGAAAGAGTGGTGATGCTATGGAAGAGGCTGCCCAGGGCAGTGGTGGAGTTACCATCCCTGGAGATATTCAAAAAGCATATAGACATGACACTTTGGGACATGGTTTAGTAGGCACGGTGGTGTTGTGCTAATGCTTGGATGGCATGATCCTAGAGGTCTTTTCCAACCTTAATGATTCTATGAGTCTGTTATTTTCATGAGGTGGGTACCCGACTGCCACAGAGTAGCTACCAAAACTCCACAGTTCCTTGTGCAAACCCCACAGGGCTCTCCACAGCCACTCTGCCTCCATAAATACCTTTGCAGAAGCTGGGCTGGCTGTTACAGCTGGCTGCATGGTTGCTTGACATGGATGGTGATGCATGTATCCGATTTTACTCTTTTAAAGGTGTTTTGAATACACATCTTATGGTTCACACACAGTAGAGCCTGGGGTGATCACACCCCCTTGCTTATATTAGGAAGGTAGCACAGGCAGAGAAGATAAATCTCATTTCTCCTGGAGAAGGTAGCACAGGCAGAGCAGATACATCTCATTTCTCCTGGACACGAGTGCAGGAACCTGTGTACCTACCATAGAATCATAGAATAACCAGGCTGGAAAAGACCCACCAGATCATCGAGTCCAACCATTCCTATCAATCACTTAACCATGCCCTTCAGAACCTTGTCCACCCGTCCCTTAAACACCTCCAGGCCCACTCCAGGTATATGCATACGTTTGGAAAATAAGGGCGCCAGGGGTTGGGTGATGTCTGGAAAATAAGAGTGAGTGCAGGTGTCACATCTGTGTCCCTTTCCTTTTGCTTCCATTCCTGCTTATTTCTCCCAGCCCAAACCACACTCACGTTCCAGTTGGGGCCAGCAGTGGGAGGGAGGGGATTCTGCCCCTCGACAGATTTTTTTGTTTGATAGGAATGGTTGGACTCGATGATCTGATGGGTCTCTTCCAACCTGTTTGTTCTATGATTCTATGACTCTGCTCTTGTGAGACCCCAGCTGGATTCTTGTGTTCAGTTCTGGAATCCTCAACGTAAGAAAGAACAGGTCCTGAGGAGGCCACAAAGATGATCAGAGAGCTGGAGCACTTCTGCTATGAGAAGAGGCTGAGGGAGTTGGGGTTGTTCAGCCTGGAGAAGAGAAGGCTCCAGGGACACCTTAGAGCAGCTTCCAGTATTGGAAAGGGCTACAGGAAAACTGGAGAGGCAAATTTTCCAAGAGCCTGGAGTGATAGGATGAGGGGTAATAGCTCTCATCTGGATGAGGGGATATTTAGACTAGACATTAGGAAGAAATTCTTGGCAATGAGAATGGTGAGACATTGGCCCAGGTTGCCCAGGGAAGTTGTAGATCCCCCTCCCTGGAGGTTTTCGATGCCAGGCTGGATGGGGCTTGGAACAGCTTGGTCCGGGGGGAGGTGTCCCTGCCCATGGCAGGAGAGTTGGAACTAGATGATCTTTAAGATCCGTTCCAACCCAAACCATTCTATGATTCTATGATTCAGTCCCAGGTCTCCACTCTCCCCTTGGAATGATTCCTCCCTTCTGTGTAAAACAGAACAAAAGCCGATGTTATCCCTGAATCGCACAGTATTTCCTTTGCTTGAAGTCTGCAATCCTGCCAAAGCCTTGTACATCTTCAGTGAGTGCAGCGATTCAAACTACTCATATTTACAAGAACAGTCTTAAATGTTAAGCTCTCCGGTGCTGAAATTGTATCTCTCTTTTGATTCCACAGAGCTGAGCATTCAGGTGGAGTATAAATATATTGCTCATATTTCCCCTTTGGAAAAAAGGAATTATTTGTTCTTCCCTGAGTGCATTCAGTAAAAATAAATCAGTGCTGGATCGGGTATCGGTTACCTCACTTGACTTCCCATCAGACGTTTCTGTTTGAAGAGAATCTCCTATTTTGCTATCACTTACTAGGCCCTGAGCTTTCAAATGATTCTGAATGTGGCACATTTGTTGGGGTTTAGGGGGTAAGAACCTTTCGTGGAAGTAGCCAACTATATCCTGGGCTGCCTCAAAATAAGTGTAACGAGCAGGGTGAGGGAAGGGACCTTTGTGAGATCCTACCTTGTGTCCTGTCCAGTTCTGAAATCTTCAGCACAGGTAGGACATGGGTCTCTTAGGACAAGTTTAGAGGAGGTAATGAGGATGATCTGAGGGCTGGAGCATCTCTGCTATGAGGACAAGCTGAGAAAGTTGGGGTTGTTCAGCCTGGAGAAGAAGCCTAAATGCTCTGGGGAGACCTTAGAGCAGCTTCCAGTACTGAAAGGGACTGCAGGAAAACTGGGGAGGCTCTCTTGATCAGAGAGTGCAGGGACAGGGGGAAGGGGAAGGGTTTTCAGCTAAAAGAGGGGAGATGGAGATGAGATCTTAGGAAGAAATGTTCTCCTGTGATGGTGGTGAGTCACTGGCATGGGTTGTCCAGAGAAGTGGTGGCTGTCCCATCCCTGGAGGTGTTCAAGACCAGGTTGGGTGAGATTCTGAGCAACCTGATTGAGTGGGATGTGTCTCTACCCATGGCAGGGGGGGTTGGAACTGGATGGGCTCTAAGGTCCCTTCCAACCCAAACCATTTTGTGATTCTATGGTTATAAAAAAACACTAGGGAGGAGCTGAGGTTAGAAAAGTGCTGAAGTCAGCAAATTATTCCATTTCTTCCCTCCCTAAGCTTTTTCTGCCACCTGCTCTCACCTATTCTCTCCTCACCCCCCACCAGATCACAGATCACGTTGGTAACTCAATAAACGAGTTCCCCAAACCTACCCTTTGTCCAGTGCACCCTGAATGGTGGCCCATCTGGAGGAGTTTGAAGGCAGGATTGCAGCTGGATTGCTGATATTTTCATTTCTTTTAGCAGACTGGGAAGCTTCGCAGCTCCTCGGTTTTAGTTTAGGGTGTTTATTTTTGGCTGAAAGTAGAAACTTGTAAGTTGGTGCCCGTGTATTTATAGCCGGGCAGATAAAAGCAGAGCTGTTTCAGGGAACTCTGTTTTTATTGGCAGGGAGTGTGCTTGCTTTACAGCAGAATAACACCTTGAGTTAGTCACAGTCCAACAAGTCTCTGAGTCTTGGATTTTACGGAGGGGAGTGTAACAAGCTGTTTAATTTCCCTTTTTTAAAAATTAAACATTCAACGTTCAATAAAATCAGTAACTGTGGTTGCTGCTTTGTGAATGTAAATGGCTTCACCAGCTGGAAGCTGTAGCCGTGTGCTTATAGAATCCTAGAATCACAGAATTATTAAGGTTGGAAAAGACATCTAAGATCAGTCCAACCATCAGCCCAATCCCACCTTGCCTACTAAACCATGTCCTGAAGTTCCCTGTCTTGAACTCCGCTAGGGATGGGGACTCCACCACTGCCCTGGGTAGCCTCTTCCAGGGCTTTGCCATGTTTTCAGTACAGAATTTTTTTCCCAGTACCCAATCTAAACCTCCCTGGTGCTATTTGAGGCCAGTTCCTCTCATCCTATCACTGTCACTTGGGAGAAGAGATTAATCCCCTCCTGGCTCCAGCCTCCTTGGAGCTGCAGAGAGTGATGAGGTCTCCCCTCAGCCTCCTCTTGTCCAGACTAAACAATCCCAGTTCCCTCAACTGCTCCTCATGAGACTTATTCTCCACCGCCTTCACTAGCTCCTTTCCCCTTCTCCAGACGCGCTCCAGTCCATCATAGAATCATAGAATCATAGAACAACCAGGTTGGAAGGGACCCATCGGATCATCTAGTCCAACCATCCATGTCTTTCCTGCACTGAGGGTCCCAAAACTGAATGCAAGATTGCAGGTGCAGCCTCACCAGAGCTGAGTCCAGGGGGACAATCCCTTCCCTGCTCCTGCTGGCCACCCCGTGGCTGATCCAAACCAGGATGCTGTCGGCCTTCGTGGCCACCTGGACCACTTCTGGCTCACATTCAGCTGCTGTCGACCAGTGCCTCCAGCTCCTTTTCCACAAGGCAGCTTTTCAGCCACTCAGCCCCAAGCCTGGAGCATCGCTTGGGGTTATGCTTTCTCCTAGCCCTGTGTTGCACATTACTAAATCCACACAGAGAGAAATTCCATTTATTTGTGTTGTCCCCTGAGATGTTTTTACAAGAATTAGACCTGAACCCAAGAGTCCTGTGTCCCTACTCAAATGCCAGGTCTTCGAGGTGAAGCAGAGGAGATCGTGTCTATGCAAAAGTGTTTGGGGAACTTAAACACCTCCAGGGAAGGTGAATCAACCACCTCCCTGGGCAGCCTATTCCAATGCCTAATGACCCTCTGTGTGAAAAACTTCCTCCTAATCTCTAGCCTAAATCTCCCCTGGCAGAGCTTGAGGCTATTTCCCCTCGTCCTGTCCCCTGTCACTTAGGAGAAGAGCCCAGCTCCCTCCTCTCTACAACCTCCTCTCAGGGAGTTGTAGAGAGTAATGAGGTCTCCTCTCAGCCTCCTCTTCTCCAGGATAAACACCCCCAGCTCTCTTAGCCGCTCCTCATAGGGTCTGTTCTCCAGCCCCTTCACCAGCTTTGTTGCTCTTCTCTGGACTTGCTCCAGAGCCTCAACATCCTTCTTGTGGTGAGGGGCCCACAACTGAACACAGGATTCAAAGAGCAGCCTCACCAGTGCTGAGTACAGAGGGAGAATCATCTCCCTGGACCTGCTGGTCACACCATTTCTGATCCAAGCCAGGATACCATTGGCCTTCTTGGCCACCTGGGCACACTGCTGGCTTGTGTTCAGTTGGCTGTTGACCAACACCCCCAGGTCCCTCTCCTCCTGGCAGTTTTCCAGCCAGGCTTCTCCCAGTCTGTAGCTCTGCATAGGGTTGTTGTGCCCCAAGTGCAGGACTCGGCATTTGGCCGTGTTAAACCTCATGCCATTGGACTCTGCCCAGTGCTCCAGCCTGTTTAGGTCCCTTTGCAGAGCCTCCCTACCCTCCAGCAGATCGACACTTGCACACAGCTTAGTGTCATCTGCAAACTTGCTAAGGGTACCCTCAATGCCTTCATCCAGGTCATTGATGAAGACATTGAACAGGACTGGACCCAGCACTGAGCCCTGGGGAACCCCACTTGTCACTGGCCTCCAGCTGGACTTAACACCATTTAACACCACTCTCTGGGCCCTCCAGCCAGCCAGTTTTCTACCCAGGCCAGTAGCAAGGTGGTAGGAATTACAACTCGGATGTTGTAGGACAAGGAGTTGCAGAATTAAGGAATGACAGGTTTGTTAGACATAAGGGGACAATATTTTAATACAGACCTGTGCCTGATGGAGAGGAGAAGGAGTTTGCTAGCTGAAGGTTTGGTGCACAGCTCGGTGAAGACTCCCAGTGGTGGCAGAACAGGTCCATAAATTGTTGCTGCTGGAAATGTGCTGCGCTAATTGATCGCTGGAAGGCCAGGACGCTCCACGGACAATCACAAAGGGCACAGGCAGCCAGGACAACCTGCTGCAGGCTTGGTAGAAGATGAGAGCAGGAGACGTGTGGTGGCTCAGCTTCTCCAACACTCACTCCCCAAATTAGAATCATAGAATCATTGAGCTGATTGGTTGGAAAAGACCTTTGAGATCATCAGGCCCAACCATACTCTGTCCACTACTAAACCAGATCCCTGAGCACCTCATCCCCCTGTCTTTTAAACACCTCCAGGGATGGGGACTCCACCACCTCCCTTGGCAGCCTCTGCCAGGGCCTGAGAACCCTTTCTGTGAAGAAATTTTTCCTGGTGTCTAATCTAAACCTGCCCTGGAGCAACTTGAGACCATTTCTTCACATCCTCTCACCTGTCATTTGGGAGAAGAGACCAACACCCACCTCACTACAACCTCCTTTCAGGCAGTTGTAGTCAGAAATAAGGTCTCCCCTCAGTCTCCTCTTGTCCAGGATAAACAACCCCAGGTCCCTCAGTCACTCCTCATAAGACTTATTCTCCATCCACCTCCCCAGTTCCTAGTAATTGGTAGCTCTATTTTGAAAAAAAAAATGGGTGCAAAATGGTTTGATTTGGTTCTCTGATGTTCATCTCTCTGCCTCCTTCCTGCACTAAACGCCTCTCTGGAGAAGAAGAGGCTAAGAGGAGACCTCATTACTCTCTACAACTACCTGAAGGGAGGTTGTAGAGAGGAGGGAGCTGGGCTCTTCTCCCAAGGGACAGGGGACAGGACAAGAGGGAATGGCCTCAAGCTCCAACAGGGGAGATTTAGGCTGGAGATTAGGAGGAAGTTTTTCACACAGAGGGTCATTACGCATTGGAATAGGCTGCCCAGGGAGGTGGTTGATTCCCCTTCCCTGGAGGTGTTTAAGGGATGGGTAGATGAGGTGCTGAGGGACATGGTTTATTGTTTGATAGGAACAGTTGGACTCAATGATCCGATGGGCCTCTTCCAAACTGGTTGTTCGATGATTCTATGATTCTATGAAAATGGTTTGATTTGGTTCTCTGACGTTCATCTCTCTGCCTCCTTCATTCATTAAACGCTTTGATATTGGCCCTGGAAACACTAGAAGCTAGAAACCACTGGTAGAGACTTGACTTTCTAGTGAGACCAGAACAAATCCAGCAGCTGCACCTTTTAATTCCATTTTATTTAGCACATTCTGGGAGCAGGTGGGAATGGTTGCCAGTATTGAGCAAAGCTCTGTTTATTTCTTTGCAGATCACGCACATCCATTCCTAAAAATACCTTCTTGAAGGACCACGTCATGTCCCAGCAGCGGCTACCGCTGCCTGCTCCCTCGGGACCTTGTCTAATTGAATATGCTGCATAATATGCTGCTAATTTGGCAGCTGTCAAGATGAATTATAATTGTTTTTAACAGCACCACAGTGAGGGGGAGGAGAGGTACTGCTCGGTGGTGATTGCACCAACTGCCTCTGTTTCTCTTTGCATCCCTGACTCAAGGGGGTGAGTGAAGAGCACCACAGAATGTCCTGAGTTGGGAGGGACCCGCAGGGGTCATCCAGTCCAACTCCTGTCCCTGCACAGAGCAACCCCAACGTTCACCGCACGTGGCTGAGGGTGTTGGACAAATGCTTCTGGTATATTGTCAGGATTGAGGCTGTGACTCCTTCCCTGTGGAGCTGTTCCAGTGCTCCACCACCCTCTGGGTGAAGCTTTTCCTAATATCCTACCTAACCCTCCCCTGGCGTCTTCCTGTCATTCCCTCAGGTCCTATCATAGAATCATAAAATCATAGAACAACCAGGTTGGAAGGGACCCATCGGATCTTCTAGTCCAACCATTCCTATCAAACACTAAACCAAGTCCCTCAAGACCTCATCCACCCGTGCCTTAAACACCTCCAGGGATGGTGACTCAACCACCTCCCTCGGCAGCCTATTCCAATGCCCAATGACCCTTTCTGTGAAAAACTTCCTCCTAATCTTGGGGAAGAGATCAGTGCTCGCTCCTCCTCCTCCCCTTGTAAAGAACATGATGAGGTCTCTTCAGTCTCTTCTCAAGGCTGAACAGACCAAGTGACTCCATCTGCTCTTCATTTGAGCAATGAAGCTGGTGAAGGGGCTGGAGAACAGGCCCTATGAGGAGCGTCTGACTGAGCCGGGGATGTTTAGCCTGGAGAAAAGGAGGCTGAGAGGAGACCTCATTACTCTCTACAACTACCTGAAAGGAGGTTGTAGAGAGGAGGGAGCTGAGCTCTTCTCCCAAGGGACAGGGGACAGGATAAGAGGGAATGGCCTCAAGCTCCACCAGGGGAGATTTAGGCTAGAGATTAGGAGGAAGTTTTTCACACAGAGGGTCATTGAGCATTGGAATAGGCTGCCCAGGAATGTGATTGATTCACCTTCCCTGGAGGTGTTTAAGGCACAGGTAGATGAGGTCTTGAGGGACATGGTTTAGTGTTTGATAGGAATGGTTGGACTCAATAATCCAATGGGTCTCTTTCAACCTGGTTGTTCTATGATTCTATGATTCTATGATTCTATTCAAGGAGACCCACCAGATCTTTCCCCACAATTCACAGTTCATAGAATCATGGAATAACCAGGTTGGAAGAGACCCATTGAATCCGACCATTCCGATCAAACACTAACCCACGTCCCTCAGCACCTCAGTTCATTGTTGCTTCAACATCTCAGGCCCTGATAACTTCTTGGGGTGTCCCATCCATTCACCAGTCATTACTTCCATCACCAGCTGCGTCATGCACCTTTTCCCTATGATCTGCAAGGGCTGGAGATAAAGCAAGTGCCCTTGGGTACAGCCAACCTCATGGTTACTGATCACTTCAGACCCTGTGTAGCTCTGCACTAAATCTTTCCTCTTGGACGTACCCTCTCGATAACCCTCACAAAATATTTCAGGCTTCTCAGATATTTCTTTTGCACTTTCCGTAAGGTGGAGGGAGAAGAACCCTGTAGCTGAGGCTGAAATTAATTTCCTGCAGGGAGGAGGAGGTGGCGCCTCGTGCATTTTTACCGTTTGGGCTTTTCCCAGCTCATGCCTCAGAGCAAGCAGAAGCATGAAGGTGTAAATCAACGTCCATCACAGAGGCATGGAAGACTGGGAGAAGACTGGACTTGCAGAGTTACAGACTGGGAGAAGCCTGGCTGGAAAACTGCCAGGAGGAGAGGGACCCGGGGGTGTTGCTTGACAGCGACTGAACATGAGCCAGCAGTGTGCCCAGGTGGCCAAGAAGGCCAAGGGCATCCTGGCTTGGATCAGAAATGGTGTGACCAGTAGGTCCAGGGAGATGATTCTCCCTCTGGACTCAGCACTGGTGAGGCCACTCCTTGAATCCCGTGTTCAGTTCTGGGCCCCTCAGCACAAGAAGGATGTTGAGGCTCTGGAGCAAGTCCAGAGAAGAGCCACAAAGTTGGTGAAGGGGCTGGAGAAGAGACCTTATGAGGAGCGGCTGAGAGAGCTGGGGGTGTTTAGCCTAGAGAAGAGGAGGCTGAGAGGAGACCTCATTACTCTGTACAAGTACCTGAAAGGAGGTTGTGGAGAGGAGGGAGCTGGGCTCTTCTCCCAAGTGACAGGGGACAGGATGAGAGGGAATGGCCTCAAGCTCCGCCAGGGGAGATTTAGGCTAGAGATTAGGAGGAAGTTTTTCACACAGAGGGTCATTGGGCATTGGAATAGGCTGCCCAGGGAGGTGGTTGATTCACCTTCCCTGGAGGTGTTTAAGGGACAGGTAGATGAGGTGCTGAGGGACATGGTTTAGTGTTTGATAGGAATGGTTGGACTTGATGATCCGATGGGTCCCTTCCAACCTGGTTGTTCTATGATTCTATGATTCTATGACTCTACAGTGAAAAATCCCCTCTGCTGAGGCTCCTTCTGGAGAAGAGAACTTCTCTGGACATGCACAGCTCCACTCTATTCCTTTCCTGGCTGGTAACAGCATAGAGACTCACAGGGGAGATGGGGTGGCACCATTAATCCTCCATAAATAATGGTTGCCCATGTGTTGAAGACTATGTGGGGTTCAAAATGAATCATAGAATCATAGAACATCTGGTTGGAAGGGACCTCAAGGATGATTTGGTGCAAGTTTTTGTGGCACAAGCATTATCTACATAAGGAAAAATTTCTTCACCATGAGAGTGGAGAGACACTGGAACAGGTTGCCCAGGAAATTGGTGGCTGCCCCATCCCTGGAGGTGTTCAAGACTTGGTTGGATGGGGTTTTGAGTCGCCTGATTCAGTGGGAGGTGTCCCTGCCCATAGCAGGAGGGTTGGGATTGGATGATCTTTAAAGTTTCTTCCAACCCAAACTATTCTGTGATTCTATGACTCTGGGATTCTAAGATGAGCCAGCTACCTGACCAGCCACATCTTTGAAGTATCCGATGTTGGGGAATCCACCACGTCCCTGGGGAGATTTTTCCAATGGCTGATTGTACTTACAGTGAAAAATTTTCCAAAGGCAAGGGGTAAATTAACTGTATCCATGCCCCGTGCTGAAGTCCTTTGATCAATGCAGAGTTTGATAGGAATGGTTGGACTAGAAGGTCTGATGGGTCCCTTCCAACCTGGTTGTTCTACGATTCTATGATTCTATGATCTTCCAGCTGCTCAGGGAGAGACTGGGAATGAAGGGTGGAAGCCTGGTGGTTGTAACTGTGTGTATGTGGAAAAACAATTATGAATATTAACCCTTTCCAGCAAACTTCCATCCCCAACATAAGGAGGTGGAACTTCAGTACCTGAAGGTGGCCACAGAAAAGCTGGGGAGGGGCTTTTTACAACAGGCTGGAGTGTAAGGATGAGGGGGAACAGCTTTAAATTGGAAGGGGGAAGACTTAGATTAGACATCGGGAAGAAATTCTTCACAATGAGGGTGGGGAGGCCCTGGAAGAGGTTGTCCAGGGAAGCTGTGGCTGCCCCATCCCTGGAGGTGTTCAAGGCCAGGTTGGGTGCGACCTTGATCACCCTGATCCAGTGGGAGGTGACCCTGTTCATGGCAGGGAGGTTGGAACTGGCTGATCTTTAAGGTCCTTTCCACCCCAAACCATCCTATGATTCTACAGAACTTCGTAAGCTTTCAGAGAAGAAAGGGCACCAGCAGAGACCTGTGAGCCAGAACCATGCTGGAGGCAAAAATATAGTCCTGTGTCTTCCCAGCTCTTCCCCTCCCACTTTTCCCCTGTCCATAAATCTCTTCTTCTTGCCCTCTTGGGCTCCAGCTGCTGATTTATGAAAGTCATAATGAAAGATGCTGAACAGAAATGAACTGTGTGGCTCTAAGTGATTTACAGAGACATCTTTTATCCCTCTCGCTGAATTTAGTGGTGGGAGCAGGTTTATTTTTTCCACCTTGGATGTGACAAGGATTTCATCGCAGTCCCAGAAGAGTTCAAGGCTTTCCCTTTCGCTTTAATAAGAAAACTCCAGCTCCTGTTTCTCCAGGACCCACCGTGGAGAGCAAGGCTGTGACACACCAAGGAAAGATTGAAAGTGTTAATAAACACCAGCCCAGATTTAATGAAAGATTTTGAACAGAAATCTCTGAGCCGATGAAAGGGGACACTGGCCGATGAGGATTTATTAAAGAAACAGCTGCCAGGACCTGGGGAAAGATGATTTGTTCAGTTAGAAACACAAACACTTGGTTACTGCTGGAGAATTAAGCACGTCCACTAAAGCTCTGGGATGGGGCTGGTTTAAACGTGTGTTAAATGGGAAGTGATGGATTTTAATGCCCCATCACTGGTTTTGCACTGATGGAGACATCACCAAGGTGCCTCCAGCTCCACCAGGAGAGGTTCAGGCTAAACATTAGGAAAAAAAATTGTACAGAAAGGGTGACTGGTCCCTGGCAGAGGCTGCCCAGGGAGGGGGTTGAGTCCCCTTCCCTGGAGGGGTTTAAGGGACGGGTGGACAAGGTGCTGAGGGACATGGATTAGTGTTTGATGGGAATGGTTGGACTCGATGATCCAGTGGGTCTTTTCCAACCTGGTGATTCTATGATTCTATGATACCATGAGGCTTTGTTTCCTGGTTTGCTGTTTCATGGGATAAAGTGGGCTGCATTTGCAGAAACCGAGACCTCAAATCAACTGCTGGGTCTTGCTTGGAGATGTTACATCCTGACTGTTTCCTCAGTACCAACTGATTTAGGCTCCAACGGCTGCCCTGAGCTGGTTTCCAACCCCCGATTGTGCTCCTGGAGACCCTGGCTGCCCAACTACACTCCCTGGGTGCAATAAGAGACCATGAGCAGCACACAGAATCATAGGATGGTTTGGCTTGGAAGGGACCTTAAAGATCATCCAGTTCCAATGGACAAGGTTGCTTGAAGCCCCATCCAACCTGGCCTTGAACACCTCCACGAACGGGAAAGCCACAACTTCTCTGGGCAAACTGCGTCAGGGCCTCACCACCCTCATTTGTGAAGAAATTCATGGAATCATAGAACCACCAGGTAAGAAGAGACCCATTGGATCATCAAGTCCAACCATTCCAATCAAACACTAAACCACATCCCTCAGGACCTCATCCACTCACTCCTTAAACACCTCCAGGGAAGGTGAATCAACCACCTCCCTGGGCAGCCTGTTCCAATACCCAATGACCCTTTCTGTGAAAAACTTCCTCCTAATCTCCAGCCTAAATCTCCCCTGGTGGAGCTTGAGGCCATTCCCTCTTGTCCTGTCCCCTGTCCCTTGCGAGAAGAGCCCAGCTCCCTCCTCTCTACAACCTCCTTTCAGGTAGTTGTAGAGAGTAATGAGGTCTCCTCTCAGCCTCCTCTACTCCAGGTTAAACACCCACAGCTCTCTCAGACACTCCTTATAGGGCCTGTTCTCCAGTCCCTTCACCAGCCTCGTTGCTCTTCTCTGGACTCGCTCCAGAGCCTCAACATCTTTCTTGTGCTGAGGGGCCCACAACTGAACACAGGATTCAAGGAGCAGCCTCACCAGTGCTGAGCACAGAGGGAGAAGAACCTCCCTGGACCTGCTGGTCACACCATTTCTGATCCAAGCCAGGATACCACTGGCCTTCTTGGCCACCTGGGCACACTGCTGGCTCATTTTCAGTCGGTTGTCAACCAACACCCCCAGGTCCTTCTCCTCCTGGCACCTTTCTAGACAGACTTCTCCTAGTCTGTAGCTCTGCATAGGGTTGTTGTGCCTCAAGTGCAGGACCCGCCCTTTGGCCATGTTAAACCTCATGCCATAAGACTCAGCCCATAATTCCTCCTTATGTCAAATCTAAATCTGCCCCTCTGCAGTTTATATGCATCGCTCCTTCTCCTTTCACTTCAGGTCTTTGTACAATTCCCTCCCCAGCTTTCTTGTGGCCCCTTCAGGTACTGGAAGGTCACTATAAGGTCACTCCAGAGCCTTCTTTTCCAATCTGATTACCAGCAGCAATGTGTGAATGGAGAAAGAAGAGAACCGACCTGCTTTGAAGAGGATGCACGTTTATTTTGCATTTAAAAAAACAACAAAAATGCCACCTTGAACCCAACAGCTCTGCAACTGCACAACACTGGTTTAAAAGTATTTTGGCTCTTCCAGCCTCTGCTAAAAACCAGATGCTATTATCTCTACAGCAAATATTAAAACCAAAGAAACCAGTAGTCCTGTTTTGGAAGGAGCCCTGGTTTCAGATACTAATTTTTGGCTAATGGGACCCTCCTGCACGGACCTTCCCATCGCACTCACCTGCTCTCCTACAGTAGGAAGAGAATTGCTGACCCTTCTGTGACACTCTAACCATTATAAATATTCAGAGACACACACATCACACAGTAAAAAAAATACACCTGATGACAAATAAGAACCTGTTGTTGTTGACACCCGGTTGGAGTGAAGACCAAGCACAGCACATGGTTTAAAAAAAGAGAAACCCAAGTATCCCCAGACCTACCAGCACACAAGTTGGAGACAACACAAAATGCTGTTGATACGAAGAGTGACCTACCAAGTGGATTATGTCTTATCTGTTATGCTCTTTCAGGCAACTGCTCAGTGACTTCTTTGCTAAAATCCGCAACCCAGGCTACAGCCGTGGCCACCTATGAGGAATTACACCTCCCTCTGCCCAACCAGTTCCAGCCTTCAGCCTGGTGTCACCCTGAGGTGGTTTAAGTTCTGATGCTTTCATGCTGGATTTGTGTTGTTCCACTACCTCTCTGCCGCAGCTGAATCTCTGAGTAAATAGCTTTGAAGATCAAGGTGAGGGATAAGGGTTTTGCCTTGCAGGGTCCTTTCCTGGAGCCGCACAAACACCTGGAGGTGAGAGCTGATCCGCACAAGGTGCCGAGGGGCAGCTGTTGGCAAACAGCCTCCCTGTCTACAAATTCCTTGGAAGCATCCCAGGTCTGACACTCAAAATACAAGGTTTTTCAGGCTCAGGAACAATCAAAACCAAAAGGGAAAACCCTTCAGCATGTCAGAATGGAGTGAGTTTCAGGTACTACCAGCATCCTACTGCCTGAGGTGGAGTTAGATTTGTCTCTAGTGACGCACACAGTGCTGAGCTTTGGAGTTGTGGCAAGAACAGCGCTGCCAACGCTCCAGTGTTGCTTGCACAGCATCCAGCCTTTACCTTTTTTCCTCACTCTGCCTCCCACCAACAATTAAGCCACTGGTGGACAAGAAGCTGGGAAGTGCAAAGCCAAGACAGCTGAAAATCCACAAGAAAACCAGAGGGGAGGAGGTTTGGAAAAGACAGATGTTGCTCCAGGAGTGACTGGGCACAGGTCTGATGGTGGGAGATGGGTGAGGGGGTTGCCTTTGGGTGTTTCACTTGGGTGTTTTCCTCTTTCCTTTGCTGTCAAACCAACCTTAGCTCTACTCACAGTTTTCCATAGTTTTGCTCATCCCATCTCTCCCTGTCTGGTCACGGTTGCTTTGCCACCATCTGGGATTAACCTACCGCAAGGCCAGAATTAACATCGGAAGGGGTGTAAACACCAAGGCTGGAATTCACTGGGATGTTGGATGGAGGAATAAGAGAGTACAGGTCCTTCGGTGTCCAAGCTTGATGGGAATCAGGCTGACCTTGCTGGATGCCTCAATGATCCCAGCTGAGCAGAGACAGCATCGCAATGAGGAGGAGAAGATGCTCCAGGAAAAGTGAGGCAGCACGGAACAGCGGTCCCGGTTGCTCTAAAGTTGCCAGTGACCAGCTCCTAGAAAAGCTATGGCTGCTGTTCCTTCCCTTGCTGGGAGTCACACACCCAAAGCTCCTGTAGTCCCCACCACTCCGGCCAAGCTGTGACAGCCAGGGGTGACACCAAGAGACACAGGACCTGTGCCAGGTGGGAGCTGCTATGGTGCCACGAGAAAAGCTGATGCCCAAGGGGTGGGAGAAGAGAGGGTAACTGGAAGAAACAGTATAAAACTGGCTCCCACTGAGCAGCAGAAAGAAGCTCAGCTACACTGGCCCTTCTTAGGTTTCTTGGCATTATTTGAACCTCAGGTGGGGCTGGATCCAAGGGGATCACATACATATCGAGGGCTCAGCATGGTTCTTGGAAACAAAACCCACTGAACATGCTTGTGGTGAGGGAAACAGTATGAAGCAACTGAAAAATAACCTGCGCTGAGCACCTAACCAAGGCAGGAGGAACCCACAATCTTCTCCAGCAGGCGAAGCATCAGGAAAGCCTCAACAGCACTTCACCATCTCCCTGACAAGGCTGCGAAGGTGACACTTTCCGTCCCCTTCGCATCATCTCTTATTGGTTTCCTCAGGCTCCAAAACCGGCTGTGCTACAAACAATGAGGCTTGGAGCAGCTACCTGAGCCACTGCCCAGTGAAGGAGCTACTGGGCAGACTGGAAAGCTCCAGCTATGCTTGTATCCAACAAGATCAAGCAATAAGGACTCAGGTTACCAGCCAAGCCCGAAACAAGCAGCACTTCCCCAGGGCTCAGCCACCCACGATGGCCACTGGGACATTAACGGACGGCACCAAAACAGGTCGAGGATCCAGCACATGAAAACTGGAAGGAGGGGACAACACCACCATGATAACGTTGGGCTTCTAGAAGAGAAATGAGGCAGCTTTTATGCTTTTACATTACTTAAAAAGGGTTGTTCAAATTAAAAAAAGAGGGAGGAGAGGTTGGAAGCAGGAGTCGCACCAAAAAAAAAAAAAATTGACCTTGCAAAAATAACCGCATCGTCTCTCCAGGATCCATTTCAGATCAGTTCCCAGCGGAGGCTCCACATTTCCCAGGAGCTTGGCACAGCCAACACCTCCCCAGTGTTATAAAAACAAACCCCCACTGGGGGATTCCCTGCTGTTCTGCTCGATAAAACAATAAAAAGGTCCCTGCAGAGAGTCCCCGGCTGCTACTCCTCCTTCGGCCTCTTCTTCCAGCGGGCCAGGAAAGGCCCCAGGCTGTTCCACACCTCCGTGTACATGAGAGTCCCAACGAAGACGAAGGCGGTGCCCAGCCAGTGCCAGGCCGTGAAGGGGTTGCTGAAGTAGAGGATGGAGAAGATGAGGCTGACGAACTTGCGTAGCGTCACCACCAGCGTGACGGTGAGGGAGGTGCACTCGGTGGTGAGGATGAAGACGCCGCGGATGCAGACGTATCTGGGTTGGGTGGAGGTAAGGAGACGTGGAGGTTGAAGACGGACAACTGGGCAGGATGCCCTTAGCAAGTTTGCAGATGACACAAAGCTGTGTGCAAGTGTGGACCTGCTGGAGGATAGGGAGGCTCTGCAAAGGGACCTAAACAGGCTGGAGCGCTGGGCAGTGTCCAATGGGATGAGGTTTAACACGGTCAAATGCCACATCCTGCACTTGGGGCACAACAACCCGATGCAGAGCTACAGACTGGGAGAAGTCTTGCTGGAAAACTGCCAGCAGAAGAGGGACCTGGGGGTGTTGGTTTACAGCCGACTGAACATGAGCCAGCAGTGTGTCCAGGTGGCCAAGAAGGCCAATAGCATCCAGGCTTGGATCAGAAATGGTGTGACCAGCAGGTCCAGGGAGGTGATTCTCCCGCTGGACTCAGCACTGGTGAGACCGCTCCTTGAATCCTGTGTTCAGTTGTGGGCCCCTCACCGCAAGAAGGATGTTGAGGCTCTGGAACGAGTCCAGAGAAGAGCAACGAGGCTGGTGAAGGGGCTGGAGAACAGGCCCTATAAGGAGCGGCTGAGAGAGCTGGGGGTGCTTATCCTGGAGAAGAGGAGGCTGAGAGGAGACCTCATTTCTCTCTACAACTACCTGAAGGGAGGTTCTGGAGAGGAGGGAGCTGCGCTCTTCTCCCAAGGGACAGGGGACAGGACAAGAGCGAATGGCCTCAAGCTCCACCAGGGGAGATTTAGGCTGGAGATTAGGAGGAAGTTTTTCACACAGAGGGTCAATGGGCATTGGAATAGGCTGCCCAGGGAGGTGGCTGATTCACCTTCCCTGGAGGTGTTTAAGGGACGGGTGGATGAGGTCTTGAGGGACTTGGTTTAGCGTTTGATAGGAATGGTTGGACTAGAAGATCCAATGGGTCCCTTCCAACCTGGTTGTTCTATGATTCTATGACTTCGGGAGTGAAAAAGGACTGGAAATGAATAGTCTTAGTCCTGTTATAGAAGGAATAAAAAGACCTTTGGGAATGAAAACAACTGAGCAATGGATATCCCCAGTCTGGTTATAGAAGGGATAAAATTCCCTCCTTCTCAGATCAGCATTTCCACAGCTCTGAGAGCTGGGGGTGTTCATCCTGGAGAAGAGGAGGCTGAGGGGAGACCTCATTGCTCTCTCCAACTCCCTGAGAGGAGGCTGTAGAGAGGAGGGAGTTGGGCTCTCCTCCCAAGGGACAGGGGACAGGACAAGAGGGAATGGCCTCAGGCTCCATCAGGGAAGGTTCAGGCTGAACATCAGGGAAAATATTTCATAGAAAGGGTCATTGGGCACTGGCAGAGGCTGCCCAGGGAGGGGGTTGAGTCACCTTCCCTGGAGGGGTTTAAGGGGCAGGTGGACAAGGTGCTGAGGGACATGGTTTAGTGTTTGATAGGAACAGTTGGACTTGATGATCTGGTGAGTCTCTTCCAACCTGGTTATTCTATGGTTTTACGATTAGCTTCAGGATATCTCAAATCTTCCAGACTCCCTCCAACCTTGCTCTGGGACAGAGAAACCACCCCTCTAGGTGTTAGCAAAAGGTTAACAGTGCACACGGTTTGCAGTCCCTGCCCCAGAGCCAAGGGAAGCTAAAATCGGACTTCTTCATCTCTGACGTTCTCTCACAGCAGAATTCCCTTTCCTGCCCCGAGGAGGCATGGAAAAGGCAGAAGAAAAAAAGGGGGCTTCATGGAGGAGCATGAGGAGCACAGCGAGAGGAAAATGGTAACAGAGCCCTGGACTGAAAAGTCTCTTTCTTGAGGGCATCTCAGCTTCACTAGACTTCCAGACCTCTCCTGGAAGGCCCTACATACCAATATCTAATAAATAACACCACATCTTCCCTAGAGCTGGCTGGCAAAACCGCCATGAATTTATCCCAATCAGCTTGTCCCTGGGGAGGTGGTGGCAGGTTTCAACCACCCTGGAAAAAAAAAATCCCAAAATTCCACTCTGTATTTACTGAGTTGCACAAATATCAGCTCCCAAATGCAGGGAAGACGCCAAGGTCACAGCAACCCCCACCCCATTCTTCCTCTCCCACCCCACTGTCACCTCCAAGCTGAGCTGTGGTAGGATACTGAGTGATGACATTCATGAGGAGGTAGAACCACATGATTGGCAGGGTCAGGCCGATCACCGGGACCTGGAACGGCTCTGCAGGGAGAAAGGATGGAGCAAGGTCAAGATTTGGAACAGGTTGCCCCAGAAAGGGATTGAGTCATCATCCCTGGCTGTATTGAAAAGCCATATGGATGTGATCCTTAGGGACATGGTTTAGTGGTGGACCTGATGATCTTAAAGGTCTTTTCCAACCTAAACAACTCTATGATTCTGTGAAGGTCACGTGTCCTGCTGTTAAAACTGGATAAATCAACTGTGTTGCTCTGAGAGTGCAAGGATGATAAAGCCTGTGTCACACCAGCCAAAAGCCAAAGGGTCTCTGTTGATGCTTTGGGCCTGTTACTCCCATTTTTGAACTACTATAGAATCACCAGACTGGAAAATACCCACCACATCATTAAGTCCAACCATTCCTGTCAAAGAGCAAACCATGGACTTGGCACTGGTGAGACCACTCCTCGAATCCTGTGTTCAGTTGTGGGCCCCTCCCCACAAGAAGGATGTTGAGGCTCTGGAGTGAGTCCAGAGAAGAGGAACGAAGCTGGTGAAGGGGCTGGAGAACAGGCCCTATGAGGAACAGCTGAGAGAGCTGGGGGGCGGTTAGCCTGGAGAAGAGGAGGCTGAGGGGAGACCTCATTGCTCTCTACAACTCCCTGAGAGGAGAAAAGCTGGGGTCTTCTCCCAAGTGCCAGCGGACAGGACAAGAGGGAATGGCCTCTAGCTCCACCAGGGGTGGTTTAGGCTAAACATCAGGAAAAATTTTTCACAAAAAGGGTCATTGGGCACTGGACAGTTGAGTCACCATCCCTGGAGGTGTTTAAGGGATAGGTGGACGAGGTGATGAGGGACATGGTTTAGTGTTTGATAGGAATGGTTGGACTCAATGATCTGGTTGGTCTCTTCCAATCTTGTGATTCTATGATTCTAACTGCTGGACTGAAAGCTCTCTACAGAATTTTCCAGAGGACAGAAGTAAGGACCCATCTGTATGACACTCACCAGACTGGCTGAAGAGGACTGCGTGGTGGTAGATGTTTGGCGCAAGGAGGAGAAAGCCAGGGAGTGGTAACGCATGCTGGAGCAAAAAGAAAAGACATGGTGTTAACAGATTTCTGTGAATCCATCCCATTTCTCATCCTGGGAAACCTGCCTCACAGGTCTGGATGAGAGCACACTCTTTACTGCTCCAGCTTTGCAATGTGTGATCCTTTGGATCCTATTGGGTGAGAGGGGAAGGGAGTCTTTTAGTAGCTTTATCTGTCCAGTAAAAGCGACAGAAAAGCCACAGAACAGCGACTTACGTTGTAAAAAAGGGCCTCTTTGGAGTGCTTCCCAAACTGCTTATAGAGCATCTCCTGGAAAATCCCCATCCTTGCAGACATGAGGAGGGCAAAGGTGAGGGCAGCAATACCTGGAAGAGAAGCACAACCTTGCGATGCTGCTCGGGGATGGAATAACTCAAGTTACAATATGGCTTTCAGTGAAAAAAAGCCAAAGCATCCGTACGTGATAAGAAAACTGATAATGGTTTTGGGCACAAGGATATCTTATTGCCAAGGCTGAGACGCCAAGAGACTTCTGGGAAGTTCATCTCTTTAAAAAGAGGCTCAGCTCTGGCAAACAGAGTTGGTGGAATCCCAGGGATAGAGTTGTTTGCCAGGACTGACAACACTTCAGTTCCCAGAAAAGCCACCAATAGACCTACGTTGGAGGTATTAAAAATAGACTCAAATGCCAGATTAATTAAAGACTCCTCCATGAAATATTTTGCTGAATGAACACTTGAGCAGCTACAGCCCCTCTCCCTCCCTGCAGTGTGTCAGAGAATCATAGAATGGTTTGGGTTGGAAGGGACCTTAAAGATCATCCAGTTCTAACCCTCTGCCACGGGCAGGGACACCTCCCACTGGATCAGGTTGATCAAAGCCTCATCCAAACTGGTCTTGAACACCTCCAGGGATGGGGCAGCCATGACTTCCCTGTGCCAGGGCCGCACTACCCTGACAATAAAACATTTCTTCCTAAGATCTTGTCTCAATCTCCCTGCTTTCAGCTTAAAAAATTTCCTCCTCGTCCTATCCCTGCATTCCCCAATCAAGAGCTCCTCCCCAGCTTTCCTGGTGCCCCTTTAAGTACTGAAAAGCCACAATAAGGTCTCCCCAGAGCCTTCTCTCCTCCAGGCTGAACGACCACAACTCTCCCACCCTCTCCTTTTATGGAAGGTGCTCCAGCCCTTCAATCATCTCCTTGGCCTCACTCACAGCATCAGGTATATCAGGTAGGGCTGCTCTTCAATAAGAAATCAAGATGATATCTACAAAAATGTGTGGATGTGGCCTCCTGTCACTAAGTCACTACCTTGTAGAAGCTCTTTAGATACTGTATTTCACTTGTCGGCCAAATCAAGAGTGTCTCCTCTCACAAAGTCACTAGTGAGTGTGACAAACCCCCATTTTTGGCAAATCAACACCCATCAGATGCTCAGCACAAGCTAATCTCAGCACAAGCTAATCTCAGCACAAGCTAATCTCAGCACAAGCTAATCTCAGCACAAGCTAATCTCAGCACAAGCTAATCTCAGCACAGACTGTGTTGCACAACCCACACCAGAAAGCCGAATCTTCCCAGCATCCCAGCAAGGTTGGCAGGAGACAAGGTGCTCACATACCTAGCAGCCACCACAAGAAGACCTGGAGTCCATCCTCTTCATTTAAGCTGGAGTCGGATGCCTGATGGAGAGAGACACAACACAGTCACCATGAGCTAGCATGTCCCTGCAGCTCATTTGGACCTGCCTCTGTCACACTCTTTGTTTCTGCAGCGTGTTCCAAGCAAGCCCATAAAGCAAAGAATGTCCAAAGTCTCATTTTCTCCAGAGCTGCTCTCCTGGTTGAACTGAGGTGGCAGGAATTTTGCTTCCTAATCTGCTTCAGATTCCAGCAAAAAATTTAAATGTCTGATCAAGAAAGCAGTTTTTCTGAAAGAAATGCCCTGGCTTGGCCAAAGACTAAACTCTTCAGCCACAAAAATAATCAGTGCCGCTTACAAAGCTCTCGCAGTCAGGCTCCTCTGTCCCCATCCCAGAGGCAGGTGTGTAGGAAAGAACAAGGACCAAGAACAAAGAAACCCAAAAAATCTCATTCTTTGCAAATCAACACTCATCAGATGCTCAGTACAACTTAATCTCAGCACAGAATCTCCCACCACAGCCTGTTTTGCACAATCCACCTGGCCTAGGACATCAGAAAGCCGAGTTTTGCCAGTATTCCATGCTCTGGTCAAGCCCCAGTCAGATCCTAAAACCAGGGCTCTGGCTCACAATAAATACACTGAGGAAACCAGGCCAGTAGATGCTGTCAGCCATGGCGAAAACTCTCAGTAGGATGATTTTTTTTAGTGTGGTTTAGGGCAAATTAGATTCCTCACCTCTGCCACACCAAAAGCCCACACCTACTGAGAGTTTATCTGGATTAACAAGGAGCAAGGCAGCACAGCAGAGACTTTGCTCCAACACCCTGAGTAGAAACAGCTATTAAAAGATGGGGCCCGTGGAGGTTTGACAGCCTTGTTTCATTTCCAGTCTCTCACAGCTGTATTAAGTGCAGCCATTTTTCACTTGACCACTTTATCCTGTCTTCAGTTGACATGATGTAGGTGTTGACCCAGGATAAGCCCAAAGTGGTGTCACACATGGATTTTCTTTACTCCCTCCTGATCTACAAATACACTCACTTTATTTCAAGGGTCACACAAAGTCACGTTGGATGACAACAGGTCTAGAAAGATCTAGTCTGAAAGCTGACAATCTCTTCTGGGATAAAAAGAGTGGAGATCTAAGTAATTTTAAGAGTTTTGTTTAAGATTCCCTCACTCCAAACTGCAAAACATTGCAGTAAGGGCAGTAGTAAACAGTTTCTAGCTGTCATCTCTGTGGCAATAAGATCATAGTATCACAGAATGGTTTGGGTTGGACCTTAAAGATCATCTAGTTCCAACCCCCCTGCCATGAGCAGGGACATCCCATTGGGCCAGGCTGCTCAAAGCCTCGTTCATGGTCTTGAATGTCTCCAGGGATGGGGCAGCCATGACTTCCAAGGGAACCTGTGCACCTTCATCATGAAGAATTTCTTCCTAATGTCTAATCTAAATCTTCCCCTTCTAATTTAAAGCTACTCCTCCCTCGTCCTATCAATACAGGCTCTTGGAAAATGTCTCTCCCCAGCTTTCCTGGAACCCCTTCCAATACTGGAAGCTGTTCTAAGGTCTCCCCAGAGCCTTTTCTTCTCCAGGCTGAACAATCCCAAGTGGTATATTCTCAGCGAGACACAACCTGAACACCACAGGATAAAAGGCATCTGTAATTCAGTTAAACCATATGCAACTCTTCCCTCCAAGCCACAGGAAAATGCAAACAGAAGGAAGAGCTTTCATGGAGCCGATCTAGAGCTGGGAGACTTCTTGTCTCTCCAATAACAGTCAAGCAAAGGGAATTACTGCTGACGGCACTGACAGATGCTCCATCTGTCAATAAGGTTTATGGGTATGACCTCAGCTCTTTCATAGAATCACAGAATCATAGAACAACCAGGTTGGAAGAGACCCATCGGATCATCGAGTCCAACCATTCCTATCAAACACTAAACCATGTCCCTTAGGACCTCATCTACCCATCCCTTAAACACCTCCAGGGAAGGGGAATCAACCACCTCCCTGGGCAGCCTATTCCAATGCCAAATGACCCTCTGTGTGAAAAACTTCCTCCTAATCTCTAGCCTAAATCTCCTCTGGTGGAGCTTGAGGCCATTGCCCCTTGTCCTGTCCCCTGCCACTTGGGAGAAGAGCCCAGCTCCCTCCTCTCTACAACCTCCTTTCAGGTAGTTGGAGAGAGTAATGAGGTCTCCTCTCAGCCTCCTCTTCTCTAGGCTAAACAACCCCAGCTCTCTCAGCCATTCCTCATAGGGCCTGTTCTCCAGCCCCTTCACCAGCTTCGTTACTCTTCTCTGGACTCGCTCCAGAGCCTCAACATCCTTCTTGTGCTGTGGGGCCCACAACTGAACACAGTATTCAAGGAGATTCAAGGGAATTACTGCTGACGGTGCTGACAGATGCTCCTCCTGTCAATAAGGTTCATGGTTATGACCTCAGCCCTTTCCAAGCCTTACCACTTGTTTTGCAGACATGAAAGTGCAGGTGAAGATCCCCAAGGACACCAGGGCTATGGAGGTGTATTTATAAACGCTGTATCTACATTGGATAGAAGAGAGAGATGTCAGTGACTCGGCCCAGCCTCGAGCCATTCATGCTCCCTCACACTGCATTTTGCTCCATTACAGAATCTTTCAGATTGGAAAAAAACCTCTCCTCTCCTCTCCTGGCTGCTCCAGCTTCTCCCTTCCCAGCTTCTTGTCCATCCTGGGCAGGCAGAATGGGAAAAAAAGAAAGCCTTGACCTCCTGTAAGCCCTGTTCAGCTATAGCCAAAACACCAGTGTGCTGTCAACATTGTTCTGTTTTAGCCACAGATCCAAACCACAACACCACATGGGCTGCTGTGAAGAAAGTTAACCCCATCCCTGCCAGACCCAGTATCCCCATCCATCAGGAGCGGTTCTGGCCTCACTGAAGTAAGAAAAGAGCTAACATAGAGGATTGCAGCCAGATGTAAATCTTTCTCTTCAGTCTATGCTTGCCTTAAACAAAGGAGTGAGGGGTTGTGGAAATAAGGAACTATTCCAGCCTCTAGTCCAGTTGCAGCTATGCATCCCAGTTTCCCCATCAGTAAAACACAAATTTTTAGCAGAAAAGGGCTGGGCGCTAACCACCGGTCAGAATTAAGTCAATGGCAAAGCATTTCCTGATGATATATATATAAAAAAAAAAGCCTTGTGATTTACCTTTTCTTCAATATTATGATTCCTAGAGCCATGCTTGCTATGAGAGAGCCCTGGGAAAGAGAGGAGGAGAAAAACAAATCAGAAGGTCAAGGTGACAGAAGTTCCCAGACAGGGAGACACAAACTCAAAACGGCTAATGCCAAAACACCAACTCATGCTGGAACAGGATCAGGGAGACTGATAGGGTGGGAAGAGTCTCACTTTAGCTAGTAAAGGAGGAGAAGTTTGGCTCAGTGGCTTGGGAATAAGGATTTTGGAGCAAACAGGCTACTAGGATCTTCTGGCCAGTGGGCCTCCCTCTTTTTTGGTCCATGCACGACACTCAGCATGTGCTGCAATCCAGAACGTGGCAAAATCACTGTGTTTTTAATTGGGAAGAGAATCATGGATCCATTGACTGACTGCAGGAACTGTCCCTCACGGTTAATGTGGGACAGAGCTCCTAGAATTACATCTTTTTTCTTCTTTTTAACCTCTTCTGACCCTAGGTATCTCACCCTCATGATGTGTTGTGGGAGAAGACACCCTGCCCAGCAGATTTTGCTATTCCCTACAGCTGGAGTTCCACAGTCTTTGGTTTTAAGATATTTTAGCCTGGTTTTAACAAATATTTTTGCCTGACACTCGTCTATGCTTAAACAGAGATGGATTTTAATAGTTTTCTACAAAACAAAGGGCTATACAGTAACAGCACAGAAAGAACGATGCCCTCTGACCTGGGATGTTTAACAACGATTCTTAAATTATGACATGAACCAATTGGTGTAGCCATGGAAGGGAAAGGTGGGTCCCTTTAGCCAGAAATTCAGCCCATCCAGGCCTGATACCCAGAGTCTGGGCTTGGGTTCGTCATCGCTACTTCCCCATCACCTTTGGAAATAGGGAATCATAGAATCATAGAACAACCAGGTTGGAAGGGACCCACCAGATCATCGAGTCCAACCACTCCTATCAAACACTAAATCATGTCTCTCAAGACCTCATCCACCCGTGCCTTAAACACCTCCAGGGAAGATGACTCAACCACCTCCCTGGGCAGCCTATTCCAATGCCCGATGACCCTTTCCATGAAAAACTTCCTCCTAATCTCCAACCTAAATCTCCCCTGGTGGAGCTTGAGGCCATTCCCTCTTGTCCTGTCCCCTGTCACTTGGGAGAAGAGCCCAGCTCCCTCCTCTCTACAACCTCCTTTCAGGTAGCTGTAGAGAGTAATGAGGTCTCCTCTCAGCCTCCTCTCCTCCAGGATAAACACCCCCAGCTCTCTCAGCCGCTCCTCATAGGGCCTGTTCTCCAGCCCCTTCACCAGCTTTGTTGCTCTTTTCTGGACTTCCTCCAGAGCCTCAACATCCTTCTTGTGGGGAGGGGCCCACAACTGAACACAGTATTCAAGGAGTGGCCTCACCAGTGCTGAAACCGTGTAAGTCTCAGTTTCCTCATCTGTTCAGGGATATTTAATGGTCAACACTGTGAAAGTGAGAGCCCCAGCTGAGCCTTCAGAGCAAGTTTCCTTACCACCAAGCTTGCTGGAGTTTAATATTTACACAGAGTTTTGATGCCCTCAGAGAAAGAAATGGTGGCAGAATATGTGCAACAGGGTGAGGGCTTGTGGAAACAATGGAAAAGGATCTTACGTGAGGAGGAAAAGGATGGTGTGAGAGTACTCACTGATCTGAAGATCATGTGCAGCGGCATGGCGATATTTAAGTTCAGGGCATAGTTATTCACCACGCTAACAGTGAAGAACATGGCCACCATGATGAAATAGTACCTGGAAGACAAAAAATAGCTGATAGCCGTGCATGTGCTTCCCTGGACACTGAAAAGACACACTGGGAACAGATTATGGGGTTGCAAGGAAAGGTCTGGAGTGGAGCAGGAGCCCATCTGGCTCTTGGGTCTGTGACACAGAGATCAGTCCAGTTTGGATGTAACTGGGAAGTCCTTAGGGAAGCAGGATGACCAGCACTGGCTCAGCCTGTGCTAATCCCAGAGCAAAGTGGAACTGAGGAGAGGACAGCTGGTATATTTTAGCATGGACTTCATCTAGATCCCTAATTCCTAAGGTCTGTGGCATAAGAGAAAGCCTGATTTTAGAGGATTTCATTTCTGCCAGCAGGCATTGCAATTCTAAGTGGAAATAGAAACGATTCTGCAAAATTGGCTCCACAGGAACAGACCATAGGTTTATGGAATCATTAACACTGGAAAAGAACTCTAAGACCATCCAGTCCAACTGGCAGCCCAACCCCTCCACACCTACCAAACCACGTCCTGAATTGCCACATCCACATGTTTTATGAACATCTCTAGGGACAGGGACTCCACCACTGCCCTCTTCAACCTCTTCCAATGCTTCACCAAAGTGAAGTGACCAAAGTGTGGTACCAGCACTAAGCCTTGTTAAACCTCATGCAATTCACCTTGGCCAATGGATCCAGCCTGTCCCAATCCCTCTACAGAGCTTTACTGCCCTTCCAACACATCCATCCAGTCTGTCCAGACCCCTCTACAAAGCCCTCCTGCCCTCCAGTCTGTGGATCCAACCTGGCCAGGTCCCTCTGCAGATCCTCCTGACCTCCACCCATGGACCCAGCTTGGTCAGGTCCCTCTGCAGAACCTTCCTGCCCTCCATCCATGGACCCAGCCTGGCCAGGTCCCTCTGCAGAGCCTTCCTGCCCTCTATCCATGGATCCAGCCTGGTCAGGTCCCTCTGCAGAGCCTTCCTGCCCTCCATCCATGGATCCAGCCTGGCCAGAATCCTCTGCAGAGCCTTCCTGCCCTCCACCCATGGACCCAGCCTGGCCAGGTCCCTCTGCAGAGCCTTCCTGCCCTCTATCCATGGATCCAGCCTGGTCAGGTCCCTCTGCAGAGCCTTCCTGCCCTCCATCCATGGATCCAGCCTGGCCAGATCCTTCTGCAGAGCCTTCCTCCCTCTATCTGTTGATCCAGCCTGGCCAGATCCCTCTGCAGACCCTTCCTTCCCTCAAGCAAACCAACACTCCTGCACATTCTGGTGTCATCTCCAAACTGATCGAGGGAGCACTCTATTCCCTCACCCAGACCACTGGTAAAGACATGAAACAAGAGTGACCCCAACACACAAATCCAAGCTGAACACCCTAGTGGATCCACACCTAAGCTAGAAAGCCTCCACAAACAAGTCCCACAAAACCTCCTGGTTTCACTTCAGCCCAGGGAGGAGAGCATGAACATGCCAGACTCTTGCCAGGACAAGAGCAGCCCTGATGGAGAAAAGGAAAAGTGAATTTGGATGCTTTTCCAGTAAACCTCTCCCTTCCACGCCCACTGCACCCAGAGAGAGCTCGTCAAACAAGCAGATTCCTAACTCTGCAAAATACTGCCCCATTTCTTAGACAGGCAAATATCTGATGGCAATTTCCTATCAAGAATCCTCGATAAATGAGGAGTTCATATTTTATCAGGCATGACAGGTTCTCAATGAGGCGAGCATTGCGGAATGGAGGGGATTTAGATAGGATAAGCCATTTTATTAAACACTTCTTGAGACAGTGGATAGCCAGTAAATTTGTGTTCAGCTTGACTGTACCTTATTGGTATGGCCGGTTTCTTCCTCCCAAAGTTGGTTTCGAAGATAAAGCCTTCCACAGCGATAAAGAGGAACTGGGAGAACGTCACTATGTTCCCACATCCTGGAAACTGCCTGCAGACACAGAGAAGAAAGACAAGCATAAGAGCAATGCCAGGAAGAACAAACACTGCGTTGAGGTCCAATAAAGAGAAGCTAAACGCTTGTAATCCCAGTGTGGCCAAGCCTAGATGGGTTTTATCCTTACCTGTCCGAGTTCTCACGTTAGGCACTTCCCTGCGGGTATTTACTCACTTGTACTTGTAGATACATGAGAAGTAATCCCTTCCTTACACATTTCCCAAAAGGAAGCAAGCAGCCACCCCCATATTTTTGACTGAGTAAGGAGGTGAAAGAGGAAACTGCTCAGGTCTCACGGGTCTGTATGACATCCCATCAGGCTATAGGAACTGAATGATCCTATATGGTCGGATCCATTCATGATCTGAATGATCCCAGCAGCAACCTGGACATAACGTGGAGTCCTGTGTTCAGCTCTGGAGCCGACATGAATCTGTTACGGGGAGCCCTGGGGAGGCCACAAAGTTGATCAGAGGGCTGGAGCACGTCCCATATGAGGACAGGCTGAGAGAGTTGAGGTTGCTCAGCCTGGAGAAGAGAAGGCTTCAGGGAGACAGCAGAGCAGCCTTCCAGTACTGAAAGGGCTTCCAGGAAAGCTGGGGAGGGGCTTGTTATCAGGGAGCACAGGGCTAGGATGAGAGGAACAGTTTTAAGCTGAAAGAGGGGAGATTTAGATGAGATCTTAGGAAGAAATGTTTTCCCATGAGAATGGGGAGCCCTCTCTTCTCCAGGTTGAACAATCCCAACTCTCAGCCTGTC
Organism: Coccyzus lansbergi; assembly: GCA_033558105.1. NCBI lineage: Eukaryota > Metazoa > Chordata > Aves > Cuculiformes > Coccyzidae > Coccyzus > Coccyzus lansbergi. Next base: position 120,460 of record JAUMJK010000657.1, read on the forward strand.
CATGGATGGGAGGTTCTCGAGCCCTTGGGCCTTCTATGGACTTGCTCCAACTTGACTCGTGTCCCTCCTGTGCTGAGGATTCCAGAACTGAACACAGAGCTCCAGCTGAGGTCTCACAAGAGCAGTGTAGAGGGGGAGAATCCCCTCCCTTGCCCTGTTGGTTACGTTGCTCTGGATGTAGCCTAGGATACATTAGGCTTTCTGGGCTGCAAATCCATGTTGCTGACTCATAGCTTCTCATAGAATCATAGAACAACCAGGTTGGAAGAGACCCACCAGATCATCGAGTCCAACCATTCCTATCAAACACTAAACCATGTCCCTCAGCACCTCATCCACACATCCCTTAAACACCTCCAGGGAAGGTGAACCAAATCCCTGCCTGGGCAGCCTCTGCCAGTGCCCAATGACCCTTTCTGTGAAAACTTTTTTCCTAATGTCCAGTCTAAATCTCCCCTGGTGGAGCTTGAGGCCATTCCCTCTTGTCCTGTCCCCTGTCCCTTGGGAGAAGAGCCCAGCTCCCTCCTCTCTACAACCTCCTTTCAGGTAGTTATAGAGAGCAATGAGGTCTCCTAATTTCATCGAGAACTCCAACAAGCCCTGCAGAAGTTCACTTCTCCCACTATTTATATTTTAAAGGGAAGAAAATCCCGTGGAAATCTACCATGAAGAAGCTCAACCGTTTCTAGAGAAGGCACCTCACATGGACACAGCTTCAGAAGGCAGATTGTGGGCTGTCCAAGCAGGCCTGTCCCTCGGAGCTTTGAAACCACAGTTCAAAGACAGACCCCCAGAATAGTTAGCGAAGGACACGAGCAGAACAGGTTAGGTTGCTCCAGACATGGCAAATGGGATGAATTGTGTGGCATTTCTTGCCATGCCCAGGTTTCCTTCTAGTATTCAGGCAGGAGCCGGTTTAACTTGCTCTTGAAAACCTCCAAGAAGGAGCTTCACAGCTTTATCTCTTTCAAACCTACTTCATTACACTCAGGGAGTGCAAACCTGGGGGTTTGGCCTGCTTTCCATCCCTTTCACAGCTATTTAAACCCCTTATTTCTTGCTCTGCCTCCAGATTCCAGCAGAAAAATTTATCTCTTCTCTGCAGCCATTCTACACACGTTTGAAGTCTTTTGTCTCTCCTCAGGAATCTCTAGACTAAACAGTTTTCATTCCTTTACTCCTTCCTCATAAATCCTGAGCAAGTTTCTTCCAATCACCCTTATTATTCCCTCTCAGACTGTCAGTCTGGTCACTACCTTTTCCTGTGATCCTGCTTCAAGAACTTCACTTGTTATGGGAAGACTCATCTTCAAGACAGACTTTTTTTCCCCTCTTAAAAAACATGAAGAGACAAAGAAATAACCAGTGTTACCCCGATTTAGGGACCAAAGGTGAACAGGGTAAGAAACGAGCAGAGCAAACAAACTGTCATCACCAAAGGAATTCCTGAAGTGGATGAGAGGCAATGCTTAAGAGAAGCCTTTGTGTAAAAAGCAGCTTTTCTTACATATCTGCAATTGGCAAAGGCTGCGCAGGGAAAGTAGTGGCTTCTCCATTCCTGGGGGTGTTCAAAAAAACATGTAGATGTAGCACTTCAGGACATGGTTTAGTAGGCACAGCAGTGTTCGGATGACAGTTGGATTTATGACCTTTGAGACCTTTTCCAATGTTAATGATTCTGTGATTCTATAATCGGAAATCTAGGATTTGCTGCTAAAAATCCCTTCCAGGATTTTTACACCTAATGAGGCCTACGAGTAGGGCCAAATAGCTTGTTTTGGTTTTTAAGGTCTGGCTGAAGGACACGCAAGCCTAGCGGTTCTCACAAGCATCTCGCAAACAAATCACAGAATGGTTTGGATTACAAGGGACCTCAAAGATTAAACCAGTTTCATGGTCAGGGACACCTCCCACTGGACCAGGCTGCTCAAGGCCCCATCCAGCCTGGCCTTGAACACCTTCAGGGATGGGGCAGCCACAGCTTCCCTGGGCAACCTGGGCCAGGGCCTCACAACCCTCATGGTGAAGGATTTCTTCCCAAGGTCTAATCTAAGTCTTCCCCCTTCCAATTTAAAGCCAAATGCAAAAGGCCAGCTGCAAAGCTTCCTTTGCCTCAAAGGGGCCTGTTCCTTCTTCCTCACCGATATTGCAGCACAAGCTAAGCAGGAAAGGCAGAGGTTGGAGCAATCCTAGAGTGGAAACGCAACTCGCCACACAAGGTCTCTTCTTCCAGGAACTGCTTCTTGATTTATCCACTGGTTGCTGAGCAATTGTGCAACCTTGCGTTAAGGCTAAGAAGGTCAATGGCATCCTGGCTTGGATCAGAAATGGTGTGACCAGCAGGTCCAGGGAGGTGATTCTCCCTCTGGACTCAGCACTGGTGAGACTGCTCCTTGAATCCTGTGTTTTGTTGTGGGCCCCTCACCACAAGAAGGATGTTGAGGCTCTAGAGTGAGTTCAGAGAAGAGCAACAAAGCTAGTGAAGAGGCTGGAGAACAGGCCCTATGAGGAGTGGCTGAGAGAGCTGGGGGTGTTTAGCCTGGAGAAGAGGAGGCTGAGAGGAGACGTCATTACTCTCTACAACTACCTGAAAGGAGGTTGTAGAGAGGAGGGAGCTGGTGTCTTCTCCCAAGGGACAGGGGACAGGACCAGAGGGAATGGCCTCAAGCTCCACCAGGGGAGATTTAGGCTTGACATTAGGAAGAAGTTTTTCACACAAAGGGTCAATGGTTCCTGGCAGAGACTGCCCAGGGAGGTGGTTGATTCACCTTCCCTGGAGGTGTTTAAGGTGTGGGTGGATGAGCTGCTGAGGGACATGGTTGTTTGATAGGAATGATTGGACTCGATGATCCAGTGGGTCTCTTCCTATCTGGTGATTCTATGATTCTATAATCTGCATCCTGACTTCCTACTTTGAAGCAAATATCTTAATAAGTTGTGAATTCAACAGGTGGAGAGGAAGGAAGGACAGGTTTTAACTATTAGTATTGAAAGCCTGGGAATGACTGAAGTGAACATAGTAATCAATGGTCAGAGCACGCAGCTCCACGTCGATTTACTGATTAGATTCACTTATTTGAGAAGAGACGGCAAGGACAAATGTTCTACTGTGAGGGTAGTGAGATACCAGTACAGGTTGCTCAGGGAAGCAGTAGCTGCCCCATCCCTGCAGGCGTTCCAGGCCATGTTGGATGGGGCTTTAAACAACCTGATCCAGTAGGAGGTTTAAATTGAATAGGTTTTGAGGTCCTTCCAACCCAAACCATTCTATAATACTTATGGTTGTAGACAGAGAAGCAGTTCACCATTACTTTTTTTCCAGTCAGGTCTAACACTTCTGTCTACACAGCCTTCTGACCAGCCCAGAAAACAAACTCAACAGACCATGACCTTCTCCAAGCTGTGCCAGCCTTCCTCCACCCGGGTAAGGAAGATCACACAGCCCTCGGACATTCCCCAAAGGTCAGCCCTCCTCCCTCTGTAACTTGGCAATTTGCCTTTGCTCCGAGTGCCACAGGCAGGGGACTCCTTGCTCTCATCACGTTGGCTTTGTGGCTGTGTGACACTGTTGAAGATCATGTTTCCCATCCCTTCTCCAACCCTTCTCTTCTCTAGTCATTCTCCCACCCCTTCCCTTCCTCATCCCTTCCCTTCTCCAAACCTTCCTGCCATCCCTTCCCTTCTCCAAACCTTCCTGCCATCCCTTCCCTCCTCCAACCCTTCTCCACCTCTTTCCCAACCCTTCTCCATCCCTTCCCTTCTCCAACCCCAACTTCCATCCCTTCCCCTCCTCCAACCCCAACTCTCATCCCTTCCCTCCTCCAACTCTTCCTCCCATCCGTTCCCTCCTCCAACCCTTCCTCCCATCCGTTCCCTTCTCCAAACTTTCTCCAACCCTTCTCCAACCCTTCCCCAAACCTTCTTAATCTCTTCCCATCTCCAACACTTCTTCCCATCCCATCCCTTCCCCATACCTTCTCATTCTCTTCCCTTCTTCAACTCCTCCCCAAACCTTCCACCCATCCCTTCCCTTCTCCAAGTTTTCATAGAATCATAGAATCACCAGGTTGGAAGAGACCCACCAGATCATCGAGTCCAACCATTCCTATCAAACACTAAACCATGTCCCTCAGGACCTCGTCTACCCGTGCCTTAAACACCTCCAGGGAAGGTGAATCAACCACCTCCCTGGGCAGCCTGTTCCAATGCCCAATGACCCTTCCTGCGAAAAACTTCCTCCTAATATCTAGCCTAAATCTCCTCTGACGGAGCTTGAGGCCATTCCCTCTTGTCCTGTCCCCTGTCCCTTGGGAGAAGAGGCCAGCTCCCTCCTCTCCACAACCTCCTTTCACATAGTTGCAGAGAGCAATGAGGTCTCCTCTCAGCCTCCTCTTCTCCAGGCTAAACACCCCCAGCTCTCTCAGCCGCTCCTCATAAGGCCTGTTCTCCAGAACCCTCACCAGCCTCGTTGCTCTTCTCTGGACTTGCCCCAGAGCCTCAACATCCTTCTTGTGCTGAGGGGCCCACAACGGAACACAGGATTCAAGGAGCGACCTCACCAGTGCTGAATACAGAGGGAGAATCACCTCCCTGGACCTGCTGGTCACACCATTTCTGATCCAAGCCAGGATGCCATTGGCCTTCTTGGCCACCTGGGCACGCTGCTGCCTCATGGTCAGTCGGCTGTTGACCAACACCCCCAGGTCCCTCTCCTCCTGGCAGTTTTCCAGCCAGGCTTCTCCCAGTCTGTAGCTCTGCATAGGGTTGTTGTGCCCCAAGTGCAGGACCTGCCATTTGGCCGTGTTAAACCTCATCCCATTGGACTCAGCCCAGTGCTCCAGCCTGTTTAGGTCCCTTTGCAGAGCCTCCCTACCCTCCAGCAGATCCACACTTCCACCCAGCTTAGTGTCATCTGCAAACTTGCTAAGGGTACCCTCAATGCCTTCATCCAGGTCATTGATGAAGACAATCAATTCCTCCCATCCCTTCCCTTCTCCAACCCTTCCTCATCCCTTCCCTTCTCCACCTCTTTCCCAACCCTTCTTCATCCCTTCTCTTCTCCAACCCGTCCCCAAACCTTCTCAATCTCTTCCCTTCTTCAACCTCTCCTCCCATCCCTTCTCTTCTCCAACCCTTCCTCCCATCCCTTCCCTTCTCCCCCCCCTTCTCCAACCCATCTCCATCATTCCCCTTCTCCCTCCCGTCCCTTCTCCCATCCCTTCCCCTCCTGCCCCCCAAACCTCCCCCACCTGACCAGCAGCTCCAGGAACACCACGTTGCTGCAGCAGCCACCGAACACCAGCCCCACGGCCACGGCTGGGTGCATGGTTTGGCCTCAAACACCTGAGGCAGAGTCCCGAGCTGCCACCGCATCCCGGTCCCGGGCCGCAGCCCTGGCTCCTCGCCGCCCCCGCTTCCTCCCGGGAGCCGGTAGTTCCCTCCCCAGCCGCCGCGCGTTCATTGACACCGCCGCTGAGGGGCAGCCGGGACCACAACTCCCAGCAGCCCCCGCGACACCAAGCGGATATATTCTATAGGCGTCTCTTCGCGGGGCATTATGGGAGTTGTAGTTCGGCGAGGGAGGCGGGCGGTAATGGCGGCGCTGAGCTTGTGCCCGGGGGGGGGGGGGGGCAGGAGCAGCTGCTAATTGGCACTTTGGGTTTAGCTAATGAAATTAACAAGTCAGATGTGAAATTCAGCTTGGCTGAGGTCTGTGTGGAGCCTCTTGGGCATCACAGAGTCAATAAATCATAGTGCCGTAGAATCACAGAATCATGAAATCGTAAAATCACAGAATCATAAAATCATGGAATGGTTTGGGTTGGAAGGAACCTCAAACCCCATCCAGTTCCAACTCCTCTGCCATGAGCATGGACACCTCCCACCGAATCAGGCTGCTCAAGGCCACATCCAAAATGACCTTGAACACCTCCAGGGATGGAGCAGCCACGACTTCTCTGGGCAACCTGGACCAGTGTCTCCCCACCCACATCATGATGAAATTCCTCCTTATATCAAGCCTAAATCTGCCCCTCTCCAATTTATCCCCAATGCTTCTAGTCCTGTCACTACAAGACTTTGTAAAACGTCCCTATCAGGTTGTGTCGTTGTCCTGTTATCCCTTATACCTTTTCCCTAGAAGGTGTTTCTGCATTTTTCTAGGGTTTTTTCTGCTGTTCATTTTTTTGTTGCGGATCAGTCGGGGGTGAAGTCTCTGCTTTTCTAAAACTATGTGGAAAGCCCTGCTAAACATCTGTCAAATCCCTCTGCGATAAATAGAAGCCAGAAAAAGTTGCATTTTCATGCCGTAGATGCTTCACTTTTGTTTTAATAACATTTTGATCTGAATTAGACCCAAATCTTCCCCCCCCACTTTAAATACCGTAAGTGTGAAATTCCATGAACACACTGCAAAGAACGATGGTTCATCCAAAAATTAATCATAGAATCACCAGGTTGGAAGAGACCCACCGGATCATTGAGTCCACTTCTATTTATGATTTCCAGCTCTTTGGGGAACGTGACAGCCTTGGCAGCTTCTCTGCTGCTAAAAGCAGCTAATCACAGAGGGGAAAGTGCCAGGATTGCCCATTTCTTTTGCTCACTTTGTAAGTTTCGAGGCTTTTGGACTCCCATCTGGAGATTTCAGGGCTTCCAGACTCTTTAACTGGGGGCTGGCAAACTCAGGTGGTTGGAGCATGTGTCCTGAGGACTTACAAGAGCTGGAAACTACAACAATGACACCCAAGAATCCTTGGATACTCTCTGGGCTTTGCCTACTGGTAGAAACACCATGTTCTCTAGAAAAAAGCACCATAGACCCAAGGGCTCTGGGGCCTCCCTTGTGATCTTCTCAGGAGTTTCAGCTTGGGATATACCTTCTAGGAAGACAGTCTGGCAGAAAAGAATCATGGAATCATAGAACCACCAGGTTGGAAGAGACCCATCGGATCATCGAGTCCAACCATTCCTATCAAACACTAAACCATGTCCCTCAGCACCTTGTCCACCCATGCCTTAAATAAGTCCAGGAAAGGTGAATCAACCACCTCCCTGGGCAGCCTGTTCCAATGCCCAATGACCCTTTCCATGAAAAACTTCCTTCTAATCTCTAGCCTAAATCTCCCCTGGCGGAGCTTGAGGCCATTCCCTCTTGTCCTGTCCCCTGGCACTTGGGAGAAGAGCCCAGCTTCCTCCTCTCCACAACCTCCTTTCAGGTAGTTGTAGAGAGCAATGAGGTCTCCTCTCAGCCTCCTCTTCTCCCGGATAAACACCCCCAGCTCTCTCAGCTGTTCCTCATAAGGCGTGTTCTCCAGCCCCTTCACCAGCTTTGTTGCTTTTCTCTGGACTCTATCCAGAGCCTCAACATCCTTCTTGTGCTGAGGGGCCCACAACGGAACACAGGATTCAAGGAGCAGTCTCACCAGAGCTGAGTCCAGAGGGAGAAGAACCTCCCTGGACCTGCTGGTCACACCGTTTGTGATCCAAGCCAGGATGCCCTTGGCCTTCTTAGCCTCCTGGGCACACTGCAGGCTCATGTTCAGTTGGCTGTCAACCAACACCCTCAGGTCCCTCTCCTCCTGGCAGCTTTCTAGACAGACTTCTCCCAGTCTGTAGCTCTGCATAGGGTTGTTGTGCCCCAAGTGCAGGACCCGGCATTTGGCCGTGTTAAAGCTCATCCCGTTGGACTCAGCCCATGGATCCAGCCTGTTCAGATCCCTTTGCAGAGCCTCCCGACCCTCCAGCAGATTGACACTTCCACCCAGCTTAGTGTCATCTGCAAACTTCGTAAGGGTGCACTCAATGCCTTCGTCCAGGTCGTTGATGAAGACATTGAACAGGGCTGCTTCGGGGGTCCAAGCAGCTGGGAGATCCCCTGGGAACCTCAGCAGTTTTGCTGAGCTCTTGCTCTGTATTTGGCAGAACTGCATTATTCCCCTTTTCAGAAAACATTTCAGTGTTTTCTGGTCCTGCTATAGGTCGACACGCTTTGTCTGGCTTCCTTGGTCTTCCCATCAAGTTCTTTTAAATGGTTTATATATTATTAAAAAGTACCATGGCTCATTAGCAACAAACAAAGGCGATCGCTCGGGCTTGCTGGCACTTTGTAACGTCTCCAGGGCTTCCTGCTTCCACATTCTCAGCTGCCGCATGGCTTGGAATGATCGATTTTTTTTTTCTATTCCTTTCTGTAATAAGTTTTGCTACCTTGGGTGCTCACTTCTTCGCTTTTCATTTGCTTTCTTTGTGCTTCAAAGGGAAGGGGGGGGTGTGCTGCAATTGTTTTTCTGCCGCAATAAATGTGCCGCACCTCAGTTCCTAAATACATTAAGCCACAGAACAAATTGCATCTTTTGAACTGCTCCAGTGTAACAGTAAACCCAAAATGTCAGCTCATAAAACATTTTGAGCTGTTCATTGTAACCTGGCACCTCTGGGAGGGCAGTCTTGTCTGGGCTAGTGAGCACTTAACATCCCTTCCAATGTTATAACTACAAGGTAGGTGCTGGGACAAACCATCTGGCTGAGGAAAGCTCGTAGTCAGTTGGGTTCTTGGTCTAATTCTTAGGGGCTGGGGGCTCAAATAACTTCAAAAACTCCTGGGTCAACTCAGTATCAAGCTTGAGATATAGTTCGTGGACTTGAATCTTTCCTTTGCATGGAGTGCAATTGCTTCATCCGGCTGTGACAACGGAGCAATATGCCCAGTACCTTGTTTGCAGGCTGGTGTATTCTTTGCAGATCTGAGATCTAGGAATAAAATTCGTAGTATCATAGAATCACCAGGTTGGAAAAGACCCACCGGATCATCAAGTCCAGCCATTCCTATCAAACACTAAACCATGTCCCTCAGCACCTCGTCCACCTGCCCCTTTAACCCGTCCAGGGAAAGTGACTCAACCCCCTCCCTGGGCAGCCTGTTCCAATGCCTAATGATCCTTTCTGTGAATTTTTTTTCCTAATGTCTAACCTAAATCTCCCCTGGTGCAGCTTGAGGCAATTCCCTTTCATCCTGTCCCTTGGGAGAAGAGCCCAGCTCCCTCCTCTCCACAACCTCCTTTTAGGGAGTCGGAGAGAGCAATGAGGTCTCCTCTCAGCCTCCTCTTCTCCAGGCTAAATAACCACAGCTCCCTCAGCTGTTCCTCATAAGACTTGTTCTCCAGCCCTCTCACCAGCTTCGTTGCTCTTCTCTGGACTCGCTCCAGAGCCTCAACATCCTTCTTGTGCTGAGGGGCCCACAACTGAACACAGGATTCAAGGAGTGGTCTCACCAGTGCTGAGTCCAGAGGGAGAAGAACCTCCCAGGCCCTGCTGGTCACACCGCTTGTGATACAAACCAAGATGCCATTGGCCTTCTTGGCCACCTGGGCACACTGCTGGCTCATGTTCAGTCACTGTTAACCAACACCCCCAGGTCCTTCTCCTCCAGCAGCTTTCCAGACAGACTCCTCCTAGTCTGGAGCTGCCCAGACCCCAGAGGGTCCTGCCTCAAGTGCAGGACCCGCCATTTGCTCTTGTTAAACCTCATGCTGTTGGTCTCAGCCCAGTGGACCAGCCTGTTCAGGTCTGTTTGGAACCTTCCTACCCTCCAGCAGATCCACACTTCCACCCAGCTTAGTGTCATCCACAGATCTGCTAAGGGAGCACTCAATGCTTTCATCCAGGTCATTGATAAAGACATTGAACAAGGCTGGACCCAGCACTGAGCCACTTGTATTAAAACAAAAATAAAATCCACTCAAAATTCAGTTCATATCCATTCTATCATATCAAAATGAGCAACAAATAATGTCAGAAATAGAAAAAAAATACTAAAAAAATCCCATTTCAGAAGTATTTTAAAAAATGAGATCTTTGCTATATCAAAATGTGGACACCCGGTGATGTTAGTGTAAGCATCCACTAAGCAAGAGTCATTTCTCAGCCCTGTCTCTCTACCAGGAGTGAACACTAACCCTTGCCAATGCAGCCAAGTTGTCTCACATACTGTGAGATCATGTTCTTGCAGTCAGGATGGTCTGAGGACACAGACAAGGTGAGGTTGGTACTTTGAAATAACATAGCTGGAAAATTAAATAAGCTTTCAGCTATGGGATAAAAGCTTTTCTTTATTGACTAGGGCTTACCTTTTTTTTTTTCCAACAAGAGCAGTGCTCAAATAAAATATATTACTTCTACCTACAAACATCCTCTTCCAGCGTTATTGTTCTTTTCTTCAGATATGGAAACATTGAGGAGTCTTTTTCTGCCCAAAAGGCAGGCATGGAAGTGAGGATAGTGGTGTCTTCTCAAACAAACCTGTAGCACTTCAAGATTTGAGTTAGCCTATGCAGCATTTTGAGTTCCTGATTTCTGAAATGCAGTTCAGCGCAATATTTGATAAGAATGGTTGGATTCGATGATCCAGTGGGGCTTTTCGAACCTAGTGATTCTGTGATTCTGTGATTCTGTGGTTCTGTGATTGTGGACTCTGAGTCTGCTGGGAAAGGGGTTTGCGTTGACTTTGTTGCGAGCAACAAAGCTAGTGAAGGGACTGGAGAACAGGCCTTATGAGGAAGAACTGAGAGAGCTGGGGGTGTTTAGCCTGGAGAAGAGGAGGCTGAGAGGAGACCTCATTACTCTCTACAACTCCCTGCGAGGAGGTTGTAGAGAGGAGGGAGCTGGGCTCTTCTCCCAAGGGACAGGACAAGAGGCAATGACCTCAAGCTCCACCAGGGGAGATTTAGGCTAGAGATTAGGAGGAAGTTTTTCACAGAAAGGGTCAATGGTCCCTGGCAGAGGCTGCCCAGGGAGGGGGTTGATTCAGCTTCCCTGGAGGTGTTTAAGGTGTGGGTGGATGAGGTTCTGAGGGACATGGTTTAGTGTTTGATGGGAATGGTTGGACTCGATGATCCGATGGGTCTCTTCCAGCCTGGTGATTCTGTGATTCTATGACTTGCTGAATGCATCAGGAATCCACCTTAATCCCTGCCCGAAACCACACTCATTCTTAGAATAATAGAATGATAGAATACTTTGGCTGGGAAAGGACTTTTACAGGTCATCAAGTCCAACACTTCCCATGAAGGAGCAGGGAGATCTTTAACTTGATCAGGTTCTTCAGAGCCCCATCCAACCTGACCTTGGTTGTTTCCAGGGATGGGGCCTCCACTACTTCCCAGGGCAACCTGGGTCACAGTTTCCCCCTATCTCATTGTAAAAGATTTCTTCCTTACATACAGTCTAAATCTTCCCTCCCTTATTTTAAAACCATTCTCCCTACTCCTATCCCTGCAATCCCTGTTCAAGATCCCCACCCCAGCTTTCCTGGAGCCCCTTTTAGTACTGACATAACACCAGGGGTTTTGACATTTTGATAGAGGCAAAATCTTATTTCTCAAAGTTGAGCTTTCCCAGAAAGGCTTTCTTGCTGTCTTGTTTTCTACAGCTTGCCTTTTTCCGAGAAGTAAACTGACTGTCTTCTTAGTGCATGGAGATCAAATCAATGAAACCACTTTTGCCTGTTTTCATAATCAATGTGTGTGACACATGCCAGGAATAAAGGCAGGTAATTCTGACATAAGCCCTGATGCTTGGAGGCTATAGGGCTTCTTCCATGCTTTGTCCATAGAATCATGGGCTCGTTTAGGTTGGAAAAGACCTTTAAGACCATCACGTCCAACCATAAAGCCACTACCAACTCCACAACTAAACTATGTCCCTAAGCACCACACCCACACAGCTTTTAAATTCTTTCAGGGGTGGTGACTCCACCACTTCCCTGGGCAGCCTCTGCCAGTGCTTGACAGCCCTTTCCATGAAGTGCTAGTTCCTGATATCCACTCTAAACCTCCCCTAGCCCAACTTGAGGCAGTTTCCTCTTGTCCGACTGCTTGTTACGTGGGAGAAGAGACCAATCCCTGCCTGTCTTTATCCTCTTTTAAGTTTTAATACATCTGAGCTCCGCTTTGACCTTCCTTGGTTTAACAGCATCATTGGTCCATCTATATATTTCACTGTTCATTCAATCCTCTCCTCTCCTAACCAGCAACGACGTCTCTGCTGAAATGGAGTGTGATGTGTCATCTCCAATAACAATGTCGTCATGACAATGACAATAATATTTTTCATGGTGGACATTGCAGAGAAAGGATTCAGAACAAGTAAGTTGGACTCTCCAGTCACATAGACTCACGGTTTTGTGTTCAGGGCATTTCCAAAGAATGGGAAAAACTGGTGAAATGACAAACTTTCAAGTGTTAGACGATGGTGGTGGATTCACTGCTTCTTAATTGGAGTCTGACACGACTTAGACTTTACTGCTTTCTCTCTCTCTGCAGTATTCTTGAATCATAGAATCATAAAATCATAGAATCACCAGGTTGGAAGAGACCCATTGGATCATCAAGTCCGACCATTCCTATCAAAATGAGAGACATGAGAAGATGTCTTGATGGTCTATAAGGTTTTGAGCAAGCTGGATATGCACATTGTGGGAGGCGCATGCCAGGTTTAAGGTTTCGGTTGTAGACGGGTTGAGTAATTCAATAAGTAACAGTTAAAAAGGACACTCGGCCGTCTATAAATGATGTCCCTGAAGACCTTGGAAGGTTTTTTCTGAGGCGAGATACCTCACCTAAATCCTGTCCTTTCTATTTGTCACTCTCCTCATGTCTGAATATAATCCTGTTGCTTCTCCTACTGAATGATGAAGAACTCTTGTGGTATTCATCTGTGTAGACAAGACTGGACTTATCTTTTCCAGGCAACTGTTCTCTGAAACTGAATTCCCTGCAGGGTAGAGAGGAGATTTCAAATCAATGACAGTTCTGACAGGTTGAGGAGGGATATGCAGAGGGTGAACTCTTGGGTTAGTTTCCCATCACAAACCTGTTCTGTGAAATAGTGAACAGCAAAAGAGGAAAGGGCACTCTGGGTTTTAGTGGGAGAGCAATCAGTTGTGGGCCTTGAAGTACTGAGAGTTAGGTGTTTACTGTTAGAGGAATTACTGCCCTCACCTCTTCGGCGCCCGTGAGCAAATATTATTGCCCCATGGTCAAGACACTATCTGAGCCCCTTCCAAAGTGCAGACCCTCATAGTTTAACCTACAATAGGTGGGATTTAGCTGGAACTCTGCTGATACAGACATTGAGATTGTGGTAGGGAAAATATACAGGTTGGAAGGGTCCTCAAAGCCCATCCAGTTCCAATCCCCTGCCATGGGCAGGGACACCTCCTACTGGATCAGATTGCTCCAAGTCCCATCCAACCTGGCCTTGAGCACCTCCAGGGATGGGGCAGCCACAACTTCTCTGGGCAACCTGTGTCGCCACCCTCACAGTGAAAACTGTCTTCCTAATATCTAATCTATATCTCTTCTCTTTTCACATCTGTCGGGGCAAAAGGAGCGAACAGATTGTGGGATTTCAGTTTATCTTCACTCTTCATATCCCCGCAGTAGGTGTGTATTTGTGGAACCAAGAAAGAAATCCTTTTTGTGTGCCTCATCTAACACAGATTTCTATGAGTTCTGGTAGGGGAGACAGCCCAACCCCTGCTCTGCTAGCAACCATGTTGTTGTTGTGTAGCTCTCCAAAACTTTCCATCTCCAGTTCTGGAATTCTCAATGTAAGAAGGATATGGAACTGTTGGAATGGGTCCAGAACAGGGCTAAGAAGATGATCAGCGGAATGGAGCAACTCTGCTATGAGGACAGGCTGAGAGAGTTGAGATTGTTGAACCTGGAGAAGAAAAGGCTCCAGGGAGACCTTAGAGCAGCTTCCAGTACTGAAGGGGCTCCAGGAAAGCTGCGGAAGGACTTTGTACAAAGTCCTGGAGTGACAGGATGAGAGGGAATGGCTTTAAATTGGGAGAGGGGAACATTTAGATTAGGCATTAGGAAGAGACCCTGTCCCAGGTTTCCTGGGGAAGTGGTGGCTGCCCCATCCCTGGAGGTGTTCAAGACCAAATTGGATGGGGCTCTGAGGAACCTGGTCCAGTGGAAGGTGTCCCTGCCTCTGGCAGGGAATAGGAACTGGATGGTCTTTAAGGTCCCTTCCATCCCAGACAATTCTATGATTCTATGATTCTATCTCAGCTCCTCCTCCTCTTTTTTTGGGAATGTAAAGGAACAGAAATTCAAGAAGCACTACTCCACTTTCACCGGCATTGTTTGAAGTTCCCTGACCTTTGGACTCTTACAGCTTTGGCTGGGAGGAGGAGTCTTCTGCTTCTCTCTTGGAAAGCCTTTTGTGGTAGTCAACTTTAAGTTTCCATTGCTTTCAGGATATCACGTCACTTTCAAAATAACCAAAATAAATCACTGATGTATTTTTAGCTGTGTTAGAAGGGCAAGTCTCTCTCCTCTCAGATTGTCACATTCTTGGGATTTTGCGTCCCATCAAAATCTTCCAGGTCCCTCAACTATTCCTCCCTCTCCCTCCTCAGTAGCTGTTTTCTCAGTAATTTCAGTTATTTGCTAAATGCATTGCATTTTAGCACCTTGTACATTCTCAGCTCAGCATTTCAGAAATGAGCTTCACTGGATGGAGCTGGAGACATTCTTGCTCTCTCAAACATTTCATTTTCTGTGAGGTACACGAACTGATTTTCCCACCTGCAGATGTTTCTCGACAGGCTCAGAGCCTCTCCCTTACCAGTTTAGAGCAGCAGGGCTGCCGTGACAAAGAGGAGATGGAGGAAGCTGCTTTGCTGAGGATCTAGCCTTCTTTCTCCAGTTTTTCACTTTTTAAGCTTCCCCCTTTTTGTTTCCATTAATTTTTCCTCTGCCAAGTTTTATTTGAGTGATTTCCAAAGTAGAACTCCTTGATCAAGTCTTACTGGTGCTACAACTCCCTGTGTGTGTTGCTACTTGTCAAATACGGTAAAGGCTAAAAACTTCAGGCATATTTTGGGGGGAGATGAGGGGAAAATTGGAAATAACTTCATTTTTTTTTCCACCCTCTCCCCCTTCCTTCTCATTCCTTAAGATCGTTAATCTTGACGTCTCTGTAAATGAGCTGGAAGAACTTCAGCCTGAAGTGCTTTTCCCTTTTGAGAGTCTCCCTGAACTGGTAACGTCTCTCAGGGCTTTAGGCGAGTGAGCATGACTTTCAGAGGTGATTGATGGGTTCTCCTGGAAGTGTTATTTCAATTAAAATCCCCTAAACACACGCAAAGAGGAGGGAAAGAGAGATTTCTTGTTTAAACTGTTTTCACTCTTGTCCAGAAAATGAATCAGAGTGATCTGTATCAAAATGAGGGCATTCTCTCTTCTCCTTTGGAGCCCAACATTTTACCCTCTTCCCTCCCTGTCACAGAATCATAGAATTGTTTGAGTTGGAAGGGACCTTAAAGATCATCCAGTTCCAACCTTCTTGTCATGGGTAGGGACACCTCCCACTTGACCAGATTACTCAAAGCCTCAGCCAATCTGGCCTTGAACACCTCCAGGGATGGAGAAGAGCAACAAAGCTGATGGAGGGTCTGGAGAACAAGTCTTAGAAGGAGCAGCTGAGGGACCTGGGGTTGTTTAGCCTGGAGAAAAGAAGGCTGAGGGGACACCTTATCATTGTCTACAGCTGCTTGAAAGGCGGTTGTAGGGAGGGGGGTGTTAGTCTCTTCTTCTAAGCGACAGGTAATAGGACAAGAGGGAATGACCTCAAGTTGCTCCAAGGTAGGTTCAGGTTGGACATTAGGTAAAATATTATCCCCAAAAAGGGTTCTCAAGCCCTGACAGATGCTGCTCAGGGAGGTGGTGGAGTCCCCATCCCTGGAGGGGCTTAAAAGACAGGTAGTTCAGGTGCTCAGGGTTCTGGCTTAATAGTGGACAGGTATGGTTGGGCTCAGTGATCTCAAAGGTCTTTTCCAACATAGTGATTCTATAATTCTATGACTCCTACTGCTTAAAGGCAGTAGATTACTACAGACTTCATGAATACAAGTGAGGGTAGAAAAATGAAATATTCTCTAGGCCCTCACTGACAAAATGATGTTGATGTCTCAGTCTCTATTAGACCCAAGAGAATCCACGTACGAGAGAAAGGGCCGGGGAAGAACTTGGCTGTGTTTGCCCTGAGAAAACTCAATTTATTTTCTTGCTGCTCCGCTGCTTGGAATTTTTCCGTGCCTGGGTCCTGAGTTCACTTGCATGGGTGGGGATAATAAAAAGGGGCCATAGGCAGACTAGACAGAGGTGGCCTCCTGAAGACAATCAATCTTCATTAAGCAGCCCAGAGCTCAGCAGCTGGGAGATGAGCTGGGAAAGGAGCTGTCTCTGGGTAGCACCGTGTTTAACCCTTCAACTAGCAGTACAGCAGCTCCTTCCTGCATTTTTTTTTTAATGGAAATGAACCATTTGAGATTTATTTCTTCTCTCTTTGCAAGGCAGTTATGGTGGGGCTTTTGCTCTGGTGAGGGTGGATGGATCGTAAAATCATAGAACCGTAGAATCATAGAATCATAGAACCATAGAATCATAGAATCATAGAAAGGTTTAGGTTGGAAGGGACCTTATAGATCATCCGGTTCCACCCCCCTGTGCCATGGGCAGGGACACCTCCCCCTGGACCAGGCTCCTCAAGACCTTTAACACTTTAGGGAGGGTGTGTCCACACCTCCCCTGGTCAACCTGGGCCAGGGCCTCACCACCCTCATCGGGAAGAATTCCTTCCAAATGTCTAATCTAAATCCTCCCCCCTCCAATTTAAAGCTATTCTCCCCCATCCTACAGACTCTAGTAAGAAGTCCCTCCTCAGCTTTCCTGGAGCACCTCTAGGTACTGGAAGGTTGCTCTAAGGTCTCCCTGGAGCCTCCTCTTCTTTTTCAAATCCAAACTCCCTCAGCCTGTCTTCACAGTAGATATGCAATAACCCTCTGGTCAATTTTGAGGCCTCTTCTGAGCCCGTTCCAACAGTTCCATCTCCTCCTTCTGTTGGGGCTTCCAGAACTGGACACAGGACTCCAGATGAGGTCTCACAAGAGAGGAACAGAAGGGTGGACCCCCCTCCTTTGCCCTGCTGGCCGCACTTCTATTCTTATAGAAGAATTGAGCAGGAACAAATTTTAAAAAGCAGTATGGAAGTAGAAAACTAATGAAAAGACATAACATTTTCATGCAGCATTTCATGCATTCATAGTGAATGAAATGAAGCTATGGAACAAGACACCGAGAATGCTGAAAACTTAAGTGACTTCCAAAGTAAGAAGATTCATAGAAGAAAAATTCCAGCGGTTCAGCCTGGAGAAGAGGAGACTGAGGGGAGACCTCATCGCGATTTCCTGCTTCCTCAGAAGAGTAGATGGAGGAGCAGGCACTGATCTCTTCTCTTGGCTTCTATCAGCCAATGGTAGGAGCCAAGGGAATAGAAAGAAGATGCTCCAGGGGAGGGTTAATTTGTATATTAGGAAAATCTTCTTTACCCAGACGGTAACGGAACAGCTTCCCAGGGAAGCAGTCACAGCCCCAAGCCTGACAATATTCCAGAACCATTTGGACAACACCTTTAGGCACATGGTGTGAATATTGGGGTTGTCCTGTGCAGGGACAGGACTTGGACTTGATGATCCTTGTGGGTCCTTCCGTCTCAAGACATCCTATGATATTTCTGGTGTAAAGTCTGTGCCTCAGAAAGTCCCTAGGCTATAGGTCACCGGGGACTAGAAAGATGGAAGTGTCTTCATGTGCTTGTCCTGCTTTTACACTCTTGTTAACCATGTTAGGTTGGACATGGTTTAGTGTTTGATAGGAATGGTTGGACTTGATGATCCGATGGGTCTCTTCCAACCTGGTTGTTCTATGATTCTATGATTCTATGTGGTGTTGGTCACTGGCAGAAGCAAATACCGCAGCTCTCCTGCCTCCAGACTTTCTTCACAACATCTGCTGGCTTTGCATAAATATTTCACTGGCACCAGCTGCAGCTCCCTGGCAGAAGGAGAGTCAGCAAGGTTGACTCTCAGCTATCTCAGTTTTTTTACCGGAGTCTGCAGGATTTTCAGTGTGTCCTCCAGAGAGCCTGGAGTTTTCATCTTCTCTTTTCCAGCTCTATCACGGTCTTTGGTGAGGCTTTAGAGGAAGAAGCAACCTGAAACACGTTATAGGTGCCTGGGCTGCTAAATTTCAGATGCTTCCCTTTCATTTTGTCTCCTATGGACAAGGTAAGTGAAAATGGAAGAGCTGTATTGTAGCCAGAGTGGGTCACAGTCCAGAGTGAGGAAATGAGGTAACGTGACTCTCATTTTTATTCAGAGTACTGCAAAAAAAAAAAAAAAAAAAAAAATATTGCAAAAGGGGAAATTGAGGGCTATGCCCTATTTTGTTATTGTCTCTGTGCTGGAGATTTATACTGTGACTTTCTATTGAATTTTCCAGTTTGTAAATCCTACTTTTAGTGAAACCTGTCTGAAAAAGTGCAAAAAAAAAGAGGAGACCTATTTGATCCCTTAAATATTTATTGGGACACTTGGATTCAAGGGACGTGTGCTCAATATGATGGACATTTAGCAATAATTTGTTCCCCTCCACAAGAATTAGGTCTAATCCTGCGCCCTAAGATGTACAGGATGGACAAAATCTGAAGTGTAGGCTGGAAATCTCGTGGCTAATAGTGACTCTAATTATTTTTAATGATCACTGACTAGTCTTTCTGTTTGCATAAATGGGAATTGTGATCTATGTGTAGTGCTCAGCTACACCTGGGGTCCTCTGTTAGGTGACTGTCACCAAGGCTGCGATAGCATAGGGGATGACACTTCTCCCAAGTGACAGGGGACAGGACAAGAGGGAATGGCCTCAAGCTCCACTAGGGGAGATTTAGGCTGGAGATTAGGAGGAAGTTTTTCACACAGAGGGTCATTGGGCATTGGAATAGGCTGCCCAGGGAGGTGGTTGATTCCCCTTCCCTGGAGGGGTTTAAGGCACGGGTGGATGAGGTCCTGAGGGACTTGGTTTAGTGTTTAATAGGAATGGTTGGACTAGAAGATCCGATGGGTCCCTTCCAACCTGGTTGTTCTATGATTCTATGATTCTATGATAAGCAGGGTCCCCAGCTGTGGGGATGAGCACGCTAAACCCACCAGTCTGTCCTGGACCTCTTCAGCATGCCCAGTCTGCCTGTGTCCTGCTACAGAGTTGTGGGAGGCACAACCATTTCTTTGCATGGTAGAGGGACACGAAGAGCCATGCAGTGACCCCAGGAAGGGGTGATAACAAAAGACACAGAACTACAGACTAGGAGAAGTCTGGCTGGAAAACTGCCTGGAGTATAAAGACCTGGGGATGTTGGTCGACAGCGACTGAACAGGAGCCAGCAGTGTGCCCAGGTGACCAAGAAGGCCAATGGCATCTTGGCTTGGATCAGAAACAGCGTGGCCAGCAGATCCAGGGAGGTTCTTCTCCCTCTGGACTCAGCACTGGTGAGACTGATCCTTGTAATCCTGTGGTCATTTGTGGGCCCCTCACCACAAGAAGGATGTTGAGGCTCTGGAGTGAGTGCAGAGAAGAGCAACGAAGCTGGAGAAGGGGCTGAAGAAGACGCGTGAGGGCCCTGGGGGTGTTTATCCTGGAGAAGAGGAGGCTGAAGGGAGACCTCATTGCTCTCTCCAACTCCCTGAAAGGAGGTTGTGGAGAGGAGGAAGCTGGGCTCTTCTCCCAAGGGACAGGAGACAGGAGGAGAGGGAATGGCCTCAAGCTGCACCAGGGGAAGTTCAGGCTGGACATCAGGAAAATATTTTTCATGGAAAGGGTCATTGGTCCCTGGCAGAGGCTGCCCAGGGAGGGGGTTGAGTCATCTTCCCTGGACGGGTTTATAGGACGGGTGGGTGAGGTGCTGAGGGACATGGTTTAGTGATTGCTAAGGAATGGTTGGACTCGTGATCCAGTGGGTCTTTTCCAACCTAGTGATTCTATGATTCTCTGAGTTTATGACACCCTTTGTCTGTTCCCAAAACAGACAAGGAGGAATGAAGCCATTTATTCCTTTCCCTCTTGACCACTTCTTTTAATTCTGACAGCGTACTCCAGGGTAAAGTGGTGTTTGTCCACATGCAGGTTGGAGGCAACATCAGTTGGTTGATGAGTTTTGAGCACGTTCTCATCAGTCTCTGTGTCAAGACATGCTCCTAATAATTAATTTCTTGATGCTGTAGACATGCAGGTATCCAGGAAGGATATTCTCTCCTGCGTCTGGGAGTGCAGTGTCTGTCAGTAACTGTGATAGCTGACCTGTGGCCCTCCTTGCCAAGGCAAATTTTCTGCAGATCAATCATTTTGAGTTTACTGTTACCTTTAAGTGCTTCCACAGGATCGCCGGGTTGCAGGTGTGTATGTGCAAGTGTGAAATGGAAATGCCAGCTCCAGTGAAAGGTGAGGATTTGCTCCCTCTGAGAGACAGCTCGAGTGAATGCAGCTATGTCAGGAATCTGCTGTGCTTTGGGGTTTCCTTTTGCTCCTGGTAAAATGAATAATATGGTAAAATAAATAAAATGGTAAAATAAATAAAATGGAGCAAAATAAAATAATTGAACAAGTCCAGAGAAGAGCCACGAGGCTGGTGAAGGGGCTGGAGAACAGGCCCTCTGAGGAGTGGCTGAGAGAGCTGGGGTTGTTTAGCCTAGAGACGAGGAGGCTGAGAGGAAACCTCATTACTCTCTACAACTACCTGAAGGGAGGTTGTGGAGAGGAGGGAGCTGGGCTCTTCTCCCAAGTGACAGGGGACAGGATGAGAGGGAATGGCCTCAAGCTCTGCCAGGGGAGATTTAGGTTGGACACTAGGAGGAAGTTTTTCACAGAAAGGGTCATTGGGTATTGGAATAGGCTGCCCAGGGAGGTGGTGGATTCACCTTCCCTGGAGGTGTTTAAGTCACGGGTGGATGAGGTCTTGAGGGACTTGGTTTAGTGTTTGTTAGAAATGGTTGGACTAGAAGATCCGATGGGTCCCTTCCAACCTGGTTGTTTTATGATTCTATGATTCTATGATTCTATAATAGTGCTCAGCAGAGCTATCCAACCACTTAGGCATCCTTCCACTAGTTATATCGCAGCAAGCTGAGCACTGAAGACTCGCTTTCTCACTTTGTAGAGGTGTGGGTGTCGGAGTTGGTCTTGGGATGCAATAAAAAGCTTTTCACAGAACCATAGAATGGTTTGGGTCAGAAGGGACTTTAAAGATCACTCACTTCCGACTCCCCTGCCATGAGTGGGGAGGGACACCTCCCACTGCGTCAGGCTGCTCCAAGCCCCATCCAACCTGGCACTGAACACCTCCCTTGCCTAGAGCATTAAGGAGCTGATAGATGCTAACGGATCAGAGAAACATTGAATGGTTTGAATTGGAAGAGACCTGAAAGATCATCCAGTTCCAATACTCCTGCCATGGACAGGGACATGTCCCACTGGACCAGGCTGCTCAAAGCCTCATCCAACAAGGCCTTGAACACTTCTAGGTACGGGGCATCCACAACTTCTCTGGGCAACCTAGGCCAGGGCCTCACTGCCCTCATCAAAAAGATTTTCTTCGTAATATCTAATCCAAATCTTCCCCCTTCCAATTTAAAGCCACCCCCCACTCATCCTATCACTACATGCCCTTGGAAAAAGTCCCTCCCTAGTTTTCTGGGCATCCCTGGGCATGAACCACCAAGCTTTTATTGTCAGTTGTGAGCAGAGATGAACTGGAATTCCAAAGAGGAGATATTTCCCAATCCCTTGGCAGCCCCTAGAACCACAGGACCTTTGCTTTAATATCCTGAACCCAAGCCGAGAGGTTATGAGAAGGAAATCTGTACAGACGGTGTTATGATCGCTGCCTGTTGAAAACATCTCCGCCAGCCGGTGACCTGACACAGGCTGGTAGTGGTTGATTTGGTCCATGTGCTCCAAACAATGCCTGAGGAAAACTTGAGGAATTAAAATGTTGAACTTGGCATTCCTAGTGGGTTTCACTCTTCTGCTTTCTGTCGTCATCTTGACTCACCTCCCTCCCTGCGAGGTTTTGATGTGAACTGGAAAATGTTGGTGTTGCTGCCCTGAGAGGAGGCTGACTATGATTTCAGCTTCCAGCCTTCTCACCTTCAAGAGCAGAGCTCTGTATGGGGATTACCATGAAACCTGGTGAAGCAATGGTAGACTCCTTGACATTGATGGTAAGCAAAGTGGGACACGAGCAACTGAGCTTTGTGGGAGTGATAAGCTCAGATGTTTCCACTGGTGACCATACCCACAGATGGCGAAACCTTAATATCTGCTGCAATCATGGTACATACAGCTACCCTCCCCATCCCACAGGGATTGGCTTCTTTGTGAGTCACTTCCCAGAACTGAAATCATAGAATCGTTTAGGTTGGAAGGGACCTTAAAGATTATACAGTTCCAACCCACGTGCCATGGCCACTGCTTCCATTGCATAAAATCGCTCCAAGCCCCATCCAACCTGGCCTTAAACACCTCCAGGGATAAAGCATCCACAAGTTCTCCAGGCAACCAGTGCCAGTGCCTCACCACCCTCACAGGAAAGCATTTCTTCCGAAGATTTCATCTAAATCTCTGCTCTTTCAGCTTAAAACCATTCTCCTTCATCCTCTCCCTGCACTCCCTGACCAAGACCCACTCCCTAGCTTTCCTGGAGCCCCTTTCAGTACTGGAAAGCTGCTAGAAGGTCTCCCTGGAGTCTCTCCAGGCGTTATGTGAAGAGAGATGTATGATCGTTTCTACCACTTCTATCTATGTGTCCTTAGAACAAGAGGAGGCTCTGAGGTCTTACAGTGATCAAGGTGTTTAATACTTTCCTTTCAGGCATGGGAAAGGCAGGGGCTATGTGCTACTGAAGTATGTGTGGTTTGGCAGTGAAGACAAATGGACTTGTGAGCAACATGAAATACAAAAGCCCGGGAGCTCCTCTGCTTCCCCCCCACCTCTCCAAGTTGAGTTTCAAAGCTATAATTTTAAGCTGGCGTGGGACAGATCTGGATGGAAGGGTTGTCAAGTACAGGCAGCGTCTGCCGCTCGAGGGGAAAGGAGCTACTGTAAAATGTGATCTCTGTGAATGGAAAGCCCTGGGCTGAGGCATAAACACACCGGCACATGCCTCCTTTCCAAGAAATATGCATCAAAAGGTGAATAAAAACACCCCACACAGTAAGAAAGGAGGGGTGGACACTGTGCTTATCATTCTTATTCTTCATAGAATCATAGAATCACCAGGTTGGAAGAGACCCACCAGATCATCGAGTCCAACCATTCCTATCAAATACTAAGCCATGCACTGCTTTAGTAAGAGTGAAGCCAGTGGGGCCAGGGAAGGGACCTGTTCCTTCAATCTGGCACTTGTGAGATGGCATTTGTTTATTGATAAGCTGAAGTGAGTCCAATGGAGGTAACAGAGCTGGCCAGGGGCTAGAAAACATGATACTCAAGTTGATGCTTGGAGATTTGAGTCCATTCAGCTTGGAGAAGGATCAGGTGGGTGGTCCTCTGGGACTCCTTTTTCCCAATATGAAATGTGATTTTACAGTTCAGTGGCATCTGATCAGTCCTTCAGCTCCATCATTTAGGGAGCTGGGTTCTTCTCCCAAGTGATAAGAGACAGGACAAGACGGAATGGCCTCAAGCTCCACCAGAGGAGGTTCAGACTGGACATCAGGATGAAATATTTCCCGGAAAGGGTCACTGGGCACTGGCAGAGGCTGCCCAGGGAGGGGATTGAGTCACCTTTCCTGGAGGGGCTTAAGGGACGGGTGGACGAGGTCCTGAGGGACATGGTTTAGTGTTTGATAGGAATGGTTGGACTCAATGATGCGGTCAGTCTCTTCCAACCTGGTGATTCTGTGATTCAGCTGTGATGTTTTGCCTATCAGAGCAAGCACTGAGCTCACAGGGCCCTGTGCAGAAGAAGAGCAGTGTGTCTGTCTCCTCTCCCACTCACTCCTTGGACAACTTGGGCTAACGGAGCCAAACAAGACACCCTGCAGATCCAGTGTCCTGGGTGAGAGCCCTTCTTCTCTGCCCTATATGGAGAATTTCTTCACCATGAGGGTGGGGAGGCCCTGGCCCAGGTTGCCCAGAGAAGTCATGTCTGCTCCATCCCTGGAGGTGTTCAAGGCCAGGTTGGATGGGACTTTGAGCAACCTGATGCAGTGGGAGGTGTCCAAGGCCAGGTTGGATGGGACTTTGAGCAACCTGATGCAGTGGGAGGTGTCCCTGCCCATGACAAAGGAGTTGGAACTGGACTGTTCTTAAGGTCCCTTCTGACCCAAACCATTCCATGGCTCTGCTTCTATGACTTTTTGGAAACCTGAACTTCTATGGGTTTATTTTAATCCGTTAAAGAGAAGCAGTGCCTGCAGCAACCTGACAGAAGCCTGTGATCCATCCAAGCCTGTGGTGGTGATGTAGGAAATGTCAGGATTAGCTGTCAGCGATCCCGGTGCTGCAGGGGTCAGCTTGGGGATGGCTTCAGTGAGCTCGTAAATATTTACTGTATTTTCAGATTCTGGATTGTCTCTCCAGGCCTCCAAAAGCCTCTGCAGGAATGTGGAATTCTCTCCTAACTTCTGGGATCTAGCTGTAAGCCAAGCGCACATCTCAGCTGCCTGGTGGCACTTCTTAGGGCACTAAATGCTTGGTTATAGGAAAAGGAACCAAACCCATTCTATCTTAACGAACATAGAGCGAGTCCAGAGAAGAGCAACAAAGCTGGTGAAGGGGTTGGAGAACAGGCCTTATGAGGAATGACTGAGAGAGCTGGGGGTGTTTATCCTGAAGAAGAGGAGGCTGAGGGGAGACCTCATTGCTCTCTACAACTACCTGAAGGGAGATTGTGGAGAGGAGGGAGCTGGGCTCTTCTCCCAAGTGACAGGGGACAGGACGAGAGGGAATGGCCTCAAGCTCCTCCAGGGGAGATTTAGTCTGAACATTAGGAAAAAATTTTTCACAGAAAGGGTCACTGGGCACCTGCAGAGGCTGTCCAGGGAGGGGGTTGAATCCCCTTCCCTGGAGGGGTTTAAGGGATGGTGGACGAGGCACTGAGGGACATTGTTTAGTGTTTGATAGGAATGGTTGGACTCGGTTATCTGGTGGGTCTCTTCCAACCTGGTGATTCTGTGATTCTATGAAATTGTTCGGCACCAGCTGAGCCTAAATAACACTGTGTGTGTTTCTGTCTGCATGATCAGTCCTTCACTGCCCATGGCCAGTATGATTTAAAGCAAATGAGCTCATACCTCTTCCTCTCTGCCTAAAGAAAGAACATTTTTTCCCCTTGCACAGGTACTGGGCTAAGAGCATTGCTCTGGAGCGAGTCCAGACAAGAGCAACAAAGCTGGTGAAGGGGCTGGAGAACAGGCCTTATGAAAGATGGCTGAGAGAGGTGGGGGTGTTTCTCCTGGAGAAGAGGAGACTGAGAGGAGACCTCATTGCTCTCTACAGCTCCCTGAAAGGAGGTTGTAGAGAGGAGGGAGCTGGGCTCTTGTCCCAAGTGACAGGGGCAGGACGAGAGGGAATAGCCTCAAGCTCCACCAGGGGAGATTTAAGCTAGAGATTAGGAGGAGGTTTTTCACGGAAAGGGTCATTGGGCATTGGAATAGGCTGCCCAGGGAGGGGGTTGAGTCACCTTCCCTGGAGGTGTTTAAGGCACGGGTAGATGAGGTCCTGAGGGACATGGTTTAGTGTTAGATAGGAATGGTTGGACTAGAAGATCCGATGGGTCCCTTCCAACCTGGTTGTTCTATGATTCTTGTTGAAAGGCTTTCTCTCTGCTTGTGTGTTTTGTTTTCATAGAATCATAGAATATTTTAGGTTGGAATGGATCTTAAAGCCCATCCAGTTCAGGCAGAGACACCTCCTACCAGCTCAGGCTGCTCAAGGCTCCATCCAACCTGGCCTTGAACACCTCCACGGATGGGGCAGGCACAACTTCCCCGGTCAACCTTGGCTAAGGCCTCTCCACCCTCATCATGAAGAATTTTTTTCCTAATGTCTAGTCTAAGTCTTCCAATTTAAAACCATTATCCCTCTTCCTATGACTCCTTGTGAAAAGTTCCTCCCCAGCTTTTCTGGAGCCCTTTCAGGTACTAGAAGCTGTTCTGAGGTCTCCCCAGAGCCTTCTCTTCTCTAGGTTAAACAACCCCAACTCTCTCAGCCTGTTCTCATAGCAGAGATGCTCCAGTCCTCAGATCATCCTCATATGCTGTTCTGGACGTGTTCCAAAGGCTCCATATCCTCCTTGTGTTGCGGATAAGAATAAATGAAGAATATAAGAAGATGTATTGAGGTTTTGTTAAACCACAGAACTACTTATGGATCCAAGCCCTTCATTTCCCTCTCTGTGCAATATGCATCTATTTCAAATTATTTTGCTTAAAATACATAACATTTCTGCATATTTAAAGCTGATAATATTGCATGGACATGGGCAGTGTCAAGGAGAAGGTTATTTTAGATGAGTTTCTCCACTTCATTATCTAGCTGGTAGTTATAGGCTTAACTTGGAAGTACTTACAGGCTTAAAAGCAGTTGAGTTCCTTCAAGCCTTTTCTTTGCTTTATTTCCTCTTTTATTTAGTAAATGATGAAAAAGGGAAGAGGCAAATTTTGAATAAGTTTTTAACTAACCGCAAATGGCTTGAAAGAAACAGCTGCACGTGACTTTATTCTGTTACAAAAAAAAGCAGGAGAGACAAAATTGCTGATGAATTGTCAGCAAAGGGTCACCCTGCTCCGCAATTACCGTGGTCAGTAATGCACTGAATTGCAAATCATATCTGTTCCTGGAGCGTAATCCTATCTGTCTCTGTATGCCAGGCTAAAAATGAGCTCAGACAGCAAAGCAACCTAAGAAAATGGCTTTCAGAAGAGATGGGGAAATGGTCTTCATCTCCAACCTGAGTGGGAAAGTAATCAGCTTCAGTTCCTTAACTCCGTGAGGGAGACCTTTGTCCACCAGCAAGGGGCAAAAGTACCACTTGCAAATAATGCTGTATTAACAGCTTCGCTGCTGGGGATCGTTGCACTGCAGGAGGGGGGTTTTAGGGACTGGTATCCCATTGGTTTCAGGATGGAGCATCTTGCTGGGAACATCTACAGATGATAGATTTCCCCATCCTGGACTCAAAAATACGCTTTGAAATGGCAAGTGGAAGTGAGTCACTTGGATAAAACTTCACTATTTCAACTCTTCAGATTTTTAACCCAGCCAAAGTTACATATTTTTTTTTAACAGCAGATTTGTTTGGCTCCCATGCTGCTGCCAGAGAAGGACCTGGGGGTGTTGGTTGACAACGGCTGAAGATGAGCCAGCAGTGTGCCCAGGTGGCTGAGAAGGGCAATGGCATCTTGGTTTGGATCAGAAAAGGAGTGACCAGTAGGTCCAAGGACATGATTCTGCCCCTGGACTCAGCACTGGTGAGACCGCACCTCAAATCTTGGGTTCAGTTTTGGGCCCTTCACTCCGAGGACATTTAGACACTGGAGAGCATCAAGAAAAAGACAATGAAGCTGTTGAAAGGGCTGGAGAACAAGTCTTATGAGGAGCAGCTGAGGGACCTGGGGTTGTTTAGCCTGGAGAAGAGGAGGCTGAGGGGACTCTACGGCTCTCTACAGCTCCTTTAAAGGAGGTTGTAGTGAGGTCGGTGTTGGTCTCTTTTCCCAAGTGACTGGTGATAGGATGAGAAGAATTAGCCTCAAGATGCGCCAGGGCAGGTTCAGATCAGACATCAGGAAAAATTTCTCCACCAAAAGGGTTCCCAGGCCCTGGCAGAGGCTGCCCAGGGAGGTGGTGGAGTCACCATCCCTGGTGGGGTTTAAAAGATGAGGAGATGAGGTGCTCAGAGATCTGGTTTATTAAGGGACAGGTGCAGTTGGACTTGATGACCTCAAAAGGTTTTTTCCAACCAAACAATTCTATTAATTCTGTCTCTGCCCAGGGAGGTGATTGTGTCACCTTCCCCAGAGGTTTTTAGGGCACAGGTGGACGAGGTGCTGAGGGATATTGTTTAGTGTTTGATAGGAATGGTTGGACTTGGTTATTCGATGGGTCTCTTCCAACCTGGTCATTCTATGATTCTATGAAATGGAATGAGTCCCAGTCTTGCTGCCAGAGCCTGGCAGCTTCAATGGGTTTTGCAGCTGTCTCAATAGCACCAATTCTCTTGAACTTTTTTTTTTTTTCGCATTTTGCATCCCATAAGGTCTATCTTTGCTAGAAGGTCTCTACTGGGAGTGTGCACCAGGACTGAGACCAGGACCTCTTGGTGTCAAAAACATTGCATAGTTGAGAGAAGAGGTCATGATTATTGGGTTGGAAATTCAGAGCTCAGTCTGCTTCTGTGCTCAGTTACCAAAATGACATCACTTTTTCAATGACATCACTGGATGTATTTTGCCACCTGCCCACCAGGCCTCCTTGGTCTGCAATTCTGAATTGCAATACAGCTCTGTACCAGTATCCCCAGTTAGCTCTGGGACTGGCAGAAACATATCCCAGTCGGGCAAGGAAACATATCCCAAGGCCTGAAAGGAGGTTGTAGAGAGGAGGGAGCTGGCCTCTTCTCCCAAGTGACAGGGGACAGGACAAGAGGGAATGGCCTCAAGCTCCACCAGGGGAGGTTTAGACTAGACATAAGGAGGAAGTTTTTCAGAGAAAAGGTCATTGGTGCTAGGCAGAGGCTGCCCAGGGAGGGGTTTAAGGCACGGGTGGACGAGGTGCTGAGGGACATGGTTTAGTGTTTGATAGGAATGATTGGACTTGATGATCCAGTGGGTCTCTTCCAACCTGGTGATTCTATGATTCTATGAATTAGGAGATGCAGATGTGCTCCTACTGTTTCTGGAACCAGTGGTTCTGGGTGCTACACTGTGATCTATCTACTGGTTCAAAGCTACCAGGGTATTCGCTTCCTAGTTCTGCATCATGTGACAAAAATTTGCCTGGACACCCATGTTTAAAGGTCCCCAGAGAAGTACTGTGGCAGCTATTTCTGGTTCTTAAGGAAGAAAAAGTCTCTTTTCTTGTGAAACTGCATCCTAAACATCCTAAATTTAGAAGACCTCAAAGGTACTAATGGTCAAAAGCAGATCATTTGCATGGTTTTTCTTTAACGTTTTTCTTTCCTGAGCTGATGAATCCCATTTCCTTGGCCTCTTCTCCCAAGGGACAGGGGACAGGACAAGAGGGAATGGCCTCAAGCTCCACCAGGGGAGGTTCAGGCTCAACATAAGGACAAAATTCTTCACAGAAAGGCTTATTAGGCAATGGAACGAGCTGCCCAGGGAGGTGGTTGACTCACCTTCCCTGGAGGTGTTTAAGATGTGGGTGTATGAGGTACTGAGGGGCATGATTTAGAGACGTGGGAATGGTTGGACTCAATGATCTGGTGGGTCTCTTCCAACCTGGTTATTCTATGATTCTATGATTCTAAGAATAAAAATAGAAGTGTGGTCAGCAGGTCAAGGAAAGTGATTCTGCTCCTCTACTCTGCTCTTGTGAGACCCCACCTGGAGTCCTTTGTCCGGTTTTGGAATTCCACACATAAGAAGGACATGGAACTGTTGGAACAGGTACACAGGAGGTCAGTAAGACGATGCAAGAGCTGGAGCACCTCTGTTGTGAGGACAGGCTGAGAGAGTTGGGGTTGTTCAGCCTGGAGAAGAGAAGGCTCTGGGGAGACCTTAGAGCAGCTTCCAGTACCTGAAGGGGCTCCAGGAAAGCTGAGGAGGGACTTTTTCCAATGGCCTGGAGTGAGAGGATGAGGGGAGATGGCTTTAAATTAAAAGGGGGAAGACTTAGATTAGAGATTAGGAAGAAGTTCTTCCTGATGATAGTTTGATAGAAAAGAGTTAAAATTTACTCATGTGATTAGCTCCTTGGAGAGGCAGAAGAGAAACAGGACTGGTGAAAGCAGCTGCAAGTACTTCAAGTTAATGGCTCTCCCAGGTGCTGGTGGAAGAGGATGGAGCTGAGATGTAGCTACCCTGGGCACGGTCACTATAAAAGGGTCAGAACCCTCCTGCTAGCTTTGTTGATGGTACCTCTTGTGGAAGTTCTGGCTTACTTCATGTCTCAGTGCAAATCCATGCTTTGAGGGTCATTCCCACGAGCCTGCATCCAGGAGAGAATGAACTTGTTCTCTGTAAGGTTAGATTTTCTCCATTTTCTGTGTCTTCTTTGCCTTGGTTTTGTTGACCCTTCTTGAGAGGGAAGCTGAGGGTGAAATGAGAAAAAACTTTGCTTCTGTCCAGGTATGTCTTAAAAAGTCTGATTGTGCAAAAGTAGTCCAATGTTGTGAGGTCTGATGAAGCCAAATGCTGAGTCCTGCACCTGGGGCACAACAACCCTGGGCAGCTCCAAACTAGAAGTCTGGCTGGAAACTGCCTGGAGGAGAAGGACCTGGGGGTGTGGGTTGAATACGAGCCATCAGTGACCCAGGTGGCCAACAAGGCTAATAGCATCTTGGCTTGTGTCAGAAACAGCGTGGCCAGCAGGGCCAGGGAGATTATTCACCTTCTCTGGAGGTGTTTAAGGGATGGGTGGACAAGGTGCTGAGGGACATGGTTCAGTGTTTGATAGGAATGGTTGGACTCGATGCGGTAGGTCTCTTCCAGCCTGGTGATTCTTTGATTCTATGAGGTACAGAGAACTACAGAATGAGTGACCAAGTTAATGCTTAATGGCATCTCAATTGTCTCCGGCTCCCAGTAAGCTTTCATTTAAATTGAGTTCAGCCTGAATGACTCTTGAACAGGAGAAATCAGTGAAGATGAGTCCCATCCTTTGTAGTTCTGTTGCCTCTCATTTGGAGCATCTTTGTAGTGGGGAACTTTCTGCTGAGTTCAGTGGACATGAGATCAGGCTAAGCTCTGGTGGCCCTTTATGGAGGATCATGCAGTTGGGTAGAGATGTTGAGGAAACCCTACGAAGCTGAGAAAAAAAAGCAGTTGGAGAAGGGAAGGGAGAGACAAAAGCAATGAAGCTGTTAAGGACCTTCCTGCAAAAAGAGGGAGGCGGAAGATAAATGGGAACAGAGGGGAGAGATCTATGAGAGGTGGTGACAGCAGAGTGAGAAAGCTCAGGGAGGGAGAAAACTGGGAGGCTAATTTTGGACAAGAGGAAAAGTGACACTGGTGATTTTGGGGGCTGAATTCATCCAATGAGAGCATTTACGTTGAGGTGGGAATAGTGAGAAGCATCCTGGGAACTGCAAGTCCTCAAGGCACAACCAATCTGAAGGGCATTGAGGGTACCCTTAGCAAGTTTGCAGATGACACAAAGCTGTATGGAAGTGTTGATCTGCTGGAGGGTAGGGAGGCTCTGCAAAGGGACCTAAACAGGCTGGAGCACTGGGCAGAGTCCAATGGTATGAGGTTTAACACGGCCAAATGCTGGCTCCTGCACCTGGGGCACAACAACCCTGTGCAGAGCTAGAGACTGGGAGAAGTCTGTCTATAAAGGTGCCAGGAGGAGAGGGACCTGGGGGTGTTGGTCGACAGCCGACTGAACATGAGCCAGTAGTATGCCCAGGTGGCCAAGAAGGCCAATGGCATCTTGGCTTGGATCAGAAATGGTGTGACCAGCAGGTCCAGGGAGGTGATTCTCCCTCTGTACTCAGCACTGGTGAGGCTGCTCCTTGAATACTGTGTTCAGTTCTGGGCCCCTCAGCACAAGAAGGATGTTGAGGCTCTGGAGCAAGTCCAGAGAAGAGCAACAAAGCTAGTGAAGAGGCTGGAGAACAGGCCCTATGAGGAGCATCTGAGAGAGCTGGGGGTGTTTAGCCTAGAGAAGAGGAGGCTGAGAGGAAACCTCATTACTCTCTCCAAGTGCCTGAAAGGAGATTGTGGAGAGGAGGGAGCTGGTCTCTTCTCCCAAGTGCCAGGGGACAGGACAAGAGGGAATGGCCTCAAGCTCTGCCAGGGGAGGTTTAGGCTAGAGATTAGGAGGAGATTTTTCACAGAAAGGGAGATTGGGCATTGGAACAGGCTGCCCAGGGAGGTTGTTGATTCACCTTCCCTGGAGGTGTTTAAGGCACGGGTGCATGAGGTCTTGAGGTACTTGGTTTAGTGTTTGATAGGAATGGTTGGACTAGAAGATCTGATGGGTCCCTTCCAACCTGGTTGTTCTATGATTGTAAGGTAGTACTAAACAAAGGCATGAGAAAAGAACTGGTTTCCTTTCTATGGAGTTTTCAAGGGAAGAGGTGGTCAGGGATCAAAAAACCACTGCTAAAGCTTTCCTGCCTTTTATCTGATGAATTATGTGTAAGTGCTGAGGCATTTTGCTAAATATTAAGCCTGAGTTTTAGAAAATGGCAAGCCTTTCCTCCCCAGAAAGGTTGGCAATAAGGCAAGAGATGATTGCACATGAATGACCCCCTTTGTTTGCCTTCCTTTGCTCTCACTTGATTGCTTTCAAATATTGCTGATTGCTTGAGTAGCTAAGAAGCCTGTCTTGGAAATCTACCAAATATACTTCAGCATGGGTTCATGATTTACATTTGGCCTTGGTTTAGTATTTCCACACCCCCCTCTTTTTCTTTAACAATTAAAAGAACCAGTTTTACTCTTCACCCCTGCTGTAGCCTTTTGATGGAGGCTGTTTGGCTCTAGGGTTTGGTTACAAACCGTTTGGCTCCAGGTGTTCACCTTGCACACTCTGTCACCTAAAGGAGAGGACAGGAAGGCCATGGATGTGTTTGAGTCTGGAGGAGACCATAAACATGATCTGAGGGCTGGAGGACTTCCCATATGAGGACAGGCTGAGAGAGTTGGGCTTCTTCAGCCTGGAGAGGAGAAGGCTCCGAGGAGAACTTATAGTGAACTTCCAGTAGTGAAAGGGGCTATGGAGAAGATAGAGAGGGGCTCTTTATGAGGAAATGCAGGGATGGGATGAGGGGAATGGTTTGAAGTTGAAAGAGAGGAGATTGAGATGAGAGATTAGAATCATAGAATAGTTTGGGTTAGAAAGGACCTTAAAGATCATCAAATTCCACTCCCCTGTCCCCTTATGGGCAGGAAGAAATGTTCTCCAGTAAGGGTAGTGAGGCACTGGCACAGGTTGCTTAGAGAAATCGTGGTTGCCTCATTCTTGGAGGTGTTCCAGGCCAGGTTGGATGAAGCTATGAGCCACCTGATCTAGTAGAAAGTGTCCTTGCCCATGGCAGAAGGGTTGAAACTGAATAATCCTTAAGATCCCTTCCAACTCAAACCATTCTATGAAGCTACCGTGTGGTCTGAGACCAATTCCATGGGTAAAGGAGTCGCACAAACAGGCTATGGGCTAAATGAGTCTCATCTCACCAGCTGCAACACTGAGCTGGAGATGCTGGATACCCATGATTTCTTCTCATTGCTCAGGGTGGTTCTCTTTGTGGATTAGAACAGAGAACATGAATGTGGAGATGATGCAGTTGCCTGCACGGATCCTTGAGCAGTAGATGGATGTTACCAAGCCAATTAGGCTTTGAGAATGGATAGGTCAATCAGGCGGAGCAAGTTTGGGAGTCCCTCCTTAGCTGTGCCATGCTTGAACGCAAACCATGCTATAGGTACAATCTGTAAAGCACAAGTTGAAGTTGGTGTTAAGGTGTGCAAGTGTTGTGGGTTTGCTCTTGTGTTGAGTGCAAATTTGTATAACCAAAGCATTTAACTGGCTCTCTTGAGATATCTTAGTTAAATATGAGTATGGAAAATCTGCCTATCAAGGAAAAATAATTCATGGAAAGGGTCATTGGGCATGGGAAGAGGCTGCCCAGCAAGGGGGTTCAGTAACCTTCCCTGGATGTGTTTAAGGGATGGGTAGACGAGGTGCTGAGGGACATGGTTTAGTGTTTGATAGGAACGATTGGACTCGATCATCTGGTGGGTCTTTTCCAACTTTAAGATTCTATGACTGGACTTCAAGTTCCCTTTCAACCCAAAATATGATTCTATGATTCTTTTAGACAACTGCCAACCATGGGGTCTGAACATGTACGACAGCCCAACCTTATCAACACTGTGACTTTTGGTGCAGGTTTTAGATAAGACCAACATCAATCAAGCTGCCTTATCATTAGTTATCCTGGATAGAAAACGAAGGGCGATAGAGCCTGTTGGGTTGCTCCTTGCATTTCTTCTGAACAGCAAGGAGCCCAAGATGCCCAGGAGAAACCCCAATGGACCTTCCTTTGGTTTCCTCCAAATGGCAATGGGAGCCCTGCTTCTGCTGGAAATGAATTCAAGCTGTGTGGTAAACATCTCCTGATTGCCCCATTCCAGGCTTGTGAATAGCTTTAATTGCTGCAAGCAGATACAATTGCAATTAAGTCTATTCAGCGCTATAACGAGGCATTCAGGGATTTAGGAGTTTGATGTGGTTCAATTAGATTCAATTGTTAAGTCTGAGCCTTATGGAGATCTTTTGAAATCTGGTCTGCTGACAGTCCTGTCCCTTAAAACTGGCCTGTAATTGTGGAGAATTTTTGGTGATGTTTTCTGGCCTGAATGATTTAAGTGGTGGGAGGAAAAAATGTATTTATGGACAACAAGTGGTGTATTTCTGGGATGTTTGGCTGGAGTGTGGAAATATCAGCTCAAGCGTTTTCCCTGCAGGTTGTGCTTGTGTGGAGGGATGAGAAGGGTTGCACTGCACCTACCCTTACTTGTAAACTTGTGCCTAAACACATTGAAAAAGTTGTTGAATGTCTATTAGAAGCCGCTTGAGACCCTTATTAGTGGAACTGTGTTAGTCCCATAAGCTGTACTGATAAGGTGGAGCCATGAGGACACTTAATCATAAAATCGTTGAACAACCAGGTTGGAAGAGACCCATCAGATCGAGTCCAACCATTCCTATCACATGCTAAACCATGTCCCTCAGGACCTCATCTACCTGTCCCTTAAACACCTCTAGGGAAGGGAAATCAACCACCTCCCTGGGCAGCCTATTCCAATGACCCTCTGTGTGAAAAACTTCCTCCTGATGTCGACCCTGAATCTACCCTGGTGGAGCTTGGGACCATTCTCTCTTGTCCTGTCCTCTGTCACTTGGGAGAAGAGCCCAGCTCCCTCCTCTCTACAACCTCCTTTCAGATTGTTGTAGAGAATGATGAGGTCTCCCCTCAACCTCCTCTTCTCCAGGCTAAACACCCCCAGCTCTCTCAGCTGTTCCTCATAGGGCCTGTTCTCCAGCCCCTTCACCAGCTTTGTGGTTCTTCTCTGGACTCACTCCAAAACCTCAGCATCCTTATAGTGAGAGGCCCAAAACTGAACACAGGATCTAAGGAGCAGTCTCACCAGTGCTGAGTCCAGAGGGAGAATAACCTCTCTGAACCTGCAAGCTGAGCCCTACAGCAGGGTGAAAACCCCTCCAGACACCCTTCCAGGTTATACCACTCAGAGAAAGAACCAGGGATCCCACATCCCAAAATGCAAAGACTTTTGCTGCTCAAGGTAGAGTATCTCCTGGGTCTCGTCCCCACACCGATGGTTATTTTGCAGTGTCTGGGACCCTGGAAACTCTAGACCCAGTGAAAATGTTTCATCACAGTAGATTCTAAACATCCCTACAGTTAGCAATCCTCTAAGGGCAGTGTGAAGTTCTTCTACCTAAAATGATCTCCTAGAAAAATCTCTGCCATTGAGATAAGACAAATAGAGAGCAATTGGGGTTTCTTCTGAGCTGTCTTGTCTCAGGACCCTCCAAACCCTTCCAGTACTTGGGCAGCAATGTCAGACCCCTGTATTTGAACCATAAATTACTTTTGCACCCCACTTCTGGTGTTTCTCATCCCCTCTGGTGGCTGATAACCAGCATAGACCTTTTGGCCCCTTGGAAACAGATTTTTTGCTCCCCATCCCAACCCCTTTCCCCAAGCCGGCCCCTTCTTTTCATAGAATCATAGAACAACCAGGTTGGAAGGGACCCATAGGATCTTCTAGTCCAACCATTCCTATCAAACGCTAAACCAAGTCCCTCAAGACCTCATCCACCCATACCTTAAACACCTCCAGGGAAGGTGAATCAACCACCTCCCTGGGCAGACTTTTCCAATGCCAAATGACCCTCTGTGTGAAAAACTTCCTCCTAATCTCCAGCCTAAATCTCCCCTGGTGGAGCTTGAGGCCATTCCCTCTTGTCCTGTCCTCTGGCACTTGGGAGAAGAGCCCAGTTCCCTCCTCTCTACAACCTCCTTTCAGGTAGCTGTGGAGAGTAATGAGGTCTCCTCTCAGCCTCCTCTTCTCCAGGATGAACAACCCCAGCTCTCTCAGACGCTTCCAAACATCCCGTTATTTTATTATTTTTTGCCCATGAGGTAAAGATTTTTTCTGCCACCTTTACACTCCTGCATTCCCACAGAAAGCATGTGGGGTGGCATCCTTGTCCCAGCCTCCACTTCACTACCCCAGTCCCAGCTGCTGACCTGCAGAGAAGGAATTGGAGGTGGAAGGAGGAGGGGGGGGATGCCCAGAGCAGCCCCTCCTCCTGCCTCATAACTTCTTCTTCCAAGCATGCGAGGAGTTTCCCTGCAGCTGGCCGACACACATGCCCGTCCCTGGGGCTGTCGGACCCTCTCGCCCATGGGGAGAAGCCAACGTGTGGCAGCTTTGCCCAGGTAAGCAGCACCGTCTGCCTCTAATGAGCTGTCTGCTTGTCCAGATATTGGATTTTGTATGCTCTGCTGTGTTTTTTTTCTGCTTTCCCCATTCTCGGCTTGCAGATAAATGAACCATGGTGGGAAAGGCATGAGAGCGGGCCAGGGGCGACAGGGTGGAGGAGGAGGCAAATGCTTCTAAGCTTCCCAGTGTATCGCAGGAGAAAACCTCTCACTGTTGTCTAAGTACCTGAGATGCCCCGAACTTCTCTGAATTCTTAATTTTGCGGTGACTTTGCACTCCCCAGGATGGGTAGTGGTGAAGGGGCATCTGCTGGTGTAAGAGGCAGGGAGAGGTTGTGAAGAAAGGAGGAAGCTGGCCTCTTTTCCCAAGTGACAGGGGACAGGACAAGAGGGAATGGCCTTAAGATCTGCCAGGGGAGATTTAGGCTGGAGATTAGGAGGAAGTTCTTCACACAGAGGGTCATTGGGCGTTGGAATAGGCTGCCCAGGGAGGTGGTTGATTCATCTTCCCTGGAGGTGTTTAAGGGACAGTTTGATGAGGTCCTGAGGGACTTGGTTTAGTGTTTGATAGGAATGGTTGGACTAGAAGATCTGATGGGTTCCTTCCAACCAGGTTGTTCTATGATTCTATGAAATGCTGCTGTCTACAACACGTAAGGGGTTGGGTTGTTTTGGGGGTGTTTTGAGGCTCTCTAGGAGGAAGCAAGTTCCTGTCACCTCCTTTGGTGCACCCAGGAGATCTGAACATTGCACTGGCCAGGATCTGGCTTCCCACAGGTGTAATAAGGAGCTATATTTTAATTCTAATCTTGTTCAGCTGGATCCATGTGGTGTGGATGCTGGTAAAACAGCAAGCGTGGAAAGCAAGTCCTGGATCAAAGCTCTAATAACTGAACAGACCCCCCCCCTTGGGGGCATCTCCAGGCAGAACAAATATTTCATGAGGTTATGGGAGAGAAGTGGCAGGAAGGTTTGATCTGATGCTGTTTCTGGCTGAGGAAGTTGGATGATTTCAAGGGGAGAAGTTCCTCCAGCAGGTCCAGCTTGGATCTGCGAAGGTTGTGCTGTTGCAATGAATGCTGTGACCACTCAGGTGGAAACTACATTTATGCAGCTCTTAAATTTGTCAGTCTGTTCCTTTCCTGATCCACCAACAAATCAAAGAACCCTTTTTTTTATTGCCTCACCAGTGGTTACAGTGGCTGAGATCCTTCAGAATCATCCTACTTGTTGCCATTTCCCTCTGTAGATGCTGAAAGGATGTCTCGCAGGGAACAGCAGTGATTAACAATTTCACTTGGCTGCTCTCCATCCTAGGCCCAAAATAATGTAATTTCTGCTTGCAATCAAGAATTACCAGAAAGTGCCTTTCTTCCGGGAAGAGAAGCAAATTAGCCACCAGGCAGATGATTCATGGGGTGTCTGAAAAGTCTTTGTGGCTCTAAGGAGGAGTTTGTTTTTTTTTAGGATGGAGTCTGCAGAAATTGCTCTGTTCATCATGTTATTGCACACATCAGGAGAAGCAGAAATGGGACAGATAATGCTGGTGCAGAAGCACTGAAGAGCTGAACAAAGTCTCCCTTCCCATAGATTTCGTGCTTCGTCTCTTCTTCAGTGTCTCAATCAGTTTCTGGTCTGGTTGTGAATGGGCAGAACTGGGGGGCCAAGAGGTGCTTGGAGTTGGGTTTCAAGGGATAGTATGTTACTTTTTCCAAGTAATATGTGATGGGATGTAAGGAGATGGCCTCAAATTGTGCTGGGGAGATTCAGATTGGATATTAGGAAAAAATGCTTTACTTAGAGTGGAGAAGCATTTAAAGAGGCTGCCCAGGGCAGTGGTGGAGTCACCATCCCTGGAGGCAATAAAAAAAAACATTTGGATGTTCCAATTTGGGACATGGTTCAGGAGGCAAGGTGGTGTTGGGCTAAGGGTTGAACTGGATGATCTTAGAGGTCTTTTCCTACCTTAATGATTCTATATGAACAGAGGGATGTGTCCTCAATGGCAGCTTCTGGCAGTGTCCTCGACTTGGCTGAGAACATCGTGTTTACACAGTGAAGGACTGGGAATGGCTGAGGTGATGTTTCCTCTCTGCAGACTGTTTCAACAGCTGCTCAGGATTTTCTCACTGAAGCGCCTCTAGCAGCAGTCCCTGGTGTCAAATATTAGTGCACAGCTAGTCTTGTGTTTCAGCTGCTCTCAGATTGTCCTGTCCAAAGTAGTGCCTCCCCACCAGTTTTGTTCCTCTGACCATGCTTGTTCTAGATAATCATAGAACAACCAGGTTGGAAGGGACCCATCGGATCTTCTAGTCCAACCATTCCTATCAAACACTAAACCAAGTCCCTCAGGATCTCATCCACCTGTGCCTTAAACACCTCCAGGGAAGGTGACTCAACCACCTCCCTGGGCAGCCTATTCCAATAATATAATATAATAATATAGTAGTCTAATAATAGACAAGGGAAAGAGGAGAAACACAGTAGGACATCAACTCCCTTAACTGGCCACATGGACTCCTGCCCCAGGCCTTGATGCAGGTGTGATGTCCCCTTGCCCCTGTCACCACCCAAGGCTTTGCAGCCGCAGTTGAGAGCAGATCTGGAACCACTGCTTGAGGGAGCCAGAGCAAGGATATGATTCAGGGACTTCCCTTGAGGAGATAATTTCATAACTAGCAGGGACCAGGGCTGCTCAGATTCAGGTCTGCATCAATGTGGAAGCCCATCGGGCAATCAGGGGAAGGATGGATGAGAGTAACTGCAGATCGGGACTCTCTGCTTTGGTTGATTGATGTTTTAAGCTTGCTGCAGCCCCTGGGATGTGGTGCCAGGTGGTGGTGAAAAGTGGAGGATGTGTTCATCTTGGGCCTCACCTTGGAGTCGAGGGGAAGGCAATAAATTCATGTAAAAAATATTTACATTCAAATCCTTTCACAGATCATGTTGGTTGACTGTTGAAGGCTCTAGTGTGGGGACTGGGTGCTCTTGCCCTACCTGAGAGAAGGTGCTCTTGTGCTGCCTGGGGAGAGTGGGTTGCTTTAGCTCAGCATCTCCAATACTCCATCATAGAATGGTTTGGGTTGGAAGGGACCTTAGAGATCATTCAGTTCCAGCCCCCTTCCCATGGATAGAGGCACCTCCCACTAGACCAGGCTACTCAAGGCCCCATCCTTATGAACAACTCTGCCCATAAATCCTCTTTTCCCTGGGTCTTGAGGGAGCAGAGGCCCAACAACAGCTTCTGGGAGAGAGAGAAACATCCAAAATGGCTTTTGCTGCATCCACAGGAGCTTTGGTGGAAGTATCCTCAAGGAGGAATGGCCTCAAGCTCTGCCAGGGGAGGTTCAGGCTTGACATTAAGGAAAAAAATTTCATGGAAAGGGTCATTGGGCACTGGGAGAGGCTGCCTAGGGAGGTGGTTGAGTCACCTTTCCTGGAGGTGTTTAAGAGGCAGGTGGATCAAGTGCTGAGGGGCATGATTTAGTGATTGATGGAAATAGTTGGACTCAATAATCCGGTGGGTCTCTCCCAACCTGGTTTTTCTATGATTCTATTCTAACCTGTGGTGCTCCGGAAGAGTGAGTGGTGTAAGTGGGCTGTAAGACATCCTGGGGCAGGGGCCAAGATGTGACCTTGTGTCATGGATAAGAGTCTTCTGGGAATCTTTCACTGCTGCCATGGCCAGATCCCTCCTGTTTGTACAATGTGCTCATCAATGAAGCCCTCAGCCCTCAACTAGTTCTGTTTGTACACTCAGTCCATAAAAGCCTAACCTGCCTGAGTGAATACGTTGAGCCAGTTCTCTCTTAACCATTAACACCAGTTCATGGTGGGTGTAAAATATGATTACACCAGATGGCAAGTTTATAGAGAGATAAGACATACAGTAAAGTGGAAAACTGCTGGTACTGTCTGTTTAGGGAGATGTCTGTCTGTCACAACACATTTGATTCATTGCCCCAGCAACTCAGCCAGTGCTGAAGATGAGAGCTGGGAGGCTAAAATAGTCCAAATCAAGAGCTGTGCCATCTCAGTAGCATGAAAATTCCATGAGAATGTGGGAAGGTTCATTCAGGAAGGGTTTCACTTGCTCACTAGGAAATGAAGCTGAGATTTGTGGTGGCTCTATCCCTTTCAGAGGGGACAGTCAACACAAGAGGGTGGATGGTGTTTGTATAATGAGTGTTTCAAGAGACTTCAGGGAAGATTCAGGGCCTGTCCTCATCTTAGGAGGCTTTGTAGAGTGTGAACTTAGCCTGTAGGGACCATCTATGGCCTCAAGCTCTGCCAGGGGAGATTTAGGCTAGACATCAGGAGGAAGTTTTTCACAGAAAGGATTATTGGGCATTGGAACAGGCTGCCTAGGGAGGTGGTTGATTCACCTTCCCTGGAGGGGTTTAAGGCATAGGGTGGACAAGGTGCTGAGGGACGTGGTTTGCTGTTTGATAGGAATGATTGGACTCGATCTGGTGGGTCTCTTCCAACCTGGTCATTCTATGATCTTTTATGGTGGATTTGTCCCCCTCTGAAGTTGACTCCTGACCTCCCAGGGCTTAGGCTGTTGGTTGTGAGGTTGGAGGAGTAGATTGCCAGGGTCAGGCTGCCCACAGAGGGGTCTGAGCTGAAGATGAGGACACGCAAGCCCCATGCATGAGCCTTTCTTCCTTTGCTCCTGATGTGCTCAGCTGTGGTCCTTGTTCCAGCAAAAGAGAAGTGAATCCGCTGGAAGCAGTGAAATGGTATCAGCCGAGAGGGAACAGGGATGTGCTTGGAGACTTCATCTTACCACACAACCATGAGGCTCCCAGGGGCTGCAGGGTCTCAGGCTGAGATCTTTGTTTTCTTTGTCCCGGCTCCCAGTCTCCTCAGTCAGGCTGAGGAGCACTTTGTGATGTGAATAACCTGGAAAAGTTCCAGCCTGAGAGCAAGTAACCTGAGAAATGCAGACCTGGCTGCCAGCCAAGCACTCAATCCCTTGATCAATTGACTTCCTAACCCTTGCCTTTCCACTCCTCAACCACCCCCACCATCTAGTGATCTCCTTGGCTGCAACATCTGCCTGCCCACCTGGAAATATTGCTTTTGGCTCCACCAACGCATAATCCAGCAGGGTAGACCTTTCACCTTGCTTATGGGAAGGCAGATTAATGAGCGTTGTCTTGTGCATCCCCCAGAGGGCAGGAGGTGGAAGAAACTGATACCTGATGAGTGAGTAGCTTGTGCTTCTGTGCTGCATGTGGTGAGGGCTCCCCCTTGCCTCACAGACAGAAGCAGGGGGGCTCTTTTTAAAGCTGAGCATTGAACTGGATAGTGGTGGTAGAAAGAAATTGAAGTTGATTTTGAGGTGTTCCCTGTTCCTGGGAATATCATAGAATGGTTTGGAAGGGACATTTAGAGCCCAGCCAGTTTCAACCCCCAAAGCCATAGGCAGGGACACCTCCCACTGGACCAAGTTTCTCCAAGCTCCATCCAACCTGGCCTTAAACACCTCCAGGGATGGGGCAGCCACCACTTGTCTGGGCAACCTGGTCGAGTGCCTCACCACCCTCATAGTGAACAAATTCTTCCTAATGTCTAGTCTAAATCTTTTCCTCACCAATTTAAAGCCATTCTGCCTCATCCTATCATTCCAGGCCCTTGTAAAATGTCCCATTGCAGATTTCCTGTAGCCCCTTTGGGTA
Organism: Coccyzus lansbergi; assembly: GCA_033558105.1. NCBI lineage: Eukaryota > Metazoa > Chordata > Aves > Cuculiformes > Coccyzidae > Coccyzus > Coccyzus lansbergi. The sequence goes on from JAUMJK010000657.1 coordinate 162,705, forward strand.
CTAGAAGGCTGCTCTAGGACTTCTCCATGCAGAACAACCCCCAACTCTCTCTGCCTGTACTCGTAGCAGAGGTGCTCCAGCCCTCAGATCATCTTTGTGACCTCCTCTCAACCCATTCCAACAGCTCTGCATCATTCTTAAATTGAGGATTCTGGAACTGGACACAGGACTCCAGGTGGGGTCTCTCCAGAGTAGAGGGGAAGAATCCCCTCCCATGCCCTTTTGTCCATGCATGTTTGCTGCCCAGGATACTGTTGGCCTTCTGGGTTGTGAATGTTCATTACCAGCACATTTGGAGCTTCTCATCCACCAGCACCCCGAGTCCTCTTCTGCAGGGCTGCTTTTAATCATGTCATCCCCCAGCCGGTATTGAAACTGCAGATTGCCCCAAATGAAGTGTAGGACCTTGCCCTTGGCCTTGTTGAACCTCATGAAGTTCTCACAGCCCCACTTCTCCAGCTTGTCCAGGTTCCTCTGGATCATGCCCCATCTTTCTAGTGTAACAATTGCACCACACAGCTTGGTGTTATCTGTAAGCTTGCTGAGGCTGCACTTGATCTCTCACTCTACATCTTTGATGAAGATATTAAACAGCCCTGATCCCAGTGTAGATACCTGAGGGACACCACTATACTCAATGACTATTATTGCTTCTTTTAGCTTTTTCCCTTTCAAGTTTATTGTTTGCTTATGGTTGGACTCGAGGATCCAGTGGGTCTTTTCAAATATGGTGATTCTATAATTTTTTTTAAAATAGGAGTCAACTTTGTGATACTTCTCACCTGGTGCAGGCCTGGGTGATGCTCTCAGAAGTTGTATTAGAATCAGAAGCCCAACTAGGAGGTCACTGGAATTGAAGCAGAGCCATTTGCTTCATGTAGATGTCTGATGAGCAACCACCTCCAGCAAAACTCTTTCCCAGAGTTATCCAACCCAAACCTTTACTGTGCTCTTGGCATTTCATGCAAGAAGAGGCAAATGGCCTCAAACTCCACCAGAGGAGGTTTAGGCTGAACATTAGGGGGAAAAAAATCATGGAAAGGGTCATTGGGCACTGGCAGAGGCTGCCCAGGGAGGGAGTTGAGTCACCTTCCCTGGAGGGGTTTAAGGGACGGGTGGATGAGGTGCTGAGGGACATGGGTTAGTGTTTGATGGGAGTGGTTGGACTTGATGATCCGATGGGTGTTTTCCAACCTGGTGACTTTATGATTTTATGATTCTATGATAGGTTGAGATTGGGCAGCAAACCCTCCATTGTTTGCAACAGATGCATAAGCAAAAATATCAAAACTGGGTCTCTTGGAGAGGAAGAGAGTCTGACTGGAGCTGATTTTCACAACCACCACTATCTAACTAGCTTTTAGCTTGGAAAGGTTTCTAAGTTTAGCTAAGAAGGTATTTTTACTATTGTTAATGTGAAAACCTGACGCGTGGGAAGCTGCTGTGGTATGGAGGAAAGGAGAGGAGGGTCTCGCTTTCATTTCCAGTACTCCAAAGGTATTTTTCTGCTTTTCTTCCTGGTGCTTCTGAGCTGAAATGCTCACAGAAGTTGCCTGGATAGTTTCTGCTGGAGGTGGAAAATGGTAAAACCAGCGGGATGTGGCTCTTGTACCACGGGACAAGGTGTCACCTGCAAGTTATCTCCAGCTACTCCTCACTTTCTCATCCTTTTTACTGCCCTCTTTCCAGTGGGGAAATGCCAAAAAAACCCCAAGGAGTTTAATTCCTCCGTTTAGTTTTGCCCTGAACTGGCTGGTTCCATCCTATCTGTGCTTTGTTCTGTTTTGTGTGACCCCAACGTTTAGCAGGAGTTTTGGAGATAGAAGCCTCTCCAACTCCACATCTTCTGTCTCTAAGAAGAGTCACAGCCAACCCTTGACAATGCTCTTAGGAGACCTACTGAGATGTTAATCCAGATGGGAGATTTAGGCTGGAGATTAGGAGTACGTTTTTCACACAGGGGGTCATTGGGCATTGGAATAGGCTGCCCAGGAAGGTGGTTGATTCACCTTCCCTGGAGGTGTTTAAGGTATGGGTGGATGAGGTCTTGAGGGACTTGGTTTGATAGGAATGGTTGGACTAGAAGATCCGATGGGTCCCTTCCAGCCTGGTTGTTCTGTAATTCTATGCTTCTAGACATGGTCGCTGTCTCTCCACCACAGTCTCCTGGGGAAACAACAGCTATGGGGTTTAAACCTCGAGTAGGTGGGATGGAGCAGCCGGCAGCCCTTGTGGGTCACTGCCTTTGAACAAACCAGGCACGTTCAGCTGAGCACAAAAGCGGAAAATAGGCTTCCTCCAGCTCTCACTTCATCTTCTTTTATTGAGCAGCCTCAAAAGCTTTACCCCCCTTTCCCTCCCCATCATTGCTGTTAAACATTACTACACAGTGCAGCCTCTTTAAATCAGGAAATCAATGGTATTTATTTAAAAAAAACTAAACATGAGCAAAGCTCTTGCTCCAAGAAAGGGAGGGGAGCCCTTTACCCTGCAAGAAGCAGCAGTTTCTCATGACAGCTGACGCTACTGTTTAAACAGGCTCCATGCTGCAGCATATGGATCAGAATGCTCCTTGGAAAGGTTTCCTTCCTTTAAAAGCCTTTTGTTTTGTGGCAGCATTCCCTGGAGCTGAGAGGAAGGTCCTCCAGGAGGACAAGGTGAATCAATGAGTCTTGAGAAGTGGAGGGGAGTGGTGTTTCTTGGGTCCCCAATGAGATCTGAGGGACATGGTTTAGTGTTTGATAGGAGTGGTTTGACTCGATGATCAGATGGGTCTCTTCCAACCTGGTTGTTCTATGATTCTATGATCTGTTGACCACAAGAATTGTCACCCCTTGTCATGCATGACCACCAACAGCTTATGCTGTATCTGTGCCTGCATGATGGGCACCCTAACCCGTATTAAAGTCTTCCCAGGGAGAACTTTATTTCAGTACTGGAGGGCTGCTCGGGGCTCCAGAAAAGCTGGAGAGGGGCTCTTGATCAGGGAGTGCAGGGATAGGATGAAAGGGAACGGATTTAAGCTGAAAAAAGGGGAGATTGAGATGAAATCTTAGGAAAGAATATTTCCTGTGAGTGTGATGAGGCACTGGTACAGGTTGCCCAGGGGAGCTCTGGCTGCCCCATCCCTGGAGGTGCTCAAGGCCAGGCTGGATGGTACTTAGAGCATCCTGATGCAGTGGGAGGTGTCCCTGCCCATGGTGGAGAGGTTGGAACTGGATGATCTTCAAGGTCCCTTCCCACCCAAGCCATTCTATACTCCTCTAGTTTCCTCCTGGCACTTTTAGCTTCTTTCTGGGTTGTTCACAGCTTGACCCAGGATGGTGCTGGATAAGACTTCAAGTCTTAGTCTAAAAAGGACACAAGGTCAAATGCATCCATTGAGGGGAGATCTCCTTGCTCTCTGTGACTCCCTGAGAGGAGGTTGTGGAGAGGAGGGAGCTGGGCTCTTCTCCCACGGGACAGGACAAGAGGGAATGGCCTCAAGCTCCACCGGGGGAGGTTTAGACTGGACGTTAGGAAAAAATTTTTCACAGAAAGGATCATTGGGCACTGGGAGAGGCTGCCCAGGAAGGGGGTTGAGTCACCTTACCTGGAGGGGTTTAAGGGGACAGTTGGATGAGGTGGTGAGGGACATGGTTTAGTTTTTCATAGGAATGGTTTGACTCGATGATCCGATGGGTCTCTTCCAACCTGGTGATTCTATGATTGTATGACTGGCAGCCCCTTCTAGTAGATGATCTGAGTGACCTCAGGAAACAAAGCCACCCAGCAATGGCAGGGTTTATGCACCTTGCCTTGGCCCCTTGTAGAGCCCATGTGGTGGGATCAAGGTGCAAGTTGCATCCAGCCCCCAAGATCTTGGAGCAGCAGAGTTGAATTGGATGGAGAAGAAACTTTAGATGGAAATTAGCTGGGTAAATCTCCTCTTGAGACAGGTGAGCCAAAGCCCATTGATTTTTCTGCTGTCTGTTCATGTAAAGGTGGAGGTGTTTAAGGCACAGGTGGATGAGGTCTTGAGGGACTTGGTTTAGTGTTTGATAGGAATGGTTGGACTCGATGATCCAGTGGGTCTCTTCCAACCTGGTTGTTCTATGATTCTAGGTGGTTGCTTGTGAGTGCTGGGCTGAGTCAACAGGTTCAGTAATGGGGGTTTGTACCCTGAAGCATCAACAGGTAGGCAGAAAAGACAAAATATGTTCATGCACCATGTAAGAGCTACCAAAATCTCTACTGATCACAAAACTGGAGCCTGGTTTGGATGCATTGCCTTGTTGCTTTGATATCAGGTATTGGTGCTTCTGAGAATTTAGGAAATCATAGAATCATTTGCTTGGGAAAGAACTTTGAGATCATCAAGACGCAACCATGCCTTTCTGCCACTAAACCATATCTCTGAGCATGTCGCCTTCCCATCTTCTATTTACCTTCAGGGATGCTGATTCAACCACTTCCCTGAGTGAATAAAATGCTGTTTTTTCTTTCCTAGTCAAGTATCCAAAATTTTATTCTCTCTCTATGGGAAGGGATCTTCCAGAAAGTGGGAAAATCCCATGGAAAAGCCCTTTGAGCAGTGTGATTACAGGAAGAGAATCACGTTAACTAGGTGGACATGGCCCTTCCCAGCTCATATCAACTGAAGGACTCATGGTTGGACTCGATGGTCTGGTAGGTCTTTTCCAACCTGGTGATTCTATGACTCTAAGTCTGGTCAGGAATTGGTGCTCCTCGTCCCCATAATTAATCCTGAATGATTTGGATTGTGTTATAATAGTGGTTTAGCCTGAGAGATGTCCAAGAGGCTTTCAGAAAGACCAGAGACTGTCACCCTCTCCACGCCCAACTAGATTTATGCTCAGGTTTTCAGTACCTCCAACCTCTCCTGGAGAGTCCTCTGTGTTTGGGGAGCATGCCAACAAGTCTATGCATTCATATTTCTTAATGAAAGCAGTTTAAAACTGGTATTTGAGGGATTTAGAGAGAAATCAATTACCATAAGAATATACTAACTCTATTAAAAAAAGAAACTATAAACTTTTGACCCCCTGTGGCTTATTTCTGTAAAGTGAGGAACAACCTGTGCTGAACCAGGTTTTACCTGCTATCTGTATCTACCATTTTCCTCAAGGTCTGAAAGTGTTTTTAGCAGCAAAATGGTTCTTCATCACAGGAGAGGGTTTATCAAAATGCCCTAACTAAGCCTTTCCATGAGAACATGAGGCATTGGAACAGGCTGCCCAGGGAGGGGGTTGATTCACTTTCCCTGGAGGTGTTTAAGGGATGGGGGGGCATGGTTTGGTGTTTGGTTGGACTCGGTGATCCGGTGTGTCTCTTCCAACCTGGTTGTTCTATGATTCTATGATTTCAAAGTTGAAGGAGAGAACCTGCATTTTCCTGGCAGTGAACAAGGATGTTGAGAGGTTGGAGCACATCCAGAGAAAGGCAACAGAGCTGAGGAAGGATCTAGAGCCACAAGTGTTACGGGGAGCAGCCGAGGGAACAGAGATTGTTTAATATGGAGAAGATGAAGCTGAGGAGAGACCTCATTGTTCTCTATAACTGCTTGGAAGGAGGTTGTAGTGAGGTGGGTACTGGTCCCATCTCCCAAGCAGCATGTTATGGGAAAAGAGGATGTGGCCTCAAGTTGCACCAGGGGAGGTTTAGTTTGGCTATGAGAAAAAATTCTTTATGGAAAGAGAGTTGAAGCATTGGAAGAGGCTGCTCAGGGCAATGGTGGAGTCCCCATCCCTAGACATGTTAAAAAATCATGTAAATGTAGCACTTTGGGACATGGTTTTGTAGGTATGATGGTGTTGAGTTGACTGTTGGACTGGATGATATTTGAGGCATTTTCCAGTCTTTATGATTCTGTGATCTTCCTACCTCCTTTTTCTTACATTGGTGATAAAGTCCAGCTTTTGGATGAGGTATTGGTACGTTTTTCAAGTGGACAGTGGTTGTGACCTCTGCTCTCTGCCTCTGTGACCTGTTAGGGTTTATTCCATCCATTACCATTTTGCTGGTGTCTTAAGCCTCTAACCAATGATATTTGTTTTCATCTTGCCACCAAAATTCAATCATTTAAATCTGTCGTTTGCCTTATTCTGTGCAGTCTGTGCTTTATTTTATGCCATTCAGATCATAGAATGGTTTGGGTTGGAAGGGTCCAACTACGCTGCATGGGTAGAGACACCTCCCAATGGATCAGGCTGCTCAAAGCCTCTTCCAGCCTGGCCTTGAACATCTTTAGGGACGGGACAGCCATGACTTCTACAGGAAACCTGGCCCAGGGCCTCCCCACCCTCATAGGAAATATTTCTTCCTAAGATCTCATCTAAATCTCTCATTTTAGCTTAAAACCATGACCCCTTGTTCTATTCCTTCACTCCCTGATTAAAAGCGTCTCCCAGCTTTCCTGTAGCTCCTTTATGTACTGGAAGCTGCTCTAAGGTCTCCTTGGAGCCTTCTCTTCTCCAGGCTGAACAAGCCTAACTCTCTCAGCCTGTTCTTGTACAGGAGGTGCTCCAGCCCTCTGATCATCTTTGTGGCTTCCTCTGGACTCGCTCCAGCAGCTGCATGTCCTTCCTGTGCTGAGGACTGATGTCTAGTCAGATGAGATGCAGCTGAAGCCCTGGCTTCATCTAGAACATTTATAATGAGGTGTCCTTGTGGATTCTCTGCCAGCTAGTATGAGGTTGTGTTCAGCCTTCAGCCTTTCAGACGGAGCTGCAAATGGGATGTTCTTCCTTTATCCAGCTGGTTGTTTTCAGGAGACATTTATGAAAACATTTGAGGTCAGATTTGGCCGCAACCATCAAGATTTTTGCCAGCTCGTGAGGCAGAGGGTCCGTTTGCTCACGTGACATGTGCACAGTGGTGGGTGTTGGGACACACATCTGCACGGATACCCTGGGGATGCCCAGGTGCAGCTCTGTAATGTAGTTTTTGTGCCTACATGCAAGAGAAATAAATATTTGATGGATGGAGTTAGCAGCATCGGGTGTGGGAGATGTGTGAGATCCAGCTGGAGCCACAGAGGCAAAGGGGAGGCAGACCCCAGCCAGATGAGACTTCAAGCCCACTGGATCACATCCCTTTTACACAGACCTTGCTGACAGGGATTATTTATTTATCTATCCCCAAATTGGTTGGAAAAATGAAAAGAAGAGTTTACTGCAAACATACGCACAGGAAGAATAAATGGAGGGGAACAGCCCAGTCTCTGCGTCTTTTCTTCTCTTACCCTCTTGCATCTTGCCAGCTTCCCCACAACTCCGTCATCTGATCCAGGTGAGGTAAAGGGAGAACCTGCTCCATCAGCTTAATGGGAATTGAAGGCAATTTGTTCAAGGAACTGTAAAACCCAGAGAAGTTGCCCCTATAAATGATTTACCAGGGGGCAGTAAAAGATCAAGGGAATTGCTGGGATTCCTTGTAAAACCCTGAAGTTTATGGGGTTGTTTCCCTGCCCCTACCAGGTTTCTTTAAAGCTCTCTGTGACGGTTTCAGAGGTCTTTGATAGCCTGGTGGCAGCCAGTCTCCACAAAGATCAGCTAAGAATTGCTGGATTTAAGTTTTTCAGTATGTAGTATATACAATGAGTATTGTATATACTCACTTAGTGGCGGCATCTAAGTGAGCTGGTGGCTTTAGGTGAGCTGAGCTGCCCTGTGTTCATAGAATCATAGAATCACCAGGTTGGAAAAGACCCACTGGATCGAGTTCAATCATTCCCATCAAACACTAAACAATGTCCCTCAGTGCCTTGTCCACCTGTGCCTTGAACATCTCCAGGGAAGGTGAATCAACCACCTCCCTGGGCAGCCTGTTCCAATGCCCAATGACCCTTTCTGTGAAAAACTTCCTCCTGATGTCTAGCCTAAATCTCCCCTGGTGGAACTTGAGGCCATTCCCTCTTGCCCTGTCCCCTGTCACTTGGAGAAGAGGCTATTGCCCTCCTCTCTACAGCCTCCTCTCAGGTAGTTATAGAGAGCAATGAGGTCTCCTCTCAGTCTCTTCTTCAGGCTAAATAACTTCAGCTGTTCTTCATAAGGCCTGTTCTCCAGCCCCTTCCCCAACTTTGTTGGTCTTCTGTGGACTCGCTCCAGAGCCTCAACATCCTTCTTGTGCTGAGGGGCCCAGAACTGCACACAGGATTCAAGGAGCAGTCTCACCAGTGCTGAGTCAAGAGGGAGAAGAATCTCCCTGGCCCTGCTGGTCACACTGTTTCTGATCCAAGCCAAGATGCTCTTGGCCTTCTTGGTCACCTGGGCACGCTACTGGCTCATGTGACAATGGAGTGCTACCACACACAGGTTCTTCTGCCTAAGTACAACACCAGGGATCCCCAAGGTGCTTTAGGAATATTAGCATTTTGGAGTATCTTCTTCTGTCTCAACCTGGCAGCTGGTATTTTTGGGGCAGGACTGGGCCTGCTAGTCACAGTGGGGTTGGAGGAACTGGGGAGATGTCTCTGTAGAGACCAGTAAGATTATTAGGGCAGGCTTCATGGGCAGCTGATGTGATGGACCTGTGCTCTCTAAGGATCCACAGTAGCTGTCTCCACACATATTATATTGTGTTTCTGGTCTTATTTATATATCAGGGAGGTGGTAGAGTCACCAGGCCTCGAGGTACTTAGAAGACAGGTAGATGAGGTGCTCAGGGACATGGTTTAGTGACAGATAGGAATGGTTGGACTCAGTGATCTGAGAGGCCTTTTCCAACCTAATGATTCCATGATTTTAGATATGGAAATTCTTAGATCAGTGCATTGTACTTAAAAGTTAAATTATCTTTCACTTGGACTGTATTTTAGGCAGGAGTAAGTGTAGAGGTAGGAATGAGAGGATGAAAAGGAGAAGAAAGGATGGAAGGAGGCACTTTTTGAAGAACACTGAAGTGTCTCCACAGGAGTGTATATTTTTTAATAATAACACAGAACTCGGAAACCCAGTTAAAGGTTTCGCTGCCTTCCTGCTCCATGAAGGGTTTGTTATGGTGCAGGAGACAACCTGCCCTGCAGAGCTGGGGATTAAATGGGAAGGGAGAAGGGGATGCTGCCAACTTGGCATTGCAAGAAGGGGCTGGGATCTGAGGGGAAATGGGGTAATCTTGCCAGAGAGGTGAGGCTGAAACGAGGGTGGTTTTTTTTGGTCTCAACTCTGTGTTTCTGTTCCATTACTCGATTTCCTAGAATCTTGTTTACTCATGTGGCTGAAAAAACTGCAACAAATAGCAGCACTGTCTATGAATTGTGACAAAAGTCACAAAGGAACCAGAGCCTAGAGAAGAGGAGGCTGAGAGGAGACCTCATTACTCTCTACAACTACCTTACAGGAGGTTGTAGAGAGGAGGGAGCTGGTTGATTCCCCTTCCCTGGAGGGGGTTTAAGGCACAGGTAGATGAGGTCCTGAGGGACATGGTTTAGTGTTTGATAGAAATGGTTGGACTCGATGATCCAATGGGTCTCTTCCAACCTGATTGTTCTATGATTCTAAGAGCTTCAACACCCCATTTGCTTTAGGCTTTGCAGGGGGACCTGGACAGGCTGGAGCGTTGGGCAATGTCCAACGACATGAGGTTTAACACGGCCAAATGCCGGGTCCTGCACTTGGGGCACAACAACCCTATGCAGAGCTATAGACTGGGAGAAGCCTGGCTGGAAAACTGCCAGGAGGAGGGACCAGAGGGTGTTGGTCGACAGTCGACTGACCATGAGCCAGCAGTGTGCCCAGGTGGCCAAGAAGGCCAAAGGCATCCTGGCTTGTATCAGAAATGGTGTGACCAGCAGGTCCAGGGAGGTGATTTTCCCTCTGTATTCAGCACTGGTGAGGCCGCTCCTTGAATATTGTCTCCAGTTCTGAGCCCCTCAGCACAAGAAGGATGTTGAGGCTCTGGAGCAAGTCCAGAGAAGAGCAACGAGGCTGGTGAAGGGGCTGGAGAACAGACCCTATGGGGAGCGGCTGAGAGAGCTGGGGTTGTTTATCCTGGAGAAGAGGAGGCTGAGAGACCACCTCATTACTCCCTACAAGTACCTGTAAGGAGGTTGTGGAGAGGAGAGAGCTGGCCTCTTCTCCCAAGTGATAGGGGACAGGACGAGAGGGAATGGCCTCAAGCTCCGCCAGGGTAGATTTAGGCTGGAGATTAGGAGGAGGTTTTTCACGCAGAGGGTCATTGGGCATTGGAATAGTCTGCCCAGGGAGGTGGTTGATTCCCCTTCCCTGGAGGTGTTTAAGGCACAGGTGGATGAGGTATTGAGGGACTTGGTTTAGTGTTAGATAGGAATGGTTGGACTTGATGATCTGATGGGTCCCTTCCAACCTGGTTGTTCTGTGATTCTGTGCTGCTCCATGATGGTAGGCTGCATCTCCAAGGGCAGCAAATCCAAGGCGGTTAATCCTGGATTTAGGAATAGGAAACTTAACATCGAAACAGGCTAACAAAGACTTGAGTGAAGGTGACTGCTGTCTGCAGTGATGTCCTAGTGATCTTTTCTCTCTATAATTGCAGCAGAGAGGAGGGAGCTGGGCTGTTCTCCCAAGTGACAGGGGACAGGACAAGAGGGAATGGCCTCAAACTCCACCAGGGAAGATTTAGGCTGGAGATTAGGAGGAAGTTTTTCACGGAAAGGGTCATTGGGCATTGGAATAGGCTGCCCAGGGAGGTGGTGGATTCACCTTCCCTGGAGGTGTTTAAGGCACAGGTAGATGAGGTCCTGAGGGACATGGTTTAGTGTTTGATAGGAATGGTTGGACTTGATGATCTGGTGAGTCTCTTCCAACCTGGTTGTTCTATGATTCTATATTTAGATGGAATGCATTAAAGCCTCTTTCTCCTGCAGATGAGTGAATCTCCAGGCTGCATATTGACTCTGGGAACCAAGAAGGAGATTCTTCCCAAGGAAAATGAAAATGTATGTCTGGATCCTTGCCCTGGTGTTGGCTGTGGCACAGTACAGAGCGGTGGCCGTTCATGAAGGTATGTGACAAGTGAACTACTATGAATGCAGCAGCTGGGGGTGATGCTGAGACACATCAGGGATAAAAAGACTTTCTGGAAGCAACTGTTTCTGTCGATATCATTGATACACACAGATGTTGGAAGTGTCAGTCTGCTGGAGGGTAGGGAGGTTCTGCAAAGGGATCTGAACAGGCTGGACTGTTGGGCTGAGACCAATGGGATGAGGTTTAACACGGCCAAATGCTGGATCCTGCACTTGGGGCACAACAACCCTATGCTGAGCTACAGACTGGGAGAAGTCTGGCAGGAAAGCTGCCTGGAGGAGAGGGACCTGGGGGTGTTGGTTGACAGCAACTCAACATAAGCTAGCAGTGGCCCAGGTGGCCAAGAAGGCCAATGGCATCTTGGCTTGGACCAGAAATGGTGTGACCAGCAGGTCCAGGGAGGTGGTTCTCCCTCTGGACTCAGCACTGGTGAAGACCACTCCTCAAATCCTGGGGTCAGTCCTGGCCCCTCTCCGCAAGAAGGATGTTGAGACTCTGGAGTGAGTGCAGAGAAGAGCAACAAAGCTGGGAAAGGGGCTGGAAAACAAATCTAAGGGACCTGGGGTTGTTTATCCTGGAGAAGATGAGGCCGAGAGGAGACCTCATTGCTCTCTACAGCTACCTGAAATGAGATTGTGGAACTTCTCCCAAGTGACAGGGGACAAGACAAGAGGGAATGACCTCAAGCTCCATCAGGGGAGATTTAGGCTGGACATTGGGAAAAATTTTAGACAGACATCTACTTCAATCATGCTTATCTTTTTCATTCTGATTCCCAGAGACCAGTATGACTTCAGACAGAGATTGAAGTAATATACCAGCAGTATCACTATTGTGACGTGGGTATATCAATAACCAGTTGTCCAGAGGCTTTGCATAAATTGAGAACTCCTCTGTTTTCCCTTGTCCAGCCAGCAAACTGAGGATTGTATTCCATCACGCTTCTTGATTGAAAGATCTTTTCTGCTTGAACAACTTTTCCTGTTAAGGAGAATAAATGAGAATCAAAGCTTAAACCCCAGTCTCCGAGTTCCTTCTGAACATCATCATCTCTGTGGATGTAGTTAATAAGCCTTCCAGTTTCTCCAAGTGGCTTCCACTTCTCCCAAAGGACAGGGGACAGGATAAGAGGGAATGGCCTCAACCTCCACCAGAGGAGATTCAGGCTGGACATCAGGAGGAAGTTTTTCCCAGAAAGGGCCATTGGGCATTGGAACAGGCTGCCCAGGTTGGTGGTTGATTCACCTTCCCTGGAGGTGTTTAATGGACAGGTAGACTAGGTCCTGAGGGACATGGTTTAGTGTTTGATAGGAATGGTTGGACTTGATAATCCAGTGGGTCTCTTCCAACCTGGTTGTTCTATGATTCTGTGTTTTCATGGTGGAGCTGTAGTGCTGGTGCATGGGGCCCTTTTAAATTTGGAACATCTGGGTTACAGAGCATGCTAGTTGGCCCTAAAAGGCAGGCAGGACCTGACTTGCAGCACCAGAGGTTGTTCCACCTCAGCTGCTCCAGAGGAAAGCAAGGAATAAGGGAAAATATCTCCCCTCCTCATTCCTCAGGATCTCCAAGAGCTGATACAAGCCACCACGCAGAGAAAAGACACCAAGGAAGCCTTCTACTCCTACTTATAGGGATGAGATGGCACAAGAACTCAACTCCTCTCTGTTGCCCCATTGCTTATGCAAGTCCAGAAAGATCTTTTAGGGAGAATCATAGAATCAACAGGTTGGAAAAGACCCATTGGTTCATTGAGTCCAACCAGTCCTATCAAATACTAAACCATGTTCCTCAGCACCTCATCCACCTATTCCTCAGGAGACAAAGGGACCCCAGAGAAGAGCTTTGTGGAGTTATAGAATGTCTCTGTATCCTCAGGGTCTTGCAGGAGGGTAAGGCTCCTTGCAAGTACCCTACAAAGCTACTCCAGAGTTGCCAAGCCTGTCATCGTACTGGGTATGAGCCAGGGGGTCCTCCCCCTTCAAATTGTTCTGCAGCAACAAGCCCCCAGGCTTTGGAGGTGTAAATTCCTTTGAGCTGAATCCAGGAAATTCAACAAGGAGTTAATGGAAGCTTTGACATCAGCTACAAAATTAACTTGATTAAGTTCCTGTCCGTCAATTAAGCCAATATTCTTGACTATAATGCTATTTAATTCAAGGCTGGGAACAGTGCAATAAATCAATGTTTACAGATGTCTCTGGCAAGCCTGTGATTGATGAGACACGGTAATTTGGGAGGTGCATGGAATATTTCAAATAAAATCATATCCCCCTGTGATTAATAGAGCTGTCTGGGTTGGTATTTTCTCCAGAAGGTACCACTCCAAATATGCTTCACATCACATGTTTCCAATGACAGCTTCAGGTACCTGATCCAAGCAGAAAGTACTCACGGGTATCGTTGCCAAGCTGAGCCCCTCAAGAAAGCATCTCCCAGAATGGGCTCTGGTTGCCTCTTTATAGAAAAAAAAAAAAGGGGAGGGGAAAGGATTGTGGCCCCAATATTCAGCACTGGTGAGGCCACACTTTGAATGTTGTGTTCGCTTTGGGGCTCCTCAGTAAAAGAAAGATATTGAAAGATATTGAGCTGCTGGAGTGCATCCAGAGATGGGGAATGAAGCTGGTGAAGGATCTGGAGAACACGTCTGGAATCTGGAGAAACAAGAAATCTGAAAATCCGAGAAATCTGAAATCTGGAGAACAAGAACAAGGAGGAGCGGCTGAGGGAATTGGGATTGTTTAGCCTGAGGAGGAGGAGGCTAAGGGGAGACCTTCTGGTTTTCTACAGCTATCTCAGAGCAGGTTGTAGTGAGGTGGGTGCTGGTCTCTTCTCCCAAGTCACAAGGGGTAAGGCAAGAGGAAACAGCCTCAGTTTGTGCCAGGGGAGGTTTAAATTGGGTATTAGGATATGTTTCTGTACTAAAAGAGCGGTGAAGCATTGGAAGAGGCTGCCTGGTGCAGTGGTGGAGTCCCCGTCCCTGGAAGGGTTCAAATAGTGTGTAGATGTGGCACTTTGGGGCATGATTTAGTGGGTATGTTGGTATTCTGTTGATGATTGGATTTGGACGAGGTGCTGAGGGGCATGGGTTAGTGTTTGATAGGAATGGTTGGATTAGATGATCTACTGGGTCTCTTTCAACCTGATTATTCTGTGATTCTATGGATAGATCTTAAAAGTCTTTTCCAACTTGAACAATTCTATGAAAAATGAGCACCATCCTGTCCTTTTTAATACCATGGAACTCCTCATTGTCTTTTAATTCATTATCCCTGGATGCAAATAAGGACAGGAACGTTATGCCTGGTGAGCAAGAATCCTAGGAACCAGCAGAGGTGCTGGAGGCTCTCTGGGGGTTTGGGATGTTGAGCAAAGGTCCTTCTGATACTGATGGCATTTTGAGCATCTTTTCCTTGCCAAACATGCAAGTCATGGAATGGTTGGACTCGATGATCCAGTGGGTCTTTTCCAACCTGGTGATTCTATGATTCCAAGTCTTCCAGGAAAATCTGTCTGGGCTGTCTTGAATAGCTGGTGGGTGGTCGTCTTCAGCTTGTTGAAATTTTCTTGGGATTTTCTTGTTGGTAGCCACAGTTTGGGAAACTGTTGAACCATGCAGAGCTACAGACATGGAGATGTCTGGCTGGAAAACTGCCAGGAGGAGAGGGATCTGGGGGTGTTGGTCGACAGCCGACTGAACATGAGCCAGCAGTGTGCCCAGGTGGCCAAGAAGGCCAATGGCATCCAGGCTTGGGTCAGAAATGGTGTGACCAGCAGGTCCAGGGAGGTTATTCTCCCTCTGGACTCAGCACTGGTGAGGCCACTCCTTGAATCCTGGGGTCAGTTCTGGACCCCTCAGCACAAGAAGGATGTTGAGGTTCTGGAGCGAGTGCAGAGAAGTTCAATGAGGCTGGTGAAGGGGCTGGAGAACAGAACCTATGAGGAGCAGCTGAGAGAGCTTGGGGGTGTTTAGCCTGGAGAAGAGGAGTCTGAGAGGAGACCTTATTACTCTCTCCATCTTCTTGAAAGAAGGTTGTGGAGAGGAGGGAGCTGGACTCTTCTCCCAGGGGATAGGACAAGAGGGAATGGCCTCAAGCTCCACCAGGGGAGATTTAGGCTGGACATTGGGAGGAGCTTTTTCACCCAAAAGGGTCATTGGGCATTGGAATAGGCTGCCCAGGGAGGTGGTTTATTCACCTTCCCTGGAGGTGTTTAAGGCACAGGTAGATGAGGTTCTTAGGGACTTGGTTTAGTGTTATATAGAAATGGTTGGACTAGATGATCCAATGGGTCTCTTCCAACCTGATTGTTCTATGATTCTATGATTTCATGATTTTCACCAGTTTTGGGGTTGGAGCCAAGGACTGGCACTGCCTTTCCTCCAAGTCCTTCTGGGGGAACAGGGACATCAAGGTCAAAGCCAGAGGAAAAGGAGCTAGATCCAAACCAGAAGCAGCAGCTGGGAGAAGAACTTATGTTGAGCTGCTGTTAGCAGATGAGCTGCCTCCAAGACAACCCCGACATCTCAGCTGAGAAGATCTGAGAAGGGAAGAGAAATGTCAATGGAGAGCTCCAGGAAAACTGAACTGAGTCTCCAATTTTTGTCAAGTGAAATAAGTATTTTATATTCCCAGCTGAGTACGAGTGAAACCGGAAAGAGTCAGTCATTATTTTTTCTGCTGTAAACAGAACTGTTAAGTCGTGAAGAGCTCAGTGTCAGGAGGTACAAAGAAAAATGAAGAGACCAAAAGCCTTGGGTGACAAAGACTCCCATCCATATGCAGCTGGTGAGAATCCTGTCCTATTGTGTGGCCAAAGGGGATTGATCGGGGACAAAGCAATGAAGGAGAGCACAAAACCTGCAGCCTGCCAAGCTCTGTCCTATTGTGTGGCTGAAGTGGATTGATCAGGGACACAGAAACGGAGGAGGGCACGAACCTGCATCCTTCCAAGGGCTTTGGGAAACCTGCTTATAGAAATGGGGTAAAAGGTAAATTGAAGAGGCTGAACTAAAACAGGCTTTTGAGTATGTGGCAGAACCATGAGAAACTTGAATCCTGGGGTCAGATGTGGACCCCTCACCACAAGAAGGATGTTGAGGTTCTGGAGCAACTCCAGAGAAGAGCAACAAAGCTTGGGAAGGGGAAGGAGAACAAGTCTGACGGCCCTGGGGGTGTTTCTCCTGGAGAAGAGGAGGCTGAGGGGAGACCTCATTGCTCTCTATAACTACCTGAAAGGAGGTTGTGGAGAGGAGGGAACTGAGCTCTTCTTCCAAGGGCCAGGACGAGAGGGAATGACCTCAAGTTCTGCCAGGGGAGGTTCAGACTGAGCATTAGGAAGATTTTTTCATGCAAAGGGTCATTTGGTCCTGGCAGAGGCTACCCAGGAAAGTGGTTAATTCACCTTCCCTGGAGGTGTTTAAGGGACGGGTGGAGGAGGTGCTGAGGGACATGGCTTAGAGTTTGATGGGAATGGTTGGACTTGATGATCTGGTGGGTCTCTTCCAACCTGGTGATTCTGTGATTCCTGACCTACAGCTGAAAGGCAAGGCAGTGACTGGGTAAAGTTCAAAGCAGCAATGACACAAAATAGAAGTGTGAAGAGTTTGAGCCCAGTCCTGGTGAACAAGATACAAAAAGCCTCCCTCCGTCACCCTACTTCTTAGCAGTCCTCTACTAATAACTCGGCATCTACCTGCAAGGGAGAGAAGCACAAAAGAAGATATGAATTTTTAACATCCCTTCTAGAACTTTCATTAATTTAAGCATCCCTACGAGTCATCAGATTTCTGCCTATGAACTCTATTTTATTGGATGCCTAAAGAAAGCTAAATTAAATTGAGAATGAAGACTATAAAGGGAAATTTGCCTTGATGTTCATTAAACAAATTTCCCTGTACACCTGTCCCAGCCCTGCCAGCTGCCATCAGACTTTGCTGGCTCGTACAGGGAAAAAACACTCAAATTCTTTTCGTGCTTGGGGCACGAAAGCTGTTGGCAGCTTGGCAAGAGGAGAGCATTGCAGAGCTGAATGCATGGAGCATCATAGAATCATAGAACAACCAGGTTGGAAGGGACCCATCGGATCTTCTAGTCCAACCATTCCTATCTAACACTAAACCAAGTCCCTCAAGACCTCATCCACCCGTGCCTTAAACACCTCCAGGGAAGGGGAATCAACCACCTCCCTGGGCAGCCTATTCCAATGCCCAATGACCCTTTCTGTGGAAAAACTTCCTCCTAATCTCTAGCCTAAATCTCCCCTGGTGGAGCTTGAGGCCATTTCCTCTTGTCCTACCCAACTCTCTCCATGCAAGACTGGAAGATGTGAAGGCTGCAGCACTTCCCCTATGAAGACAGTCTGAGAGGGTTGGGGTTGTTCAGCCTGCAGAAGAGAAGACTCTGGGGAGACCTTAGAACAGATTCCAATGCCTTAAGGTTCTCCAGAAAAGTTGGGGAGGTGCTCTTGAACAGGGAGTGTAGGGATAAGATGAGGCATAATGGTTTTAAGCTGAAAGTGAGGAGAGTGAGATGAGATCTTAGGGAGAAATATTTTCCTGTGAGGGTGGTAAAGCACCGGCACCGGTTTCCTAGAGAAGTCATGGCTGCTCCATCCCTGGAGGTGTTCAAGGCCAGGTTGAATGAGGCTTTGAGCAACCTAATGCAGTGGAAGGCAACCCTGTCCTTGGCAGGGGAGTTGGAATGGAATGATCCTTAAGGTCCCTTCCAACCCAAACCATTCTAGGATTTAGTTGTTTTGTGGTTGGCAAAGCGCAAGTGGCCAGGTGGCTCCATATTTTCCTGTGTGTCTTATGGTGTCTCTAGAGACTCTGATGGCAAGATGCTCAGCGTGGTTGGTGGGGTAGGAGAACTGCCACATTCCCAAATTTCAGTTTCAATTAGATCAGGTGTCAGTGTCTGACTTTGGGCATATGAAACCCATCAGTGTCCTCTTGCTTTCAGCGCGTCCTACAGACCTGCATGTCTTGGCAGAACCACATGTGTTTGTATTTAAGATCAGAAACTTCCCTGGGTGGGAACCATAAAATGGGGAATTAGGAAGAAATTAAAGAGCTTGTTCATGGGGGAAACCCTGAATTCATAGAATCATAGAATCACCAGGTTGGAAGAGACCCACCGGATCACTGAGTCCAACTATTCCTATCAATCACTAACCCATGTCCCTCAGCGCCTTGTCCGCTCGTCCCTTAAACCCCTCCAGGGAAGGTGAATCAATCCTCTCCCTGGGCAGCCTCTGCCAGAGGTCAATGACCTTTTCCATGAAATTTTTTCTTCTTAATATTCAGCTTGAACCTCCCCTTTCAGAGCTTGAGGCACTCTCGTCCTGTCCCTTGAGAGAAAAGCCCAGTTCCCTCCTCTCCACAACCTCCTTTTAGGCAGTTGTAGAGAGCAATGAGGTCTCTCCGCTTCATCTACAGAATCATAGAACACTTTGGGTTGGAAGGGACCTTTACAGGTCCAACCCACCTGCAGGAGCAGTGTCATTTTTATATAGATGAGGTTGCTTCATTGAACCTAAACATAATCTCTCTTCCTTAACTGTGATATCTTGTGTGTCCACGTGACTCGGAGGGGATTATCTCCTGGCTGGCTCTTTTCATGGTGTGGGACGAGCCTTCCTGACCTTCTTCTCCCTCAGCATGCAGGACGGCAGAGGTGGCTGACATCTTATTCCTTGTGGGGCAGTCACAGGGCACAAGGAGAGAGAGCTCCCAGCTGGTCAAGGACTTCATTGGCAGCATGGCCCGTTCCTTTGAGAACGTGGTGATGGGCAAAGGAGGCATCCGGCTGGCGGTGGCAATCTTCAGGGAGAAACCAAGGTAGGTCAGTCCGTCTTCTACCACCAGCATCCACGTTTCTATAGTCCTGTAGCTTTAGATGGACAACCATGTCTCCATAGTTAACAACCTCTTGCTGTTCTGCTGAACCCTTACGGCAACTTGGAGGTGTTTAAGGCACGAGTGGACGAGGTCCTGAGGGGCATGGTTTAGTGTTTGATAGGAATGGTTGGACTCGATGATCCGGTGAGTCTCTTCCAAACTGGTGATTCTATGATTTTATGACAACAGAAGAAGAGTTCACCACCAGCAGTGTCCCCAAGGTTTAGGAGTGCTCAGCCATAGGAAATCCTTTCAGTACAAGGAGGCTAACATTTAATGCAGCCGTAAGAAATTTCCCTCCATCCAATTTCAGAGAGAATTTTATGGTTATAGGGATCTGGGGCTAATACCCTGGACATCTCCCTCAGTGCTGGGCCCCTCACCACAAGAAGGATGTTGAGGCTCTGGAGCGAATACAGAGAAGAGCAACAAAGCTGGGGAAGGGACTGGAGAACAGGCCCTATGAGGAGAGTCTGAGAGAGCTGGGGGTGTTTAGCCTGGAGAAGAGGAAGCTGAAAGGAGACTTCATTACTCTCTACAACTCCCTGAAAGGAGGTTGTAGAGAGGAGGGAGCTGGGCTCTTCTCCCAAGTGACAGGGGACAGGGCAAGAGGGAATGGCCTCAAGCTCTGCCAAGGGAGATTTAGGCTAGAGATTAGGAGGAGGTTTTTCATGGAAAGGGTCATTGGGCATTGGAAAAGGCTGCCTGGGGAGGTGGTTGATTCACCTTCCCTGGAGGTGTTTAAGGGACGGGTAGATGAGGTCCCGAGGGACATGGTTTAGTGTTTGATAGGAATGGTTGGACTCGATGATCTGATGGGTCTCTTCCAACCTGGTTGTTCTATGATTCTATGATTCTTTTGACCACCATCAAGTGGAATCCTTGCCTACATACGAGCATAGTGTGACCAGCTGAATCATGGAATAGTTTGGGTTGGAAGGGACCTTCAGGATCATCCATCTCCAACCCCCTGCCATGGGCAGGGGCATCCCACTAGTTCAGGCTGCCCAAGGACCCATCCAACCTGGGCTTGAACATCCATAGGGTTCCACAGCTTTCCTGGGCAACATGTTCCAGTGTCTCACCACTGTCATGGTGAAAAAAACTGCTCTCAGGGTGAAGAAATGGTCATTACTGCAATGCACCTTTGCTGTTTTCGTGCTCCTTATTCACACATATTCCCCCATTTCTCACTCCCAGGATGAGTATTGAGCTCACAGATTATGTGACCATCAAGGAAATGCTGGTGGCAATTCAGAATCTCTCCCTCAAAGGTGGCAGCTTAAAAACGGGGTCTGCTCTGGCATTTGCAGCTCACGTCATGTCTCACCTGGACGTGCTGCGAGAGGATGCAGCAAAGGTAAGAGGCCCATGATGACTTCCCTGGTGTCGTCCTTGGTTGGGATCAGACCTTTAACTGCTTTAATAGAAGGCAGGAATGAGCCAGTTGGTTTTTTTATTTATCCCATCTGATTTTTGTCTTGAAGTTGAAGTATCTGCTTTAGGACCTCATTCAGCTTCAGGTCACTTTTTGGTGATAGAAGACAACAGGCAGCTCCAGATTTTCAAGGGACTGACACTCTTCTAATAAAAAGTGTTCATATTTTCCCATGGATTGCAGAGAGACCCAGAGTTCTAGTCTTAAATGCCTCTAGATGGGTGACCAGATTCAAGGCCTTATGAAGAAGGTTGAGAGAGCTGGGGGTGTTTAGCTTGGAGAAGAGGAGGCTGAGAGGAGACCTCATTGCTCTCTATAACTACCTGAAAGAAGGTTGTAGAGAGGAGGGTAATGGCCTCTTCTCCCAAGTTTTTATGGCCAGGTTGGATGGGGGCTTGGATAACCTGATCTAGTGGGATGTCCCTGCCCGTGGCAGGGAGGTTGGAACTGGATGATCTTTAAGGTCCCTACCAACCCAAATTATTCTATGACTTCATCCAAAGCTTTCCTTCTCACAACTGTCTCTGTGACCACATGTTATGCTCTTTCATTCTCTCCTTCTTACACCAATCCTTACAGGTAGTTGTTTTGATCACGGATGGGAAATCCGGCGACTCAGTTGAAGGTGCAGCCCAGGTTCTACAGGATGGGGGAGTAACAGTGTTTGCTGTAGGTACGTATGGACACACTAAGGAACGTAGAACATTGCCACCAAATACCACATGTGCACCAACACCCAGTCTACAAACTGGGGAAGATTTCTTGATGTGCAACTTCCTCGTCCTCTAAAATCTTCCACTTCTTCCAAGGGACAGGGGACAGGACGAGAGGGAATGGCCTCAAGCCATTGGGCATTGGAACAGGCTGCCCAGGGAGGTGGTTGAGTCACCTTCCCTGGAGGGGTTTAAGGGATGGGTAGATGAGGTCCTGAGGGACATGATTTAGTGTTTGATAGGAATGGTTGGACTTGATGATCCGATGGGTCTCTTCCAACCTGGTGATTCTCTGATTCTATCCCCAGACTCAGCCACTAGCAACTACTGTCAGTAATAAAAATCACATCTGTGCTGTGCTCGGGTATTTGTTGTTATTGTCAATAGCTGATTTACTCAGTGGAAATCTGCGTGTTTGCATCTGTCAAAACTGCTTGTGAATTCAGGAGCAGTTCAATAACTAGTTCCATAAAAGTGAAAATGTTTTGATGTGACATTTTCCAAAATGAAACGATTTCACTTTTGAAGGTGTCTTTTAATGGGGTTCAGAAAACGACTTTAGATACGTTAAAGATGTCCATCAGAATAATTGAAGAAGTAAAAACTTCAGTCCCACCCCCACCACCAATACCTAAATACAGCTATTTATTACAAGTCAAATCCTTCTTTTCACCAAACATTTGAGGGATGGAGAAGGGAATCACTCTGTACTCAGAACTGGTGAGACTGCTCCTTGAATACTGTGTTCAGTTCTGGACCCCTCAGCACAAGAAGGATGTTGAGGCTCTAGAGAGAGTCCAGAGAAGAGCAAGGAAGCTGGTGAAGGGACTGGAGAACAGGCCCTATGAGGAACGGCTGAGAGAGCTGGGGGGTGTTTAGCCTGGAGAAGAGGAAGCTGAGAGGAGACCTCATTACTCTCGACAACTGCCTGAAAGGAGGTTGTAGAGAGGAGGGAGCTGGGCTCTTCTCCCAAGTGACAGGGGACAGGACAAGAGGGAATGGTCTCAAGCTCCACCAGGGGAGATTTAGGCTAGAGATTAGGAAAAAGTTTTTCACAGAAAGGGTCATTGGGCATTGGAACAGGCTGCCCAGGGAGGTGGTTGATTCACCTTCCCTGGAGGGTTTTAAGGCACGGGTGGACGAGGTCCTGAGGGACATGGTTTAGTGTTTGATAGGAATGGTTGGACTTGATGGGTCTCTTCCAACATGGTGATTCTATGATTCTATGAATGGTGGTGATGTTTCATTCTAAAGTGCAACCAGGTTGGTTTGGACCAACATGAAGTGAAAACTAGGGCAGGATTGGTCACTTGTGGTTCCTTTCAACCCTTTTTTTTTCAAATTCAACCACAGAAAAACATGATTTAGAATAGACATTAGGAAAAATTTTTCTACAATTCATGTGGCGAAACACTGGGACAGATTGACCATGAAGGTGGTAGAAACCACATTCCTAAAAATACTTCCTGAAAAAGGTCAGGGTGGATGGGGCTCTGAGCAACCTGATGTAGCTGAGGCTGTCCCTGCCCACAGCAAGAAGGAGGCTGGACAGAACAACCTTTCAGAAATGGTGTGACCAGCAGGTCCGGGGAGGTTATTCTCCCTCTGGACTAAGCACTGGTGAGCTCACTCATTGAATCCTGTGTTCAGTTGTGGGCCCCTCACCACAAGAAGGATGGTGAAGCTCTGGAGTGAGTCCAGAGAAGAGAAATGAAGCTGGTGAAGGGGCTGGAGAACAGGCCCTATGAGGAGAGTCTGAGAGAGCTGGGGGTGTTTAACCTGGAGAAGAGGAAGCTGAGAGGAGACTTCATTACTCTCTACAACTACCTGAAAGGAGGTTGTAGAGAGGAGGGAGCTGGGCTCTTCTCCCAAGTGACAGGGGACAGGACAAGAGGGAATGGCCTCAAGTTCCTCCAGGGGAGATTTAGGCTGGACATTAGGAGGAAGTTTTTCACACAGAGGGTCATTTGGCATTGGAATAGGCTGCCCTGGGAGGTGGTTGATTCCCCTTCCCTGGAGGTGTTTAAGGCACGGGTAGATGAGGTCCTGAGGGACATGGATAGTTTAGTGTTTGATAGGAGTGGTTGGACAAGATGATCCGATGGGTCTCTTCCAACCTGGTTGTTCTGTGATAATTCTCTAAAATCCTGTAATTTTCACATGGTCTCCCAAAGACCTGTTGTCTGCTCATCCATCAGAAGAGTAGATGTGTGTCTACATCCATTGGGAAGGATGAGACGTGACCTCTCCATGCTCTCTTTCACTTTCCACCTCAAGGAAGCATTCCACCTCTCAGCCCATTAGAAAAAGAATAATCTCTAAGGTGCTTCCAGAGAAAACCTTGACCTCTTTTCACTAACGGAAGAAGTCCCATCTGGTTCACCACTGCCCATCCAATTCCAGACCCCAGTCCTTGCTTCATCCTTTGCAGCATGACTCTGACCCTGGTGTAAAACTCAAAAGCCATCACATTGCTCCCACTTGCTCTTGACAGCCCTTGCCAGTGCCTGCCCAGCTCCGTGGACGGTGTTTGATGTTCTCCTTTTCTCTTCTTTTCTTCTTCTAGGGATTAAGGATGCTGACAAGAATGAATTGAAAAAAATCGCTTCAGAACCCACTGAAGAGCATGTGCTCTATGTTGAAGATTTCCACCTGCTCCACAACGTGGCCCCCAAACTCTCTCGAAGACTCTGTTTCACTGCCTCGGAGCCACCACGGCCCATCAAGCAGCCTGTGCAAGGTGCATCAAGGTTTTCTCTTTATCCTGCTTTCCACCTGCTCAAACCTGTCCCTTCCCAGTGCCTGGATGTGCCAACTGCACCACAAGACACTTCTCTGTCTAGAAAGCTGCCAGGAGGAGAGGGACCTGGGGGTGTTGGTCGACAGCCAACTGAACAGGAGCCAGCAGTGTGCCCAGGTGGCCAAGAAGGCCAAGGGCATCCTGGCTTGGATCAGAAATGGTGTGACCAGCAGGTCCAGGGAGGTTATATTCTCCCTCTGGACTCAGCATTGGTGAGGCTGCTTCTTTAATACTGTGTTCAGTTCTGGTCCCATCACCACAAGAAGGATGTTGAGGCCCTGGTGCGAGTGCAGAGAAGAGCAACGAAGCTGGTGAGGGGTCTGGAGAACAGGTCTTATGAGGAACAGCTGAGAGAGCTGGGGGTGTTTAGCCTGGAGAAGAGGAGGCTGAGAGGAGACCTCATTACTCTCTACAACTACCTAAAAGGAGGTTGTAGAGAGGAGGGAGCTGGACTCTTCTACCAGGTGACAGGGGACAGGACAAGAGGGAATGGCCTCAAGCTCCACCAGGGGAGCTTTAGGCTAGAGATTCGGAGGAGGTTTTTCAAGGAAAGGGTCATTGGGCACTGGCAGAGGCTGCCCAAGGAGGTGGTTGATTCCCCTTCCCTGGAGGTGTTGAAGGCACAGGTAGATGAGGTCCTGAGGGACATGGTTTAGTGTTTGATGGGAATGGTTGGACTCGATGATCCGATGGATCTCTTCCAACCTGGTTATTCTACGATTCTATGATTCTAAGAGATGAACTTCCAGCATCTGCTCTGTTTATCACAAGGGAGTTTTAAGGGTTAGATAACCCTAGAGGAGCAATCAGCTCATAGCGCATCTATTGCCTGGGGATAGTGCTCTTTTGTGTTTTGCTTGTGTTTGCATCTCCGTAACAAATCCTGAAAGTCTTGCTGCTGGTTCAAACCAGGAGCACCAGTTGCTGGGGCAGCAGGGAGAGAGGAGGGAGCTGGCCTCTTCTCCCAAGTGACAGGGGACAGGACAAGAGGGAATGGCCTCAAGCTCCACCAGGGGAGATTTAGGCTAGAGATTAGGAGGAAGTTTTTCACACAGAGGGTCATTGGGCATTGGAATAGGCTGCCCAGGGAGGTGGTTGATTCATCCCCCCTGGAGGATGAATCCCTCAGGGACATGGTTTAATGTTTGATGGGAATGGTTGGACTCGATGATCCTGTGGGTCTCTTCCAACCTGGTGATTCTATGATTCTATGATTTTTGCCCCTTGGAGGCTTTCATCATGGGCCTCTCAAGGTGAACTCTGGCAGCACAGCTCAGGGTCTCATGAAGAGCTGCATTTCTTGCAGAAGATGCAAAGTGAAGCCAAAGAGATTCCAAAGACATCTAGATCTCTTCCCAAAGAGATACTGATGTTGTAGTGAACCCAGAGGTGATGGCCATGAGCTCCTGACCCTCTCTTGGCACACAAACTCATGAGAACATGAGTTAAAAGCTTGAGAAAGAGCTTGAGAGAACTTCACCCGAGTCCTTAAAAGGTGGGGAGTTGCTTTCTCTGTGGTCCTGCAGCACTTCAAGGCTTCCAGTGTTGTTTCACAGAGAGCTGCTTTCTGGCAGCCTCTTCTCTGGTGGGAGGAAGGAGTTGATGGCCTATGCATTAGGCAGGTGTTCACAGGGAGAATGTAGCCAGAATGAGTTTTGCTTTCCCTTCTTGTGCTGCAAGTAATTTGCCAAAAGAAAACCTGCTTGTGTGGCTCTGGCCTGGAAACAGATTCCAACTGCCTGCTCTCTGCATCATCTTCACCCAAGGCTTCCTCTGCATTCAATGTGTTGACTCCATCAGTGAACAGCTTGTGCTGGAACCATCCTGGTCCAAACTAAAGGCCCTTCTATTCTCTTTTTGCAGCTGAGGAGATCATCGGCCCCCAGGATCTGCATGTCAGTGAGCACAGTCACAGCTCACTGCGACTCACGTGGATGCCGGCTACAGGGAGGGTGATGGGATATCGTGTCCATCTGCATCCCTTGATGCCTCCAGGGGACCCGGTTTCAGACCAGCAGCAGGTAGAACGTCAAATTTCCATTTTGCAGAGCAGCAGTTGCAAGTCCCAGTGTTAGGGGTTAGTCCTGTGCTGGGGCTGCTGATTGCACTGCCTGGTTAGGAGATGGCACCATCTCCCTCAGCCGTGCCCATCACAGCCCAGTCCATAATTTATAGAACCATAGAATAGTTTGGGTTGGAGGGGACCACAAAGCTCATCTAGTTCCAACCTCCCTGCCATGGGCAGGGACACATCCTACTGGATCAAGCTGCCCAAGCCCCATCCAAGCTGACCTTGAACACCTC
The DNA here is from genome assembly GCA_033558105.1 of Coccyzus lansbergi. Taxonomy (NCBI): domain Eukaryota; kingdom Metazoa; phylum Chordata; class Aves; order Cuculiformes; family Coccyzidae; genus Coccyzus; species Coccyzus lansbergi. The sequence goes on from JAUMJK010000657.1 coordinate 188,866, forward strand.
CAGGGATGGGGCAGCCACAACTTCCTTGGGCAACCTGGACCAGTGTCTCAATACTCTCATGGTGAAGAAATTCTTCCTAATGTCTAGTCTAAACCTGCCCCTCTTCAGTTTATACCTATTGCTCCTCGTCCTATGACTACAAGCCTCTGTGAACAGTTCCTCCCCAGCTTTCTTGTAGCCCCTTCAGGTATTGGAAGGTTGCTATAAGTTCTCCTTGGAGCCTTCTCTTCTCCAGGCTGAACAAGCCCAACACTCTCACCCTCTCCTCATCTGGGAGGTGCTCCAGCCCTTGGATCATCTTTGTAGCCTCCTCTGGACTCATTCCAACTGCGATGAGACACTGGTACAGGTTGTCCAGAGAGAAGACGTGGTTGCTCTGTCCATGGAGGTCTTCAAGGCCCTGTTGGGTGAAGCTTTGAGCAACCTGATCTAGTGAGAGGTGTCTCACTAGTGAGGGGTTAGAACTGGATGGGGTTTGACGTCCTTTCCAACCCAAACTGTTCTATGATTCTATCTTGGTCACTAAGGTTCGGTTTGGTCACTGCACAAAGTCTGAGAGCAAGATTGGAGGAGAGAAGATGTGTACCTAAAAGCTCTGATTTCCAATAATAGAACAAAGCTATGAAAGTATGAATTATTAAGGTCATGATTATTAATTTTATTAATTATTAAGGTTGTATTTAGCAAGAATAATCATTCTTGGCTGTCTCAGAATCTCATAAGAACATAGTGAAAATGAAGAAGTTGTCTCCACCTCTTAGAACACATTCTTTACCAATGATGGTTGCTTTTCCTCATTGTTCTTAAGGTGATTTAGGACCACTCTTAAGGACAGTCTTGTTTCATGGAGATTTTGCTGGTTGAACTCATGAAATCCACCCTCAGCACTGTCATGTGTTAGTGCTGTGTTCAGTGTGAACTCAGAGATCGTTCGAGGATTGCAGTGTTCAGAATTAGTGCATTTTAAGAGGCTTCTGCTCATGGAAGTCACCTTCCATCAGATGTGAAGACTCGTACTCCACAACCCTGTGCAGCTACAGACTAGGAGAAGTCTGGCTGGAAAGCTGCCTGGAGGAGAAGGACCTGGGGGTGTTGGTTGACAGCCAACTGAACATGGGCCAGCAGTGTGCCCAGGCGGCCAAGAAGGCAAATGGCATCTTGACTCGGATCAGAAGCGGCATGACCAGCAGGTCCAGGGAGGTGGTTCTTCCTCTGGACTCTGTACTGGTGAGGCAGCTCCTGGAATCCTGGGGTCAGTTGTGGGCCCCTCACCACAAGAAGGATGTTGAGGCTCTGGAGAGAGTCCAGAGAAGAGCAACGAAGATGGTGAAGGGGCTGGAGAACAAGTCTGAGTGACCTGGGGTTGTTTATCCTGGAGAAGAGGAGGCTGAGGGGAGACCTCATTGCTCTCTACAATTCCCTGAGAGCAGGTTGTGGAGAGGAGGGAGCTGGGCTCTTCTCCCACGTGACAAGGGACAGGACGAGAAGTAATGGCCTCAAGCTCCACCAGGGGAGATTTAGGCTGAATATTAGGAAAAAAAATTTCACAGAAAGGGTCACTGGACACTGGCAGAAGCTGCCCAGGGAGGGGGTTGAGCCACCTTCCCTGGAGGTGTTTAAGGGATGGGTAGATGAGGTCCTGAAGGACATGGTTTAGTGTTTGATGGGAATAGTTGGACTCGATGATCCAGTGGGTCTTTTCCAACCTGGTGATTCTACGGATGTGGTTGTCTTCTGCTGTCGTAGAGATGTAATGATGTCCTTTCTCTCCCTGTGTCACAGATTGTGGTGGATGGTGACAAAAGCACTGCACTGCTGACTGATCTGAAACCCAACACCAAGTATATCTTCACGGTGAGGGCCATCTATGCAGATGCCCTTGGGGAGTCAGCAACTGTCGAGGGGCAAACAAGTGAGTGTCTCTTCTGCAAGCACCCCTAGGTGTTCCTTGTCTTTGTGGGCACAGGAAAATGCACTCCAAATCCATACCTGTCAGGAGCAGGTAGGAATGCATAGGAGGAACATCTGGGCAGATGTCCATGGTGTGGAGTGCAGAGTTGTGAGTGGGTGCAGAGTAACCCATGTGGTAAACCCACTTCAAAGTAGAGAATGTAGCCCGCAGGGTAGCTCACATCATCCAATTTAATAACCAGAAGGATTTAATGAGTCCAAACTGGGGTTCAGTTAGTGTAACATGTGTACCTGGGCTGAGTAAGCTTTTCGAGACCATGAGTTGAGAAGTTCAGCCATGAGTTTTATGGAGAGAGGTAGGTTCTAAACACCTCGTCTCACAAGTGGATGGTCTGAAAGGTCGGGGTGGCACTGCGCATGTGCTCATTTCACTCAAGACGAGCACCAAGGTGGTGTGATAATGGCCTTTGGGGTATACCCCAAGTAGTGACCTCTGGTCCCGTGCAATAACCTAGACTTCCTCTGGATTGCAGTCTTCCATGTCAAACTCCTTTCCCATCAGGTAGCTGACTGTCATGACAAGGTTCTTGCAAAGTTTGCAGATGACACAAAGCTGTGTGGAAGTGTTGATCTGCTGGAGGGTAGGGAGACTCTGCAAAGGGACCTAAACAGGCTGGAGTGCTGGGCAGAGTCCCATGGCATGAGGTTTAACACGGGCAAATGCTGGGTCCTGTGCTTAGGGCACAACAACCCTATGCAGAGCTACAGACTGGGAGAAGCCTGGCTGGAAAACTGCCAGGAGGAGAGGGACCTGGGAGTGTTGGTCGACAGCTGACTGAACATGAGCCAGCAGTGTGCCCAGGTGGCCAAGAAGGCCAATGACATCTTGGCCTCTATCAGAAATGACGTGGCCAACAGGTGCAGGGAGGTTCTTCTCCCTCTGTACTCAGCTCTGGTGAGGCCACTCCTTGAATCCTGTGTTCAGTTGTGGGCCCCTCAGCGCAAGAAGGATGTTGAGGCTCTGGAGAGAGTCCAGAGAAGAGCAACAAAGCTTGTCAAGGGGTTGGAGAACAGACCCTATGAGGAGCGGCTGAGAGAGCTGGGGTTGTTTAGCCTATAGAAGAGGAGGCTGAGAGGAGACCTCATTACTCTCTACAATTACCTGAAAGGAGGTTGTAGAGAGGAGGAGCTGGGCTCTTCTCCCAAGTGACAGGGGACAGGACAAGAGGGAATGGCCTCAAGATCCACCAGGGGAGATTTAGACTGGAGATTAGGAGGAAGTTTTTCACACAGAGGGTCATTGGGCATTGGAATAGGCTGCCCAGGGAGGTGGTTGATTCACCTTCCCTGGAGGTGTTTAAGGCACAGGTGGATGAGATCTTGAGGGACATGGTTTAGTGCTTGATAGGAATGGTTGGACTAGAAGATCCGATGGGTCCCTTCCAATCTGGTTGTTCTATGATTCTATGAAACAAAGGAGCAAGCTCACTCTTGGACAAACCCTAGAATGCAAGAGACTGGGTCAAATTTGATAAAGTTGCCCCAGAAGTCTCTGCATTACATTACAGGTCTTAAGAGTTTAAGGGATGTGCTACTTCTGCATCGCTCCCTATTCTGGGTGAAGCACCCACTCTGCTTTGCCCGAGGGGTTTCGAACAGAATGATTCTTTTCTTCCTTGCCTTTTGGTCCCCCACCTCCTGCGACATCTCAAACCGTTTCTCTTTTTGAGGGAAGATCTCTGGCAGGATGAATAAATAAAGCGCCTCAATGAGGTTGACTCATAACTACGTGCCAGGAATCAGATGGAATGTATTTACGGGTGGAAATAAAGTCATTTGATCTCTTCTCTTATTATCCCCAAACACGAAGCAAGAGGCAGAAGCTATATATCTGTCTTCCATGGCTGGCTGGATCAAAACAGGCTTCTCTTTCCATGAGTTGCATCCATGGGTGTGACTAACATTTGATTCATATGTCTTTGCTCAGCCTGCGTGAAACCACTGCAGAGTTTTCTCTGCTCAGAAGGAAGCACCTTGTGGGTAAATACTTCACGGTTCCCAACACCATTCAAAGAGGACACCCACAAATTATTCTGCTTTGGTGGGGGGGGGTGTTCAGCTCACTTTTCAAGCAGGTGGAGTTTGGTTGGGGGGATGGTTGCTTTTGAGGGTTTGGCTGAGAGAACAGGGAGAATTGGTGCCACTCACCTTTGTGTCTCTTCATCCTTGAAAGCAAAAGATGTTCCAAGGTTCTTTGCCACAGTGTTTTATTACAATATCTCAATTCCTGCAATATTTTTGTATCCCAAAGCACCTCTGCCTCCGGTCACGAATTTCCGTGTGATAGAAGAAGGACTTTTTAGCTTGAAGGTGGCTTGGACACCTCCGCTGGGCAAGCCGGAGGGCTACAAGATCTACATCCCCAGAGGTCAGTTCAGATTTTACCCATTTTTCTTGGAGTTTGCTTTCAACGGAACAGTCACCCAAAGACAAGAAAAGTGACTCTCTGTCCAAGGAACAATGAAGCACAGAGCTCCTAGCATTGCTCTGGAAGGAGGCCAGTTTAACCTCTTCCAGACAGTTTGCTTCTTTCAGGGTGGAGGAGGAGAGTCCTTTACAGGACTTGCTTTTGAAGGATGAGATGGGGATGATGCTGTGGATGCCTTGTACCTATTTGCACTGTCACATGCAGACCTGCCCTGGATGTTTTTCGTACTCAGGTGTTTGATTCAGTGTGGTTGTGGGGTGAGTTCTAACATTCAGTATGGGTCTTGCTCACTTCTGTATCATCAGAAGGAGTGAGGATGGTAGAGATGAGTCAAGCCTTAGCTACAGATGTCTTCCTCAGCAACCTCACATGGGTTGGTAGATGTCAACCATGCATTTGAATGAGCCCCTCAGGATGCTTTTCACCATGTTGTGAAGACACGGCCATGGGTTGTAGACCTCAGGCAGTGGGAAGGCTTCACCATCAATCGCTCTTCTTGACTTCGCAGCCAATAGACCAGGAATGATGTACGAACAGGTTCTGCATGGCGACGTCTCTTCCCACGTGCTGGATAACTTACAAGAGGATAGAGAATACAGCATCAGCATCTATGCAATGTACCCTTCAGGGTCAAGCCAGCCTGTAGCTGCTGTGGGGAGAACATGTAAGAGGTTTGACTCCATGTCTGGTCAGTTCTTGCCCTGGGCTCTGTGTTCACATGGTTTGCTGTTGATAAACATCTCACAGTTGGTGGGTGCTGCAGAAACAGGTTCTTCCCAACTCCAGCCTTGAGTCCTGCTCTCACTCCATCATATGCATGGGCATGGAAACCTTCAAACTAGTCCATAGGAAGCCAAGAAGATGATCAGAGGGCTGGAGCGTATGAGGAGAGGCTGAGAGAGTTGGGGTTGTTGAGCCTGGAGAAGAGAAGGATTAAAGGAGATCTTAGAGCAGTTTCCAGTACTGAAAAGGGCTCTAGAAAAGCTGGAGGGCATCAGGGGGGAGGTTGGAACTGGATGAGTTTTGATGTCCCTTCCAACCCAAACCATTCTATGATTTCATGATTCTATGAAACACCATCACACTGCTTGGGAGAAAGAGTGGGAGATGTGCCAGAGCCTCACTTGCCCTCCCATTTTGCATCCATACTGCACAAAGCAAGCAACGTTGGTCCTGCACTTGGGGCACAAAAACCCTATGCCGTGCTTCAGACTAGGAGAAGTCTGTCTAGAAAGCTGCCTGGAGGAGAAGGACCTGGGGGTGTTGGTTGATAGCAACTGAACATGAGCCAGCAGTGTGCCCAGGTGGCCAAGAAGGCCAATGGCATCTTGGCCTCTATCAGAAATGACGTGGCCAGCAGGTCCAAGGAGGTTATTCTCTCTCTATACTCGGCATTGGTGAGACCATACCCTGAGTCTTGGGTTCAGTTGTGGGCCCCTCAGCACAAGAAGGATGTTGAGGCTCTGGAGTGAGTCCAGAGAAGAGCAAACGAGGCTGGTGTGGGGGCTGGAGAATAGAGCTGGTGTTGTTTATCCTGGAGAAGAGGAGGCTGAGATGAGACCTCATTACTCTCTACAACTACCTGAAAGGAAGTTGTAGAGACAAGGGAGTTGGCCTCTTCTCCCAAGTGAGAGGGGACAGGACAAGAGGGAATGGCCTCAAGCTCCACTAGGGAAGGTTTAGACTGGACATTAGGCAAAAATATTTCCCGGAAAAAGTCACTGGGCACTGGCAGAGGCTGCCTGGAGAGGTGGTTGAGTCACTTTCCCTGGAGATGTTTAAGTGACGGGTGGACGAGGCATTGAGAGAGACATGGGTTAGTCTTGGATAGAAATGGTTGGACACAATGATCCGGTGGGTGTCTTCCAACCTGGTGATTCTATGATTAGAGGCATTGGTTTTGGAAAGCAGTTGTCACAGATGGGGTTGTTTTCACCACTGCTTTTATGAGATGCCTTCTGCCTGTTAGGCAGGGTAGAAGCAGTTGGAAATCTCTCTTTTTCTGACAGATGGGCTGGAGGAACACTGGTGCAGGGAGGCCAGCCAGCAAAGTCCTCCACTAGCAAGTAGGTGCTCTGAAAATTTTGTTCCCTGTCTTCCTTGCAGTGAAGCTCCTGCCTGTGAAGATCATCTTGCTGCAGAACGAGACCACTGACACACTCCAGGCAAGGTGGAGCCCAGTCCGGGGAGCAACAGGTTACAGACTCACCTGGACATCAGCAGGTAGAGACTCAGGAGCAGGGTGCATGCATCAATGGGCAGGGAGATGGAGCTCTGAGGTCTCCAAGGCACTTGGTGCACTGACACTTTCTGTGTCCAGGCATGCAACAAGAAACTGGAAGGAAATGGGGGTGGGTGGGTTTGGGAATGGTGGAGTTTCCTGCTTGAGGGGAGAAATCAAAAGCTTGCAAGAGGGGGTGTTGGTCGACAGCCGACTGACCATGAGCCAGCAGTGTGCCCAGGTGGCCAAGAAGGCCAAGGGCATCCTGGCTTGGATCAGAAATGATGTGACCAGCAGGTCCAGGGAGGTGATTCTCCCTCTATACTCAGCTCTGGTAAGGCCACTCCTTGAATCCTGGGGTCAGTTCTGGGCCCTTCACCACAAAGAAGGATGTTGAGGTTCTGGAGCAAGTCCAGAGAAGAGCGACGAAGCTGGTGAAGGGGCTGGAGAACGGGCCCTATGAGATGCGGCTGAAAGAGCTGGGATTGTTTAGTCTGGAGAAGAGGAGGCTGAGAGGAGACCTCATTACTCTCTACAACTACCTGAAAGGAGGTTGTAGAGAGGAGGGAGCTGGGCTCTTCTCCCAAGTGCCAGGGGACAGGACAAGAGGGAATGGCCTCAAGCTCCACCAGGGGAGATTTAGGCTGGAGATTAGGAGGAAGTTTTTCACAGGAAGGGTCACTGGGCATTGTAATAGGCTGCCCAGGGAGGTGGTTGATTCACCTTCCCTGGAGGTGTTTAAGGCACGGGTGGATGAGGTCTTGAGGGACATGGTTTAGTGTTTGATAGGAATGGTTGGACTAGAAGATCCGATGGGTCCCTTCCAACCTGGTTGTTCTATGATTCTAAGAGAGAGATGAACCACAGCTATTGATGGCAACCTGTGCCATGGCTGCCAAAATGAAGCAGGCTAATTGGTATTCAGCCTTCTTAACGTGTTCTTCGTGCCAGATTTACTGGACATGAGTAGCTCTGGAAAGGGTTAATAGCTGGTGAGAAGCTGGTAAAGTATCCCATGCAGAGCTGTAGGAGCCACAGACCCCGAGCATCTGAGTTTACCCTCTTTGGGAGGCAACAGGTACCAAGTTACAAACTGGAAGTCATTGTGCTCTCTCCCGTAAGACCTGGTTTCATCTCCCAGAATCCCAGTGTCCCTCCCAGTATCCCTCATTCTCAGGCAAACTTTGGTGTTTGAAGACAGATCTGCATTTGCAGCTGGAACTTCTCCCCTGCCCTGGACCCAAACGTATTTTTCTTGCTGGTGTTGGGGAGCAGAAGTTAGAAGTTTAGGGTTTATGGCATATTTGGGGCTTGGGAGATGGATGTTTCTGTGGATTAAAGCCAAGATGGGATGTCGGGACACGTGGGATCCATCACTGGCTTGGAATAAACAGCACACTCAGTTCCCCTGTTTAGGAAATGAAGAGATATCTCCCACCAGAGAAGGGAGGCATTAGCTGGAGAACAGCTCTGAAGGTCATCAGAAGGGAAAATTCTTTAAAAGTGAAGATAGGAAACTGGTTTTATTGTTTTATAATAAATGGCTATCTGGGAAAAGTCAGAGCATACCCCAAAATTCAGCTGTTTGCCCAGTCTTTGTTCCATACCCCAGCTCTGCTGAGCACACACATGCTCAGCCTGTCTCATCTTTGGAGTGTGGATATCCCTTCTTGAGGGGGCAGTATGGGACAACTTCAGAGGAAGCAGGAAAAGCACATCACGCTTGGGCAGCCTGACCTAGGGGGATGTCGCTGCCCATGGCAGGGGGGTTGGAACTAGATTAAGGTTGCAGAGCTACAGACTGGGAGAAGCCTGGCTGGAAAACTGCCAGGAGGAGAGGGACCTGGGGGTGTTGGTCACCAGCCAACCAAACATGAGCCAGCAGTGTGCCCAGGTGGCCAAGAAAGCCAAGGGCATCCTGGCTTGGATCAGAAATGGTGTGACCAGCAGGTCCAGGTTGGTGATTCTCCCTCTGTACTCAGCACTGGTGAGGTCGCTCCTTGAATACTGTGTTCAGTTCTCACCCCAAGAAGGATGTTGAGGCTCTGCAGAGAGCCCAGAGAAGAGCCACGAAGCTGATGAAGGGGCTGGAGAACAGGCCCTATGAGATGCGTCTGAAAGAACTGGGGTTGTTTCTCCTGGAGAAGAGGAGGCTGAGAGGAGACCTCATTGCTCTCTACAACTCCCTGAAAGGAGGTTGTAGAGAGGAAGGAGCTGGGCTCTTCTTCCAAGTGACAGGGGACAGGACGAGAGGGAATGGCCTCAAGCTCCACCAGGGGAGATTTAGGCTGGAGATTAGGAGGAAGTTTTTCACACAGAGGGTCATTGGGCATTGGAACAGGCTGCCCAGGGTGGTGGTTGATTCCCCTTCCCTGGAGGTGTTTAAGGGACGGGTGGATGAGGTCCTGAGGGACATGGTTTAGTGTTTGATAGGAATGGTTGGACTCGATCCAATGGGTCTCTTCCAACCTGGTTGTTCTATGATTCAAACTATTCTATGATTGTATGATCACCTCTGCTCCAAGATTCTTCTTTCTGAGCAGCTTTTTCACCTGATAGCAATTCACTCCAAACCCAAGAGTGGCAAAAGTCCCAAGGAGCAGCCCACCCTCACTGTTGGGCCTTGTGGAGTCCTCACCTCATGCTCAATCCCACCCCAGGTCTAAGCATTTATGGGGCAACTGCATTGGGATCCAGACATCTTCTCCCTGTTCAGGGACCTGGTCAGGCTGGAGAAGTGGGGCTGGGAGAACATCAAGAGGTTCAACAAAGCCAAGTGCAAAGTCCTACACCTGGGTCAGGGCAATCTCCGATTTCAATCCAGGCTGGAGAATGATGTGATTGAGAGTTGCCCTGAGGAGAAGGGCTTGGGGTGCTGGTCAATGAGAAACTTGACATGAGCCATCAACATGCGCTTGTAGCCCTGAAGGCCAAACGTGTCCTGGGCTGCATCAGAAGAAACGTAGCCAGTAGCGCAAGGGAGGGGATTCTGCCCCTCTGTTCCTCTCTTGTGAGACCTCATCTGGAGTCCTGTGTCCAGTTCTGGAATCCCAGGAGGAGATGGAGCTGTTGGAATGGGTCCAGAGGAGGCTACAAAGATGATCCAAGGGCTGGAGCACCTTCCTTATGAGGACAGGCTGAGAGTGTTAGTGTTGTTCAGCCTAGAGAAGAGAAGGCTCCAAAGAGACGTTATAGTGACCTTCTAGTACCTGAAGGGGCTACAAGAAAGCTGGGGAGGAACTGTTCACAGAGGTTTGTAGTGACAGGACAAGGGACAATGGGGATAAACTGGAGAAGGGCAGGTTTACACTAGACGTTAGGAAGAAATTCTTCACTTTGTGAGTGGTGAGGCCCTGGAAGAGGTTGCCCAGGGTAGTTGTGGCTGCCTCATCCCTGGAGATGTTCAAGGCCAGGTTGGATGGAGCCTTGGACAGCCTGATCCAGTGGGAGGTGTCCCTGCCCATGGCAGAGAGGTGGAACTGGATGATCTTTAAGATCCCTTCCAACCCAAACCGTTCTGTGATTCTGGGATCCTGTGCAGCCACCTCAGGCACTGGAGTGATTTGATTTTTCTTCTCTGGCTTCTGAGATCTGAAACGATTCTATGATTGTGTAAAAGAGGGAATAGATAAACCAGCCGCTCACGTGCAGAGAAGGTCCCTGGGATGAGAGTGGAAGAGGGAGGGGGATGGGGGCTCAGAGTGCTGCTGGAGCAGAAGATGGGGACGTGGCACCCTCCAGTGACCAAAGTTTAAATGGCACCTTCCTCTCTGCAAACCCACAACCTACTGCTGCTCCTCTCTGCCCCTCTGAAAGCAGGGGCCATCCCCAGGGGTGAGGCTTTAACTCTTCTCCTGCCATGCCTCCCTCTAGAGCGATGCCCAGAGGTTTAGCTGAGCAGTTTCTAGTCCACAACAAGGATGGAGAAATAAGAAAATGTCCTTTTGTGGCATCAGTTGGCTTCATCATCCTGCACGGAAGGCAAGATCATAGAACCATAGAATCACCAGGTTGGAAGAGACTCACTAGATCATCGAGTCCAACCATTCCTATCAAACACTAAACCATGTGCCTCAGGACCTCATCTACCCTGTGCCTTAAACCTTTCCAGGGAAGGTGACTCAACCACCTCCCTGGGCAGCGTATTCCAATGCCCAATGACCCTCTGTGTGAAAAACTTCCTCCTAATCTCTAGCCTAAATCTCCCCTGGTGCAGCTTGAGGCCATTCCCTCTTGTCCTGCTCCCTGTCACTTGAGAGAAGAGCCCAGCTCCCTCCTCTCCACAACCTCCCTTCAGGTAGTTGTAGAGAGTAATGTAGAGATGACTCCAGCACCGAGTCACCCAGGACTGGGTGGAGAATAGACCCACTGAGGGTACTGCTCACAGGCACATACGAGGCCCTTTGTGTGTTGCTACTTGGTCTATTTTCTTTGGTCTTCAAAGCCCTGAGCTGCCTTGATCTGTTGGTGATCACTGAGGTCTGCCTGACTTGCTGTGTGTCCAGTTCTGGAATCACCATGAGAAGAAGGTTGTGGAACTGTTGGAATGGGTCCAGCAGAGGTCACAAAGATAACCCAAGGGCTGGAGCACCTCTGCTATGAGGACAGGTTGAGAGAGTTGGAGAAGAGGAGGCTCTGGGGAGACCTTAGTACGACCTTCTTGTGCCTGAAGGGTCTCCAGGAAAGCTGGGGAAGGACTTTTTCCAAGGGACTGGAGTGATAGGATGTAGCAGAATGGCTTTAAATTGGAAGCGGGAAGATTTAGATTAGACATTAGGGAGAGAACAGGCCCTATGAAGAGCAGCTGAGAGAACTGGGGGTGTTTAGCCTGGAGAAGAGGAGGCTGAGGGGAGACCTCATTGCTCTCTGCAACTACCTGAAAGGAGGTTGTAGAGAGGAGGGAGCTGGCCTCTTCTCCCAAGCGACAGGGGACAGGACAAGAGGGAATGGCCTCAAGGTCCACCAGGGGAGGTTCAGGCTGGACATTAGGAAAAAGTTTCTCCCAGAAAGGGTCATTTGGCACTGGCAGAGGCTGCCCAGGGAGATGGTTGATTCACCTTCCCTGGAGGTGTTTAAGGGACGTGTGGATGAGGTGCTGAGGGACATGGTTTAGTGTTTGATAGGAATGGTTGGACTCGATGATCCGGTGGGTCTCTTCCAACCTGGTTGCTCTATGATTCTATGAAATTCTTTCCAATGAGGGCCGGGAGGCCCTGACCAAGGTTGCCCAGGGAAGTCGTGGAGGTGTTCATGGCCAGGGTAGATGGGGCCTTGAGGAGTCTGCTCCAGTGGGAGGGGTCCGTGCCTATTGTAGAGGGGTTGGAACTGGATGATCTTTAAGGGCTTTTCCAACTCAAACCGTTCTATGATTTCTACCTGTATATACATTTGCTCTTCCACCAAGGTACAAGCTCATTGCACTTAAGCCCTGTCCCTGCTGTCTTTGCCTTGCCACAAGCCAGGAGGATGAAATGACATTCAATCTCATGCAACTGTGTAATTCTCAAGCGGTTGTTTGATAGCACCTTGTTCTCCCAGATAAGGGGGATCACTCTCCCTGGTCTGACCTAGGAGAGCCCAGACATCATTTCCCTTTGCAGAGGGCAGCATCCAGGACGTGAACCTTAGCAACACCTACAGCTACTACATGATCCAGGGGCTGCAGCCTGGCACAGAGTACACCATCACCATTAACCCCATCTTTGGGGATGTTGAGGGACCGGTAGTGAGCAGAAAAGCAAGGACAGGTGAGTTCCCTGCGGAAAGCCCTAGAGGAGATGGAAGGAGGTGAGGCAGTGCAAGCAGTACAGAGCTGCTGTCACTCATAGTCACCGCCCTGCTTGCCATCTTGTACGGAAAGCAGCCTGGGTGGTTGCAGCTTTAGGGGGCAACTTAGAAGCTGCTGGGATCTAATTGGTTGACTTTGCTCTCTCACAGTGGCGTCAAGCACTGTCCAGATGTTGAAAGTGAGCGAGATATCCGTCAACAGTGCTCTGGTCTCCTGGGACTCAGTTGCTGGGGCCACAGGGTACCGAGTGACTTGGGGTCCTACACCAGGTAAGATCCTGCTCTCCTCCAGCTCGTATCACCTCCACCTTCCTCTGCAGGATGGGAGGATGCAGTACTAAGAACCTCAGAGATGGGTGGCACAGGGACAGGTCCAGCACATTAACTGCTCTCAGCAGCCTTTCCCACAACTTCAGGACATGAACCGAAACTAGATATTATTTCTGGACCTGACCTGCAATGCCAGGTTCTCTGCAACTGCTGCATTCAGTCTGACACCAATCCAATGCATGCAGCAAGTTTCCTACACTACTTCATCCTCGGGCAATAGACCTCATTGCTCTCTACAACTACCTGAAGGGAGGTTGTGGAGAGGAGGGAGCTGGGCTCTTCTCTCAAGTGACAGGGAGCAGGACAAGAGGGAATGGCCTCAAGCTCCACCAGGGGAGATTTAGGCTAGAGATTAGGAGGAAGTTTTTCACACAGAGGGTCATTGGGCATTGGAATACGCTGCCCAGGGAGGTGGTTGATTCCCCTTCCCTGGAGGTGTTTAAGGCACGGGTGGATGAGGTATTGAGGGACTTGGTTTAGTGTTAGATAGGAATGGTTGGACTAGAAGATCAGATAGGTCCCTTCCAACCTGGTTGTTCTGTGATTCTGTAATAGGAATGGTTGGACTCGATGATCTAGTGAGTCTCTTCCAACCTGGTGATTCTATGGTTCTATGATTCTAAGAGGTGGGGCAGGTCACCCAGCACAAGGGCTTTGCAAGTCGCTGGAGGTGCTGGGGAGGGACAGAGCGTATGTTAGAGCCATCTTTGGATTGCACCATGTAACTGTGGACCCTGGATGTGAGATGTGACAACTGAATTGGTCCCTTTGGTTTCTGTCATCTGGCTTGGATCCTTTAATCATTCAAATTCCTGAATAAATAACCACAGGAAAACTCCCTTATCTCAGCACAGGTGTCCTACAGCAGAGGTTCAGCTGGATAAAGATGTACTGTCCAGGAAATGTGTTGTCTTTCCCAGTATGATCTCTAGACTTTTTTGTCTTTATCCTCTTCTGTTTTATTTTCTCTCTCCCAAAGAGTTCCTTGGCAGAGACCGTCCTCGCCAGCTGGCTCTCAACAGGTCAACCACAGCCTACCAGCTCCGCAACTTGGCCCATGACACCGAGTATGTGATTTCCCTCTATGTGCTCTTTGGCTCAGTGGAGGGACCAGGGATCACGGCCTCAGCCAGGACATGTGAGTATGGGCAGGTCCATCAAGTACCTACCACCTCACACAACCTTTGCGTGGTCAGTTCAACCTTGTGTATTCATAGAATCATAGATCAGGTTGGAAGAGACCCATTGGATCATCGAGTCCAACCATTCCTATCAAACACTAAACTATGTCCCTCAGCACCTCATCTGCCAGTGCCTTAAACTCCTCCAGGGAAGGTGAATCAACCACCTCCCTGGGCAGACTATTCCAATGCCCAATGACCCTCTGCGTGAAAAACTTACTTCTAATCTCTAGCCTAAATCTCCCCTGGTGGAGCTTGAGGCCACTCCCTCTTGTCCTGTCCCCTGTCACTTGGGAGAAGAGGCCAGCTCCCTCCTCTCCACATCCTCCTTTCAGGTAGTTGTAGAGAGAAATGAGGTCTCCTCTCAGCCTTCTCTTCTCCAGGCTAAACAACCCCAGCTGTCTCAGCTGCTCCTCATAAGGCCTGTTCTCCAGCCCCTTCACCAGCTTCATTGATCTTCTCTGGACTCACTCCAGAGCCTCAACATCCTTCTTGTGCTGAGGGGCCCACAACTGAACACAGGATTCAAGGAGCGGCCTCACCAGAGCTGAGTACAGAGGGAGAATCACCTCCCTGGACCTGCTGGTCACACCATTTCTGATCCAAGCCAGGATGTCCTTGGCCTTCTTGGCCACCTGGGCACACTGCTGGCTCATGTTCAATCGGCTGTCTACCAACACCCCCAGGTCCCTCTCCTCCTGGCAGTTTTCCAGCCAGGCTTCTCCCAGTCTGTAGCTCTGCGTAGGGTTGTTGTGCCCTAAGCACAGGACCCGGCATTTGGCTGTGTTAAACCTCATGCCATTGGACTCTACCCAGCTGTCCAACCTGTTTAGGTCCCTTTGCTGAGCCTCCCTACCCTCCAGCAGATCAACACTTCCACCCAGCTTAGTGTCATCTGCAGACTTGCTAAGGGTACCCTCAATGCCTTCATCCAGGTCGTTGATGAAGACCCTTTGTATTCCTACCACTCTTTCAGTAAAGAAATTTTTCCTAATATCCAGTCTGAACCTCCCTTGGCACAACTTGAGGGCAGCTCCTCTTGTCCTATCACTTGTTACTTGGGAGAAGAGACCAGCATCCACCTCACTACAACCTCATTTTAGGTAGTTGTAGAGAGTAATAAGGTCTCCCCTCAGCCTCCTCTTCTCTGGAGATGGGAACCTCCTGCATACTGTTCCTATCACCTTCCTCATGTTGGGGCACCATGGTGCTGGTCCTTTGCTCTCTCAACCCTCTGTGCCTTCTAGGTGGGACCCTGAATCCCAAAGGTTCTGGGCTTTCTGCTTGGGGTTCTTCTACTGCAAACTGGAGCAAATGTGCTCTGCAGTGCATCTAGTCATCTGCCATGGGCTTTGGCAAAGCTTCAGGTATTAAATGCCCACCTGGGAACTTTGATTGCTTAGCCTGGAGAAAAGGAGGCCGAGGGGACACCTTATTGCTCTCCACAACTACCTAAAAGGAGATTGTAGGGAGGTGGATGTTGGTCTCTTCACCCGAGTAACAAGTGGTATGATGAGAGGAAATGGCCTCAAGTTGTACCAGGGGAGGTTTAGGTTGGGTATTTGTTAAAAATTCTTTACTGAAAGAGTGGCGAAGCACTGGAAGAGACTGCCCAGGTGAATGGTGGAGCCCTCATCCCTAGAGGTGTTCAAAATCTGTGTAGATGTGGTGCTTCAGGACATAGTTTATTGAGAATGTTTGTATTGTGCTGATGGTTCGACTTGATGATCTTGGAGGTCTTTTCCAACCTTAATGATTCTGTTATTCTAATCTGCACTCACTGGCCTTCCAGGCAGCCCAAATCCAGACAAATGGCCAAAGTCTTAAATGCTAATAAACAGTCCAGCTGGAAAAGAGACAAGATGTGGGTAAACTCTCCTGTAGGGATCCACAAGGAGACAAATGAAGAGGAACATCCAAATGTGGTCCCTGCTGCCAAGGGCCATCCCCTAGAATCCTAGAAGCATTAAAGTTGGAAAAGACTTCTAAGATCATCAAGTCCAACCATCACCATTTATAGCCTCAAGCTCTGCCAGGGGAGTTTTAGGCTGAACATTAGGAAAAAATTTTCACAGAAAGGGTCATTGGTCCCTGGCAGAGGCTGCCCAGGGAGGTGGTTGAGTAACCTTCCCTGGAGGTGTTTAAGGGACAGGTGGATGAGGTGCTGAGGGACATGGTTTAGTGATTGATAGGAATGGTTGGACTTGATCCAGTGGGTCTTTTCCAACCTGGTGATTCTATGATTCTATGATCGAGTCTGATGCTGCATCAAAGAAGGAGAAACTCCAAAGGGCTGTGCTGGGAGATCATGATGCTTGGGCAAGAGGCAGCAGCTGTAAATGACTTGTGTAAAATAAGGCACTTATATTAACAAGGATCCCTACAGGACAGTAGTTTAATGAGTCTAATGTTGTCTTCACCTTGCAGCTCCTCTTGGCTATGTCTCCAATTTCAAGGTGACATCCTACACTAGCACAAGCCTGTCGCTGGCGTGGAGTCCCATGGCAGCTGCCACCAAGTTCAAAGTCACCTGGAGCCCCATGGGAGCAGGCAAAGGTGAGCAGAGAAAGGGAGCAACATGCTCATTCCTGATACAGACCTAATGCCATGGCCACAGGAGCCACTTTTCCAAACCTCTGGTCTACTGCCTGGGGTAGGAAAGAGACTTTACTATCAAGAATCAGGTATAAACTGGAGAAAGGAAGATTTAGACTAGACACTAGGAAGAATTTCTTGGGAGTGGTGACACACTAGAACAGGTTGTCAAGGGAAGTTGTGGCTGCCCCATCCCTGGGGGTGTTCAAGGCCAGGTTGGATGGAGCCTTGGGGAAAATGATCTAGTGGGATGTCCCTTCCCATGGCAGGGGGGTTGGAATTAGATGATCTTCAAAGTCCCTTCCAACTCAAACTATTCTATGATTCTATGAAACATGGTCCTTGCCCTGCACCCCTTGGCATGACTCCTTCCCTGTTTGTATTCGTGTCTATGAAGGTATATCCCAAAACTCTGAAGCAAAGAATAATTCTTTCCTTTACAAGAGATGCCAACAATCTCATTGATGAGTGCCAGGCTCTGAAGTATCCCTTCTTTTACAGAAAAACATGTAGCCAAGACTCAGTACCTGGGCAGTAGGGTGTTGGCTTGCCGGATTGAACACTTGCTGCCAGATACCCTTTATAAAGTCAGTGTCCGAGCCATCTTCAGCAAGATTGAGGGGCCGGAGGTGACCTTGACCCACCACACAGGTATGTGCTGTTGGAACAACCCACTTAGTGCTGGGAAGCAAAGGTTGGAAACATGGTGCATTGCACATTGATGGTGGAGTGAGGTGAGATGGGGCACAGCAACCCTATGCAGTGCTACAGACTAGGCAAAGTCTGGCTGGAGAGCTACCTGGAGGAGAAAGACCTGGGGGTGTTGGTTGACAGCAACCAAACATGAGCTAGTTGTGGCCCAGGTGGCCAATGGCATCTTGGCTTGGATCAGAAACGACATGGCCAGAAGGGCCAGGGAGGTCCTTCTCCCTCTGGACTCGGCACTGGTGAGACCGCTCCTTGAATACTGTGTTCAGTTGTGGGCCCCTCACAACAAGGATGTTGAGGTTCTGGAGCGAGTCCACAGATGACCAACAAAGCAGGTGAAGGGGCTGGAGAACAGGCCTTATGAGGAACGCCTGAGAGAGCTGGGGGTGTTTATCCTGGAGAAGAAGAGGCTGAGGGGAGACCTCTGCGCTCTCTTCTACTACCTGAAAGGAGGTTGTAGAGAGGAGGGAGCTGGGCTCTTGTCCCAAGTGACAGGGGACAGGATGAGAGGGAATGGCCTCAGGTTCCACCAGGGGAGGTTTAGGCTGAACATTAGGAAAAAATTTTTCACAGAAAGAGTCATTGGGCACTGGAACTAGGGCTGCCCAGGGAGGGAGTTGATTCACCTTCATCAATGACCTGGATGAGGGCATTGAGGGTACCCTTAGCAAGTTTGCAGATGACACAAAGCTGGGTGGAAGTGTGGATCTGCTGGAGGGTAGGGAGACTTTGCAAAGGGACCTAAACAGGCTGGAGCGCTGGGCAGTGTCCAATGGTATGAGGTTTAACACGGCCAAATGGCGGGTCCTGCACTTGGGGCACAACAACCCTAAGCAGAGCTACAGACTGGGAGAAGCCTGGCTGGAAAACTGCCAGGAGGAGAGGGACCTGGGGGTGTTGGTCGACAGCTGACTGAACATGAGCCAGCAGTGTGCCCAGGTGGCCAAGAAGGCCAAGGGCATCCTGGCTTGGATCAGAAATGGTGTGACCAGCAGGTCCAGGGAGGTGATTCTCCCTCTGTATTCAGCACTGGTGAGGCCGCTCCTTGAATATTGTGTTCAGTTGTGGGCCCCTCAGCACAAGAAGGATGTTGAGGCTCTGGAGCAAGTCCAGAGAAGAGCAACGAGGCTGGTGAAGGGGCTGGAGAACAGGCCCTATGACGAGCGGCTGAGAGAGCTGGGGTTGTTTAGCCTAGAGAAGAGGAGGCTGAGAGGAGACCTCATTACTCTCTACAACTACCTGAAAGGTGGTTGTAGAGAGGAGGGAGCTGGGCTCTTCTCCCAAGTGACAGGGGACAGGACGAGAGGGAATGGCCTCAAGCTCCACCAGGGTAGGTTTAGGCTGGAGATTAGGAGGAGGTTTTTCACACAGAGGGTCATTGGGCATTGGAATAGGCTGCCCAGGGAGGTGGTTGATTCACCTTCCCTGGAGGTGTTTAAGGCACAGGTGGATGAGGTCTTGAGGGACATGGTTTAGTGTTAGATAGGAATGGTTGGACTAGAAGATCCGATGGGTCCCTTCCAACCTGGTTGTTCTGTGATTCCCTGGAGGTGTTTAAGGCACAGGTGCACGAGGTGCTGAGGGACATGGTTTAGTGATTGATGGGAATAGTTGGACTCAGTGATCCGGTGGGTCTCTTCCAATCTGGTGATTCTATGGTTCTATGAGTATCCCTCATACCTGGTCGCAATAATCCATGGCCTTTCCCATGGGTAGAAGTGGTCATGGCACATCCTTCTGGCATGGTAAGTAGGCTTGGCATAGGTAGGCAGCCCTGGTTATGTCAACATGCTTCCCAGTATTAGTCATCCACAGCCCTCTCAGAAAGACAGGAGCCTCTCTGCAGGCGCCACTCAGGGTCAACACACTTGCATACAGGCTTTCATTTGTGGCTCTGCCTCTTCAAACTTGGTATCCTGAGCCCTTTCAGTGCATTTTTCACATGAGTTCTTCTAAACCACAGTTATCCACAGTGTTTGAAGATGCATCTGGATGCTCTGTCCTCTCTTGGCCTCTCCTCATGTTCCCTGTGTTGTGTCACCAGAGTTTAGTGCAGGCAGTGAGAGATGTGGGTGAGATCCCTCTGCTTAACTGCACAGAGCTCCTCTCATGGATAATGCCTGGAAAGTAGATATTCCACAAATATCATCTACACTGGACCCCTTTACAGCTCACAATTACAGGGTGCTGGACCATCTCCTTTAAACTCTATATCACCTAAAATAGTTGGACCAGATGATCTGAGAAGTTCCTTCCCAACCTGATCTCCTGCAATACCCTACGATACCCTGGTTCCCCAGGGCTCAGTGCTGGGTCCAGCCCTGTTCAATGTCTTCATCAATGACCTGGATGAGGGCATTGAGTGTACCCATAGCAAGTTTGCAGATGACACAAAGCTGTGTGCAAGTGTTGATCTGCTGGAGGGTAGGGAGGCTCTGCAAAGGGACCTAAACAGGCTGGAGCGCTGGGCTGAGTCCAGTGGTACGAGGTTCAACACGGCCAAATGCCGGGTCCTGCACTTGGGGCACAACAACCCTATGCAGAGCTACAGACTGAGAGAAGCCTGTCTAGAAAGCTTCCAGGAGGAGAAGGACCTGGGGTGTTGGTCGACAGCCGACTGACCATGAGCCAGCAGTGTGCCCAGGTGGCCAAGAAGGCCAAGGGCATCCTGGCTTGGATCAGAAATGGTGTGACCAGCAGGTCCAGGGAGGTTCTTCTCCCTCTGTACTCAGCACTGGTGAGGCCACTCCTTGAATCCTGGGGTCAGTTCTGGGCCCCTCAGCACAAGAAGGATGTTGAGGCTCTGGAGTGAGTCCAGAGAAGAGTCACGAAGCTGGTGAAGGGGCTGGAGAACAGGCCCTATGAGGAGCATCTGAGAAAGCTGGGGTTGTTTAGCCTAGAGAAGAGGAGTCATAGAGGAGAACTCATTACTCTCTACCTGAAAGGAGGTTGTAGAGAGGAGGGAGCTGGGCTCTCCTCCCAAGTGGCAGGGGACAGGACAAGAGGGAATGGCCTCAAGGCCCACCAGGGGAGATTTAGGCTAGAGATTAGGAGGAGGTTTTTCACAGAGAGGGTCATTGGGCATTGGAATAGGCTGCCCAGGGAGGTGGTTGATTCACCTTCCGTGGAGGTGTTTAACGGACGGGTGGATAAGGTCCTGAGGGACATGGTTTAGTGTTTGATAGGAATGGTTGGACTCGATGATCCGATGGGTCTCTTCCAACTTGGTTGTTCTATGATTCTATGATTCTGTGATCTTTCTTCAGAGCCATGAACTCTGTGTAACCTGGGCCATTACTTCAGACAGCTCATCCTCATTAGTTTTTTTTGCAGCATCTCTTGCAGATCCCAACCCCACCCAGACCGTTCAAGATCTAAGGATCACTGACACTGGCGTAAATAGTTTGAAGCTGTCTTGGAAGAGGCTTTCAGGGGTAACTCAGTATAATATATCCTGGGAGCCGTTCAGTGGTAAGCACCCTGCTCACTTTGTGAGGTGTGGTATGAGGGAAGAGCACAAGGAACCCTGGAAAATAGGAGCTTGGCTCACTTCATTCCTTGTCGGCTGTGATTGGAGTAGATGGGAGCTGTAATGTCTACAGGAGCAGATTGAAGCCCTGTAACTGAGCCTGGTTTTAACTGCATCCTAGCTTGTATCAGAAATGGTGTCACCAGCAGGTCCAGGGAGGTTATTCTCCCTCTGGACTCAGCACTGGTGAGACTGCTCCTTGAATCCTGTGTTCAGTTCTGCCCCCTCACCACAAGAAGGATGTTGAGGTTGTAGTGAGGAGGGTAATGGCCTCTTCTCCAAGTGACAAGGAACAGGACAAGAGGGAAATGGCCTCAAGCTCTGCCAGGGGAGGTTCAGACTGAACATTAGGAAAAAAAATTTCACAGAAAGGGTCATTGAGCACTGGAACAAGCTACCAGGGAGGTTGTTGATTCACCTTCCCTGGAAGTGTTTAAGGGACAGGTGGACAAGGTGCAGAGGGACATGGGTTAGTGTTTGATAGGAATGGTTGGACTGGATGATCTGGTGGGTCTCTTCCAACCTGGTTGTTCTATGATTCTAATGAAGATACCTCTTGGATATAGGCATAATTGGGATTTGGGAAATCAGAGAAGCTGTTCCCTTCCAGCAGTGTATGGCCTTTGTGACCTGATCTCTCACTTGCTCATGCCTCGTTTACCCTGTACGGAAAATAAGCACATGACACACCATCCTGGTGAGGTCTCATAAGATCTCTGAGAAGGAATCTCACTTACTGCTGGAAAAATAATTGTTAATACAAATTACTGTGCCCTTTCTATGTTTTTGCATGGCTCTTCTTAGGTGGCTTGGAAACCTCCCAGGTGGTTGCAGCAGAGACAGTCTCCTTCACGATCCCCAAACTGAAGGGGAGCACCAGCTACACCATCCGCGTGTCTGCAGTCATCGGAGAACGCGAAGGAAGCCCCACGCTCCTCACAGCCAAAACCTGTGAGTATAGAACCCTTGGGTGAGGGCAAGAGCATCTTCACTGAAAGTGATCTCTTCTCAGGGGCTCTACAGCCTCAAGTTGCACCAAGTCAGGATTTTTGGATATTAAGAAAAAAATCTTTATTGAAGGAGTGGTGAAGCATTGGAAAAAGCTGCCCAGGGAAGTGGTGGAGTCCCCATTACTGGAGGGGTTCAAAAACCATGTAGAATTGGTGTGTAGGGTCATGATTCAGAAGCCACCACAATGCTGGGTTAACAGTTGGACTGGATGATCTTAGCTATCTTTTCCAGCCTTAACAATTCTATGATGGCAGGTGAGAATGGAAAAAGAGCGCTACCAGCTGTTAGACATCGTAATAATTCTCAGAGTGACAGAACAATCAGGTTGGAAGAGACCCACTGGATCATGGAGTCCAACCATTCCTATCAAACACTAAACCATGCCTCTCAGCTCCTCGTCCACCCATCCCTTAAACATCCCCAGGGAAGGTGAATCAACCATGTCCCTGGGCAGCCTCTGCCAGTGACCAATGACCCTTTCTGTGAAACATTTTTCATAATGCTCAACCTGAACCTCCCCTGGTGGAGCTTGAGGCCATTGCCCCTTGTCCTGTCCCCTTGGCACTTGGGAGAAGAGGTCACCTCCCTCCTCTCCACAACCTCCTTTCAGGTAGTTGTAGAGCGCAATGAGGTCTCCTCTCAGCCTCCTCTTCTCCAGGCTAAACAACCCCAGCTCTCTCAGCCATTCCTCATAAGGCCTGTTCTCCAGCGCCTTCCCCAGCTAAATGGCACTAAATGGGTCTCTAAGGGGCTCTAGAGGATTCCCAGGGTCCTAGAAGGGTACTAGAAGACCCACTTCTACCCATGGGAATAGCCTTGAAGTGCTGCTGGGACTCCTTCTCATCAGAAACATGGTCTTTAAGGAGGCAGAAGGTCTCCAAAGCTGTTTGAGGGCTAAGATGTGTTTCCTGGCACATGCACATTTGCTCCCTGGGGTAGATACCATCTGAGAGATTCACCAGCAGTTGGAGCTCTGGAAATGTGTAGCAGAGCTGTGTTTCATGCTCATCATTTCTGCCTGGACACTTGGCTTTTGATTTCAGTGGGGCCAGGATTTCAGCCTCCCAAAGGAGGCATCGTAGAATCACCAGGTTGGAAGAGACCCACCGGATCGAGTCCAACCATTCCTATCAAACGCTAAACCATGTCCCTCAGGACCTCGTCTACCCGTGCCTTAAACACCTCCAGGGAAGGGGAATCAACTACATCTTTATCCAGCTGAATCTCTGCTGTAGGACACCTGTGCTGAGATAAGGGAGTTTTCCTGTGGTTATTTATTCAGGAATTTGAATGATTAAAGGATCCAAGCCAGCTGACAGAAACCAAAGGAACCAATTCAGTTGTCACATCTCACATCCAGGGTCCACAGTTACATGGTGCAATTCAAAGGTGGCTCTAACATATGCTCTGTCCCTCCCCAGCACTTCTAGCGACTTGCAAAGCCCTTGTGCTGGGTGACCTGCCCCACCTCTTAGAATCATAGAACCATAGAATCACCAGGTTGGAAGAGACTCACTAGATCATCGAGTCCAACCATTCCTATCAAACACTAAACCATGTGCCTCAGGACCTCATCTACCCTGTGCCTTAAACCTTTCCAGGGAAGGTGACTCAACCACCTCCCTGGGCAGCCTATTCCAATGCCCAATGACCCTTTCCGTCAAAAACCTCCTCCTAATCTCCAGCCTAAATCTCCCCTGGTGGAGCTTGAGGCCATTCCCTCTTGTCCTGTCCCCTGACACTTGGGAGAAGAGCCCAGCTCCCTCCTCTCCACAACCTCCTTTCAGGCAGTTGTACAGAGCAATGAGGTCTCCACTCAGCCTCCTCTTCTCCAGGCTAAACACCCCCAGCTCTCTCAGACGCTCCTCATAGGGCCTGTTCTCCAACCCCTTCACAAGCTTCCTTGCTCTTCTCTGGACTCACTTCCTTTCAGCTCAGGCAAACTCTTAGGGTAGCGTCTACCTGCCCTAAACTTTGTCTCTTTCTTCTGTAACAGTGGATTTGCCCAAAGTGACTGAGTTCACAGTGCAGGAGGCTGCAGAGACCAGTGTTCTGCTGACTTGGATGACTGTTCCTGGAGCATCCACGTACCTGTTAACATGGCAATTGTCCTCAGGTAATGTTCTTTTGTTGGGGGGATGAAGGATGTCTTCTAATTTGGTCTCCTCCTCTGTGAGTCACTCCATCTTCCAGGGGGACATTGTAATAGAATCACAGAATGATTTGGATTGAAAGGGACCATAAAGATCATCCAGTTTCACCTCCTACCTCTGCCACGGGCAGGGACACTTTCAACTGGATCAGGTTGCTCAAAGCTTCATCCAACGTGGCCATGAGCACCTCCAGGGATGGGGCAGCCATGATTTCTCTGGGCAACCTGTGCCAGTGCCTCACCACCCTTACAGGAAAAGATTTCTTCCTAAGATCTTATCTAAATCTCCCCTCTTTGAGCTTAAAACTATTCCACCCCCCAAACTATCCCTGCATTCTGTGATCAAGAGCCCCTCTCCAGCTTTTCTAGTGCCCCTTTCACTACTGGAAGCTATTCCAAGTTCTCCCTGAAGCCTTCTCTTCAGGCTGAAAAACTCTCTCAGCCTCTCCTTGGATGGGAAGTGCTCCAGCTCTCTGATGATCTTTGTGTTCTCCTCTAACAGATCCAGATCTTTATGGACTTTGTGATCTCCTCTACCAGATCCATGTCCTTCCTGTGTTGAGGACTCCAGAACTGAACATAGGACTCCAGTTGGGGGTCTCACAGGAGAGGAATAGAGGGGCAGAATCCCCTTTCTCAACCTGCTGGTCTCACTACTTTGAATCATAGAATCATAGAATAACCAGGTTGGAAGAGACCCGTTGGATCATCGAGTCCAACCATTCCTATCAAACACTAAACCATGTCCCTCAGCGCTTTGTCCACCCGT
This sequence comes from Coccyzus lansbergi, assembly GCA_033558105.1. Lineage (NCBI taxonomy): Eukaryota > Metazoa > Chordata > Aves > Cuculiformes > Coccyzidae > Coccyzus > Coccyzus lansbergi. Next base: position 213,548 of record JAUMJK010000657.1, read on the forward strand.
ACCTTAAACACTTCCAGGGATGGTGAATCAACCACCTCCCTGGGCAGCATGTTTCAATGCCCAATGACCCTTTCCGTGAAAAACTTTCTCCTAATGTCTAGCCTAAATCTCCCCTGGTGGATCTTGAGGCCATTCCCTCTTGTCCTGTCCCCTGTCCCTTGGGAGAAGAGCCCAGCTCCCTCCTCTCTACAACCTCCTTTCAGGTACTTGTAGAGAGTAATGAGGTCTCCTCTCAGCCTCCTCTTCTCCAGGATAAACAACCCCAGCTCTCTCAGCCGTTCCTCATAGGGCCTATTCTCCAGCCCCTTCACCAGCTTTGTGGCTCTTCTCTGGACTGGCTCCAGAGCCTCAACATCCTTCTTGTGCTGAGGGGCCCACAACTGCACACAGTATTCAAGGAGAGGCCTCACCAGTGCCGAGTCCAGAGGGAGAAGAACCTCCCTGGACCTGCTGGTCACACCAATGGATGCAGCAAGTGCACATTGCCAGCTCATGTTGAGTTTCTCATCAACAAGCACCCCAAGACCTTCTCAATCCATTCTCCACCCAACCTATATTTGTTCTTGGAATTGCCCCTACCCAGGTTTATGACCTTGCACTTGGCCTTACTGAACTTCATGAGGTTCTCACAGGCCAGCTTGGCCAGGTCCATCAGTGTCACTTCTCTAGAGTCACTGCGTGTCATAGAATTGTAGAATAGATTGGTCTGGAAGGGATCTTAAAGATCATCCAGTTCCTACCCCTTTGCCATGGGCTGGGACATCCCACTAGATCAGGTTACCCAAGACCCCATCCAACCTGGCCTTGAACACTTCTAGGGATGGGGAATCCACAACCTCCCTGGGTAACCTGTTCCAGTGTCTCACCACTCTCATGGTGAAGAAATTCTTCTTAATGTTTAGCCTAAATCTGCCCTTCTCCAGCTTATATCTGTTGCCCCTTGTCCTATCACCTCAGGTTTTTATGAATAGTCCCTCTCCAGCTTGTAGCTCCTTCCAGGTACTGGAAGGTCACTATAAGATCTCCTTGGAGTCTTCTGTTCTCCAAGCTGAACAATCCCAACTCTCTCAGCCTGTCCTCACAGGAAAGGGGCTCCAACCCTGGATCATCTTTGTAGCCTCCCTCTGGACCTGTTCTAACAGCTCCATCTCTTTCTTGCTTTGAGGATTCCAGAACTGGACATAGGACTCCAGGTGAGGTCTCACAAGAGCGGAATAGAGGGGCAGAATCTCCTCCCTCACCCTGCTGGCCACGTTCTTTGGATGCAACCCAGGATACAGTTGGCCTTGTGGGCTGCAACGACACATTACTTGCTCATGTTGAGCTTCTCATCAGCCAGCACCCCCAAATCCTTTTCTACAGGGCTACTGTCAGTTGCAGTGAACCTAAAAAGGGTTGGTTTTGTCATCCACCCAACATTAATTCTTGTTTGACCGCTTTTCTCTATAGTAAATAGCTTTTAAAACTTTCTTACTACTTGCTTGCACTTTCTAGTGTGCATTTTCTTTTCCAATTAATTTGGCCTTATGGGGTTTGCCCTTTCAAAGCAGCAGCTATATTATTTTTTCCTGCAGTGGGCTTAAACCTCCTTGAATATAGCAACTTTCCTGTCATTGTTGCCTGAGCCACCACCTTTTTCTTGCCAGGGATCAGTTCATCTTAGCAAGTCAATAACGAAAACACATCTGACACAATTCCCCTGCACTCCCTGCAGTGCTTTTTGAGTTACCAGGTCATCAGCTTTAATTTTGTTTAATCCCAGGGACATTTTTGGTGTTGGCAGCTTAAGACTCTCAGCGTGTGTCGCTCAGGATGAAGTCTCCTGTGGTAGCATCACTTTTTTTGCTCTACATTTTATGCTAAGTGATTAGGGGATTGAACGTTCGGTTCTCTGGGGTGATTTAAGTGATCTAATGCAACTGTTCCCTTCCTGTGCCTCGCTGTTAAAATATCGACCCATAAGTACTCAAAAATCATTGGTTTCAGAGTTGTCAGGGGCTCAGAAATGGATAATGCCATGTCTGACAGCCCCCTCTGTGCCCTCGCTCCCTCAATCCTTCTGAAGTAGGTTTATAACTATTGATTTCACATTCCAATCTTGCCACCACATTTCAATAGCGCCAACGAGATCGAATTTCACTTGTAAGTGAGTAATTCCAGTTTCTCGTGTTTTAATTATCCCGGCTGCCAGCTCTGCTCTATGAAAGCAATTAAGAATTTTGACCTTATTTTGGTCTCTTCGTGCCTTGATAAATTTTCTTCTCTATAACTTGATTTCTTCTACATGAGTACTTGTTTGTTATCCATTTCCCTTGTCCCCCTTTTAAGCTCATTTAATGTTCTCCTCCCTGCAAACTGACTCTAGCCAGCTTGCCCTATAAAAGATTGGATCCCCTTCTATGCACCTTGACGTCATCCCAGTTGTAGAACTTCTCAGTTCAGTGTGTCCGCAGGGCTCCAGCAGCAGCTAGACTTTCCTTCCTAAGTGATAGGAAGGACCTTGGAGAAGTTGGTGAAATACTGACACAGGTTGCCTGGGGTGGTAGTGGAGGCCCCATCCTGAGAAGCACTCAAGGTGAGGTTGTTTGGGGCGCTGAGCATCCAGATAAGTTCAAGATTTCACTGCTTCTGCAGGGAAGTTGGACAAGAACAGGACTTGAACAGGCTGCCCAGGGAGGGGGTTGAGTCACCTTGCCTGGAGGTGTTTAATGGACGGGTGGACGAGGCACTGAGGGATATGGTTTAGTATTTGATAGGAATGGTTGGACTCGATGATCCGGTGGGTCTTTTCCAACCTGGTGATTCTGTGATTCTAGATGACCTGTAAAAGCCCCTTCCAACCCAAAGCATTCTATGATTCTACATTCAGCTGGATATTGCCCTCTTCTCTCTTCTTTCAACCTTCTCTTGACTGTTCTTGGAGCACCAAAGTCATGGTTTTCTAATCCACTTAGAATTATAGAATCATAGAATCACCAGGTTGGAAAAGACCCATTGGATCATCGAGTCCTATCAAATACTATTTGCAGCTTAAGCCTCACAGTCTCTTGTCCTTTGCAAAAAAAATGTCTTCTTTTCCCTGCCCAAGGTTGGGAGGGTTGGAACTGGATGATCCTCAAGGTTCCCTCCAACCCAAACCATTCTATGATTCATACTTCATAGAAAATTGTCCCCAGCAGAGACCATCTTCCTTCTCCAATCATAGAATCATAGAACAACCAGGTTGGAAGAGACTCACCAGATCATCGAGTCCAACCATTCCTATCAAACACTAAACCATGTCCCTCAGCACCTCATCTACCCGTGCCTTAAACACCTCCAGGGAAGGGGAATCAACTACCTCCCTGGGCAACCTGTTCCAATGCCCAATGACCCTTTCCGGGAAAAACTTCCTCCTAATCTCTAGCCTAAATCTCCCCTGGTGGAGCTTGAGGCCATTCCCTCTTGTCCTATCCCCTGTCACCTGGGAGAAGAGCCCAGCTCCCTCCCCTCCACAACCTCCTTTCAGGTAGTTGTGGAGAGCAATGAGGTCTCCTCTCAGCCTCCTCTTCTCCAGGCTAAACACTCCCAGCTCTCTCAGCCATTCCTCATAAGGCCTGTTCTCCAACCCCTTCACTAGCTTCGTTGCTCTTCTCTGCACTCGCTCCAGAGCCTCATCATACTTCTTGTGGTGAGGGCCTAGAACTGAACATAAAACCAATTAATTTCATATTAAATACTCGTTGCAAGACAGTATTATCCTTCCAGACTTTTTCCTCTGCTTGCTCACTAGCCTTGTGCTGGGCATCCCTGCCTGGGAATGATCCAGGTCCTCCTTGTGTTTCATACTGTCAATCTCTTCAGCAAGGTAGGATGGTATCTAACCCAAGTATTGTTATTTTTACTTCCCTTCTCAAAAGGTGAGAGTGGGCAGAAGAGTTTGGATCAACCTTCCTTCCAAAATATTTTGGGAGGAGCAATTGAGAGCATTTAATGATAATGAAATGGATTATTTATACCAATTTGATAGGAATGGTTGGACTCGATGATCCAATGCGTCTCTTCCAACCTGGTTTTTCTATGATTCTATGATTCAGTTCCATTTCATTCCATAGAAATAAGGTTTTAAAATGTGTTTTAAAGGGAAACTTCTCTTACCAAATGAAAAGGTCCTGCCCTTGGGTCAGGGCAATCCCAAACATGATTGCAGACTGGGCAGAGGATGGTTTGAGGGCAGCCCTGAGGAGAAGGACTTGGGATTGTTAGTGGGTGAGATGCTCCCCGTGAGCCAGCAGTGCGTGCTCACAGCCAAGAAAGACAACCAGATCCTGGGACCAGCAGGGCAAGGGAGGGGATTCTCCACTCTGGTGAGACCCCACCTGGAGACCTAAGTTCTGGAGTTGTCAGCACAGGAAGAACATGGAACCATTGGAATGAGACCAGAGGATATCACAAAGATAATCAGAGGGCTGGAGAAGCTTCCATCCGAGGACAGGCTGAGAGAGTTGGGGTTGTTCAACATGGAGAAGAGAAGGCTCTGGGGAGATCTTAGAGCAGCCTTCCAGTTAAGGTTGGGCTTTTCACAGAATCCCTAGACTGGAAAAGACCCATTGGATAATTGAGTCTAACCATTCCTACCAAACACTAAACCAGGTCCCTGGACACCTCATCTGTTCATCTTTTAAACACCTCCAGGGAAGGTGAGTCAACCACCTCCCTGGGCAGCCTGCTCTAGTGCCCAACGACCCTTTCCATGATTTTTTTTTCCTGATGTCAAGCTTAAATCTCCCCTGGTGGATCTTGAGGACATTCCATCTTGTCACCTGTCACTTTGGAGAAGAGGCCAGCTCCCTCCTTTCTACAACCTCCTTTCAGGTAGTTGTAGAGAGTAATAATCATAAAATCTTTTGACCAGGGAGTGCAGGGATAGGATGAGGGAAAATTATTTTAATCTGAAAGAGGGGAGATTTAGTTTAGATGTCAGGAAGAAATGGGGTTTCTTATGAGGGTGGTGAGGCACTGGCACAGGTTGCCTCTCTAAACACTTAAATTCCCACTTTCTTTTCCTGTCCATGCACCCAAGAGGTCTGCTATCAGATACAAACAACCTTAGTTCATCTGATTTAGGACCTGACCAGGGCAGTTTGCAAATGCATCTTATCAAGAGCACTCTACACTGAAGCCCTGGGCTCATCTTGTCCCCAAACTCCTGTTTCTCTGGCTTCCATTCAATGAATGTTTCTTCCTTTTTCACAGCTTCTGATGTTTCCCAGGAAATGTTACCAGCAACTTCTAGATCATATCGAGTGACGGGACTGAGCTCAAAAAAAAAGTATTTGTTTTCTATAAGACCAATCTTTGGAGACACAGAGGGACCAGAGACGACGTTCCTTGGGCAAACAGGTATGAAGACTGGAGTCTTCTTTTTCAGATTTACCTAGACAGCTGCCACTGAGGCTAATTTCTTGGCTTCTCTGCTCTTCTGATATTTTGCTAGATAGTGGCATCATAACTAAAAACGGTTTAATAAGCTCCTTTTTCTTTGCCTCTTACAGTGGGACCTCAGAGAGATTCACCTCCATCAGTCACTCCAGTGACTTCTGCAAGATTGGATATGATGAAATCCCCGTCCTTATCGCCTAGCAATGTGGGGACCACTCCTCGTCCTCTGGCAGCCACCACAAATCTACCACCAATGCCAGAGACTCCACGATCGACCACTGTAGAGTCTGCACAAGGGACAACTCGCCCTGGGCCAAGTGAGTGTGTATCCACATGTGATTTGCAGTGCTACAGACTAAGAGAAGCCTGGCTGGAGAGCTGCCTGGAGGAGAAGGACCTGGGGGTGTTGGTTGACAGTGACTGACCACGAGCCAGCAGTGTGCCCAGGTGGCCAAGAAGGCCAATGGCATCGTGGCTTGGATCAGAAATGGTGTGACCAGCAGGGCCAGGGAGGTTATTCTCCCTCTGGGCTCAGCACTGGTGAGACTGCTCCTCGAATCCTGGGGTCAGTTCTGGGCCCCTCCCCACAAGAAGGATGTTGAGGCTTCGGAGTGAGTCCAGAGAAGAGCCACAAAGCTGGGGAAGGGACTGGAGAACAGACCTTGTGAGGAACAGCTGAGAGAGCTTGGGGGTGTTTAGCCTAGAGAAGAGGAGGCTGAGAAGAGACCTCATTGCTCTCTGTGAGGGGAGATTGTAGAGAGGATTGAGCTGGGCTCTTCTCCCAAGTGACAGGGAACAGGACAAGAGGAAATAGCCTCAAGCTCTGCCAGAGGAGATTTAGGTTGGACATTAGGAAAAAATATTTCACAGAAAGGGTCATTGGACATTGGAATAGGCTGCCCAGGGAGGTGGTTGAGTCCACTTCCCTGGAGGTGTTTAAGGCACAGGTGGATGAGGTGCTGAGGGACATGGTTTACTGATTGATTGGAATGGTTGGACTCGATGATCCAGTGGGTCTCTTCCAACCTGGTTATTCTATGATTCTATGATTTGATGACCATGTAGCAGAAGGTCGAAACCACCATGGACCGTGGTCTTCTGTAATCTCAGGAGCCAAAACTAGTCTCTATTCATGGAGTAGTGGGAGCAGACAATGTCAGGGAGAGGAAGACACAAACAACATAAAAAAACAGTGAAGTTCTCAGCACTGCCCTGTGGGGTGAAGGTGCCTCTTTCCTACTCCTTGACACTTGGCATCACAAGAGGTGTTTGGGTTTCTTTTGTTGCTCTGAACACAAACAGGCTGAGGGAGTTGGGGTTGTTCAACCTGCAGAAGGGAAGGCTCCAGGGAGATCTTACAAGGGGTCTACAGGAAAGCTGGGAGGGACTCTTTATCAGGGGTTGCAGGGATAGGATGACATGTGAATAGATGTAAGATGAGGGAGAATTAGCTAAGATCTTAGGAAGAAATTTTTTTCCTCTGAGGGTAGTGAGGCACTGGCACAGGTTACCGCCCAGGGAAGTCGTGGCTGCCCCATCCCTGGTGGTGTTCAAGGTCAGGTTGAATGGTGCCTCAAGCAGTCTAGTCTGGTGGGAGGTGTCCTTGTCCGTGACAGAAGGATTGGAATGGGATGGTCTTTCAAGACCCTTCCAACCTAAACCATTCTATGATTCAATGAAACACGTTCATGCTTCAGAACCCAACAGGTTACAGAGATCTCTTCCCTCTGCAGTCTGTGGCAAGTTCAAAGCAGATATTGGATTCCTGGTGGACGAGTCCTCAAGTATTGGCCAGAGCAATTTCAACAAAGTGAAGGATTTCCTCTTCCGGATCGTTTCCTATTTCCCTAAGATTGGGCCTGAAGGAATACAGGCAAGATTTCTTTATTGTATTTCTTGAAGGTGTTTTCCTTCCAAGTGTTTGCTTTTTGCTCACCTCTGTGAGAACACTCTGCTCGTTCACATGTTGTGGATCAAAAAGACAAATGCTCTGCCTTTACGTCTATGTATCCAACAAAGATGTGATGATGCCTTCTAAATGTCATTTTACTTATTTGGATTTATTTCCATTTCTTGGTTAGTTTTCCAAGTCTGAATCAGGAATCAATCAGACTCCGACCTACAGAAATTTTGTCTGGGTTATGCAGCCCGAGATTGTCACATCCGTGTCTCACTCTCAGACCTTGTTTCTGCCCACTTTGAGATGGCTCCTTCAATCCTGGGGTCAGTTCTGGGCCCCTCACCACAAGAAGGATGTTGAGGTTCTGGAGCAAATGCAGAGAAGAGCAACGAAGCTAGTGAAGGGGCTGGAGAACAGGCCTTATGAGGAGCAGCTGAGAGAGCTGAGGGTGTTTATCCTGGAGAAGAGGAGGCTGAGGGGAGACCTCATTACTCTCTACAACTCCCTGAAAGGAGGTTATAGAGAGGAGGGAGCTGGGTTCTTCTCCCAAGTGCCAGGGGACAGGACAAGGGGCAATGGCCTCAAGCTCCACCAGGGGAGGTTTAGGCTGAAGATTAGGGAAAAAAATTCATGGAAAGGTCAACAGGCTGCCCAGGTAGGTGGTTGAGTCACCTCAGGAGGTTGTGGGGAGGAGGGAGCTGGGCTCTTCTCCCAAGTGACAGGGGACAGGACAAGAGGGAATGGCCTCAAGCTCCACCAGGGGAGATTTAGGCTGGAGGTTAGGAGGAAGTTTTTTGCACAGAGGGTCATTGGGCATTGCAATAGGCTGCCCAGGGAGGTGGTCGATTCACCTTCCCTGGAGGTGTTTAAGGGACAGTAGATGAGGTCCTGAGGGACATGGTTTAGCGTTTGATAGGAATGGTTGGACTCGTTAATCCTATGGGTCTTTTCCAACCTACTGATTCTATGATTCTATGAGCCCTTAATATTTTTTAACCCTCTTTTCTTTGACAGGTTGCTGTTGCTCAGTATAGCGAGGAGCCCAGGGTAACCTTCTACTTCAACCGCCACCGTGACCGCAACAGTGTCCTGAAAGCCATCAAAGGACTGAGCTATGCTGGAGGCAACACAAAAACTGGTGTGTATGGGAGAGCTGCACTCGTTGGGTAGACCTTCTGGCCCAAGATAGAGGCTGAAGGCCAGGGAACGTGTTGGTCTGAGTGTTTTGAACCCATGGTTAGAAAGTTATGACCCAGAATTCTTTAAAATTTTAGAAGAGAGGATTTAATTTCAAGTCTTATGAGGAGTGTCTGAAGGAAATAGGATTTTTTAGCCTGGAGGAGAGGAGACTGAGGGGAAACCTCATTGCTAGAACTATTAGAAAGCAGGTTGGAGCAAGGTGGTTGCTGGTCTCTTCTCCCAAGTCACAAGGGATAGGATGAGGGGAAACAGCCTCAAGTTGCGCCAGGTGAGGTTGTGATGGAAACGTCCTGATCTTATGACCCTGGAGTTCTCTGGATTCCTACACACTGGTAGGGGTCGCATTCCACTGACAAAACCTCCATAAAAAGAAGGAGCAGAGGCAAAGTCACCTAAGAATTTGTAATCAGAGCAGTTTCACACCTGCTTTTCCTAACCACTCCTACTGAAATTCTTGTAGATTGACCAGCCCTATTTTTGAGGCTCCTGATGAATACCACTGAGATATATGTCTTTAATTAAGAGAGATGGCTCTGTCAAGGCCTGCCTTTATGTTGACTAATGGCAAGACATTAATTGGGCCATCTGAAATTAGTAAAGTTAGTCTTAACTACCTTCAATTCAATATTACTGCTTGTGTACCCTTAAAGAAACAAGTGTGCTCTACTGTCCAACTGGGAATGAGTAGGTGGAAAGTATTGTCTGTCTCTGAGCTTTTTAACCACATAGGACACGAGTGTCTGAACTTCAGAGATGTGAAGCTAGTGAAGAGCTGTGCTGTTTGTACAACAGAGAGGAGCAAAGGATATTTTATGATGACACACCTTGAAAATAGGACAAGGCACATTGTTTTATGGGTAGGGTATCAAGACATAAACTATTAGAATGCTGATTAAAATGTGGATGCAGTGGGCAATAAGGACACTTCAGCATCCACTGTCCTTACGTAATGTTTACAGGCTTTGCCTCCAAGCCAAGTATAAAATAATTCCATCAAGTGGAATTTTCCCTCTGTAGTCATAGAATCATAGAACAACCAGGTTGGAAGGGACCCATCGGATCTTCTAGTCCAACCATTCCTATCAAACACTAAACCATGTCCCTCAAGACCTCATCCACCCGTGCCTTAAACACCTCCAGGGAAGGTGAATCAACCACCTCTCTGGGCAGCCTATTCCAATGCCCAATGACCCTTTCTGTGAAAAACTTCCTCTTAATCTCTAGCCTAAATGTCCCCTGGCAGAGCTTGAGTCCATTCCCTCTTGTCCTGTCCCCTGTCCCTTGGGAGAAGAGCCCAGCTCCCTCCTCTCCAGAACCTCCCTTCAGGTAGTTGTAGAGAGTAATGAGGTCTCCTCTCCGCCTCCTCTTCTCCGGGATAAACAACCCCAGCTCTCTCAGCCGTCCCTCATAGGTTCTGTTCTCCAGCCCCATCACCAGCCGTGTTGCTCTTCTCTGGACTGGCTCCAGAGCCTCAACATCCTTCTTGTGCTGAGGGGCCCAGAACTGGACACAGTATTCAAGGAGCAGCCTCACCAGTGCTGAGTCCAGAGGGAGAATCACCTCCCTGGACCTGCTGGTCACACCATTAGTTGGCACTGGTGAGACCGCTCCTCGAATCCCGGGGTCAGTTCTGGGCTTCTCAGCACAAGAAGGATGTTGAGGCTCTGGAGCGAGTCCAGAGAAGAGCTACAAACTGGGGAAGGGGCTGGAGAACAGGCCTTATGAGGAACGGCCGAGAGAGCTGGGGGTGTTTATCCTGGAGAAGAGGAGGCTGAGGGGAGACCTCATTGCTCTCTACAACTACCTGAAAGGATGTTGTGGAGAGGAGGGAGCTGGGCTCTTCTCCCAAGTGACAGGGGACAGGACGATTCTGTTTCTGATACAACATGTCAATCATCTGCCTCCGTGTTTGCCTAGGCCGTGGTATAACCTACATGCTAAAGGAGGTATTTCAGTCCTCCAAAGGGATGAGACCAGATTTCCTTCATGTCCTGGTGCTCATGACTGATGGGAGATCCCAGGATGATGTGTTGCCACCAGCCAGAATACTCCATGCTTTGGGTAAGAGTTGCCCTGTTGTCTGAGGCCTTGGTTCTCCATGAATTTCCAGGAGGTTGAAGGTGGTAAATGGTGATATAGGTGTTTTGAGTGTGGTGTTGGCTTTCTTCACTCTTTTATCCTTCAATCTTTTTGTTCCTATCTTGAGTGCCTTGGTTTGCTATAACTCATTCATGCTGCTCCAGGTGAGTGCTCTCCTGGCTACTGGAGTACCTACACCTAGGAGTTATTAACAGCAAGATTATGTTGAGGTGGTTGGAAACTCTGATCTCAAACTTTTTTTGCTTTCTTTGACCGAGTGATGTGTTTCAGGGATCCGAGTAATTGCTGTGGGTGTCGCAGGAGCTGACCCCTTTGAGCTCAACAGCATCTTGATGCAACAGAACCTGCAGAACGTCTTCTACGTCAGCACATTCGACGACTTCCCTCAGATTCTCAGAGAGCTAATAGAAGTCATTTGTTCTGGCCCTCAACCTTCAGGGACCCAGGTCCCACCTGGGGAGGTGAGCAACTTCGTAGACCTTTGAATACCTTGAATATGCTTGAATGCTTTGAACACCTCCCTAGAAGTGTTCAAGGCCAGGTTGGATGGGGCCTTGGGCAGCCTGATCTAGTGGGATGTCCCTGCCCATGGCAGGGGGGTTGGAACTGGATGATCTTTAAGGTCCCTTCCAACCCAAACTATTCTATGATTCTATGAATACAAACCGGCTTGCTTGGCGCAGGTCATTCCCAAGGGTGATCATCCCTGAGCCAAATTCCAAAGAAAAGTTGGAACAGATTTAAGATGCTGGGTCCAATCCTGACCTGATTGTCCAACCCTGGAGATAAGGAACAAAATCTTTGAAATCAAAGGACTGGAAATGGGGAAGCCAGAATACAACTTTGAAAGTTTTGTTCTGTAGGGTCCCTGCCAGGGAAAGCACTTGAATGTGATCTCGTGTGCAGCCCCTTTACAGCAGTGACACTTTATGGTTGCTTCAATGAAAGGGTTGGTGAATGCAGCAACTTCTTGAGTCTTGTTCACAGAATCATAGAATCACCAGGTTGGAAGAGACCCACTGGATCATCGAGTCCAACCATTCCTATCAAACACTAAACCATGTTCCTCAGCACCTCGTCCACCTGTCCCTTAAACACCTCCACGGAAGGTGACTCAATCCCCTCCCTGGGCAGCCTGTTCCAATGCCCAGTGAAACTTTCTGTTAAATTTTTTTTCCTAATGTTCAGCCTAAACCTCCCCTGGTAGAGCTTGAGGCCATTCCCTCTCATTCTGTCCCCTGTCCCTTGGGAGTAGAGCCCAACTCCCTCATCTCCACAACCTCCTTTCAGGTAGTTGTATAAAGCAACGAGGTTGAGGTGTGGTTTTTGTCTTCTGGTCTCAAAGCCTGGAAGCTCACTAAGCTAAGCCCAACGCTGTTCTGTAGGTCACCAGACATGAAGCTGACAAGCAATTGCCATTTGATGACACGGAGAGCAAGCCACACGTCCCTGCTCCATCATCGGGTGAGCGACACAGCCAAAAAGAAGAGGAAACTTGTGGACCCTGGTGTCTAAAGGTGAGAATTAGAATCACAGAATCATTTAGATTGGGAAAGACCCTTAAGATCATCAAATCCAACCAACTGGCCAATTGCATTGGCACTACCCTGAAGTCTTGCAGGTATCTAACCAAGATTATTTAAAGTCTCTCTTAACTAAAAAGAAGACCTGAACTGTAGTTGTGACATAGGCCAAGGCTTCTTGGGGCATCAATGTGATCCCTGACTGCATTTTGTTCTCACACAACTCTGTGTTCTCCGTACTGTTCTCCCAGTTTCATGCAAACTGGAGACAAAACGAATAGAATCACAGAATCGCCCAGAATGACCTGAGTTACCGGGGATCCACAAGGATCATCAAGTCCAACTCTTATCCCTGCATAGGACAACCTCAAAATTTACAGCATATGTCTCAGTGCATTGTCCAAATGCTTCTTAAATATATTCAGGCTTAGCACAATGACTGCTTCCCTGGGGAGCTTTTCCAGTGCTCCACTACCCTCTGGATGAAGAACCTGTTCCTAATATTTAACCTAAACCTCCCCTGGTGCATCTTCCTGCCATTCCCTTTGGTCCTATCCGTTTTTCTGTCATTCCCTTGGGTCCTAATGCATGACCTCCAAGGGACTTTAAGTCATCTAAGATCATGAACAGTTCTCCTGGGTGGTCAACTTTTCTTCGTTTTTTTTTTTTTTTCTTTTTTTTTTTTTGCATTAGCCAACGACTGTGCCAGGCTGTGTTTCATAGAATCATAGAACAACCAGGTTGGAAGAGATCCATCGGATCATTGAGTCCAACCATTCCTATCAAACACTAAACCATGTCCCTCAGGACCTCATCTACCTGTGCCTTAAACACCTCCAGGGAAGGTGAATGAACCACCTTCCTGGGCAGCCTATTCCAATGCCCAATGACCCTCTGTGTGAAAAACTTCCTCTTAATCTCCAGCCTAAATGGTCACTCTGGTTTGAGTTTATTTGCCATCCTTTGGTGGATAATAATTTCCTGATCATTTGTACCATTTTCCTTTTAAGAGCTTCAGGGGCTCACCAGCTCATGGAGGGTATGACCCATTCAGCTTTGCTACAAAGGGAGAAAAAGGAGAGAGGGTGAGTCTACCAGCATGAACCATCTACTCAGTTAATTAACATGCAACTAACTTACAGAATCATAGAATTATAGAATGGTGCGCGTTGGAAGGCACCTTAAAGGTCATCTAGTTCCACTGCCCTGCCATGGGCAGGGACACCTCCCACTGGATCCAATTATTAGAACCAAGGAAGAGATCTAGATCTTCAGATTTTTTTTTTTTGGTTGGTGTTTTGATATCTCCTGCTCAATGCTGGCTTTGAAAATCATGCAAAAAAGAACTTATGTGTTTGTGTGTGCGCTGGCAAGTGGGGATTCCTTCAGGTGCTACATAAAACTGATGCTGTGTGAAGCTTTTTGGGGTTGCAGGTCTGGAGACAGAGAATAGAATCATAGAATCACCAGGTTGGAAGACACCCACCAAATCATCAAGTCTAACCATTCCCACCGATTCCAACCATTCCCAATCATGTTCCTAGAGTCTAATGGGGCTCAGCAGCAGTTACCTACCTGCAAGACACAAAAAGCACAACTTTGACTTTGGCTCACCTCGGAACTCAGGTCTTTCCTTCTGTGAACTCACACTCACTACATGTACTGGTTTTCCCAGTGAATTATTAGTTTTCTTCACAGCCAATACCACATACAACAAAAATATGACAAAAGTGGATCCTCTTAGGTTAAAAGTTTCTTGTCCATAATTTTTTATATAACTTAATTGGAACTTTCCGTATGATCAGATGGGGATTGTACATAGCATTAATGCTACCATAGAACAACCAGGTTGGAAAAGACCCATCGGATCATTGAGTCCAACCATTCCTATCCTAAACCATGTCCCTCGGGACCTCATCCACCTGTCCCTTAAACACCTCCAGGGAAGGTGAATCAACCACCTCCCTGGGCAGCCTGTTCCAATGCCCAATCACCCTTTCCAAGAAAAACTTCCTCCTAATGTCTAGCCTAAACCTCCCCAGGCGGAGCTAGAGGCCATTCCCTCTTGTCCTGTCCCCTGTCCCTTGGGAGAAAAGCTCAGCTCCCTCCTCTCTACAACCTCCCTTCAGGTAGTTGTAGAGAGTAATGAGGTCTCCTCTCAGCCTACTCTTCTCTAGGCTCAACACCCCCAGCTCTCTCAGCCGCTCCTTATAGGACCTGTTCTCCAGCCCCTTCACCAGCTTCATTGCCCTAGAATAGATACTGTAATAAGCTGAGGATGTTACTTTCAGCTCATCTGTGGATGTTTTACGGTTCAGACTCTGGAAAAAACACATATTATTTGACAGAATTCTTACATAAGTTTTTGTCATTTATGCTATAATCCTCTGGCCTCCTTGGAAATTGCTGCCTAACAAGACTGTCGTATGCTGGCTGCTGCCGTGGAGACAGCAGGGATATGCTTTGGCCTCCTTTCTTTGTGGAATACCTCCAGCAAAGAGTTTCAAAACTATATCTTATTTTGTCTCAAGGGAGGAATCCTAAACACCATTCCAGCAATGCTGTTTTAATGCCAGTCATCTTGAGTTCAACTAGCAGTTAAAAATCAGACCATATCTTTTTCTCCTTATAATTCAAATTCTCCTCCAACCCAGGAGGAGGAGAATAACCTACATGCTGTTGTTTTCCATGTGTCTAGGGTCTACCTGGGAAGGACGGCATTCCTGGGCTGCCGGGCAGACCGGGGCAGACAGGTCCTCCTGGTCCTCCTGGACTCGTGGTATGTATTTGCTTTAACAAACTTTACGTCATGGTTTAACCCCAACCAGCAACTAGGACCACACAGCTGCTCTCTCACTCCCACCTCAGTGGGATGGAGAAGAGAATCGGGAAGTATAGCAGAACTCACGGGTTGAGATAAAGACAGTTTAATAGGACAACAAAGGAAGAAAGAATAATAGTGATGATGATGATATATAAAAACAAGTGATGCACAACACAGTTGCTCACTACCTGATGACTCAATTGATCGCAGACCCGACACTGAGTGGCGATCATGGATCAGTGAGTTCTGGCCACTGGTGAACTACCCATTTACATGCTGAGCATGATCATAGAATCACAGAACAACCAGGTTGGAAGAGACCCATCGGATCATCGAGTCCAACCATTCCTATCAAACACTAAACCATGTCCCTCAGCACCTTGTCCACCCGTCCCTTAAACACCTCCAGGGAAGGTGAATCAACCACTTCCCTGGGCAGCCTGTTCCAATGCCCAATGACCCTTGCTGTGAAAAACGTTTTCCTAATGTCCAACCTAAATCTCCTCTGGCAGAGCTTGAGGCCATTCCCTCTTGTCCTGTCCCCTGTCCCTTGGGAGAAGAGCCCAGCTCCCTCCTCTCCACAACCTCCTTTCAGGTAGATGGAGAGAGCAATGAGGTCTCCCCTGAGCCTCCTCTTCTCTAGGATAAACACCCCCAACTCTTTCAGATACTCCTCAGAGGACCTGTTCTCCAGCCCCTTCACCAGCCTCATCGCTCTTCTCTGGACTTGCTCCAGAGCCTCAACATCCTTCTTGTGGTGAGGGGCCCAGAACTGGACACAGTATTCAACAAGTGGCCTCACCAGTGCTGAGTCCAGAGGGAGAATCACCTCGCTGGACCTGCTGGTCACACTATTTCTGATACAAGCCTGTTTGCATGCATTTAAAACATAAAACGACCAGTTGTGGTCAGATTCTAGGAGAAGTCGTCCTGTCCATCCTCCAGCCTACATTCTTCCTCTGTTCTTCCATCCCCCTGAGCTGTCTGTATAGCTATAGATTAGGGAGTCGATTCTCCTGAAATCCAACCCTCCTTTTATACTCTAGGGTTAATTTTCTTCTGTACCAGTAAGCAGAGCTTATGTCCTGGCTGTGTGTTTTCTGGTACCTCTACAAAAGAGTTGCTTCAAGCAGGTGCTTTGGGTTTTCAGTGCAGGGAAGGGGATGTTTGGTTCTAAAATTGCTTGTGGTGATCATGAAATTGCCTCTAAGTCGTGGAAATACCGATCTGCACATGGACCTCCCAATGCAACTCAATGTGTGTCCTCTTCCCCTTGTGTGCAGGGTGAACCAGGCTATGTCCTGGGAGGAGTGGAGGTGATTCCTGGCCAAAATGGGCAACCTGGTCCCCCTGTGAGTATCATCCTCCAGGTCGGATGGACCTTTCAGCCTCTCAAAGGCTGGTAGAGAAGTGAGGGGAGCTGGGAGAAACATCATGCCCTCCCTCCCCTGGTTTTCTTTGTTGTAGGGACCAAAAGGGCAGGCAGGTGCTCCTGGAGCAGCAGGACCACCGGGTTTACCAGGGCCACGGGGGCCACCAGGGATCTCCATCAAGGTATGCAAAGTTGTTTGCAGCTCTGTGATGTGCTTGAGATGGGAGATCTGGCATAATGCAGAGTTCTTGAGTAATCTGTTCGTTCAAGGGCCCTGGGAATACCCATTTCTTCTCTCCATCATGGGGTTTTTAACACTGAGGCATAAAAGGAGGGCCTCTGCAAAATGTTCTCATCATCAGGGCCTTACAGTTCCACACAGCAAGGATCAATGATGGAGATTGAAAAGGTTACAGGCAACCTTAGAATCATAGAATCATAGAACAACCAGGTTGGAAGGGACCCATCGGATCATCTAGTCAAACCATTCCTATCCAACACTAAACCAAGTCCCCCAAGACCTCATCCACCCGTCCCTTAAACACCTCCAGGGAAGGTGAATCAGCCACCTCCCTGGGCAGCCTATTCCAATGATCCTCTGTGTGAAAAACTTCCTCCTAATCTCCAGCCTAAATCTCCCCTGGCAGAGCTTGAGGCCATTCCCTCAGTGGCTACTAAGACTTTTCCACCTCCCGGTCTCTAGGAAGCTTTGTTGGTGTCTGGAGTGAAATTCCCAGGATCATTTGCACCATGTGCAGCCAAAACCAAACTAGTGGTTGTCATCAAACATCTCCTTGCACCACGAGTGGGTCAGAAAGTCTCAGCAGACACCAAGAGACCTAAACTCTCCTCTCCTCCCCTATGGTTGAGGGGGTGACAACAGCCATTGCAGGTTGAGGTGTGTGGAGCAAGCAAGACAACAGCCACCTCTGCTGAAGCTCTGTCTTCCTTTGAGGGTTTGGTCTCTGGGCTTGTAAGCCTGCAAGAGATCTTTTTCTGGGACTAAGTTTAGAGAGGATCCCATTTCTCAATGTTCACCCCATGGTAATTCTCCTTGTCCTTTGTGTTTCAGGGTGAACCAGGTATGAGGGTAAGTACCAGAGGTTTGTTCTCACTTCTCCACCTGATGAGAAGACATTTCTGTGATTATTTCTTAGCTGCCCAACAGGCTCTGGTCTCCATACTTGCCAGATGTCCATCAAGACTCAAAAGAACCACTGGAACGCACACTAAGAGTGTCCTGTGCTTCATGCAGGGCCCTCGTGGGAGGAACGGCCTCAAGGGTGACAGAGGAGATGTGGGAGAGCCGGTGAGTGGTCAAGCCATGGCCAGTTGCTAAGAAAGAGCTGCCAACCATGGTGGGAAAGGGCTGTTGGCCTCGGGATGCGCATCAGGTTGTTGTAGAGGGACAGTGTCTTCTGTCAGTTCTCATCAGCTGCCACTTTGGGATATTTCTCTCTGCTGATGAGGACTGGCAGATTAAGCAGGGTCAATTAAGCATTTCTCACATTGTCAGGTCCATCCTCTTGACCCATCACTCAGGAATTGCTGAAAGGGAAATGTTAGAAACCCAGTAAAGATATGAGATAATAGCCTTTTCTTTTGCCAAAAGCAAGGACTGTTTCCAACACCCATTGAAAAGCTGAGTATAACCTCAGTCCTTCCTATGTCCCACCTGCTGGTGTCAGGAGGAGAACTGGGTCAAGGGTTCAAGGGTGATAATAAGAGTCCATGGAGAACTGCTTGGAATTCAGAAACCACGTTTGGTTTGGGAACTTACTGCTTTACAAATTACTCTGGAGGCCCAGGTTGCCCAGAGAAGCTGTGGCTACCCCGTTCCTGGAGGTATAAGGCCAGGCTGGATGAGACTTTGAGCAACCTGATCCAGTGGGAGGTGGCCCTGCCCATGCCAGGGGTGTGGAACTGGATGGGCTTTGAGGCCCCTTCCAACTAAAACCTTTCTATGATATTATAGACACCATACAATTGATTTAGATTCAATATACATAGAGTATGGACCATCTATAACAGATGCTCTATACTATCTATATGACATATATGCAAAAATCTTTTTTTTTGTTGTTCCTTTATTTGCTTTTCACTTTGCTTTCATAATCTGCAGTGGAGGGAAGATGTTCAGCCTGCTCTTCTGCAGCATGTGAACCTCTGAGCTCATCCTGCTTTGCCAATGGAGGCTTCTCTTAACTAAAACATCTTCTGTTTTCCAGGGTAACAAAGGGCAAGGTGGTGTTAAAGGGGAAAAGGTGAGAAACGGAGAGGAAGAAGCCCTGGCTCTGTCCAGGCTCAGGTCCGAGTAGTTGAGGTATCTGGTTGGAGATCCAGAGGGAGGGAATCTGAGGTCCCAACAAAGGATTCTTCCAGTCTGGCTAGATGTAACTGGGCCACGTAGCTACATGATGTATAACTGCAAGATTCAGAAGCTTGATGCTGCTGAAGGAACTCTCAAGCATGGAATAAACCTTGCATCAATGGTAAACCCCCAGGACAGTGGGCAGCTCGTAAAAGCCAACAAGCAAATCTTGAATACCCTTTGCTGGTCCAAATTGACTCTTCACAGGTTGTTTTTATTGAGCAGTATTTCAGATTTGCTGCTTTTACAGCTCGCCCAGCTACACTTTCTCTGCACGTGCATTTGATTACGCCCTCAAAGATCAAAAGAGGTGGGAAATCCATTTTCCTAAGAATGGTTATAGTCATGAAAAATGGAAAGGGGCCACCAGTCTTCCTCAAGCCAAAGCCCTGCAAGCACAGAAGGTTACGTTTACTTGCAGTTCCAGCTCTGAGCAGGGTCCTGGGGTTGGGCAAAGCACTGACCTGGGCTACTAGGTCCCATGCATCTTCTGCCTATCTCCATACCTTTTCTTGCTTGCAAAGGACCATCTTTGATAGCTTAACCCGGAATGAGAGGTTATCACTCTGCACTTGGTCTCCTTATAGATGTCTTGCAGCTATGCTAGAGATGGGCACGGGGATTTCCATCTCTCATCCAAGAGCCCTTATAGATGTCTTGCAGAGGGGACAAACTGGCCCGAAGAGCTTCCTCCCTACAGCTGGGAGCTTCTTTCTACAGCAGGAACTGAAAATGCTAAATTCATTCTGGTGGAAATTCTCTTTTGATGTCTTACAGGGACTCCCAGGACCTCCAGGGCAGAAGGGAGATCAAGTAAGTCAAACAGCATGAGAACAGCATGTTTGACTAACTCAGGTGAAGATCATAGAATCATAGAATCACCAGGTTGGAAGAGACCCATCGGATCATCAAGTCCAACCATTCCTATCAAACACTAAACCATGTCCCTCAGGACCTCATCTACCTGTCCCTTAAACACCTCCAGGGAAGGTGAATCAACCACCTCCACGGGCAGCCTATTCCAATGCCCAATGACCCTTTCTGGGAAAAATTTTTTCCTGATGTCGAGCCTAAATCTCCCCTGGTGGAGCTTGAGGCCATTCCCTCTCGTCCTGTCCCTTGGGAGAAGAGCCCAGCTTCCTCCTCTCTACAACCTCCTTTCAGGTAGTTGTAGAGAGCAATGAGGTCTCCCCTCAGCCTCCTCTTCTCCAGGATAAACACCCCCAGGTCCCTCAGGCTTGTTCTCTAGTCCCTTCCCCAGCTTTGTTGCTCTTCTCTGGACTCACTCCAGAGCCTCAACATCCTTCTTGTGGTGAGGGGCCGAGAACTGAACACAGGATTCAAGGAGCAATCTCACCAGTGCTGAGTCCAGAGGGAGAATAACCTCACTGGACCTGCTGGTGACACCGTTTCTTATCCAAGCCAAGATGCCACTGGCCTTCTTAGCCACCTGGGCAAGAAGATGTCCTGACATTCCCAAGCCGCATGTGTGCAGGTCTTGCAAATGCACTTGAGTGTTTTTAAGGGGAGCTCATGCAGGGATGAAGCCAGCAGGGATGTACTTGAGCTCAACGTCTTCTCTCTGTTTTGCTCTTGTGTCCTGAGATGACTTTCGGAATAATTTAAGGAGTGGATGGGGGAGAGCAATGGATTATTTTCATTGCTCTAAATCGTTCATTTTATGTCCTCTTGCTTTGCAGGGCAACCCAGGATTTCCAGGTGCTCCAGCTATGGGGGTAACTATGAATGGATTACAACCCTTCTTGTACTATAACTGTGCAGCATCACCACCAGCATCGACAGCAGAGCAAGGACCAAGAGAGATGTGTCCTACTGAACTGCAGGAAGAACTAATGAACCTTTTCCTTGACCCACCACACAACTATGTCTTTGGTTCTCTTGCTCCTCTTCTTGTATTCCCAGTCCTGCACCACTGAGTCCTCAAAGGAGCTTCTTTGCTGTGCGGGAAACATAGGGATAAAGCCTTCCCACCACTGAAGCCTTGTGGTCCGAGACTGTCCCCCACTCAAACTCCCCATTTGCAATGGGGTTGTGCCCATCCCTGCTGAAGAGGCACTACTGATGGGTCATAGTTGCCTCATTCCCTTGTTGTGGGAGCAGTTGGTGGTTGTATTAAGGACTGTGACCCACCACTAGGTCAGACCGATGTGTTCTGAGGGATGCTTGAATGAGAAGGGTATCTTACATTTCTTTCCTAGCAATGCTGACCAAGTTGTGACGGAGACACAATGAAGGAAAACAGCTCTCTAGTCCCTAAACCCAGCTGAGGGCTGCTCTGCAGGATTGTAGGGCAGTCCTTACGGCTGTCTGGAGGTTGGTTATTGGTGTGTGTTAGCAAAGAGCATCTATCTGACAGTTAAATGTGAGTGGCCATTCGCTCCCGTCCCTGCAGCTAAAACCTACTGAACCTGGTGGAACCTTCACAGGCTTCACTGGGTTTGGGATTTGGCTTGTAGCCCTTTCTGTCCATCAGTGCAGTTCACGGGTTCCTTGTTCCATACAGCTGAGATTGTCTTTGGAAAAGGTAACATGAATAGACCCTCCTTTGAGAGGACAAGGTGCTGAGGGACATGGTTTAGTGTTTGATAGGAATGGTTGGACTCGATGATCCGGTGGGTCTCTTCCAACCTGGTTGTTCTATGATTCTATGACAATCGTTTTCCTAAATAAGATAGAATTTCTATAGTTTCTTTTTATCCACAGGTTTTGGGACCTCCAGGCAAGAAAGGTGTCAGGGTAAGTCCATTAATTAAAACTACTTGAAACTTAAATGAGATCTTCACCTGAAAATTAAGGGCTGGATCATTTTTCCACCATCTGAGTCACATCTCCCTTGAGATTGTCGAGAGAGGTTGGAAAAGTAGCAATGGTCTTGCCCTGCTGGTATTTCTTTAGTTTTTATTAACATTTTATACCTGTCGTTCTCTTTGTAGCCTCAGTCTGGGAGGGGAATTTGGGATCTTCATGTGCTAATTTAGAAGGTAGAAGTCACTGAAGAGGAAAACCAGCCTACTCATAGAAACTACTTTCCAGCCGAAGGAGGCATTGAGATAAAAGCACAGTGGAGGCTTGAAGGGACTATTGGAGGTCTCTAGTCCCACCTCATACTTAAAACAGAGCCAATTTCAAAGCTGGGTCAGGTTGCTCAGGATTTTGTGGGCTGAGTGTCTCCACAGATGGAGATTTCATAGAATCACAGAATATCCTGAGTTGGAAGATCCCACAAGGATCATCGAGTCCAACTCCTGTCCCTGCATAGGACAACCCAACATTCATACCATGTGGCTGAGGGCGCTGGCTGAATTCTTCTTGATTATTGTCAGGTTTAGGGCCATGACTACTTCCCTGAGGAGTTGTTCCAGTGCTCCACCTCATCCATCCTCTTGGTGAAGAAACCTTTCCTGATATCCAACCTAACCTCCCCAGTACATCCTCCTGCCATTCTCTTTGGTCTCCACCTCTCTGAATCATAGAATCATAGAACAACCAGGTTGGAAGAGACCCATCGGATCATCGAGTCCAACTATTCCTATCAAAGACTAAACCATGTCCCTCAGGACCTCATCCACCCGTTCCTTAAACACTTCCAGGGAAGGTGAATCAACCACCTCCTTGGGCAGCCTATTCCAATGCCCAATGACCCTCTGTGTGAAAAACTTCCTCCTAATCTCTAGCCTAAATCTCCCCTGGCGGAGCTTCAGGCCTTTCCCTCTCATCCTGTCCCCTGTCCTTTGGGAGAAGAGCCCAGTTCCCTCCTCTCCACAACCTCCTTTCAGGTAGTTGGAGAGAGTAATGAGATCTCCTCTCAGCCTCCTCTTCTCCAGGCTAAACACTCCCAGCTCTCTCAGCCGTTCCTCATAAGGCCTGTTCTCCAGCCCCTTCACCAGCTTCGTGGCTCTTCTCTGAACTCACTCCAGAGCCTCAACATCCTTCTTGTGGTGAGAAGTCTTGTGGAGACTGAACACAGGATTCAAGGAGCGGCCTCACCAGTGCCAAGTCCAGAGGGAGAATAACCTCCCTGGACCTGCTGATCACGCCATTTCTGATCCAAACCAGGATGCCCTTGGCCTTCTTGGCCACCTGGGCACACTGCTGGCTCATGGTCAGTCGACTGTCGACCAACACCCCCAGGTCCCTCTCCTCCTGGCAGTTTTCCAGCCAGGCTTCTCCCAGTCTGTAGTTCTGCATAGGGTTGTTGTGCCCCAAGTGCAGGGCCCGGCATTTGGCTGTGTTAAACCTCATCCCATTGCACTCAGCCCATGGATCCAGCCTTTTTAGGTCCCTGACCCAGCATGTGTCCTCCTTCTGACCAGTGGAAATTGAATTTCTCAAGCCAAGGAAAGCTGTGAAACAGAGGTGTTCCCTGACTCTGCTGCCCCTGTTGTACATCTGCTTTGTAGGACAGTGGTTACAGCTTTTACAGTGGCCTTGTGGTAGAACATGGCCTGGAATATGCTAAATTGTTTGTTCTTGATAGCTGCTTGCCACTGCACAGACACAAAATATCTTCTTTATCCCTTGTAAGGAGTATTTACTAGAGGAGTAAATCCTCTGGGCTTTCTGGCTACTGACATTCACCAACTACCTTACAGAGCTTCTACCTTACTCAGCACTTAGAGGCAATGAGATTTATCCTTCTTGCTGGACTTGGATGTTGGAGCTGCCTGCCTTATTGGTCTTTTGGCTGAGAACAACAGGATGAGGTTCAACGAGACCAAGTGTCAGATCCTGCACTTGGGACACAACAACCTCATCTAGCTCCAGGCCTGGGAAAGAGTGGCTGGAAAGCTGCCTGGAGGAGAAGGACCTGGGTAGGTGTTGGTTGGCAGTGGCCGAACACGAGCCAGCAGTAGCCCAGGTGGCCAAGAGGGTAAATGGCATCTTGGCTTGGATCAGAAACACCATGGCCAGTAGGACCAGGGAAGTGGTTGTGCCCCTGGACTTGGCACTGGTGAGGTTGCATCTCAAATCCTGGGTTCAATTTTTGGCCCCTCACTCCAGGAAGGACATTGAGGTCCTGGAACGTGTCCACAGAAGGGAAATGGAGCTGGATGAAGGGGCTGGAGGACAAGGCTTATGAGAGGCAGCCGAGGGACCTGGGATTGTTCAGCTTGGAAAAGAGGAGGCTATTTATCACTGTCCACAGCTCCCTGC
Organism: Coccyzus lansbergi; assembly: GCA_033558105.1. Classification (NCBI taxonomy): domain Eukaryota; kingdom Metazoa; phylum Chordata; class Aves; order Cuculiformes; family Coccyzidae; genus Coccyzus; species Coccyzus lansbergi. Next base: position 237,434 of record JAUMJK010000657.1, read on the forward strand.
AAGGAGGTTGTAGTGAGGTGGACATTGGTCTTTTCTCCCAAATGACAGACGACAGGATGAGAGGATATGGCCTCAAGCTGCACTGGGGCAGGTTCAGATTAGACAGCAGGAAAAAATTCTTCACCAAATGCATTTTCAAGCATTGACAGAGGCTGCCCAAGGAGGTGGTAAAATCCCCATCCTTGGAGGTGTTTAAAAGACGAGGAGATGAGGTGCTCAGGGATCTGGTTTAGTAGCGGACAACGATGGTTGGTCTTGATGATCTCAAAGGTCTTTTCCAGCCTAGTGATTCCATGATTATTTTCCCAACTGCTTAACATCAGTTAGCAAAAATACCTCTTCTGTTAGGCTGGATGTCTTTAGGTAGTGGCCTGGGACCTAAATGTTCTCCTGCTTATACCACTGTAAATACAGTCATAGAATCATTGAATGATTTTGATAGGAATGGTTGGACTCGATGATCCAGTGGGTCTCTTCCAACCTGATTCTTCTATGATTATATGGTTCTATAATTCTATGATTCTATGATTTGGGTTGGAGGGGACATTTACCAGTCATCTAGTTCAACCACCCTGCAGGAGCAGGAACACCTTCCACTGAATAGGGTTGCTCAGAGCCCCATCCAACCTGACCTTGAAGGTTTCCAGGGCTGGGGACTCCACTACCTCCCTGGGCAACCCGTGCCAGGGTTTCACACCTTCATGATAAAAAAGTTCTTCGTTATGTCCAGTCTAAATGTGCCCTCCCTTAGTTTAAAACCATTACTCCTTGTTCTGTAACAACAGGCCATGCTAAAAGCCTGTCCCCACCTTTCTCGTAGGCCCTTCAAGTACTGCTAAGGCTACTCTAAGTTCTTCCCACAGCCTTCCCTTAACAAGTTTGCAGGTGACACTAAACTGTGTGGAAGTGTGGATCTGCTGGAGGGTAGGGAGGCTCTGCAAAGGGACCTAAACAGGCTGGAACACTGGGCAGAGTCCAATGGCATGAGGTTTAACACGACCAAATGATGGGTCCTGCACTTGGGGCACAACAACCCTATGCAGAGCTACAGACTGGGAGAAGTCTGGCTGGAAAGCTGCCAGGAGGAGAGGGACCTGGGGGTGTTGGTCGACAGCCGACTGAACATGAGCCAGCAGTGTGCCCACGTAGCCAAGAAGGCCAATGGCATCCTGGTTTGGATCAGAAATGGTGTGACCAGCAGGTCCAGGGAGGTGATTCTCCCTCTGTACTCAACACTGGTGAGGCCGCTCCTTGAATCCTGTGTTCGGTTCTGGGACCCTCACCACAAGAAGGCTGTTGAGGTTCTGGAGTGAGTCCAGAGAAGAGCCACGAAGCTGGTGAAGGGGTTGGAGAACAGGCCCTATGAGGAGCATCTGAGAGAGCTGGGGTTGTTTATGCTGGAGAAGAGGAGGCTGAGAGGAGACCTCATTACTCTCTACAACTCCCTGAAAGGAGGTTGTAGAGAGGAGGGAGCTGGGCTCTTCTCCCAAGTGACAGGGGACAGGACAAGAGGGAATGGCCTCAAGCTCCACCAGGGGAGATTTAAGCTAGAGATTAGGAGGAGGTTTTTCACAGAAAGGGTCATTGGGCATTGGAACAGGCTGCCCAAGGAGGTGGTTGATTCACGTTCCCTGGAGGTGTTTAAGGCATGGGTGGATGAGGTCCTGAGGGACTTGGTTTAGTGTTTGATAGGAATGGTTGGACTCGATGATCCGATGGGTCTCTTCCAACCTGTTTGTTCTATGATTCTTTGATCCATGGCCCATGAGTACACACGTGGTGCTTTGCAGCATCCCAGCTGCATGGCTGGAGGTGGTGTAACTACTGGGATGGGTTTTATGTGGCAGAAGCCACAAATAAAGCTTCGTTATAAACTCAGAGATGAGTGGATTTGGCAGGGGAATGATTTTCAGAGTATCTTGAAAGTGCAAAATGGGAACCACGTAAACAGGGCTTGTTTTCCTACAGTATATTATTAGTTTTGGGGAATGTCTTGATTCACAGGGAGATACTGGACCAACAGGAGCCCTGGGGCGAAAAGGAGAAAAAGGAATACAAGGAGACAAAGGAGAGAAGGTAACGTGTTTGCTTTTCTAGGTGCATCCTCTATGGGTAGAAGGGTTTACTTCATTTGTGTCCACAAAGGAAAATCTGAGGGAGATTGAATTCCTTCCCAAGTCAAGTGAGAGACATTGAGTTACCAATTCTCAGCTCAGCCCATGGATGAAAATGCCTAGGACCTGCTCTTTATCTGCTAGCTTCAGATGTAGAGGTGTATCCCTAGCTTGAAAGATGCTCTGACGTGACACTATCTCCCTCTTCATCTTGGTTAGCACCAAACGCAGTGTTGGCTACTAACAGCCACCAGTTATAGCAAGGACGGGAAGAAGGTTGACCTTTAAGTGGGGCTTCAAAGTGATAGTGGGATGGAGACTGCTAAGTGAACATGGTATAGAACATATTCCCAAGAGTGAGATGATGAGTGCAGAGCAGAGCTTGTGGGTGGTGATGGAAGAATTGCAGCCAAGATCTGCGAGATAGCGATTGGGAAATGGAAGAACGTGCTGGGTTCCCCAAGAAGCACTCTAGGGAAATATGGCTTTCCACAACAGCATCTCTCAGAGATGGCAATGAATGTGATTAGAAGGGGAAAAGGACCATCTAGTGGCCATAAGGACCAACTGAGAGGTGGTACCAGCCCAGAGTCTAGCCCTACATGCCTCTCTATTGAACGTAATGTTGCAGAAAGGAAATGCTTCTTAATCATTGTAATGAGACACACGTCATCATTGATTTTTGCAGGGAAGTCCAGGTTTTGGCGTTCCTGGTCAACCTGGGCTGAAGGGAGACCCAGGCGACAGGGTGAGTGCTGAATGTGGAGTGCGAAGGCGGCAAATCAGGATGTTCAGAGGCAAATTCTATCACTTCCACGCATGTCAATTTGTTGGCTTTCACCCATAAAGCCTGTTACCACCCAATTGATACTGGGATGGTGACAAAGAGCTGGGCTGTTACCCTTTGGTGGTCTTGTGTGATGGGGTAGTTTGCTGTAGTTTGGTTGTGGAAGAGAAGGCTGAGGAGGACACTTCTCCAAAATGTTAGAGAACTGTTTATGAGTGTGGAAGAAAGCACAGGTGGTCAATGCTCAACTAGTAATTCCGTGAACAGCAAAGTCAAGGAAGCCCCATGTTCAACAGCTTTGTGTCCTGATGGTGAACTTTATCTTCCTGTCTTTTCTGTCTAAGAAGGTGCAACCTTCTGGTGGTTCCAACGTGAGTTCACTGATCTCTACTAAGGGCTGGGTTGATGGCTTGGTGTGCCCTCCCACACGGATATTCATCAAATGGGTTGGGTTGGAAGGAACCTTAAAGCCCATCTAGTTCCAACCCCCCTACTGTGGGCAGGGACACCACCCACTGGATCAGGCTGCTCAAAACTTCATCCATTCTGGCCTTAAACACTTCCAGGGATGGGGCAGTAAAAAAAGTTCTTCTATGTTATATTAATAGTCCCTTTCAAAGCTAATGAAAGCTTTAACGGTTTGATCATAGAACAACCAGGTTGGATGAGACCCACTGGATCATGTAGTCCAACCATTCCCATCAATCACCAACCCATGTCCCCCAGCACCTCATCCACCCACACCTTAAACCCCTCCAGGGAAGGGGACCCAACCCCCTCCCTGGGCAGCCTCCGACACTACCCAATCACCCTCCCCATGAAAAAGGAGCTTGATGCCACTCCCCTCCATCCTGTCCCTTGGGAGAAGAGCCCAGCTCCCCCCCCTCCACAACCGCCGCCCCCCCCCCCCCCCTTCCTCCTTCCCCACCGAGGGAGCCGCAGATAGTGGGGAAGGCAGACGTTTCTAGGCAGCGTGTGCTTACAGCAGCCCTGTATCTGTTTTACCCTTCTCAGCAGTTTACTACACGGTTGCAGCTGCAATTAAAGAGCAGCTTTGCAGTGCTGAGTGTGACATTCACACCCTTTGGCTGGAACAGAGGACCCTCAGTTGAAGTTATTCTACCCACATTGTTCTTGCCATGTGACTAACAGTCTGTATTTCTACAGGGAAACGTAGGTTTATCGGGCAAACCGGGTCAGAAGGTAAGTCTATGCGGTGATTGCAACGCGTAAAGCATCATCTATTCTATGATTTCAGAACCAGGCAAAGTGCTCTTAAGTTGAGTAGGAAATTAGGGTAAAAAAACTGGTGGCAGATAGGTGGAAGTGTAGTCTAGCACTTTTACATTGTCTTGTAGGGAGAACCAGGAGAGAAAGGCACTTCTGGGACCAAAGTAAGTGACGAGGAGCCCCCACTTTCTAGGGTCACATAGGTACCAAACGCAACAGGCTCACTCACAGCTGGTGCTCTGGTTACAGCAAAGCAGGAGAGGGCTTCACTGATGTAAAGTGAAGTTCTCTACAGTCCAGCATCTCACCTCCATGAGCATCAACTTCCCTGGAGGTCCTGGGAACAATGCAAAAGCAGAATGTCCTGTGTGAAAAGTGATGTCTTCTGGGTTTGATAGCTCTTGGCATATTTTGCTCCCACAGATTTAGTCCCTCCACGTAAACTTTTAACAACCTGAAAACCTTTGGGCAAGACATCACACATGTTAGTTAATCAGAAACTGGAAAACCACCTCATTTGATTTGTTTGGAAGCTGCCCCATGCTCGTTTCATTCCCTATTGACCTGTCCTTGTGTTAGTCAAGGCTAGGAAGAGCCTTCTTCATCTCATCCTTGGCTTTTCTTTCTTTTAGTTTAGCTTTGCTTTCATTTGCCAAAGCTAAAGGTTGAAAGAGAAAGACCAGCTCCTACTCCTCTCTTGTAGGGAGAAGCTGGTGCCCCTGGAGAACCAGGAGAGAGAGGAATCAGGGTAATAATTATTATCATTTTCTGCCCAGGTGAGTGCTGGGACATCAGGGAAGGCTGCTTTGCTGCTGCCCAGGTATCTCTGGTCAGTACAGGATCATAGAATCATAGAACAACCAGGTTGGAAGGGACCCATCGGATCTTCTAGTCCAACCATTCCTATCAAAAAGGATGGGGGGGACGTCCTTCTCCAATCCAACAAGAGTCCCCATTTCAAAACATCCATGTGCAATTATTCCTTTCCTGAGTGAAAAATCATTGAGGGGTAGAATTTTTCTTAATTGTTTTACTTTTTTTTTTTTTTTGAGCTGCTGGATGCGCTAAAAAATAGTCATAGGATGAATCATAAAATCATGGAATGATTTGAGTTGGAAGGGACCTTAAAGATTATCCAGTTCCAACCTGCCTGCCATGGGCAGGGACACCTCCCACTGGATTCTGATCGATCTTCCAAATCTTTTCTCGCAGGGTCCACCGGGACTCCCAGGACGACCTGGAGAGCAGGGGCTAAAAGGCGATCCAGGACGACCTGGAAAGGATGTAAGGCAATGCCTAAAGGAGCAGCTGAGAGAGGGAGGACTTGGGATGGTGCGACGCCAACCAAAGAAACAAGCTTACTTTTGTGCCTTAGAGTCTGAGAGGCATAGAAAGCTCCCTCGCCCTATCCTGGGGAGAGGGCATTTCCACTTCAGAGGGAAGATTACGGCTGTTTCTCCCTTCTTGTTTTGATTATTCCTCAAGCCACTGTAAAAACAAACAAAAAAAAAAAAACAACACAGCACTGTCTCCATATGATGAGGAAGGAAAGGGAATGATGTACTTAGGCTCTGTCTTATCTCCTGTTTCTAACAGCTTTGGAAAACACTGGCTAAGATCAGGTCTGTTGTCAGAGGTCTCAAAGAAATGGTGTTTTTATAAACTGTGTAACTGAGCAGCTGACTAGGGGAAGGTCCCTAATGAGCCTTCCCGCTGAAGAAGAGGCTAATCATCTCCCCCCTCATTAAACAGCAGAGATCTCCTCCACAGGAGCGGTGTTGAAATCCAGATTCTGTTAGCTTGGCTGCTCAAACTTAGCCTTGTTAGTCTGTCAGATGCTGAGCTGGCAAGAAGAGGGGAAACTGCTGAGAGAACCTTCCCTACCATGTCTTGTTCTCATCCGACCTCTCTCTCCACCTCCTAGGGAATCACTGGAGAGAAGGGAGACAAGGGTGAATCTGTAGGTTTGCACGTTCCCATTTATAACCTTGCATGAGAAATGGTCTATTTGGGGACCAAAATGTTGAATTGCACCCCTCACTCTTTTTATTTTCTTTTTTTTTTTGGTATGGATATGGTGGTGTTGGACCTCAACAGGGTGAACCTGGGTTGCCTGGGGCTCCTGGAAGCATTGTAAGTAATGCCCGATTCTGTTGTCTTGCACATTATGAGTGATATATTCAGATTTATCATGAATTCTGAGGACCACTAAAAGTGTATTTTTAGAACTTATTATTTGCAACAATGCATGTTGTAGGGTGGATTCCCCTCCTAGTTATCATAGAATCATAGAACAACCAGGTTGGAAGGGACCCATCGGATCTTCTAGTCCAACCATTCCTATCAAACATCAAATCATGTCCCTCAGGACCTCATCTACCTGTGCCTTAAACACCTCCAGGGAAGGTGAATCAACTACCTCCCTGGGCAGCCTATTCCAATGCCCAATGACCCTTTCCATGAAAAATTTTTCCCTAATGTTCAGCCTAAACCTCCCCTGGTGGAGCTTGAGGCCATTCCCTCTCATCCTGTCCCCTGTCACCTGGTAGAAGAGCCCAGCTCCCTCCTCTCCACAACCTCCTTTCAGATAGTGGTAGAGAGCAATGAGGTCTCCTCTCAGCCTCCTCTTCTCCAGGTTAAACACCCCCAGCTCTCTCAGCTGTTCCTCATAGGGCCTGTTCTCCAGACCCTTCACCAGCTTTGTTGGTCTTCTCTGGACTCACTCCAGAGCCTCAACATCCTTCTTGTGGTGAGGGGCCCACAACGGAACACAGGATTCAAGGAACCGCCTCACCAGTGCTGAGTCCAGAGGGAGAATCACCTCCCTGGCCCTGCTGGTCACACCATTTCTGATCCAAGCCAGGATGCCCTTGGCTTTCTTGGCCACCTGGGCACACTGCTGGCTCATGTTCAGTCACTGTCAACCAACACCCCCAGGTCTTTCTCCTCCAGGCAGCTTTCTAGATAGACTTCTCCTAGTCTGTAGCTCTGCATAGGGTTGTTGTGCCCCTAGTGCAGGACCCGGCATTTGGCTGTGTCAAACCTCATGGCATTGGACTCTGCCCAGCGCTCCAGCATGTTTAGGTCCCTTTGCAGAGCCTCCCTACCCTCCAGCAGATCGACACTTCCACCCAGCTTAGTGTCATCTGCAAACTTGCTAAGGGTACCCTCAATGCCTTCATCCAGGCCATTGATGAAGACATTGAACAGGGCTGGACCTAGCACTGAGCCCTGGGGAACCCCACCTGTAACTGGCCTCCAGCTGGAGTTAACACCATTTCCCACCACTCTCTGGGCCCAGCCATTCAGCCAGTTTTCCGCCCAGGAGAGTGTGCACCTGTCCAGGTCAGAGGCGTCAGTTTCCATAGCAGAATGCTGTGAGAAACTGTGTCAAAGGCTTTGCTGAAGTCCAGAAAGACCACATCCACAGCCTTTCCCTCGTCCAGCACTCAAACATCCCACTAAATGCCTGTGTCAAAGGAGGACCCAACAAATGTCCTGAGCAGCAAGGAAGTAGCATCCACATGACCTCAGTTCCTTTTAAGAGAGACTTCATTGGAAACGCAGATGTTGATGTGAACATCACAACCACCCTGAATCTTACCAGTGAGAGAAGGATGCTGTAGTGGCATCACATTGGTTTGAGGCTAGACATAGCAGGTTTAGGTTGCTGGTTCGCTTGTGAGAAAGCGGCTGGCATGTCCCCATGGATAAGGGCTAGCGGGGATAAAAGATGTATGGAGGTGAATGCTTGTATCAAAGATATCATCCTTCACTTTGTGAGTAAGGTTTTTTTCCATTTTTTGGCAGATGTCTCTTCTGGAGAACACCATCACCCTGAAAGGCAGCAAGGTAAGACCTCCTCCTTGCTGTAGATGTGTGTTAGAGCTGAACATGTGATTATTTAAGCAGTTGTTTCAAGTGAAGAAAGGAGTTGCTCCACATTTGACTTAATTATGTGAATCCATGAGATAGTTACAAGAAAAGACTTTTCAGTCCATGTGGAAAAGATGCTGTTAGTCTGGGGCCAGTGAAGCCAGCATCTCCACTGAGAATTTTAGAGGGAATGAAGAACTAACACTTTCCTGCTGGCTTACAGGGGGATCGCGGAAAGGATGGTTTGAAAGGTGAAAGAGGTCCTCCAGGCCCCAAGGTACGTCCTACATACATGGAGGCAACTTTGTGTTGGTGCCACGGTGTTGGGTGGCCAGAGGGGAAGGGCACCCATCTCAACTCTCTTCTGATGCCCTAATAGATTGGGTTTTCAAAGCAGAGTTTCTGAGCTGGGCCGATAAACTTGTGGTTATGTGATGCTGTAGTCCTACAATTCAATTAAGTAGATACACGATATTTGGGCAGGGAGATGTTTGGGAGCCAGGTGGGATAGATTTCTAGAACGTTCAGGGATGTTTCCTTCCTTTCTTCCCTCCCTGCAAGTTGAAAAGCGCATCAGAAAGTGGTGGAAGGAGAACAGGTTTCTGAAATCTAGAGAGTTTTAGAGGTGGGACCAACTCCTTCACTTAATGGAGAGGGAAAAGCCGCAGAAGGCAGCATCAGGGGGTACAGGTAGATCCCCCTGCTGGTTGGACTCTATGATCCAATGGGTCTCTTCCAACCTGGTGATTCTATGATCTTTCTATGATCTATGATCTCCCAGTTGGCATCCAGGTCTTTGCAAAGGGAAGATCCTATCCAGGTGACATGCATGGGTTGTGCCTCAGATTCACCCAGTGCAGCTAGAGCACCACCACAATGTGGCTCCTGTGCTCCAGCACACCTCAGCATGGAGATGCAGCACCATCAGGTCCTTCCTGGCGCCCTTCATTCCACCGGAATCTGTTGATACAGAAACCGGATTTCAGTGAAATGAAGCCTGTCAGAGAGGCAGGTCAGCTCCCACCTCAGTAGATGTTCCTAACCCCACCACTGGAATTCCTAAGCTGTTGGAGTTCATCCATCATTTCATCCACAATGTTCACCTAGGATCATTCACCTGGAGAGCCACACCATGCTGGACAGAAAGAATCGGACAGCCCTTCCATGGACTTGCTGTTGGGAGTCCAACCTATTGGAGGAGCTGCCTGGAGGAGAAAGACCTGGGGGTGTTGGTTGAACAGGAGCCAGCAGGGGCCCAGGTGGCCAAGAAGGCCAAGGGCATCTTGGCTTGGATCAGAAAAGGCGTGACCAGCAGGACCAGGGAGGTTATAATCCCTCTGGACTCGGCACTGGTGAGACTGCTCCTTGATTCCTGGAGTCAGTTGTGGGCCCCTCAGCACAAGAAGGATGTTGAGGCTCTGGAGCAGAGATAGAGATAAGAGTAACAAAGCTGGGAAAGGGGCTGGAGAACAGGCCCTATGAGGAATGGCTGAGAGAGCGGGGGGTGTTCATCCTGGAGAAAAGGAGGCTGAGGGGAGACCTCATTGCTCTCTACAACTACCTGAAAGGAGGTTGTAGAGAGGAGGGAGCTGGGCTCTTCTCCAAGTGACAGGGGACAGGACAAGAGGGAATGGCCTCAAGCTCCACCAGGGGAGGTTTAGGCTGAACATTAGGAAAAAAATTTTCATGGAAAAGATCATTGGGCACTGTCAGAGGCTACCCAGGGAGGTGGTCGATTCACCTTCCCTGGATGGGCTAAGGGACATGGTTTAGTGTTTGATAGGAATGGTTGGACTTGATGATCCAGTGGGTCTTTCCCAACTTGGTGATTCTATGATTCTATGAGTTAATTGATGCTGTGTGTAGCAGTAGAGAGGGCCACTAGGACCACAGCCACCTCCACAAGGGTCTGCCAACCATGGGGGCACCTTGGCCATCTTTCTGCTACCTCTGCACAGCTGCCACAGCAGTGACAGCACACATGGCATTGACTAGGCTTCAAAACCCTTCGCTTCTTTACACATTGTACATTGCCAAGAAGCGGAGGAGCATTTGGTGGGAAGCTCAGGTCCAAACACCACTTTGATGATGCTCATGTCTTCCTCTGTTCAGGCCTGCCCTACAAAACGCAGCTAAGGAGCCTGTTGAGCAGGGTTGGATTCAACCTCCATCTCTAAGCTGATTTGTCTGGAGTCACTGAGTGGGCTGGTAGCAAAGCAAGGGATAGATATGTGACCTCAGGCTTCTCAGCCCTTCTCAGAGCTCCTCTTCTTGCTGCAACTTGTGATAACGACTTAATTAATAAGTTGTTCTTGTTCATTTCAAGGGAGAACCTGGTCCACCCGGCAAAGGAGTGGAAATGAAGGTAAATAAAATAAAAAATGTAGAACATATTGATGTCAGAAACGCCTCTCTGCAAGGGGTTAGGATGGCAGAGGGCACCCAGTGTGTGCCCCAGGCTCAGCCACTGCCACCCCCGGATCAGTTTCCTGGTATGGAGAAGTGAGGAGGTGAATTTCTGATCCTTCTTTCATTTTTCAGGATCTGGAGAGGCTTTTTGAAGCAAATGGTATCAAGGTAGGTAACGCTTTGGTCTTCCTTCTCAACAAGGTGATTGTAATTAAGCTTCCTCATCTGCCCAGAGAAGTTGTGGCTGCCCCATCCATGCAGGTGTTCAAGACCAGGCTGGATGAGGTTTTGAGTAACTTGATCCAGTGGGAAGTGTCCCTGTCCATGGCAGCTTATTGGAACTGGATGGGCTTTAAGGTCCCTTCCAACCCAAACCATTCATTCATTCTATGATTCTATCTATTCCCTCTGGAGACTGTGTTGTTCCCCAGGTCCAGCACTGGAGCTCACAAGAAGGGTTATTACATTTCCTTTTAAGGACTTATCAGATCGATCTAAATGTTGCTTGGACAACTTTTCTGCTTCAATGTTATGGGGTGGATTGGTGGCTTTGAGGCCCATGTGAAAATGAGACTTGACAAATACAAATTCACAGCTCAGTGCTACCATCTGGGTTGGCTTGTGCTTCAGCACTGGGTCTGTGCAGCTGGTGAGAGGAGACCTACATAGCCCTCTGGGTGTTCTGTCTACGCCATGTGTCCTGCTTATCACAAAGTCCACTTTGGGCTGCTCCTGGTTGGACTCGATGATCTGTTGGATCTCTTCCAACCTGGTGGTTCTATGATTCCTTAGCTCATAACACAATTAATAGCAAATATTCAATGTGCAATACAACATTTCATAGAATCATAGAATCACCAGGTTGGAAGAGACCCACCGGATCATCGAGTCCAACCATTCCTATCAAACTCTAAACCATGTCCCTCAGCACCTCGTCCACCCGTCCCTTAAACACCTCCAGGGAAGGGGACTCAACCACCTCCCTGGGTAGCCTGTTCCAATGCCCAATGACCCTTTCTGGGAAAAACTTCCTCCTAATGTCTAGCCTAAATCTCCCCTGGCAGAGCTTGAGGCCATTCCCTCTTGTCCTGTCCCCTGTCCCTTGGGAGAAGAGCCCAGCTCCCTCCTGTCTGCAATCTCCTTTCAGGTAGTTGTAGAGAGTAATGAGGTCTCCTCTCAGCCTCCTCTTCTCTAGGCTAAACAACCCCAGCTCTCTCAGCCGTTCCTCATAAGGCCTGAGAGAATTTCTAGACTGGTAGCCTCCTCCTCCACTCTCAAGGTGGGTATCAAGTTCAGGAAGTGTGATGAGTCTCAACTTTTAGGATCTACCAGGCAGGCACTGAGAGTTGTGGTCATTACCTTCAGCTCCTTTCTGTAAGATCTTGAGATGAGACTGAGGAAGGTGAGGGTCTGAGTGATCAATCATAGGGATTTTATTTAGGGTGGGGAGAGACACTATGTAATAACCACAGATTGGCTCCTAGATGTCCAAAATGTCTGGGTACCTGTGTTTAAATCACCTGTTGCCTGTCAGAGCACATCACTTCACTAGGTGCAACAATTTGAAACTGAAAGAGGAGAGATTTAGGTGAGATCTGAGGAAGAAATGTTTTCCTCTGAGGGTGGTGAGGCACTGGAACAGGTTGTCCAAAGAAGTAGTGGCTGCCCCATCCCCAGAGGTGTTCAAGGCCGGGTTGGATGGGGCTTTGAGCAACCTGGTACAGTGGGAGGTGTCCCTGCCCATGGCAGAGGGGTTGGAACTGGATGGGCTTTGAGGTCCTTTCCAAGCCAAACCATTCTATGATTCTGTGATATATCCATCATTGTTCCAAGGTAGCTGCCATTGCACTATCATGTGTCTGCAGCAGGAGGGTGGCACTGGATTCCTGCCTTAATGGTCTCCACTGGTTGCAGTTGGCTCTCCTGAAAGACCTCTCCAACGCGCTCCTGCAGGAAGGGCTGGATGGGCTGGTGCGGCAGCTGGGTGGCTCCGAGACAAGAAAGAACTCCAGGACAAAGCAGGTACCTCTGTGCAACACTGAGCGTGGTTTGAGTATTGCCGTGAGAGACAGAAATGCATCATCAAAGGCTTCATATCACTTCTGTCAGCAAGCAGGTTGTGCTGACTTGCAGCCACTATAAGGTAGTTAAGTTGGAAGAGGCTAATGGCTTTCATTGGGATCTTGGACCTGCAAGTTAAACTGATGGGATTGCAAAACCCTCTTTTTTTTCCTTAGTGGAAAAAAAGGAATTGATCAAGCTTTGTTGTTGATGGAGGTATCTAGAAGCCATCCTTCAAAGCCTTCAGCCTTCTTGTGTCCTTGGAGAGCTGGGGGTGGGGGGGGGTGTGCAAGGGGAGAAAGGCAACTGGAAGCACAGGAAGAGATCCCAAGGGCAGCCACAAAAGCAAGAGGGATCCCAAGGAAGTAGGAAGCTTGGGAGAAAGGTTTGGGGGTGGCCAACAGGGAATCGCTGACTACTCTCTCCCTTCTGGTTTGGGGAGGCCACCAGGTAGGACAGAGCATGCTGGAGACATGAGAAAGTGGGCAGAAAAAAACCTGTAAGGATCCAACTCTTTACTTTTTTTTGGCATTGAAGGATTCACTGGTGGTTGATACTTCTCACGATGCCCTGGCCAGCACCAAGATGACAGAAGCAGAGGAGGAAGAGGTGGCTCAGTCTGGCCTGCCAACATCTGGAGGACTCTCTGAGGTGAAAATAAACAGCAGAGCTGATGAAATCTTAGAATCATAGAACAACCAGGTTGGAAGGGACCCATCGGATCATCGAGTCCAACCATTCCTATCAAACACTAAACCATGTCCCTCAGCACCTCATCTACCTGTCCCTTAAACACCTCCAGGGAAGGTGAATCAACCACCTCCCTGGGCAGCATGTTCCAATGCCCAATGACCCTTTCCGTGAAAAACTTTCTCCTAATGTCTAGCCTAAATCTCCCCTGGTGGATCTTGAGGCCATTCCCTCTTGTCCTGTCCCCTGTCCCTTGGGAGAAGAGCCCAGCTCCCTCCTCTCTACAACCTCCTTTCAGGTACTTGTAGAGAGTAATGAGGTCTACTCTCAGCCTCTTCTTCTCCAGGCTAAACAACCCCAGCTCTCTCAACCGTTCCTCATAGGGCCTATTCTCCAGCCCCTTCACCAGCTTTGTGGCTCTTCTCTGGACTGGCTCCAGAGCCTCAACATCCTTCTTGTGCTGTGGGGCCCACAACTGCACACAGTATTCAAGGAGCGGCCTCACCAGTGCTGAGTCCAGAGGGAGAAGAACCTCCCTGGACCTGCTGGTCACACTGTTTCTGATCCAAGCCAGGATGCCCTTGGCCTTCTTGGCCACCTGGGCACACTGCTGGCTCATGTTCAGTTGGCTGTTGACCAACACCCCCAGGTCCCCCTCCTCCTGGCAGTTTTCTAGCCAGGTTTCTCCCAGTCTGTAGTTCTGCATAGGGTTGTTGTGCCCCAAGTGCACTTATGTAGATCTGTAGCTCTGTGCTCCTGTCCAAGTGATGAGCTGCAGCAGTAATATTAAGAGGTGGCACATCTGATGAGTGCCAGAGTCCTGTGAGCTCCCAGTCCACACGCTAGTGATGCTTTCTGCTGATTCTCATCCTCTCTTCTCCATCCACCCAGAGCTCCTTTGTGTCTTCCAAGCCAAACATAGCACAGGTTGTGTCACTCTGGTTATCTGTTGAACTTGCCCTGCAACTTCTCCTTACTTGGAGGCTGTAATTTAGATGTCTCTCTCCTACCCAATCAGGAATGGGTCCAATCTGTGTTCATTTTTGGGCCTCTCAGTACAAGAAAGTCATTGAGATCCCACAGTGTGTTTAGAGCTAGTGTGTTTTGATTTCACGCAGTGTGTTAAATCTAGCAGGGCTCATTAATAGCTTTAAAGCTCTATTAATGAGAGAGAGAGAGAGCTGGGGTTGTTTAGCCTAGAGAAGAGGAGGCTGAGAGGAGACCTCATTACTCTCTACAACTACCAGAAAGGAGGCTGTAGAGAGGAGGGAGCTGGGCTCTTCTCCCAAGGGACAGGGGACAGGACAAGAGGGAATGGACTCAATCTCCACCAGGGGAGATTTAGGCTAGAGACTAGGAGGAAGTTTTTCACACAGAGGGTGATCGGGCATTGGAATAGGTTGCCCAGGGAGGTGGTTGATTCACCTTCCCTGGAGGTGTTTAAGGGACAGGTGGATGAGGTCTTGAGGGACATGGTTTAGTGTTTGATAGGAATGGTTGGACTAGAAGATCCAATGGTTCCCTTCCAACCTGGTTGTTCTATGATTCTATGGCTCTATTAATGAGCCCTGCTAGATTTTTGGACAGAATTTTTGTACCCCTAGGGGACAAGTGTGCCCCATCCCTGATAAGAAGCCTGGAGTTGTTATAGGCCAGTCCATGATCAAAGAAACCAAAGGTTTGCTCCTCACAGCAGATTTGGAACCAGCCATTAATTGACTGATATTTCTTGCTCTCTCCCTATTCATTCCTTTGTTGAGGCTCTGGAGCAAGTCCAGAGAAGAGCGATGAGGCTGGTGAAGGGGCTGGAGAACAGAACCTATGAGGAGCGTCTGAGAGAGCTGGGGGTGTTGAGCCTGGAGAAGAGGAGGCTGAGAGGAGACCTCATTACTCTCTACAACTACCTGAGAGGAGGGAGCTGGGCTCTTCTCCCAAGTGACAGGGGACAGGACAAGAGGGAATGGCCTCAAGCTCCACCAGGGGAAATTTAGGCTAGAGATTAGGAGGAGGTTTTTCACAGAAAGGGTCATTGGGCATTGGAATAGGCTGCCCAGGGAGGTGATTGATTCCCCTTCCCTGGAGGTGTTTAAGGGACGGGTGGATGAGGTCTTGAGGGACTTGGTTTAGTGTTAGATAGGAATGGTTGGACTAGAAGATCCGATGGGTCTCTTCCAACCTGGTTGTTCTATGATTCTTGGGCCCCAGAGCCCTTCACCATTCTCCCCAGGGCCCTGAAGTCCTTCTTAATTGCTCTCAGTTTCTTCTTCTGGATATCGTTATTGACTACTTGGAACACTAACAGAGGGTAATAATCTGTAGGCTTCACCAGGCAAGGAAGCTTTTTTTATGGTCTTTCACTGAGGCACCAGCCAGGCAGCAGATCTCCCCGTGTAGTGGGTCTGGTCTGTAGATCGAGCCCTCAGTTCCCTTGGAACCAAGAATTGCTCACCAGCAGGTGTGTTTGCACTCAGCGACTCAAACTGGATGTGTCCCAGCAACCCTGGAGCCAGCAGTGGTGGGATTTGGGATAGAGAGACATCAATCCCACAAATTACCCCTCACCACAAGAAGGATGTTGAGGCTCTGGAGAGAGTCTAGAGAAGAGCAACGAGGCTGGTGAGGGGTCTGGAGAACAGGCCTTATGAGGAACAGCTGAGAGAGCTGGGGGTGTTTAGCCTAGAGAAGAGGAGGCTGAGAGGAGACCTCATTACTCTCTCCAACTACCTGAAAGGACATTGTAGAGAGGAGGGAGCTGGCCTCTTCTCCCAAGTGACAGGGGACAGGACAAGAGGGAATGGCCTCAAACTCCTCCAGGGGAGATTTAGGCTGGAGATTAGGAAGTTTTTCACAGAAAGGGTGATTGGGCATTGGAATAGGCTGCCCAGGGAGGTGGTTGATTCACCTTCCCTGGAGGTGTTCAAGGCACAGGTGGATGGGGTCCTGAGGGACATGGTTTAGTGTTTGATAGGAATGGTTAGACTCGATGATCCGATGGGTCTCTTCCAACCTGGTGATTCTATGATTCAAAGCTGTCTCTGCTGGTCTTTGGGAGCCAAATTCCATCTGGCAGAAAGGGTTGGGGACCTTTGTTCAACCAGAGGTGTGAATTAAGGTGTCAAAGCAGCCCTTCAAACCACTAGGAATCCGTGTAATCTACCCCAGCCCATCCTTGCTGGTGCTTACCGAACAAAGTGCCTTGGCTCTCCAGCCTTGTTCTGCTGGCTCTGAGAATGCTGCTGTGTTGATAAAGCAGTGTCTCATGAATGATGTCTTCACTTGAAACTTTCTTTCGTGTCCGCAGGATCCATCTACTTCTGAACCTGACTACCAGCCCCTAGGAAATTCTTCTAAGTCCTTGGAGAAACCATCTGAGGAAGGAAGGAATGAGACAGACTCAAGAGGGACAAACACTTCTCTCAGCAGTGTATGTAAATGCCTGTCCAGTGACTTCTTCTAATTACTTTTCCATTTGCGCTGGTTTAATAGAAGCGAAGGGGTTACATTTCACAGAGCTTGATTGGACAAATTGTAGACTCATAGAAGGGTTCTGGTTGGAAAGGACCTTCCCGATCCAAACCCTCCACCATGAGACACCTTTTCCTGGACCAAGTTACTCAAAGCCCCATCCAGCCTGACCTTGAACACCTCCAGGGATGGGCCATCCACAACTTCATTGGGCAACCTGGGCCAGTGCTTCACCACCCTCACAGAAAAGAATTTCTTCTTATTATCTACACGAAATCTCCCCTCTTTCAGTTTAAAACTGTTCCACTTCATCCTGTCCCTGTACTCCATGACAAAGAACCCCTCCCCATCATTCCTGTAGGCCCCTGGACTCACTCTAAATCACTGCAGTTCTGTGAATTTTGGCCCTATTTTACTGCAGTGAAAAGCTAAGATAGAAAAAGAATAAGGATTTTTGCATGAATAAGTGTCAGAGCTTGGAAAAAGGTCTTGCTTTCCATCTTCTCCAGTAGTTAGTAAGACTTTGTTCTGACTTCTCTATCACCCTTTGCAGAGCTTGGCTGTGCCCCCACCACACCCAGAAGATGATCTGCAAGAAAACCAGTCCGTTGAGCTCCTTGAGTCCTTGGAGGAGCGGATGGAAGGACAACCATGGCAGGACACCAGCCACGTATGTTGTCTCAGCAGTGCTGGGTGGTAGACCAGTATGGAGATAAATGATAGACTGGAAGGGACTGGGGGTATAATTCTCTCATCTAGTGCTCTGAGTCCTGGAACAGGTCCTCCCACATCCTCAGAGACCTGGGGCCTGAGTAGGAGGCTGATGTCTTGCCCTCTGCATACAGGGAGGGAAGTGGGAACCTCCCAGAACCCTTGGCAAATGCTTTGTTGCTGAACTACCCACGTTTTTTAGGGAAAAATGGACAATCTCTTTCTAATCAGAATCCATCTGACTTCAGCATCCATCCTGTTCCAATGGGTCTCTTCCAACCTGGTGATTCTATGATTCTATGATCCTGTTCTTTGGGGCTTGGTTGACTGAATAGTGGATGATTCTCAATACTTCTTCAAATCAGACCAGGAACAGTGGAGACACCAGAGAGTAAATTTAAGATATTGCCCCCAACAAGATGTTTCTTCTTCCTTCTTACTTTTCCAGATGTCTCAGAATACACTGAGATAGTTGGGCCTGTTCAGCCTAGGGAAGAGAAGGCTCCGGGGAGACCTTAAAGGTGCCTTCCAGTACTGAAAGGAGCTCCAGGAAAGTGGGAGAGGGGCTCTTGATCAGGGAGTGCACGGATAGGATGAGAGGGAACAATTTTAAATTGAAAGAGGGGAGATTAGGTTAGATCTTGGAAGAAAGAGGCCCTGGTACAGACTGCCCAGAGAAATCATGAATAATCCCCTTCTTGGAGGTGTTGAAGGCCAGGTTGGATGGGGCTTTGAGCAATCTGATGCAGCAGGAGGCATCCCTACCCATGGCTGCGGCATCGGAAATGGATGATCTTTAAGGTCCCTTCCCACCCAAGCCATTCTATGATCAATTCCATGAACTCCAGGCACTGAGTGACAGCAGCCCTAGTGCTGGAGAGAGAATCATAGAATCACCAGGTTGGAAGAGACCCACTGGATCATCGAGTCCAACCACTCCCACCAATCCCCAAGCCATGCCCCTCAGTACCCCATCCACCCACACTCCAAACACCTTCAGGGATGCATGGGTTCTCCTCCTTGTTACTTAAGTAAAAGAAACCAGGGGGACTCACAAAGCTGAGGTGCTACTGGAGGACCAAACTAAGATGCTGCCTAAGCAATTCAGGCCATATTCTGAAGGCAGCTGAGCCCTGGTTGAACAAGAATACTCCATTTAGATTTCAACTGCCATCTGAAAAGGTAAACAATTTATTCTCCTGCATAGTCTACAGAGAACATGTGTACATCCAGTACTAGTTTAACACCTTTACATACTTGAGGTGCTGCTGTGTGATGGAAGGAGGTTTTGAGCTCTTCTGTGTGATGGAAGGAGCTTTAAAATTACAATCATAGAATGGTTTGAGTTGGAAGGGATCTTAAAGACTGTCCAGTTCCAACCACTCTACCATGGCCGGAGGCACCTCCCACCAGGACAGGACCTTCAAGGTCCCATCTAACCTGACCTTGAACACCTCCAGGGATGGGGCAACCACTGCTTCCTCAGGCAACATGGGTCAGGGCCTCACCACCCTCACTGGGAAGAATTTCTTCCTAATGTCCAACCTAAATCTTCCCCTTTCCAATTTAAAGCCATTCCCCCTTACCCTGTCACTACAGACCCTTGTGAACAGTCTTTCTCCAGCTTTCCTGGAGCCCCTTCAGGTACTGGAAGGATGCTTTAAGACCTCTATGGAGCCTTCTGTTCTCCAGGCTGAACAAGCCCAACTCTCTCAGCCTGTTCTTGTACAGGAGGTGCTCCAGCCCTCTCATCATCTTCATAGCTTCCTCTGGACCCATTCCAACAGTTCCATATCCTTCTGTTAGGGATTCCAGAACTGGATGCAATACTCCAGATGGGGACACAGTACTCCAGAGGGGCAGACTCTCCTCTGTCAACCTGCTGGCCACGTTTCAGGATTCTCAAAGCCTTCAAAAGTGAAATTTTAAAAAAAAAAGAAAAACAACCCTTGGATGTTTGCTTGCAGCTAGATGTAGAGTTACTGCCAGGAAAAGACTTTAGCAAGGATATTTCTAGGAATAGCAATAGGGGGTTTATCTCATAGTGTTGAATCATAGAATCTCCAGGTTGGAAGAGACCCACTGGATCATGGAGTCCAACCATTCCTATCAAACAGAAGAACATCTCTCTTTGATTTGAGTGGCCTACTGAGCACTTCTTTCTGCTCCCATTGCTTTAGCCGTCTCCTGTCTGGCTCTGCAAATCAACACCAAACTGAATCACAAAGCTGGAACAAATGATGTTGGAGCAGCCACGAGAGGGCTCCCGGCACAAGCACACGTGTGTATGTGTGGAAATTCCAGCTTTGGAGGTGGTGGCTCATGTCATGAGGACAGGCTGAGAGAGTTAGGAGGACAGGTTGAGAGAGTTGCAGTTGTTCAGCCTGGAGAAGAGAAGGCTCCTAGGAGACCTTAGAGAGACCTTCCAGTACGTAAAGGGGCTCCAGGAAAGCTGGGGAGGGACTGTTGACAAAGGCTTGTGGTGTTAGGATGAGGGGCAATGGGGATAAACTGGAGAGAGGCAGAGTTAGACTAGACTTAAGGAAGAATCTCTTCACTATGAGAGTGGTGAGGCCCTGGCCCAGGTTGCCCAAGGAAGCTGTTGCTGCTCCATCCCTGGAGGTGTTGAAGGCCAAGTGAGTTTGGGCCTTGGGCAGCCTGAGCTAGTGGGAGGTGTCCCTGCTTATGGAAGGTGGGTTGGAACTGGATGATCTTTAAGGCCCCTCCCAACCCAAACTATTCTATGATTCTATGAGAATTCTTCAGCTGTTATTCTCCTCCTGGAGAATATACCCTCCCAAGTCTGGGTATAGTGAAGCTGCAGAGAGACCTAGAAGTACAGAGGATGAAGCCCAATCCCCCTCACGTCTTGTAGGACTGGGCTGCAGAGCCCTGGCTAAGGTGGGAAGATCTCGGAGTCCTGCTCTTGAAAGTAAGTAGAGCTTGGTCTCTATGGACCTGCACCCAGAGACAGTGAAAATTAGGGAGGATCCAAAATCTGTGGCTCCATTTCAAACTATATTTTAGCTGTACTGGATCTTCCTTGGAGATGTTTAAGGCATGGGTAGATGAGGTGCCAAGGGACATGGTTTAGTGTTTGATAGGAATGGTTGGACTCGATGATCCTATGGGTCTCTTCCAACCTGGTTGTTCTATGATTCTATGATTCCCTGCAAGCAGACTCCTGGTGGCTTCACACGTACCCCTGCATGAAGTTATTTGGAGTTATTTCATAGAATCACAGAATCACAGAACAACCAGGTTGGAAGGGACCCATCGGATCTTCTAGTCCAACCATTCCTACCTAACACTAAACCAAGTCCCTCAGGACCTCATCCACCCATGTCTTAAACACCTCCAGGGAAGGTGAATCAACCACCTCCCTGGGCAGCCTATTCCAATGCCCAATGACCCTCTGCGTGAAAAACCTCCTCCTAATCTCCAGCCTAAATCTACCCTGGCGGAGCTTGAGGCCATTCCCTCTTGTCCTGTCCCCTGTCCCTTGGGAGAAGAGGCCAGCTCCCTCCTCTCCACAACCACCTTCAGGTAGTTGTAGAGAGTAATGAGGTCTCCTCTCAACCTCCTCTTCTCCAGGATAAACAAACCCAGCTCTCTCAGCCGCTCCTCATAGGGTCTGTTCTCCAGCCCCTTCACCAGCCTCGTTGCTCTTCTCTGGACTCGCTCCAGAGCCTCAACATCCTTCTTGTGCTGAGGGGCCCACAACTGAACACAGGATTCAAGGAGCGGCCTCACTAGTGCTGAATACAGAGGGAGAATCACCTCCCTGGACCTGCTGGTCACACCATTTCTGATCCAAGCCAGGATACCATTGGCCTTCTTGGCCACCTGGGCACACTGCTGGCTCATGTTCAGTCGGCTGTCGACCAACACCCCCAGGTCCCTCTCCTCCTGGCAGTTTTCCAGCCAGGCTTCTCCCAGTCTGTAGCTCTGCTTAGGGTTGTTGTGCCCCAAGTGCAGGACCCGCCATTTGGCCGTGTTAAACCTCATGCCGTTGGACACTGCCCAGCGGTCCAGCCTGTCCAGGTCCCCCTGCAAAGCCTCCCTACCCTCCAGCAGATCCACACTTGCACACAGCTTTGTGTCATCTGCAAACTTGCTAAGGGTACCCTCAATGCCCTCATCCAGGTCATTGATGAAGACATTGAACAGGGCTGGACCTAGCACTGAGCCCTGGGGGACACCACTCGTCACTGGCCTCCAGCTGGACTTAACACCATTTCCCACCACTCTCTGGGCCCGGCCATCCAGCCAGTTTTCTACCCAGGAGAGTGTGTGTCTGTCCAGGCCAGAGGCTGACAGTTTCCGCAGCAGAATGCTGGGAGAAACTGTGTCAAAGGCTTTACTGAAGTCCAGAAAGACCACATCCACAGCCTTTCCTTCATCCAGCAGCCGAGTGACTTTGTCATAGAAGGCGGTCAGGTTGGTTTGGCAGGACCTGCCTCTGGTAAACCCATGTTGACTGGGCCTGATCACCTGGTTCTCTTGTAAGTGCTTCATGATAGCACTCAAGATCACCTGTTCCATGACTTTCCCTGGCACTGAGGTCAGACTGACTGGCCTCATTTAATACATCAGACACACCTCAGGCAGCATCTTCTTCCGTGATAAAGCTCAGTGTGAGCTGGCAATGTGACCTTGCAGCCCAAAAAGCTGAAAACGTCCTGGGTTGCTTCAAAGAAGAGTGGCCACCAGGGCAAGGGAGGGGATTATCTCCCTCTATGCTGTTCTGGTGGGACCTCACCTGGAGTCCTGCATCCAGCTCTGGAGTCCTCAACATAGGAAGGACACGGATCTGTTGGAGCGAGTCCAGAGGAAGCCACGGAGATGATCCAAGTGCTGGAGCACCTCCCAGAAGAGGAGAGGCTGAGAGAGTTGGGCTTGTTCAGCCTGGAGAAGAGAAGACTCCAATGAGACCTTATAGAGACCTTCCAGTACCTGAAAGGGCTACAGAAAAGCTGGGGAGGGAGCTCTTAATCAGAGAGTGTAGGGATTGGATGAGAGGGTTTTAAGCTGAAAGAGGAAAGATTGAGAACAGATATTAGGAAGAATTTTGTTATTGTGTGGATGGTTGCCCAGAGAAGTCGTGGCTGCCCCGTCCTTGAAGGCTTTGAATGAAGGCCAGGCTGGATGAGACTTTGAGCAACCTGATCCAGTGGAAGTTGGGTGGAATTGGGTGGGCTTTGGGGTCCCTTCCAACCCAAGTCATTTTATGATTCTACGAAATGGGAGTGACCTCTATTTGTTAGGTGTCAGGGAACTAAATGCATCCATGTGGTCAGGCACCATGGTCATCCCTTTAGGAGGGAAAAAGGATTGTGTGGCCATGACGAAGTTTGACATCTGGGAGAAAGCAGTACTGTCCAGGTCCATAAATTATTTAACTCCTACATCTCAAGGACCAAAACCAGAATTCTGTGTCCCTTTTGGGACTCCACTTTTTTTTGTAAGCTCCATTGGATGTGCAGAGCAGAGCCATGAAGCTGATTCGCAGGTGGCTGCAGGCTCATTTACCTCAGGAGACCTAAAATCAGGCATTTTTTAGCCAAAATCAGGGTGCTTGCAATGACTTGATTTCTGTCTGGAAGGTCTTCCATAGAGAGGAGATAGGAAGTGTTAGAGGGCTCTTTAATCTTGTGGTGAAAGGCAGAAGAGCTGGAAGGAAGACACTGAAGCTGTATGGTTCAAATGAGAAATTAAAACTTAAGCTGATTAACCCCAGGAGCAGGGAGATGGGACAGAGATGATGGGATTGCTTTTCTCTCATTGCCTGAGTTATCAAGAGCAGAGCACAGAGAGCTGGGGGAAAGTTTGCACTTTAGGTTTGTAGAGATGATCTCCTGCCCCATGGGAGCTGGTGCTCAAAAGCCCTGTAGATCAGGACATGCAGTATCAGGGTCACCCAACAATGATGCTGCACGTGGGCATTTGACCATAATTATCATAGAATGGTTTGGGTCGGAAGGGACCTTAATTAACATCCAGATAAAACCTCCTGCCGTGGACAGGGACACCTCCAACCCCACCAGGCTGCTCAAAGCCCAGTCCATCCTGGCCTTGAACCCCTCCAGGGATGGAGCAG
Source organism: Coccyzus lansbergi (assembly GCA_033558105.1). NCBI lineage: Eukaryota > Metazoa > Chordata > Aves > Cuculiformes > Coccyzidae > Coccyzus > Coccyzus lansbergi. The sequence goes on from JAUMJK010000657.1 coordinate 260,877, forward strand.
CCACAACTTCCATGGGCAACATGGGCCAGGGCGTCACCACCCTCACCATGAAGAATTTCTTCCTACTGCCTAATCTAAATCTTCCCTCCTGCAATTTACAGCCATTCCACTCCATCCTATCACTCCAGGCCCTTGGGAAAAGTCCCTCCCCAGCTTTCCTGGAGCCCCTTAAGGTCCTGGAAGGCTGCTCTGAGGTCTCCCCAGAGGCTTCTCTTCTCCAGGCTGAATAATTCCAACTCTCTCAGCCTGTCCTCATAGCAGAGGTGCTCCAGCTCTTGCATCATCTTCCTGGCCTCCTCTGGACCCATTTAAACAGTTCCACCTCCTTCTTCTGTTGGGAGTTCCAGAACTGGACACAGGACTCCAGATGAGGTCTCACAAGTGGAGTAGAAGGGCAGAATCCCCTCCTTCACCTTGCTGGCCGTGCTTCTTTGGATGCAGCCCAGGATACGTTCAGCCTTCTGGACTGTGAGCACATATTTCTGGCTCATTTGAGTTTATTGGTGTAATCCTGCAGCCTGTTATTGCCAGACACCTTTTTCTGAAGCCCTGCCCCGAAGCTTCTCCATCGAATGAAGAGTTGCTTAAAAGACGGGCTGATAGCACCACCCTTCCTGCTCTCATATCTGATCATAGCATCACCAGGTTGGAACAGACCCATTGGCTCATCAAGTCCAACCATTCCCATTAATCACTAACCCATGTCCCTCAGCACCTCGTCCACCCATCCCTTAAACCCCTCCCTGACTCAACCCCCTCCCTGGGCAGCCTCTGACAGTGCCCAATGACCCTTTCGGTGAAAAATTTTTTTCCTATTGTTCAGCCTGAACCTCCCCTGGTGGAGCTTGAGGCTATGATGATCCTACCATTTTGATAGGGGCAAGTAGGGGAACAACTGCCACGAGTGTTTTGGGACACTTCAAACCTTCACAGTATGGAAGGATCTTGTGTAGAATCCCTTTTCATAGAATCATAGAACAACCAGGCTGGAAGAGACTCATCGGATCATGGAGTCCAACCATTCCTATCAAACACTAAATCATGTCCCTCAGGACCTCATCCACCTGTGCCTTAAACACCTCCAGGGAAGGTGAAACAACCACCTCCCTGGGCAGCCTATTCCAATGCCCAATGACCCTCTGTGTGAAAAACTTCCTCCTAATCTCCAGCCTAAATCTCCCCTGGTGGAGCTTGAGACCATTCCCTCCTGTCCTGTCCCCTGTCCCTTGGGAGAAGAGCCCAGCTCCCTCCTGTCTGCAACCTCCTTTCAGGTAGTTGTAGAGAGTAATGAGGTCTCCTCTCAGCCTCCTCTTCTCTAGGCTAAACAACCCCAGATCTCTCAGCCACTCCTCAGAGCTGCTCCTCTTTTATCTCAAGAGGGGAAAAAGCATATTCCAAAGGCAGAGAAACAGGAGCAGCCCCTCTTTCTCCTGTATCTTCTCATCCCTGGTGGCTCCCGCAGCTGAACAGGAACTCAGCAGAGAGTGATGCAAAGGGAGTGAGATGGAGCAGGTTCTCTTCCCCTCAGCAGCAGCTGCAATCGTGAGTTTTACCTGTTAAAAGGTTCATGGGACCCTGGAGAGAAGCAGCCTGTAATAGCACACGTCTTCATCTCAGAGATGCAATTTTTGGCTGGCAGGAGTTAATGGGGGAAGCAAATTAACTGATATAACGAGGCAGGATGAGCCCAGGCACACGTGTCTGTGTGAGAAGCAGTGGTTGGTTACGCTTCCTATGGATGAGCCACTTCTTTGGCATTATAGGATCACCCAGGCCAGTCACTTCCTCCTCCAGCTACCAAATCCCCTGAAGTTAAGCTTAGCTCATTTTCAGAGTTAATTCATATAATTGCCCTTGCTTGTCACCATGTGGATAAAACCACAGTCACTTAAATTTCCCACCTAATATCTTCTGGCCATTTTTATTTCTCTCTTTCCTTTACCTCTTTCTTTGCGGGAACACTTTTTTTCACTCTCCCTTTTATTTCTACTTTTCTCTTTCTGGTCCTAATTTGATCTATTCCTTTCCTCCTTATTTCCCTTCTCTCTTTTCCATTCTTTTCGACACTGCCACCGGCCATCAGCAAATCACTCTTTAGAAACCCGAAGCCTCTCTGCTTTTCTTTGAGGTCTCTTATTGCTTGTATCTTGGAGCAGGAAACTGCTCAAATTGCAGAGGAATTGCAGAATGAAGGAGAGTCATTACCCCCTGCAATTTGCCACCACCCCAGCAAATAGCAGCTTGATGAGATCGTCTGCATACGGGTCACCTCCAAAGCCTCGATGAGGTCTCAGCAACCCATGAGCTTGCCTTGCTGCTGTCTTGACTCGCTGTTCATACATCTGGGAATGGGACATGGACCCATGCCAAACAACTACAGCATTTTACAGCTGGTCTGTTTTATTTCTCTGTGATAACATTAAATTAATTGGACAGGACTAAATAATGCATATAGAATTATCATCAAATCGTAGAATGTCCTGAAATGGAAGGAACCCACAAGGATCATCCAGTCTAACTCCTGTCATAGAATCATAGAATCATAGAACAACCAGGTTGGAAGGGACCCATCGGATCTTCTAGTCCAACCATTCCTATCAAACACTAAACCAAGTCCCTCAAGACCTCATCCACCCTGTGCCTTAAACATCTCCAGGGAAGGTGACTCAACCACCTCCCTGGGCAGCCTCTTCCAATGACCTATTCCAATCTGTCCCTGCATAGGACAACCCCAACATTCACAGCATGTGTTTGAGGGGGTTGTCCAAATGCTTCTGGAATATTGTCAGGCTTGGGGCCATGACTGCTCCCCTGGAGAGCTGTTCCAGGGCTCCACCACCCTCTGAAAGAAGAATCTTTTTCTAATATCCTAACCCTTCCTAATCTTCCTACCATTCCCTCGGGTCCTATCGTTGGATGCCAGAGAAGAGGTCAGTGCCTGCTCCGCTTCCTCCCCTTGAAACGAAGCTGTAGACCACAATGATGTCTCCCATCAGTCTCCTCTTGCCCAAGCCAAACAGACCAAGTGACTTCAGCTGCTCCCCATAAAACTTGAGTCGGTTAAATTTCTTATATTTCAACAAATCCCTGAAAACAAAAATCCCAAAAGACTAATGCAACCATTTCTTTGGGGAGGGAATAAAACTCACCTTCCACTGAATGGTTCTCCTTTCTTTTGAATCATTAAGGAAGGTCCTGAGGTCCTGATGGACATGGCTTAGTGTTTGATAGGAATGGTTGGACTCGATGATCCGATGGGTCTCTTCCAACCTGGTGATTCTATGATTCTATGATTCTAACTTCACCTCATTGGGAAACCCTTCACCAATTTTGTGGCCTCCTCTGGACACTCTCCAGTAGCTTTAAATCTTTTATATATACTGTGGCAACCAAAACTGAACTCAGTACTCAAGGCATGCATATAATATTAGGTGCTCATCTAATATTAGCTGCTCTTTTCCCTCCCACAGGAAAATGTGGATTTAGATGATGGTTCCGCGCTCCCAAGGGATGCTCGAGCCAAGAGATCTGCTGAACACGAGACACACATGGTGAAGACCCTGTTTCACCACTGCGGCTTCAGGCTGGCCTGCATACAAGAGCAGAGCCACCAGCATGATCCAGGAGGAAGCGGTGACCCTTCCTTATTGGCTCCATCACAGGTTCATCCCCCTGGTGCTCCGGGAGCCCGGAAAGCTTTGTCTGGGCCCACAGTAAGTAAAGATCCCATACAAGGATGTCTTCAAAGACATAAAATCATAGAATCAGCAGGTTGAAAAAGACCCATAGGATCATCGAGTCCAACCATTCCTATCAAACACTAAACCATGTCCCTCAGCACCTTGTCCACCTGTCCCTTAAACCCCTCCAGGGAAAGTGACTCAACCATCTCCCTGGGCAGCCTGTTCTAATGCCCAATGACCCTTTCCGTGAAAAACCTTTTCCTAATGTCTAACCTAAGTCTCCCCTGGCGGAGCTTGAGGCCATTCCCTCTCATCCTGTCCCCTGGGAGAAGAGACCATCACCCTCCTCTCTACAACCTCCTTTCAGGTAGTTGTAGAGAGCAATGAGGTCTCCTCTCATGGACATGGACTCTAGGGGAACCCTGATTGTGCACTTCTGTAATGACACAATGAGTGTAGAGGTGGGTTTAAAGGTTAGTGATAAATATTAACAAATAAAGCAAGAAACAGCTCCAGAAGAAGCTGTTTTTCTTGGCAGAGTAGATTTTCTCACTGTACCTGGCAAGGAAAATGTGATGCTTGGAAAACAGAAGTAAGGAATATCAAACTTAATCAAGAAGAGAACATAATGTCCTGGTACATGGGAAAAGCAGCATAAGTGAAGGATGTTTTGTGTGCTGAAAGTTTGGAAGATATTTGTATGTGCATGTTAATGTGCATGGGGTTTAACACGGCCAAATGGTGGTTCCTGCACTTGGGGCACAACAACCCTATGCAGAGCTACAGACTAGGAGAAGTCTGTCTAGAAAGCTGCCTGGAGGGGAAGGACCCCTGGGGTGTTGGTTGACAGAGACTGAACATGAGCCAGAAGTGTGCCCAGGTGGCCAAGAAGGCTAAAGGCACCTTGGCTTGGATCAGAAACAGTGTGACTATCAGGTCCAGGGAGGTTCTTCTCCCTCTGGACTCAGCTCTGGTGAGACCACACCTTGAATCCTCGGGTCAGTTTTGGGCCTGATACTGAGGCATTTCTTGGTTCATGGACCCTGGTTACCCACGGGCAATCATGGAATCATAGAATCATAGAACAACCAGGTTGGAAGGGACCCATCGGATCTTCTAGTCCAACCATTCCTATCTAACACTAAACCAAGTCCCTCAAGACCTCATCCACCCATGCCTTAAACACCTCCAGGGAAGGGGAATCAACCACCTCCCTGGGCAGCCTATTCCAATGCCCAATGACCCTCTGTGTGAAAAACTTCCTCCTAATCTCCAGCCTAAATCTCCCCTGGTGGAACTTGAGGCCATTCCCTCTTGTCCTGACCCCTGTCCCTTGGGAGAAGAGCCCAGCTCCCTCCTCTCTACAACCTCCTTTCAGGTAGTTGTAGAGAGTAATGAGGTCTCCTCTCAGCCTCCTCTTCTCCAGGATAAACAATCCCAGCTCTCTTAGCCGCTCCTCATAAGGTCTGTTCTCCAGCCCCTTCACCAGCCTCGTCGCTCTTCTCTGGACTCACTCCAGAGCCTCAACATCCTTCTTGTGCTGAGGGGCCCACAACTGAACACAGGATTCAAGGAGCGGCCTCACCAGTGCTGAGTCCCGAGGGAGAATCACCTCCCTGGACCTGCTGGTCACACCATTTCTGATCCAAGCCAGGATGCCCTTGGCCTTCTTGGCCACCTGGGCACACTGCTGGCTCATGTTCAGTCGGCTGTCGACCAACACCCCAATGGGCAGCACCAGCTCTCAGATGTCCCATGCAGCCTGGAGTAGATCAGAAGGAGCCTGGAGGCCACCCCACATCCAACCGTGAGCCCTTCAATGGGGTTCGCGTGATCCCTGGCAAAACATGACTTCCCTGTGAGATGTCTCCAGCCTCCCTGCTTGCTGCATAACATCTCAGAGATGCTTTTTCCATGGTTCAAGGGTGAAAAGTTTCTCCAACGGCTCTCGCAATTTCTTCTTCTCTTTTTTTTTTTGATTCAAGGCATACCCAGGCCCTCATCACCTGAGGAGAATTAAGGTAGAGCATTCATGTTCTATTCCTCTGATCACAGATGCACTAAAGATGCAGCTGGTCCTTTCTCCCATCACGCCACATCCCATCCCTGTTCTGTGTGTGAATCATAGAGCCATTAAGGTGTGAAAAGACTTCTGAGATGTGCATTTTTTTTCTCACAGAAGGAGGAAACTGGCTCATCAGATCCACCCTCCCGTGGCCAGAAGGTCAGTGCTTTATTTCACCTTTTAATACAGATACTCAATAGCACCTTAGTGGAGTCAGGACAGTGGTTCATCTCCTCGAACAGTCTCATTTGGAGGCTGAAAATGGGTGAAAACTGACCAGACCAGTAGGTTTGAGAAGCAGTAATCAGCACTTCTGGCCATTGGTAATGAGCAGATTCCAGGCTTGAACATTTCAGAGCTGATCCAGACATTGGGTTTGTAGATCCTTAAAATCATCCTGTCCTCTGTGGACTTCTGTCTCACTCAAACTCATGGTATCCTTTAACCTCTGCAGTACCCTGGGGCAGGGAGACCCTCAGCTGACCCTGATATCTGACCCTTATGCTGGAATTTATGTCTTTTCTCTATATATTTCCAGTACACAGAACGATAGGGACAGGGGTCAGGGATGTCACTGATCTGGTTTGGGAATGCAAGTGGTAGAAATGAGGGGTTCCTCCACAGACATTTACCCAAAGCTGCTGCAGGAATGGGAGTAGCTCCTGTCTGGTCCAAAGAGGGAAGGAAAAATTCCCAGTAGCGATGCATGTTTGTGATTGAAGGGATCACCTGTTGTTTTCCAGGGAGAAATGGGAGCTCCAGGAGCCCGTGGAGACAAAGGAGAAAAGGTAGTGATAGTGTCCTTCTGGCCTGAGCCTCTGAGACCAGAAGAAGGCTTTCTGTGCTAAAAGGGAGCTGCGGCTGTGGATCATAGAATCATAGAATCACCAGGTTGGAAGAGACCCATCAGATCATAGAGTCCTACCATTCCTATCAACGCATCCTATCGGATGTGCTGAAGGACAGGACATTTGGGGTCTATGGGGAACTGTGCCCATGTAAATTGGGTTCTCAGGACCAGGGAGGTGGTGGAGTCCCCATCCCTGGAGGCATTTAAAAGACAAGGCAGTTGAGGAGCTCAGGGATCTGGTTTAGTAGTGGACAGGTACAGTTGGTCTTGATGACCTCAGTGGTCTTTTCCAAACTTGTGATTCTATGATTTTATGAAATGGTGTGACCAGCAGTTCCAGGGAGGCTCTTCTCACTCTGGACTCAGCACTGGTGAGGCCGCTCCTTGAATCCTGTGTTCAGTTGTGGGCCCCTCACCACAACAAGGATGTTGAAGCTCTGGAGTGAGTCCAGAGAAGAGTAACCAAGTTGGGGAAGGGGCTGGACAGCAAGTCTGAGGAACCTGGAGTTGTTTAGCCTGGAGAAGAGGAGGCTGAGAGGAGACCTCATTGCTCTCTACAACTACCTGAAGGGAAGTTGTGGAGAACAGGGAACTGGGCTCTTCTCCCAAGGGACAAGGGACAGGATGAGAGGAAATTGCCTCAAGCCCTTCTTCTCTGGAAGGGTCATTAGGTAATGGAATGGGCTGCCCAGGGAGGTGGTTGATTCACCTTCCCTGGAGGTGTTTAGGGTGTGGGTGGATGAGGTACTGAGGGACATGGTTTAGAGACTGATGGGAATGGTTGGACTTGATGATCCGGTGGGTCTCTTCCAACCCAGTTATTCTATGATTCTATGAAATCCAGATTGCAACAGTCCCATCTTTATCCTTGAACCTGGCTTTGTGTTTCTGCTCATTTCAATGTACTCAGGGGTGAACACAGAACATTCAGGGATGTTGCCTGATGCTTGCTGTCTGCTGGATCACCAAACTGAACTAGGTGAGAGACAAGAAAAAGTCAGCCCTGACAGAAGGACAGGGGTGGAAGAAGCGCCACAGAAAACACCGTTTCATGAACACCTTTTGCAGCAAAGGCTTATAGAATCATAGAATCGCTAAGTTGAAAAAGACCTTTGAGATCATCACGTCCAACCGCACCTGTCCACTAATAAACCAGATCCCTAAACACTTCCCTAAACATTTTCTAAACACATCTAGGGAAGGTAACTCCACCGTAAACCTGGGCAGCCTCTTCCTGCGCTTAATAACCTTTTCAGTGAAGAATTTTTTCCTGATGTCTAATGTGAACCTGCCCTGGAGCAACTTGAGGCCTTTCCCTCTCATCCTGTCACCTATCTAGTGGGAGAAGAGACCTACACACATCCCTCTACAACCTCCTTCAAGGCAGTTGTAGACAGTGATTAGATCTCCCCTCAGCCTCCTCTTCTCTAGGCTAAACAACAGCAGTTCATAGAATCACCAGGTTGGAAGAGACCCACCGGATCATTGAGTCCAACCATTCCCTCAGCTGCTCCTCTTAATACTTGTTCAGCCTCTTCACTAGCTTTGTTGCTCTTCTCTGGATGAGCTCCAGGACCTCAATGTCTTTCTTGTAATGAGGAGCCCAAAACTGAGCACAGGGTTTGAGGTGCAACAGGGGGAACAAATGGCAGATCTGGGGTGATGGGACCAGCTATTAAGGAGAAGTACAAGCAAGGCAAGGCTGCTGTTGAAAGGCACAGCCTGTTGAAGATGGGATACTTTTCATGGGCTGCTGATGTGTGGTGCAACTTCCAAGGGACCTGGGCATGAGAAAAAAAAGGGAAGGAGGGGAAATTGTTGGAGTGTGGATGTTTTTTGTCTTGCAGGGACAGCCGGGGGAGATGGGAGAACCTGGAGAAAAGGTGAGCTGCAGAGTCAGTATCAGCAGATGGAGTAGGACAGCTTTATGAGATAAGTGGAAGTCAAAATCTCCTGAGTCAACCCAGTAAGCCATCTCCTTCCTGGGAGCAGTGTGGCTCTGTGTTAGGACATTTGGCTCTTCACCAGTCATGCAGCCACTGCCTGCCTCCTCTGGGGAAAAGAGGCAACTGTCAGGGGGACCAGTTCACAGAATCACAGAACAACCAGGTTGGAAGGGACCCATCGGATCCTCCAGTCCAACCATTCCTATCTAACACTAAACCAAGTCCCTCAATACCTCATCCAGTTGCTCCATGCTGGATAGGAGCACAACTGGAAACCTTTGCTCTTGCTCCAGGTTGCACTGAGGTGTGACTTCACACTATGTCTTGCACAGGCATGGTAACTCTCCCTTCATTTCATAGGGCATCAAAGGAGACAAAGGTGAAAATGGTCAAAAGGTAAGGAACGTTTTTGGTACCACAGTCGGATATATCTCTTCTTACACTGTGAAGTTACCCTTAGAAACATAGAATCACCAGGTTGGAAGAGACCCACCGCATCATCGAGTCCAACCATTCCTATCAAACACTAAACTATGTCCCTCAGCACCTTGTCCACTCGTCCCTTAAACACCTCCAGGGAAGATGAATCAACCCCCTCCCTGGGCAGTCTGTCCCAGTGCCCAATGATTCTTTCTGTGAAAAACTTCCTCCTAATGTCTAGACTAAATCTCCCCTGGTGGAGTTTGAGGCCATTCCCTCTGGTCCTGTCCCCTGGCACTTGGGAGAAGAGCCCAGCTCCCTCCTCTCCACAACCTCCTTTCAGGCAGTAGTACAGAGCAATGAGGTCTCCTCTCAGTCTCCTCTTCTCCAGGCTAAACACCCCCAGCTCTCTCAGACATTCCTCATAAGGCCTGTTATCCAGCCCCTTCACCAGCCTCGTTGCTCTTCCCTGGACTAGCTCCAGAGCCTCAACATCCTTCTTGTGGTGAGGGTCCAAGAACTGAACACAGGATTCAAGGATCGGTCTCCATCTCAGGGGAAGGTGTCCAGGAAACCTCCTGAGATGGGCTCAGGGTAGCCAGTTTCTCACTGACAACCCAGAATCACTCTATTGACTAGAGAGGCACTCCAGGTGGCTCTCACAGACACGACACCCACCTTAGAAATGAGTAATGTCAGAAGATGTGAATCTTGCCTAGAGTCCTCTTGCACCAACCCCAATAACTTTCCTGCAACACAGGTCCCTCTTTTCTCAAGGTGTCTCCCCAGAAGCTTTGTCTCTCCAGGTAAGACAAGACTCCCCATCATCTAGAGATGCGATGGTGAATGAGGGCTCTACAGAAACCCTCAACGTAGGATCAACTCTGAGGGACTTCCGTGGGGTTTCTAGGGAGTAGCGTGAAGGAATTTCTCATTTTGATGGACCCACAGTGGAAGGAATGATCTTGATAATTCCTGACCTTCTTCTCTTCACAGGGAGAGCCAGGAATTGGGTTCAGAGGTCCTGTCGGTCAGGCTGGGCCACCTGGATTTAAGGTAAACCTTTCTTCTCATCTAGACAGGATCTTACTTGTTTATTTCTGGGTTGTTATCTTCGTAGTCCTTACTTTCCACCACTGGGTGTGGGAAACAACTGTCAGGGGCTACAATGATAAAGTAGCAAAGGTAATTCCAGCCTGGGAAGGCAGGAACACCATCACATGGACCTGGGACAGAGGGAATGTTCTGTGTCCTTCAAAGGGGTGAGATCCAGAAGATAAATATCAGAGAATCATAGATTCATGGAATGGTTTAGGTTGGAAGGGACCTTTAAGGGCCACCTAGTCCACCGTCCCTGCAGTGAGTAGGGAAATCTTCAACTAGATTAGGCTCTGAAATACAGCTGCGGAAAAAATCCAGGAAATTGTGGTCTCAGCAGAGATGTGTTTCTGCTATCTCTTGAGATATTGCAGGTCTGCAGGGGTTTTGCTCATTGGAGAGATCTGGAGGTCTGCAGGTTTGGTCCCCCAGCTTAACAAGATGTGGTAAAACCCTTTCGGTAGCCCTTGGACTTCTCATATGGATCAGGGCTGGAGGAGGTGTCCCCAGTTGTGTTTATTTTTCATTTGAACTCAAGAAAACATCCTAGGCCTTCTCCAGGACCTTTGGGGAGGTAGTTAATTCCAGGTAAGATCCTAATTGCTTGTGACTCATTCAACAGGGTGAGCCAGGAGCCCCAGGACCTCGAGGAGCTCAGGGTATCCAAGGCATTCGCGGCAACGCCGGCATCCCTGGCTCACAGGGGGACAGAGGGGCTCCAGGTCTACCTGGGATGCCAGGGCAGAAGGTAAGTGATCTGCAGTGAGGGGAATCCATGTGTTCTGTCAAGGTGACCTCAAGGTGAGAATGGTGGTTCTACTGAGAGCGCCTACCCCAGGTATCAACTATGGCCTAAGTCTCCACCTATCCAGGTCTCCAGCAGTGAGTGGTCAGTAAAGAAAAGCGGGAACAAAGCCTTGTTGAAAAGTGAGAGGCAACAGCATAGATAAGACCAACTGATGTAATTAGGGGGAAAAAATACTTTAAATTGGAAGAGGCAAGATTGAGATTAGGAAGTAATTCTTCCCAATGCGGGTGGAGAGGCACTGACCCAGATTGCCCAGGGAAGTTGTGGATGCTCCCTCCCTAGAGATGTTCAGGGCCAGGCAGACTGGGACCTTAAACAGCCTGGTCCAGTGGGAGGTGTCCCTGATCATGGCATGGGGGTAGAACTGGGTGATCTTTAAGGTGTCTTCCAACAGAAACCATTCCATGTTCTGTGTCAAAGGGTTTGGTACAGGGGAACGCCCTCCAAGTTCAAAAAAACATCAAGAAGGAAGCTCCAAATGAGGTTGGGAAGTGTTATTCTCCCCTTAAATGTAGTGATGTGACTTAGGTGACAGAGAGGAGAAGGAGTTGTGATGGAACAGGGGATGTGTGCAAGAGGTTTGGGGGTCATTAGCCCCTGGAAACAAAGGTAGCAATGGGTAAATCTCACTGCAAGGACAAAGACGCTTCTCTGGAGGCTGGAAACAGCAATGTTCCTAAACTGATGGTCTCACTGTACCTGGAGTGTCTTCTCCTCAATGACAAGAGGTCCACACAAGGAGCACCACAATGGCTATTCCTTCTGTTTGTGTAGGGAACAAAGAGGAGCAGCAGCTCCTTCTTTCTGCTTGGATAGGGGAAAACAGGACATTTCCATCAGAGTGTTCTCCTCCTTAAAGGATTTTGTTTTCAAGGGGGAGCGTGGGAAGAGAGGACGGAATGGAGTTGCTGGGCCTGCAGGACCACCAGGATCCCCAGGAAAAGAGGTGACTTTTGTACATCACTCCTGTGTCCTTTGATCAGCAGAGGGATGACTGTGGAGAAAGGTTGAGATCCTGCTGTCTGGGCTGGGTTTGCTTCCAACCCTGTTGGAGCACTGGGACAGGAGAGCATCAAGGATGTACAAAGCAAAGTCCACCTTTCTCTTTTGTTTTCCTCACCCTACAGGGGATTCCTGGGACACCTGGACCCAAAGGCAATAAGGTCAGTGCTATCCTGCCAGGCAGGTCAGAAGCAGCTGAGATGCTGAGGTGGCAATGGGATAGTCCACCACATCCTCATGACGCCTTCTCCCTGATCCTATCCAGCCTCTTCAACCCTCTTACACTCTTACGCTCTTCTTCCCTATGGAGCATCATCCAGAGAAAGCAGCAGGACATCAATGGAAATGAGTCTCTGGACTCTTTCCATGACTTTTAAATCACGGTCAAGCTAATCAGCAATCATGAGATGCGGTGTCCTTGCTCCAAATGAGACCTTTGGGATTCTCTGTTCCTCAGGGAGAAACTGGAGTTGGAGCAGCTGGCCCAAGAGGTCCCCGTGGACTACCTGGCCCTCGGGTAGGTGCTTCTATAAATGTTCCTGACTTGACTTCTTGCAGCCTACCCTCTTTTGAAGGCAGATTTAAACCATCAGCTCCGACTTATCTATCTTACAAGAAGTCTAAAGGCTGATGTTTGATAGGAATGCTTGGACTCAATGATCCGATGGGTCTCTTCCAACCTGGTTGTTCTATGATTCTATGATTTCAGAGCCCTCATTAATTTTTCACCAGCCAGATTTTGAAGGGATGGACACTACTACAACCAGCTGGAGCTGGGACTGACCAGAATCAGTCCAGAGCAATTAGCATCCCCTTCATAATTCATAATTAGACACCCTCAAGCATTACAAATCACGATGGTCAACCACATGGCCAAGATGATCCTGCCCCACTAATTGTGTTGGCTGTGCATTCACTGGCTGGGTGGCAGCGTTGAAGGCAATATCTACAGCTTTCCAACTGCATCTTTTAATTCCAGTAGCGTGGTGAGGAACCACCTCGATTTTTCATGCTTTGGGGATGTTTCCAACAAGCTCGTTCCTCCCTTAGCAAGTTTGCAGATGACACTAAGCTAGGTGGAAGTGTGGATCTGCTGGAGGGTAGGGAGGCTCTGCAAAGGGATCTGAACGGGCTGGATCCATGGGCTGAGTCCAATGGCATGAGGTTTAACACGGCCAAATGGCGGGTCCTGCACTTGGGGCACAACAACCCTGGGAAGCTCCAGACTAGAATAAGTCTGGTTGGAAATCTGCCTGGAGGAAAAGGCCTGGGGGTGTTGGTTGAACAGGAGCCAACAGTGGCCCAGGTGGCCAAGAAGGCCAAGGGCATCTTGGCTTGGATCAGAAACGGTGTAACCAGCAGGTCTAGGGAGGTGATTCTCCCTCTGGACTCAACACTGGTGAGACCACTCCTTGAATCCTGTGTTCAGTTGTGGGCCCCTCCCCACAAGAAGGATGTTGAGGCTCTGGAGTAAGTGCAGAGAAGAGCAACAAAGCTGGGGAAGAGGCTGGAGAACAAGTCTGAGGGACCTAGGGTTGTTTATCCTGGAGAAGAGGAGGCTGAGGGTAGACCTCATTTCTCTCTGCAACTCCCTGAGAGGAGGTTGTGGAGAGGAGGGAGCTGGGCTGTTCTCCCAAGGTGCAGGAGACAGGATGAGAGGGAATGGCCTCAAGCTCTGCCAGGGGAGGTTTAGGTTGAACATTAGGAAGTAAATTTTCACAGAACAGGTCACTGGGCACTGGGAGAGGCTGCCCAGGGAGGTGGTTGAGTCAGCTTCCCTGCAGGTGTTTAAGGGACGGGTGGATGAAATGCTGAGGAGCATGGGATAGTGTTTGATAGGAATGGTTGGACTCGATGATCCAGTGATTCTTTTCCAACCTGGTGATTCTATAATTCTATATCTGCCTCCAGCTTTTTTTTTATCCTCATTCCCCTCTTCCCTCTTGTTGTCTTGGGAGAGATAAACCAACTCCCATCATCCTTGAGGAAGCAACATTCACTTTTCCACATGCTGCTGAGAAGTTTTGGTTTCCTATTCCCAAAGACTCCAGCGAGACCTCTTGAGTAGCAATCAGAGGCCATGTTTCAATTTGTTGCTTCTGTCTGTTCCCTGAATAAACTGATTTAATGCTGCAATCCACTTAGAGAAACTCCCCATCTGCCAGCAGAATCATTCAATGAGGCCCCTGAGACCAAACACTTAATGAGAATGTCAACATCTGCGAAAGGTCTGGGGTAAACCTCACTCCAGATTCATTATCTGAAGGAAATGATGAAGTAATGTTTCTGCTCTTCAGACTCCTGCATAAGTCTGAAGCAAATCACAGAATCTCGTGTCTCATCTCATATGTCTCCAGTGACAAGTGGTGTCCCCCAGGGCTCAGTGCTAGGTCCAGTCCCGTTCAATGTCTTCATCAATGACCTGGATGAGGGCATTGAGGGTGCCCTTAGCAAGTTTGCAGATGACACAAAGCTGTGTGCAAGTGTCGATCTGCTGGAGGGTACGGAGGCTTTGCAGGGGGACCTGGACAGGCTAGACCGCTGGGCAGTGTCCAACGGCATGAGGTTTAACACGGCCAAATGCCGGGTCCTGCACTTGGGGAACAACAGCCCTAAGCAGAGCTACAGACTGGGAGAAGCCTGGCTGGAAAACTGCCAGGAGGAGAGGGACCTGGGGGTGTTGGTCGACAGCCAACTGAACATGAGCCAGCAGTGTGCCCAGGTGGCCAAGAAGGCCAAGGGCATCCTGGCTTGGATCAGAAACGGTGTGACCAGCAGGCCCAGGGAGGTGATTCTCCCTCTGTATTCAGCACCGGTGAGGCCGCTCCTTGAATATTGTGTCCAGTTCTGGGCCCCTCAGCACAAGAAGGATGTTGAGGCTCTGGAGCAAGTCCAGAGAAGAGCAACGAGGCTGGTGAAGGGGCTGGAGAACAGAACCTATGAGGAGCGGCTGAGAGAGCTGGGTTTGTTTAGCCTGGAGAAGAGGAGGTTGAGAGGAGACCTCATTACTCTCTACAAGTACCTGAAAGGTGATTGTGGAGAGGAGGGAGCTGGGATCTTCTCCCAAGTGACAGGGGACAGGATGAGAGGGAATGGCCTCAAGCTCCGCCAGGGTAGATTTAGGCTGGAGATTAGGAGGAGGTTTTTCACGCAGAGGGTCATTGGGCATTGGAATAGGCTGCCCAGGGAGGTGGTTGATTCACCTTCCTTGGAGGTGTTTAAGATACGGGTGGATGAGGTATTGAGGGACTTGGTTTAGTGTTAGATAGGAATGGTTGGACTAGAAGATCCGATGGGTCCCTTCCAACCTGGTTGTTCTGTGATTCTGTGATATTACATTGGCTTTATACAGGAGATGTAAATTTGGCCTCACAGGATGATGTGTAAGTTTAGACATTTTTAAAGACAGGTAAGTCTTGAGGGGTCTTACCTAGGGAGGTCATAAAAGGACTTCATGGGCCCAAAAGCACGTCTGTCCCTCGTAGCAAGGTTTTTAAGGAGTTAATAGCACATTTAAAGGGAGGCTCAGAACAAGCATCTGGAAACCACATCTGGATATTGAGGTAAGCCTCACGTTAGTCTCAAAAGGCATGAGTTACTGTTGAGAAGTTGAGAGGTGGCCTCCTCTGAAAGTCAAGGGTGTGAATTCCTGGTCGCTTTGGTTATCGTGCCAAGTCCTGCTGAAATCACCTTCAAAAATGACTTATGAATGTGTAGAAAAGCTACTGAACCTTCTAACCATGGGAAGAAATCTTTCCATTTCAGGAACATCTCAGATCTCTGTCTCTTGTTGCACATGCCCTTGTCAGATGTTAGTACATCTTGGGAAAGGATACACTATGTCTTCCAGCATCAGGTGGCTTCTTCTGAGATACCTTTTCCAAGGGCCTGTAGTGACGGGACAAAGGTGAATGGCTTCAGATTGGACAGGGGGAAGATTTAGATTAGACATTAGGAAGAAATGATTCCTAATGAGGGTGGTGAGGCCCTGGCCCAGGTTGCCCAAGGAGGTTGTGGCTGCCCCATCCCTGGAAGTGTTCAAGGCAAGGTTGGATGTGTCCTAGGACAACTGGATCCAGTGAGAGGATCCTGTCCACAGCAGGGAGGTTGGAAGAGGATGCTCTTTAAGGTCCCTTCCAACCCAAACCAATCTATTATTCTATGATTCTCCTTCTACCAGGATGTTTCTATACCAACAGCAATGACGCCTTTTTGGAGTGATTTATGTCAAGCCAAATGAATCATAGAATCATAGAACAACCAGGTTGGAAGAGACCCATTGGATCATCGAGTCCAACCATTCCTATCAAACACTAAACCAAGTCCCTCAGGACCTCATCCACCCGTGACTCCAGGGAAGGTGAATCAACCACCTCCCTGGGCAGCCTATTCCAATACCCAAATGAGGTGAACATAACCTCACAAATGCTATTTCTCTCAGGCACTGAGAACAAGCTGAAGCTTGAAGCTTCACTCTGGCCATCTAAACACTGCTGTGTCTATCTGCAGTGACATAGGGATGATCTCAAGCCCTTTAGGTTCTTTAATCCAAATTCATAGGAGCATTAATCCTGACTTGTATCAGAAATGGTGTGACCAGCAGGCCCAGGGAGGTGATTCTCCCGCTGGACTCAGCACTGGTGAGGCCGCTCCTTGAATCCTGTGTTCAGTTCTGGGTCCCTCACCACAAGAAGGATGTTGAGGCTCTGGAGTAAGTCCAGAGAAGAGCGACGAAGCTGGTGAAGGGGCTGGAGAACAGAACCTATGAGGAGCGTCTGAGAGAGCTGGGGTTGTTTATCCTGGAGAAGAGGAGGCTGAGAGGAGACCTCATTACTCTCTACAAGTACCTGAAAGGAGGATGTAGAGAGGAGGGTAATGACCTCTTCTCCCAAGTGCCAGGGGACAGGACGAGAGGGAATGGCCTCAAGCTCCACCAGGGGAGATTTAGGTTGGACATTAGGAGGAAGTTTTTCATGGAAAGGGTCATTGGGCATTGGAACAGGCTGCCCAGGGAGGTGGTTGAGTCACCTTCCCTGGAGGTGTTTAAGGCACGGGTGGATGAGGTCTTGAGGGACTTGGTTTAGTGTTTGACAGGAATGGTTGGACTAGAAGATCCGATGGGTCCCTTCCAACCTGGTTGTTCTATGATTCTATGTTTCTATGATTAAGGCACCTAGTCTTTATGGATGTGTAAGTGAAGAGGCTGGACCCAGCCTTGTGCACACTTGATTCCTGTTGTCCTTAGACACTTTACAGAGCTGGGAGTGTGTGTTTGCAGTTGACTTTACTGTACTGATTTTACACTACCTTCTCCATCCTAACAGGGTAATGAGGGTGTCATGGGAGTCCGCGGCCCCACTGGCATGACGGTGAGTGTTAAAATAGCACAGAGGGTTGATTTTATGGGATGGGCAACGGTGGGTCCAGGGCTTGCAAAATCCCCATGAAAGAAAAAAGAAACTGGATTGATGCTTCCAGTGAGAAACAGAGGCTTTGGGAACCTGAATTATGATGTTGTGTTGGGATGAATGAGTGTAAATCCTGTAAGCAGCTGCAAGACAGAAGGTGTCATTCAGAGCACAATCACTTTAAGCCCTTGTCCATTTGGCTGACACACCTACAGGGAGCTTTTGAAGTCCTCCTCAACTATCACTCACTCTCCATTCTTCTTCATCAGGTCTGCATGAATCTCAGGGTCTCATTCGGTCATCAATTCCCTTTTCACTGCTAGGGGACTGAGTCAGGGGAGACACAGATCACAGCCTGTGTTTTGACAAATGCCGTTTTATTTATTAGGCTGCTCTCTCTAATGGAATGAATCTGTTATTACGAGCAGGATGGGCCTTCTTGAAGCTCCTCAGAAGGTCAAGGGTGGATTCAGTTCCAGGTTTCACGCTGGGATCGCAGCCCTGAAGGGCTCTTTCTCAGCAAGGCTGGCTCAAAACACAGGGCACAGAGGGATGAAAAACTCCAGCTTCTCTGCCTGTGCTCCATCTCCTCCTTGTTCGTCCTGTCCATGCCCACCCCTGTGATGAGCTTCTACAGGTGGAAGGTGCCCTAGGGATCTGTAGGAGGTCATGAGGCCACTCCTTGAATCCTGTGTTCAGTTGTGGGCCTCTCACCACAGGAAGAATGTTGAGGCTCTGGAGCGAGTCCAGAGAAGAGCCACGAAGCTGGTGAAGGGGCTGGAGAACAGGCCCTATGAGGAGCAGCTGAGAGAGCTGGGGTTGTTTAGCCTAGAGAAGAGGAGGCTGAGAGGAGACCTCATTACTCTCTTCAACTCCCTGAAAGGAGGTTGTGGAGAGGAGGGAGCTGGACTCTTCTGCCAAGGGACAGGGGACAGGACAAGAGGGAATGGCCTCAAGCTCCACCAGGGGAGATTTAGGCTAGAGATTAGGAGGAAGTTTTTCATGGAAAGGGTCATTGGGCATTGGAATAGGCTGCCCAGGGAGGTGTTTAAGGGACGGGTGGACGAGGTCCTGAGGGACATGGTTTAGTGTTTGATAGGAATGGTTGGACAAGATGAACCGATGGGTCTCTTCCAACCTGGCTGTTCTATGATTCTATGAAGTCCTCAGCTTTGCAAACAGGTTACACCTGGAGTGCCCACCATGGCTTTTCAGCATTTCAGGTGTGCTACTAGTCCTTGACCTCCATCCCGCTCTGGAGGACATCAGGGGATCCTCATCATCCCCATCTAGGAGGAATCTTCCTGGAACAACCCTTCCTCTACACTCTCGTTAATGTTAAGGGTGGTGGAGTCACCATCCCTGGAGGTGTTTAAAAGATGGATGGACGAGGTGCTCAGGGACACGGTTTAGTGGTTGATAGGAAGGGTTGGGCTTGATGATCCAAGAGGTCTTTTCCAGCCTGGTGATTCTGTGCTTCTATGTGATTCTTCTCTTCCACAACACCTTCCTTATGCTAGTATTTACCTTCACACGTTGTTTTATGTTCTTGCAGGGTCTAAAAGGCTTCCCAGGTGTGAAAGGCAAAAGAGTAAGCAACAATCATCTTATCTACACAGAGCCTTGGAGGAAAGCATCACTGTGGGAAGACCCTCTGGCAGCCCACACTGCCAATGCCCCTGTTAGAACAGTGGGGATGATCTTGGTGTCTTCTGAGGGTGGATTATGAGAGGACCTTGATCAGTGTGAAGGGGCATTGGCAGCCCCTTCCAATGTCTGGGCTATGATGGGGGTGCCTGCTGTCTTTATGCATTCTTAGACCTTTCTGCTTGGGAGTTTGGACAGAAGGAGACTCCTGGTATGCTCTGATTGGTCTCCAAATGTGGAGGGTTGGGGGACAAGGGCTAGGGAGCAGATGTCCTAATGCATCAAAACTTGGCACTGGTGAGACTGCACCTTGAATCCTGGGGTCAGTTGTGGGCCACTCACCACAAGAAGGATGTTGAGGCTGTGGAGTGAGTACAGAGAAGAGCAACGAAGCTGGGGAAGGGGCTGGAGAACAAGTCTGAGGGACCTGGGGGTGTTCAGCCTGGAGAAGAGGAGGCTCTCTCCAAGTCCCTGAAAGGAGGTTGGAGAGGAGGGAGCTGGGCTCTTCTCCCAGGTGACAGGGGACAGGACAAGAGGGAATGGCCTCAAGCTCCACCAGGGGAGGTTTAGGCTGAACATTAGGAAAAAATTTTTCACCAAAAGGGGGATTGGTCCCTGGCAGAGACTGTTCAGGGAGGGTGATGATTCACCACCCATGGAGGTGTTTAAGGGATGGGTGGACGAGGTGCTGAGGGACATGGTTTAGTGTTTGATAGGAATGGTTGGACTTGATGATCCAGTGAGTCTTTTCCAACCTGGTGATTCTTTGATTCTATGAAAGCCAATGTCTGCCCACCAGGCAACACCAATACTTTGATTTGCGTCAATGAGCAGGAGTCCCCTTGGTCTCCTCCTACATTTTATTTGCAATCCTTTGAAAGTGCAGTACTTAAGAGAACAGATTTTGTTCCAAATGTAAGGTATGTGCAATGGGACATTGGGGACAGATCCACATACAGCTCTGCCACTCAGAGGCAATTTTGAAGCCTTTTTCCACTACTCTGTCCCCATCTGTTCCCTGCTGCCTCCCCCTTCTCCTGTTCTCTCTCTCACTCCCTGAAAGGAGGTTGTGGAGAGGAGGGATCGTCTCCCAAGGGACAGGACAAGAGGGAATGGCCTCAAGCTCCACCAGGGGAGATTTAGGCAGGACATCAGGAGGAAGACGCCATCAGGAATGAGTCCTGCCCTTCAATCTCATGTCCCGTGCACATTATTAAAATAAAACTTGCAGAAACAGCTACTGTTTCTTACACTTTCAGCAAAGCAGGCCTGATTGGAGGTTGAAATTAGGGAAACCCTGTGTTTTATAGGATGCCTTCCCACGCCAGATGTGTCACATCCTTGCAGCATGGAGATGTTGAGAGGGAACGGCCTAAAGCTGCAGCAGGGCAGGTTCAGACTGGAAAAATTTCTTCACCAAAAGGGTTAAAAAGCACTGACAGAGGCTGTCCAGAGGTGTGGTGGTCCCCATCCCTGGACGTGTTTCAAAGACAAGGAGATAAATTGCTTGGGGGTACAATTTAGTAGTGGACAAGTACAGTTGGACTTGATGCTCTCAAAGGTCTTTTCGAGCCTAGTGATTCTTTGATTTTATGATCCTATTGGGAGGTCGAAATCCAGAAATAACTCATGGATGTGCTAAGTATGGAGTCAGGCAAACCACGTCGGTCCTCGGGGTCTTTATTTGTTGTCAATGCAATAAATTCTAGTCTTACACAACCCCTTGTGGTAAACTAATCATTTTGTGGGGTGCCCAGAGGAACTGGCTTCCAGCTGTGATAGATCTTTAGTGGCTTGGCTATGAATCAGTTGGCTGAGAAACACCAGAAGAGTGAATGAAAAAAAGAATCATTCACTATCTTTTTTTTTTTTTCTGTGTCCAGGGCGATCGAGGACTTCTGGGACCCAAGGGTGAAAGAGTAAGGACGTTCTGCCCCCCTTCTCCACTTTTGTGAGACCTCATCTGGAGTCTTGTGTCCAGTTCTGGAATCCCTAACAGAAGGACATGGAACTGTTGGAACAGGTCCAGAGGAGACCATCAAGATGATGCGAGGGCTGGAGCACGTCTATTAGGACAGGCTAATAGAGTTGGGATTGTTCAGCCTGGAGAAGAAAAAGGTTCCAGGGAGACATTATAGAAGCCTTCTAGTACCTGAAGGGGCTACAGAAAAGCTTGAGAGGGACTTCATACATGGGTCTAGAGTGACAGGACAAGGGGGAATGGCTTTAAATTGGAAGGGGGAAGATTTCGATTAGACATGAGGAAGAAATTCTTCACGATGAGGGTGGTGAGGTCCTGGCCCAGGTTGCCCAGGGAAGTTGTGGCTGCCCCATCCCTGGAGATGTTCAAACCAGGTTGGATGGGGTCTTGAGCAGCCTGGTCTGATGGGAGGTGTCCCTGCCCTTGGCAGGGAGCTTGGAACTGGACCATATTCTGGTCTGTATCAAAAGAAGTGTGGCCAGCAGGTCGAGGGAGTGGATTCTGTCCCTCTACTCTGCTCCAGTGAGACCACACCTGGGGTCCTGTGTCCAGCTCTGGAACCCTCAGCACAGAAGAATAGGGAATGAGTCCACAGGAGGCCACTAAAATGATCAAAGGCTTGGAATGAATCTCCTATGAAGAAAAGCTGAGAGAGCTGAGATTGTTCAACTTCAAGAAGATACGATTCCAAGGAGACCTTACCGCGTCTGTTTAACATTTAAATAGGTCTTACAAGAATGATGGGGAAAAGCTTCTTAGGAGGGCCTTTAGCAGTAGGACAAGAGGTTTAAACTAGATACTAAAGAGGTTTTAATGCTGAAGGTGTTGAGGTACTGGCCCAAGTTGCCCAGAGGGGTGGTAGATCCCCCATCGCTGGAAACATCCAAGGTTGGGTTGAGTGGGGCTCTGAACAACCTGATTGACTTAGAATCATAGAATAGAATCATAGAACAACCAGGTTGGAAGGGACCCATCGGATCTTCCAGTCCAACCATTCCTATCTAACACTAAACCAAGTCCCTCAAGACCTCATCCACCCGTCCCTTAAACACCTCCAGGGAAGGTGACTCAACCACCTCCCTGGGCAGCCTATTCCAATGCCCAATGACCTTCTGTGTGAAAAGACTTAAAGGTGTCCATGATCACTGCAGGGGGGTCAGACTAGATGACCTTCATGGTCCTTTCCAATCCCAACCAGTCTATGATTCTATGATGAGATGCACATGCCTTTCATCAATGAGGACTTTAAATCGCATTAAGATCCCATTTGCAATGAAAACTTCAGGGTTTGAGCCTCTGGGCCTCATGTCTTCTTCTCTGTGTCCCTGCTCAAGCATCTGGCCAGCCCTAGGGTGAAGAGTTTTCCTTCTATTTAATTGGAGTTTCCTTTGTTGTAACTTGTCCTTTCAGTGTGTGCATCCAATAGACTCATAGAATCACCAGGTTGGAAGAGACTCACTGGATCGAGCTCAACCATTCCCACCAATCTCTAACCCATGTCCCTCAGTACCTCATCCACCTGCACTTTAAACATGTCCAGGGAAGGTGAGTCAACCACCTCCCTGGGCAGCCTGTTCCAATGCCCAATGACCCTTTCAGTGAATATTTTTTTTTCCTTATGTCGAGCCTGAACCTCCCTGGCAGAGCTCGAGGCCATTCCCTCTTGTCCTGTCCAAGAAAACAGACTCATCCTCTCTACGTGTAGGTAGTGAAGACAGCATGTAGATGTCCCCTTCCTTCCCAGGGATCTCCACTGGGTTCAATCTACTTGGTCAATGTCATCCTTGCACTGGACACAGTGCTCAGGGTTGAGCTTGTGTGATAGTTTTGGCAGGATCCAATGAAATAACGACAAAAAAAAGTCTCTTCAGCAATTATTTTTTCTGGGGCATAGAAATGTGACTTAACAGAGGAAGAACATTTCCACTGATTTTGGTATAACCACCTCACCTCGAAGCATCCTGCAATCTTAAACCTGAGCTGGCTCAGAGCAGGTAATGTGAAAATAATTCTCCGAGCGCTCCTGGGAAATGGACAGAAAGTGCTGAACTTCTGCCCAGTGTTTTGTTAACTTCCTTCCTGGCTGAAATGGCTTGTTAGAAAATGAGGTTTTCGAAAACCTCCATGATAATTCTGCCTTTGAGTCACACGGTATTAAATGATTAGGGGTGATTCGTCTATGAGGAGGCTTCATTCAAAGGGGACTCACTCCAGATACACATTAATTTTTAATCCGCTTCATGAAGAGGCCCAAAAACACTTTCAAAGCTGAAGAAATGTGTAATGCATTGTCCAAAGAATTAATTAGTAATTAGGGGGGAGGGTTGTGCTGCTTGGCTTGGGTGTGTTGAGGCTCTGGAGAGAGTCCAGAGAAGAACCACGAAGCTGATGAAGGGGCTGGAGAACAGGCCCTATAAGGAGCGGCTGAGAGGGCTGGGGGTGTTTAGCCTGGAGAAGAGGAGGCTGAGAGGAGACCTCATTACTCTCTACAACTTTCTGAAAGGAGGTTGTAGAGAGGAGGGAGCTGGACTCTTCTCCCAAGGGACAGGGGACAGGACAAGACGGAATGGCCTCAAGCTCCACCAGGGGAGATTTAGGCTAGAGATTAGGAGGAGGTTTTTCACGGAAAGGGTCATTGGACATTGGAACAGGCTGCCCAGGGAGGTGGTTGATTCCCCTTCCCTGGAGGTGTTTAAGGGATGGTTACATGAGTTCCTGAGGGACATGGTTTATTGTTTGATAGGAATGGTTGGACTCGATGATCCAATGGGTCTCTTCCAGCCTGGTTATTCTATGATTCTATGTTCACAGAAGCGTAGAATGGTTTCGACAGGGGAGAATGGCTTTAAATTAGAAGAGGGAAGGTTGAGATTAGACATTAGGAAGAAATTCTTCCCAATGAGGGTGGTGAGGTCCTGACCCAGGTTGCCCAGGGAAGCTGTGGCTGCCCCATCCCTGGAGATGTTCAAAACCAAGTTGGATGGGGCCTTGAGCAGCCTGGTCTGGTGGGAGGTGTCCCTGCCCATGACAGGGGCTTAGACCTGGATGTGCTTTAAGTTCCCTTCCAATCCAAACCATTCTATGATTCTATTATTCGTTCTATGTGTGAATTATGATTTTGTCACCATAGCAATCATAGTTCCATCCAGTGGGACCCACAAGTTCTTGGATCACAGGGTGTCTTCATCTCTGTCTCCTTTCTCTAGGGTGAACCCACAACTACTTTGGGACCCCAGGGGTATAAAGGCAGTAAAGGAGATCCTGTAAGTTTGACTTTTTAAGCTGTTACTTCCCCAAAGTTGGTGGCATCATCAGTGGGCACAGCTTGGGATAAACATTGGAGGCCAGCGCTTTGGTCTAGAACCGGTGGCTGAGAACCAGGTTCTTCTAAGGAGAGAGGCACAATCCACTAATTTCTGTCTTACCTTTCAGGGTGAACGGGGGCTACCAGGATTTGATGGAGACAAAGGCGAGAAGGGAGAAGATGGCCCTGTAGGAGAAAAGGTACGAACCTCCCAGTGCAACCGAGAGAGATAACAAAAGGTCACCAGTTGTGTGAGGAAGGGACAGAAATCTCTGAGCCCTCCTTTCCCAAGTGTTTACTGGAAAATATAGTGTGAGGACAGACTTGTCCAGTTCTCCCCACAGAAAGGGAGAGGAGGGTGCTGGAATGGGACCTGGGACTGTGATAGGCATCCAGTTTACCTGGAGTCAAGTCCATAGTTGTGGAACCATATAAAATTGGTGTCTGCAGGACAGGATCGTTTGGGAAAGGTGACTATTCTACTACTACAGCTCTATAAGAGTCCTGCATCTCCTTCTCCCTCCAAGAGCTGTGTGCTGCTTCAAAACAAAGCCCTTGTGACCCGACCCTTAAGGCTTGGTTGACTCCTCTGTTCCTGTTCTCCACACGGATGGTTGCAGAGCAACCATCCAGGGAGGTGATTCTCCCTCTGGACTCAGCACTGGTGAGACCACTCCTTGAATCCTGGGGTCAGTTCTGGACCTCTCACCACAAGAAGGATGTTGAGGCTCTGGAGTGAGTCCAGAGAAGAGAAAAAAAGCTGGTGAAGGGGCTGGAGAACAGGCCTTATGAGGAGCGACTGAGAGAGCTGGGGGTGTTTAGCCTGGGGAAGGGGAGGCTGAGGGGAGACCTCATTGCTCTCTACAGCTACCTGAAAAGAGGTTATAGAGAGGAGGGAGCTGGACTCTTCTCCCAAGTGGCAGGGGACAGGACAAGAGGGAATGGCCTCAAGCTCCACCAGGGGAGATTTAGGCTGGACATTAGGAAAAAAAATTTCATGGAAAGGAACAGGCTACCCAGGGAGGTGGTTGAGTCACCTTCCCTGGAGGGGTTTAAGGCATGGGTGGATGAGGTGCTGAGGGACATGGTTCAGTGTTTGATGGGAATGGTTGGACTCGATGATCCAGTGGTTCTCTTCCAACCTGGTTGTTCTGTGATTCTATGATTCTAAGTCACCTGCCTCTCTGTCTGCCTTTGCTCTTTGAGAGCACCTTGTGGAGGTCTCAGGTCTCAACTCATCACCATTGTGCTGGGAGGAATCGCATAACTCTCCCACTCTCAGACTGAGTCACAGATTAAAACACAGTGTACTTTTCATCCCTATTTTCATATTATGTTAATGCTTTTTGCTCCGGAAACCTGACCCAGGACACAGACTCTGTTGAATAAATAAAAGCACCTACAACAGCATCATCTCTTGTCTGAGCTCTTCACACAGCTCCATTTATTTTCCATGGAGACCTACTTAATCAGTGTAATTCAGGGTGGGAATTGCCTGGCTCAACGTGGGCATCTCATTTGTGGAGGGACGTATCATGTCCTGACCATGATTGATGTACAGATGAGGTTCTCGGCAACTGTAAAAATCCATGGAAATGCTCCCATGGTTGGTACCTATTCTTTAAGTCAGATGAAAACCCACACATGATACCTGTCAGATTGTTCTTTAACTAAAAAAAATAATATGTTAGCATGTCCTAAAGCAAGAATGCTTCTTGACCGAGTATCTGAGTGACTTGTTATAGTATAGCAAGTATAGCATAGTATCTCCACCACCAGTAACTCCATCGCAGCCTTGTTCCTTAGTGCTCCATCCAAACATAGAATCATAGAACGGTTTGGGTTGGAAGGGACCTTAAAGATCATCCAGTTCCAACGCCCCCTGGCCCCCGCCATGAGCAGGGACACCTCTGCTAGATCGGACTGCTCGAAACCCCATCCAACCTGACCTTGAACACTTCTAGAGAGGAGATGTCCACAACTTCCCTCACCAACATGTTCCAGTGTCTCACCACCATGTTTGGAAGGAGGAAGCACATCCAGAAGCTGAGAGAGACTTCTCTTCTTTTTATTTCTTCAGTTCCCATCACTGGGCACTAACTCTGTTACAGGACAATTCACTGAGGTTCTGTGGCTGGTGGCTTTCTCCTTTAGCAGTGGCTGCCATACAGATCTTTGGGGTCCCTGGAGCCGAAATCTGCTATAGAAATTGTGCTTTCTGTCATTCTCTCTGCAATCTCCTTGGGTTCTTCTCTTTGCCTGTCTCAGGGCAGATCTCTTCAAGAGCAGTAGGTACTTAAAGGTGACAGGGGACAGGATGAGAGGAAATGACTTCAAGCTCCACCAAGGGAGATTTAGGCTGAATGTTAGGAAAAAAAATTTCATGGAAAGGGTCATTGGGCACTGGAACAGGCTGCCCAGGGAGGGGGTTGAGTCACCTTCCCTGGGGGGGTTTAAGGGACTGTTGGACGAGGAACTGAGGGACATGGTTTAGTATTTGATAGGAATGGTTGAACTCGAAGATGGGGTGGGTCTTTTCCAACCTGGTGATTCTATGATTGTATGAAAATGTATCTGACAGGGATTTTAATATTTTAGGGAGTCAAAGGTGAAGCTGGGTCCAAAGGAGTGATGGGACTTTTTGGTACAAGAGGACCAGTGGGACAGAAGGTGAGTACAGTAAGCACTTAGGTTAAGGCATCCCCTGCAGGAACTGTTGTGTGAAATCCTATCACAGAACATAATTCCAGATTCTCTCTCCATAGTTTCTGATTGAAATGTTTCTGATTGAAATATAAGGTTAACAAAGAACAGAAGTAGCTGTACTATTCCAGGAGAGCCCTAAAGACTTGTCCTATTTTATAAAGCAGCAAAGAGCTGAGACATCTTTCCTAGGATGAAATGGTCACTAATGACTCTCTAAAATGACAATATGTAGGCGGGAGGTGTCAAATTCTGTCTACACTCCAGTTAACTATAACAGAGATCTACTGCCCAATTCATTTATTCAGCTGAGATGTTTGGGGGATCCTACCTGACCCCTCCAGCTCTGCTGCAGACAGGTCCCCAAAGGTCCCCTTATCTTCTCTTCCACATCTGTTGGTATCTCCTACAGTAATCCTTATTTCTAGAAGAAATGCAGCTCTTCCTCATGGTAACTCATCATTGTTTTCCTTGCAGGGGGAGCCAGGAGAACCAGGCTTGCCGGGCTCTGCCGTGAGTTGGGTCATGTTTCTCTACCTTCCAATAGAAACCTATCAGAATCATAAAACCACCAGGTTGGAAGAGACCCAACGGATCATCGAGTCCAACCATTTCCATCAATCACTAAACCATGTCCCTCAGCACCTTGTCTACCTGTGCCTTAAACACCTCCAGGGAAGGTGAATCAACCACCTCCCTGGGCAACCTGTTCCAATGCCCAATGACCCTTTCCATGATAAACTTCCTCCTGATGTCTAGCCTAAATCTCCTCTTTTGGAGCTTGAGGCCATTCCCTCTCGTCCTGTCCCCTGTCACTTGGGAGAAGAGCCCAGTTCCCTCCTCTCTACAACCTCCTTTCAGGTAGTTATAGAGAGAAATGAGGTCTCCCCTCAGCCTCCTCTTCTCCAGGCTAAACACCCCCAGCTCTCTCAGCCATTCCTCATAGGGCCTAGAACAGTTTGGGTTAGAAAGGACCTTAAAGATCATCCAGTTCCAACCCTCCTGGCATAGGCAGGGACATTTCGTGCTAGACTAGGTGCAGAACTGGGCTTAGACTGCTGGTCCTCTCCCCATGGCCACATGTGTGGGTTGCAGGGTGGGATGGTGATGCTGGCTTGGTGCTGCTTTGCAAAGCCCGTGTTCAAGAAGCATTTGCTGAAAGCTACCCATGGGCCAGAGAGAACATAGCCAGGGGTATGTTTTAATAAGATACTGCATTTCGTGTCAAGGAGGTGAGGCCGCTCCTTGAATACTGTGTTCAGTTGTGGGCCCCTCACAACAAGAAGGATGTTGAGGTTCTGGAGCAAGCCCAGAGAAGAGCCATGAAACTGGTGAAGCGGCTGGAGAACAGGCCCTATGAGGAACAGCTGAGAGAGCTGGGGGTGTTTAGCCTAGAGAAGAGGAGGCTGAGAGGAGACCTCATTGCTCTCTACAACTACCTGAGAGGAGGTTGTAGAGAGGAGGGAGCTGGGCTCTTCTCTCAAGTGAGAGGGGACAGGACAAGAGGGAATGGCCTCAAACTCCACCAGAGGAGATTTAGGCTAGAGATTAGGAGGAAGTTTTTCACAGAAAGGGTCATTGGGCATTGGAATAGGCTGCCCAGGGAGGTGGTTGATTCACCTTCCCTGGAGGTGTTTAAGGGATGGGTGGATGAGGTCTTGAGGGACATGGAGTGTTTGATAGGAATGGTTGGACTCGATGATCCAATGGGTCTCTTCCAACCTGGTTTTATTATGATTCTATGATTCTATGAACATTTGAAATATGCATTTATCTATTATTTTTAATGCCTTTAGTGTTTTAGGGGGCATTGCCAGCAATGAGTAGATGATGCTTCTTGTTCAAATGGCTCAAGAATTGCACTGCAGGTTGTATATCCCATGAGAAATGTAGACATCCTTAAGAGACTGGGCTACAAGTGGCTGTTCTCAGTGCTCCATGTTGCTGGCCAGAGGAAAGCAGTTATCATGGAATCAATTGAATGGCTTGATTTGGAAGGGACCTTGAAGCCCATCCAGTTCCAACCCCCCTGCCTTGGGCAGAGACACCTCCCACTGGATCAGGTTGCTCAAAGCCTCATCCATCCTGACCTTGAACACCTCCAGGGATGGGGCAGCCACGACTTATCTAGGTAACCTCTGCCACTGCCTCACTACCATCGGAAGAAAACATTTCTTCCTAAGATCTCATATCAATCTTCCCTCTTTCAGATTAAAACCATTCCCCCTTATCCTATCCCTGCACTCCGTCATCAAGAGCCTCTCCTCAGCTTTCCTGAAGCCCCTTTCCATACTGGAAGCTGCTCTAAGGTCTCCTTGTACCCTTCTCTTCTCCAGGCTGAACAACCCCAACTCTCTCAGTCTGTCCTCATATGGAAGGTGCTCCAGCCCTCAGATCATCTTCATGTCCTCCTCTGGACTTGCTTTAATAGATGAATTAACATAACTGTTAGAGGATGTTATTAATCTCAAACATCACCTTTCTTACTGGCAAATTAAAACCAGAAGGAAGAAAAATGTGGGGTAAAAAAAAGAGTGAAACTAATTTAGTTTCACTAACTTCACCCTTTCACCTGGAAGAAACCCCAAGTGAAAATATGGTCTCTGAGTTTGGTCAAAGCAAAAAAAAGTCCCCCCTGATTTCTTTTCTGATTTTTTTAGAATCTTAAAACAGTTTCGATTAAAAGGGACCTTAAAGATCATCCAGTTCCGAACAAGAGCATCTTCAATTATTTTATTGCAATAAGATAGGAATGGTTGGACTCAATGATCCGGTGGGTCTTTTCCAACCTGGTGATTCTATGAAATATTATTATTAACCCATTCCCAGTTTATGCCTCTTTGTGGGCGAGTGGGCGATTCTCAGCAACTCCCTGTTGCTGTGAAGGCTCCACAGCTCTTTAGCACAGCCCACAAATTACTGGTGACAGCTCTGTAACTACTTACAAGTCTGTAATCCAGCCTGGTAATTGCTCCCTGAAAAAAAAAAAAAAAAGCCCTCATTCAATTAATTATTTCAACCCCTGCCTAATTGTAAACAACCTTCTGAGCATTTTGCCAAAGCAATGAGGCTGTAATCTGCTGTGAGACTTCAGCACATGGCAGCACTGCATGAGGTTTAATGAGGCCAACTGCCGGGTCCTGCACTTGGGGCACAACATCCCTGAGCAGCTCCAGACTAGGAGAAGCCTGGCTGGAAAGTGCCTGGAGGAGAAGGACCTGGGGGTGTTGGTTGAACACAAGCCAGCAGGGGCCCAGGTGGCCAAGAAGGTCAATGGCATCTTGGCTTGGAGCAGAAACAGTGTGGCCAGCAGGGCCAGGGAGGTTCTTCTCCCTCTGGACTCGGCCCTGGGGAGGTCGCTCCTCGAATCCTGGGTACAGTTCTGGCCCCTCCCCACAAGAAGGATGTTGAGGTTCTGTAGTGAGTCCAGAGAAGAGCAACAAAGCTTGGTGAAGGAACTGGAGAACAGGACTTATGAGGAATGGCTGAGAGAGCTGGAGGTGTTTCTCCTGGAGAAGAGGAGTCTGAGGAGAGACCTCATTGCTCTGTGCAACTCCCTGAAAGGAGGTTGTGGAGAGGAGGGAGCTGGTCTCTTCTCCCAGGTGACAAGGGA
The DNA here is from genome assembly GCA_033558105.1 of Coccyzus lansbergi. Lineage (NCBI taxonomy): Eukaryota > Metazoa > Chordata > Aves > Cuculiformes > Coccyzidae > Coccyzus > Coccyzus lansbergi. The sequence goes on from JAUMJK010000657.1 coordinate 291,405, forward strand.
CAGGATGAGAGGGAATGACCTCAAACTCCACCAGGGGAGGTTTAGGCTAGAGATTAGGAAAAAAAAATTTCACAGAAAGGGTCATTGGTCCCTGGCAGAGGCTGCCCAGGGAGGTGATTGAGTCGCCTTCCCTGGAGGTGTTTAAGGGCCGGGTGGCCGAGGTGCTGAGGGACATGGGTTAGTGATTGATGGGAATGGTTGGACTTGATGATCCAGTGGGTCTCTTCCAACCTGGTGATTCTGTGATTCTGTGTGGGGACTGGATCAAGTGCATCTGTCAAATTGCTTTGTAGTGGATGCCTCAATCCATAAGTGACAACCACGAGTAGAGCAAAGCTGTTTGTTGAGGCTGTTGAGTGGCACAGCAGGACTCCACCAGCCTCACCAGCAGCTGTCTGGTTGTGGTTGGGTGATCAGAGTCCAGAGGAGGCCATGGAGATGATCCAAGAGCTGAAGCACCTCGCATATGACGACAAGCTTAAAGAGTTGAGCTTGTTTAGACTGGAGAAGAGAAGTATCCAGGGAGACCTCAGAACAGGTTCCAGCACTGAAAGGGCCTACAGAGAAGCTGAGGAAGGGCTCTTTATCAGGGGTTGCAGGAATAGGACAAGGAGGAGGAGTCTGAAGCTGCAAAAGGGGAGATTGTGATCATAAGAAGAAATGTTTCCCTGTGAGGGTGGTGAGACCCTGGCCCAGGTTGCCTAGATAAGTCGTGGCTGCCCCATCCCTGGAGGTGTTCAAGGCCAAGTTGGATGAGGCTTTGAGCAACCTGATGCAGTGGGAGGTGTCCCTGCCTATGGCAGGAGCTTGGGACTGGATGGGCTTTGAGATCCCTTCCAACACAAACCATTCTATGATTCCATAATGTGCTGTTTTCTGCTGGGCCCCACGGGGATCAGCACGTAATACAATTAACTCCCAGAAAGTGATATCTTGTCCATCAGTGTTTGAGGAAAGCAAAGCAATTTTTCTTTTGTAAATATTTAGGGTTACTGCTGGTGCAGGTTAATGCTATCTGTGCTGTGCTTGGAGCTAGGCTGAGATAAGAGAGCTTGGCTTTTAGCCTTCATTAAAATTTCTAAAATTGCAAAAGTCAGATGAGATCTGGGGCCTTGCTGGACGAGCCATGACATATGACGTCCTGGATGAAATTCATCTGACCTCAGGTTACGCATCTGCCCTGTTTGCTTCCCACATCTCAACAAACCATCCTCAGACTTAGTTTATCAGCTGCTCTAGGGTACTCTTAGAACATGATTCACATCATCTATTTCAGACATAGGTCTTAGGACGCAACATGCCAGTGTGACTTGTTCTCCACAAGACCAGGTCTCGCTTTATCTTCTAAGCGCTCGCAGATGCTTTGATTACTTTTTTCTCCAAGTTATTCTGGAGAGTTAGGCTAAGCTGTCTCTCGTCCTCTCCTTAGGATGGGAGGAAATGGTTCAGGACAAAAGCAGGTGGCCTCAAATCATACCAGGGAAGGTTTAGATGGATATTAGGGAATATTAGGCAGGACTTTTGGTTGCCCACATCGTCCACTACCGGGGGAGGAGGCAGGACAGGAAGGGGCTGGAAGGGTTGAGCATCCCATGGCACCTTGAGTGGGCATCCCTTGGGACCAGCAGGGCCAGGGAGGTTCTTCTCCCCCTGGACTCAGCACTGAGGAGACTGCTCCTTGAATCCTGGGGTCAGTTCTGGGACCCTCCCCACAAGAAGGATGTTGAGGTTCTGGAGTGAGTCCCGAGAAGAGTAACAAAGCTGGTGAAGGGGCTGGAGAACAAGTCTAAGAGACCTGGGGTTATTCATCCTGGAGAAGAGGAGGCTGAGCAGAGACCTCATTGCTCTCTCCAACTACCTGAAAAGAGGTTGTGGAGAGGAGGGTGCTGGCCTCTTCTCCCAAGTGACAGGGGACAGGACAAGAGGGAATGGCCTCAAGCTCCACCAGGGGAGGGTCAGGCTGGACATTAGGAAAAAATTCTTCATGGAAAGGGTCATTGGGTGCTGGAAGAGGGAGGGGGTTGAGTCACCTTCCCTGGAGGGGTTTAAGGGATGGGTGGACGAGGTGCTGAGGGACATGGGTTAGTGATTGGTGGGAATGGTTGGACTCTATGATCCGGTGGGTCTCTTCCAACCTGGTAATTCTAGGATTCTAGGATTTCTTTACTGAAAGAGTGGTGAAGCACTGGAAGAGGCTGTCAAGGGAATGGTGGCATCTCCATCCCTCAAGGGGTTCCAAACACATGCAGATATGACACTTTGTGTAGATATGACACTTATTGGTATTGTGTGACGACTGTACTTGATGATCTTAGAGGTCTTTTCCAACCTTAACAAATCTATAATTCTATGTATCATTCTCCAAATCCTCTTCTCCCCCTTTCTTGAAGACAGACACTACTTGGTCTGGCCTGCCTGTACCAAATCTGGCCTGTGCAAAGTCTCAAAGTTAATGACTAGAAGTTCTCATTTTCTTTCACCTCCCTCTAATTCTGCCTTTCATATCCACAGATTACCACCGACTCAGTGCAAAAATTGCACTGGCTTCTTTCTGTCCTGTTAAATTCACAATGATTATAGAATGATAGAATCATTTGATTGGAAAAGACCTTCGAGATCATCAGGTCTAACTGTACCTGTCCACTACTAAACCAGATCCCTGAGCACCTCAACTACCTGTCTTCTAACCACCTCCAGGGATGGGGATTCTACCACATCCCTCAGCAGCTTCTGCTAGTGCATGAGAACCCTTTCGGTGACGAAATTTTTCCTGATATCTAAACTGAACCTGCCCTGGTGCAACCTGAGGGTGTTCAACCAGCTTATAAAGAGTCTCATCTATTTACTCATTGGATTTGGTGTTTTGTAGGAGTTCCCAACTGCCCAGGGAGGTGGTTGATTCACCTTCCCTGGAGGTGTTTAAGGCACAGGTAGATGAGGTCCTGAGGGACATGGTTTAGTGTTTGATAGGAATGGTTGGACTCGATGATCCGGTGGGTCTCTTCCAACCTGGTGATTCTATGACTGCAGTAAATAATTGTAGGCAGGACAGTCTGGATACAAGACACAGCAGGGAAGGCATAAAAACAGAGATGAAACTCTCAGGTTGAGGCTCCCAGCTACTTCATATGAATCATTCCATTAAATATTGAGCACTGGAGCCCAGTAGGTGGGAAATCTTCAGCAGAGGTTGCAAGCCTGGTATGGAAATGCATGAGCCCTTTGCTGTGTGTCTTCAACACAGACTGATCCTTTTGGGGTTTGCCACTGGGGCTGTGCTGCTTCTGATGAGTTTCATGCCTGCCTAAGGTCACCAAGCTAATTCTCCAGCTTGTTCATCTGAGTGGAAATGATGTAAGTCTGTTGAAATTTGCTTCGAGAGCTCATGCTGTACAAGTACTTTAAAATTATCTTACGAGGTAAAAGTGTTTCTACAGGATTTTTTGTTTTCTTTCTCTTTGATAGGTTTCTTTGGGGTTTCATTAACTTTTAGGGTGTGCATTTGCGTACATTTCACTCTGGTTTATTATTGACAAATTCTGTCCCCAACGGTTTTGTCTCCACCTGAGTTGAAACCAGGTGAGTTGAAGCTGTTGAGTTGCAAAGCAGGCAAGAACCACTCATTGTTCATAGTCTCTCATGAGGAGACACCAGGCATGTGGGATGCCACCAGTGACATGGGTTTGGTGACATTATTTGTTGTTGGGTTTAAGTATGTAGGGGAGGAAGCAATGAAGTTCCCTGGAGGCAAAATATTGCCATCGTTTCCTTTAAACAAAGTTCCACTATTCCTTATCAATAATGGTGGAGGTTACAGTGTAGAGAGAAAAAGTGCTGTGTTGTCTTCATGCACAGGATAGGAATGGTTGGACTCGATGATCCGATGGGTCTCTTCCAGCCTGGTGATTCTGTGATTCTATGATGAGCCGGGAGACAAAGCAGGCTTCTCCCTGACTCCAGCCCAAAGCTTCACAGGAATTGGTGCCTGGAAGCAGAGATCTTCAGCTGCTCGAAGACGTCTTTGCGTCACAGGCAGTGCTCGGGACTTATGACTAAGCCTCTGCGTTACTGAGCCTTCATGGTACCTGGTGTCTTTGTAGTTAAATAAAGCCTGTTCCAGCAACACTTTAATAACACAACCAAATAGCAAGAGCCATTTCCAGTACTCTGCCAGTAATTGCATTTAAACTGCCATTTTAGTAGCTTTTATTGCCCAGTCTTTATTTGCCTGGCAGAACGCAGAATGTAAATCTGAGAGAATAAATTTCATTCAGCTTCTTTCCCTTGTCTCATGCTCAGACATTTTCCTCTTCTTCTCCATCTTCTTTTTCTCCTGTTCCATCTTTTTTTTTTTTTCTTGTCCAGGGTGCAGACAGCCTTGAAAAGCATCACTTCTCTGACTTTTTTCCCCCTCCTGATGGAGCAGGGACAGACCTACTGTCATGTTCAAGCCTTATATAAAACTTCCTAGTCCACATGACAAAGTATCTTCAGCCCATGATGAGTAGAAATCCACCCACATGAGATAAGACCCAGGTCAAAAACTTGCTTCTATTTGCTGGACCAAGTAGGTGAGGCTGCTCCTTGAATACTGTATTCAGTTCTGGGCCCCTCACCACAAGAAGGATGTTGAGGCTCTGGAACAAGTCCAGAGAAGAGCAAGGAAGCTGGTGAAGGGGCTGGAGAACAGACCCTACGAGGAGCGGCTGAGAGAGCTGGGGGTGTTTAGCCTAGATAAGAAGAGGCTGAGAGGAGACCTCATTGCTCTCTACAACTCCCTGAAAGGAGGTTGTAGAGAGGAGGGAGCTGGGCTCTTCTCCCAAGCGACAGGGGACAGGACAAGAGGGAATGGCCCCAACCTCCGTCAGGGAAGATTTAGGCTAGAGATTAAGAGGAGGTTTTTAACAGAAAGGGTCATTGGGCATTGAAACAAGCTGCCCAGGGAAGTAGTTGAGTCACCTTCCCTGGAGGTGTTTAAGGCATGGGTAGATGAGGTCCTGAGGGACATGGTTTAGTGTTTGATAGGAATGGTTGGACTCGATGATCCGGTGGGTCTCTTCCAACCTGGTTGTTCTATGATTCTATGATTCTAAGTAGGCACAGTTTAGACCCAACTACATTTCATTTATTGTGAGCTTAACTCTTCCTCAAACCATCTGTCTCCTTTGAGATGAGATACCAGCTCATGACCTAAGGTAGGTAGAAGACATGAAAGCTGGACATAGAATCATAGAATCATAGACCAACCAGATTGGAAGAGACCCACCGGATCATCGAGTCCAACCATTCCTATCAAACACTAAACTGAGCACGAGCAGGTGAGGAAGCACAGGAAAACAAGGAAAGGTCTCTACTTGACAAAGAAGACACTAGGGACAACTAAGAGAAATAGTAAAGCTAATTGGGAAATCTGTAACCAGCACCAGCTTTCTTCAGGATCAGGCAGTGCTCCGGAATAAGCTTTTTAACCCATCCCCTTGGATACAGGTGTGTAAATCCCCAGCCAGATGGATCTGGACCCAGCTCAACGCTATCTCAAAAACTTCACGTGCTTGAAGGTATTTATCCATCGAACCATAAGGTTTATTACCCTCCAAGCAAGCAATCTGTCCCAGCAAACAGAGAAACTCTAGATGGGTTTTTTATGGTCTTTTTTTTTTATGGTACTGCCTCAAATGGAACTTTATACTGATCGTGTCTATAAATGGCCACCAGTAAATAAAAGAGCTGGCAGGAGATGTTTGTACCTGATGGTGTAGGCAGTGCTTGAGGAATATAAACTTCACCTGATCCAGACACAACCAGCAGCGCCATGAAGAGTATCTGGTTGGCTCTGAAATACTCCTCCTGTTCTGAATTTATTTTTTTTTTTTTGCATTTTTGGTGTGTATCAGAAATGGTGTGACCAGCAGGGCCAGGGAGGTGATTCTCCCTCTGGACTCAGCACTGATGAGGCTGCTCCTTGAATCCTATGTGCAGTTCTGGGCCCCTCAGCACAAGAAGGATGTTGAGGCTCTGGAGCGAGTCCAGAGAAGAGCGACGAGGCTGGTGAGGGGTCTGGAGAACAGACCTTATGAGGAACAGCTGAGAGAGCTGGAGGTGTTTAGCCTGGAGAAGAGGAGGCTGAGAGGAGATCTCATTGCTCTCTCTAACTCCCTGAGAGGAGGTTGTGGAGAGGAGGGAGCTGGGCTCTTCTCCCAAGTGACAGGGGACAGGACAAGAGGGAATGGCCTCAAGCTCCACCAGGGGAGATTTAGGCTAGATATTAGGAGGAAGTTTTTCACAGAGAGGGTCATTGGGCACTGGCAGAGGCTGCCCAGGGAGGTGGTTGATTCACCTTCCCTGGAGGTGTTTAAGGGATGGGTGGATGAGGTCCTGAGGGACATGGTTTAGTGTTTGATAGGAATGGTTGGACTTGATGATCCGATGGGTCTCTTCCAACCTGATTGTTCTATGATTCTATGATTCTATGAAATGTAAAATATGTTGAGGCTTGGGGAGGGGTTTGAAGAAGCACCATGGTCCCCAGAGGAGGACCTATGATTTTATAGCTGGGAATGAATAAGTAATAAGTCTGTCCTCGCAGTCTGACCCACCCTCAGGGACACCACCATCCCACCTGAGTGTCTTCAGCAGGTTTGCTTGTCACTGTGGTTGTCTTTGAAGTGTCCATTCATCACTGAGAGGGGGAGTAATTGGAGAGGCGATGAGTTTGCTGAATAAATGTGGTTCCTTTCAAAAAACAAATTAATCGCAAGCAGAAAATGACACTTGTTCATTTCCTGATCTGTTTAAACAGCCAATTCATTCTCCTGTGAGCAAGCTGAGTCTGTGCAACCAGTCTCAAGTGGGGATGAATCCAATTTCTTCTCACACACACGCATTCTGAAAACTGCAGTCAAAACCGGTCAGAATGGATGGGCATTTCTAGTGACTTTACGTTTGCTCTTGAAACAGTGGGAGAACCCATGCAAACTGGGGAATAGACTGCCCAGGGAGGTGGTTGATTCACCTTCCCTGGAGATGTTTAAGACACGGGTGGATGAGGTCTTGTGGGGCATGGTTTAGTGTTAGATAGGAATGGTTGGACTAGAAGATCCGATGGGTCCCTTACAACCTGGTTGTTCTATGATTCTATGATTCTATGAAACTGGCTCTGATGCTGGAGGTGGCTCCAGTGTCCCACGCTGAGCTGCTAAGTGGCTTCATAAACTGAGAACTTCCAAAGCATGGTAACACTTGTCCAGCGTAGCCCACAAATCTGGGCTGGGTGGGAATCTCTCAGTTCTCGGCTCCCTAGACGGGAGAGATACTCCAAACTGCAACTGTGAGCAATTCCATGCCTGGATCCACTCATCCACCAAACCAAATGTCACCACCCAGAACTGCTCTCCTCAGCTGACTGGACCTGAAGCTGTGGACCCAGTGCCCAGGGTTGTGTGCATCCCTCTAAGACACTCACAGCATGACGCTGTCTCCTATTTTCAACTGCAGCCATCACCACCTCTGTGTTCTTGGCCCAGGATTACATTTTGGCTTGTATCAGAAATGGTGTGACCAGCAGGTCCAGGGAGGTGATTCTCCCTCTGGACTCAGCACTGGTGAGACCGCTCCTTGAATTCTGTGTTCAGTTCTGGGTCCCTCACCACAAGTAGGATGTTGAGGCTCTGGAGCGAGTCCAAAGAAGAGCAACAAAGCTGGTGAAGGGGCTGGAGAACAGGCCCTATGAGGAGTGGCTGAGAGAGCTGGGGTTGTTTAGCCTAGAGAAGAGGAGGCTGAGAGGAGACCTCATTGTTCTCTACAACTACCTGACAGGAGGTTGTGGAGAGGAGGGAGCTGGGCTCTTCTCCCAAGGGACAGGGGACAGGACAAGAGGGAATGGCCTCAAGCTCCACCAGGGGAGATTTAGGCTGGAGATTAGGAGGAAGTTTTTCCCAGAAAGGGTCATTGGGCATTGGAATAGGGTCCCCAGGGAGGTGGTTGATTCACCTTCCCTGGAGGTGTTTGAAGCACAGGTAGATGAGGTCCTGAGGGACATGGTTTGGTGTTTGATAGGAATGGTTGGACTCAATGATCTGATGGGTCTCTTCCAACCTGGTTGTTCTATGATTCTATGATTCTATGATTTTAGCTGCTGTCGACTCCTGTTTTCCAAGCTGTACTTATAAATAAATCAACTTGCTGGTTACATTTACTAGTGGCTTGCAAGCCCATGAAGAATGGGTCCTAAAGCCCAGTTTCAGGTCTCAGTGCTAGAATTAGGGTACTTGGAGAAGAGGAGGCTGAGGGGAGACCTCATTGCTCTCTACAACTCCCTGAAAGGAGGTTGTGGAGAGGAGGGAGCTGGACTCTTCTCCCAAGGGACAGGGGACAGGACGAGAGGGAATGGCCTCAAGCTCCACCAGGGCAGGGTCGGGCTGAACATTAGGGAAAAAAAACTCATGGAAAGGGTTATTGGGCACTGGAACAGGCTGTCCAGGGAGGTGGTTAAATCACCTTCCCTGGAGGGGTTTAAGGGACAGGTGGATGAGGTACTGAGGGACATGGTTTAGAGATTGATGGGAATGGCTGGACTCGATGATCCGATGGGTCTCTTCCAACCTGGTGATTCTATGATTCTGATCTTCTACTGTTCCAGACTTTTACTATTCCAGGCTCTTACTGTTGAGTTTTCATCCTGATGCCTTTCTCCCAGCCACCTCCCTGCAAGAGCTGACATAGAAATTACCTTTTCTCCTCTTTCTGTCAGGGTACGTCAGGTCTCCATGGGAAGAATGGAAACAAGGGAGCCAAAGGCGACAGGGGTCTTCAAGGACAGAAAGGGAAGCCGGTGAGTAGTGGGAAAGGACATTGTCTGGTAGGTAGAAAGAGACTCTGTGCTTTTCTCAACCCTAAGTTCACTTCTGTTCCCACGCTGCACATGCATTATTATTGTGGGTAGGTTCTTGTTCAGGGAGAGTCTTTCCAAGAGAGAGATGAAAGTGCTCCCTAAATATTGAGGTTTGAGTACCACAGTATAAAAAGGGTCTCAAGCTACTGAAGAGTGGCCAGACAAGGCCAAATAGTTGGTGAAGGGTTTAGAGGGGAAGCTGTATGAGGAGTAGATTAAGTCAGTTGGTCTGTTCAGCCTGCCAAATAGGAGACTGAGAGACAACATTGTGATCAAGAGCTTCCTTACAAGGGGAGGAGGAGCAGGTACTGAGCTCTTCTCTATAGTGACCTATGACAGGACCTGAGGGAATGGCAGGAAGATGCGCCAGGGGAGGATTAGGTTGGATATTAGGAAAATGTTCTTCACCCAGAGGGTGGTGGAGCACTGGAACAGCTCCCCAGGGAAGCAGTCACAGCCCCAGGCCTGACAATATCCCAGAAGCATTTGCACAACGTTCTCAAACATGTGGTGTGAATGTTGGGGTTGTCCTGTGCAGGAACTGAAGTTGGACTTGATGATCCTTGTGGACCCTTTCCAACTCAAGACACTCAATGATTCTATGAAAGCTCCTGGAGGTTCAAATCAGGCCAGGATGAGCACTAGAGTTCTATGAAACTTTAGCCCCACATTAGTGGGAGCAGGAAAGGAAGACCTAACTAATTAACATCCTCTAGATCATTCAGGTAGTACTCGAACAATCCAGACTTCGAATGACAGACTCAATCTCCAAGGGCAGCAACCAACAGAAGAGCTGAGGGAGACCACTTAATATCTCCACAGTGCAGGTCCTTGTGATTGTTGCCACTCCAGCCCTGTCAGGGTCACACACCTTCTGCAAGGTCATTCCCTGTCCCACCCTAAAACTGGCTGCATTTCTAGCAACCAGGTGACCATGATCTGCAAGTTTTCAAGGACTTTCTGGTAGTTAAAAGTACAGTATAAATGTCAGGTGATGCTAAAACTAGGGCTGCATTCTCAGCCTTCCAGGCTGTGCATGATATGTTTGTCTATTTATTTTTTTCATTAGGGAGAGAAAGGTTATCCTGGGACCATTGGTGACACTGGGCAGAAAGGAGTGAAGGTAAGAAATGGATGAGATGCTGTGAATTCACCATCCTGGGAGATATTCAAAAGCTGTCTGGACGTTGTCCTAGGCAACCAGCTTTAGGCAACCCTGTGTGAGCAGGGGAGTTGAACAAGATGAGCTCCAGAATTCCTTTCCTGCTTTAAACTTTCCATGATTCTGTGAAATAAAGTTTGGAAGAAACGGAAAAAAGAGCTCATGCTCCAGGTTATAGAAGGGCTGGTGGGGAAAGATGCTGTGGGCAAGGGAAGAGGTGGTAGGACTACATCAAGGTTAGCCCTGTGAACACATAGAATCATAGAATCAGAGAATCACCAGGTTGGAGAACCACTGGATCATAGAGTCCAACCATTCCCACCAAACACTAACCCATGTCCCTCAGGACCTCATCCACCCGTCCCTTAAATACCTCCAGGGAAGGTGACTCAATACCCTCCCTGGGCAGCCTCTGCCAGGGACCAATCACTCTTTCTGTGATATTTTTTTTCCTAATGTTCAACCTGAATCTCCCCTGGCAGAGCTTGAGGCCATTCCCTCTCATCCTGTCCCTTGTCACCTGGGAGAAGAGGCCAGCTCCCTCCTCTCCACAACTTCCTTTCAGGTAGCTGGAGAGAGCAATGAGGTCTCCCCTCAGCTTCCTCTTCTCCAGGATAAACAACCCCAGGGCCCTTAGACTTGTTCTCCAACCCCTTCCCCAGCTTGGTTGCTCTCCTCTGGACTCAATATCCACAGCCTCAACATCCTTCTTGTGGGGAGGGGCCCACAACTGACTCCAGGATTCAAAGTGTGGTCTCCCCAGGGCTGAATCCAGAGGGAGAAGAACCTCCCTGGCCCTGATGGTCACACCATGTCTGATCCAAGCCAAGATGCCATTTGCCTTCTTGGCCACCTTGGGCCCTACTGGCTCCTGTTCAACCAACACCCACAGGTCCTTCTCCTCTAGGCACCTTTCCAGCCAGAATTCTCCTAGTCTGGAGCTGCCCAGGGTTGTTGTGCCCCAAGTGCAGGACCCGCCATTTGGCTTTGTTAAACCTCATGCCATTAATCTTCCCTCCTGCCCTCACCTTGATTTATGAGCAATGCTTATGTTCTGCTTTATTTTCAGGGCTTACGAGGGCTCCCAGGACGTATTGGTGCTCCCGGAGCTGAGGGCATCAAGGTGAGCTCAACCCAACTTTCCATCCTGCTCCAGCTGCCCCATTTCCAACCATGCTTTTCACTTATCTCTGAGATAGCATTATGCATGAAGAAACCACCCTACCTCTGGTAGGAGAAGTCTTTTTTGGTGGGGTGGAGCTGCAGGCTGCAGCACAGGAGGAAACGGCCACGCACAGCAGGGAGGTTTCACGGCTTGCAGGGAACTTTTTGAGTGGTGGTAATTGGTGTTAAGTCCAGCGGGAGACCAGTGACAAGTGGGGTTACCCAGGGCTCAGTGCTGGGTCCAGCCCTGGTCAATGACCTGGATGAAGGCATCAAGTGCACTCATAGTAAGTTTGCAGATGACACTAAGTTGGGTGGAAGTGTTGATCTGCTGGAGGGTAGGGAGGCTCTGCAAAGGGACCTAAACAGGCTGGAGCACTGGGCAGAGTCCAATGGCATGAGGTTTAACACGGCCAAATGGCAGGTCCTGCACTTGGGGCACAACAACCCTATGCAGAGCTACAGACTGGGAGAAGCCTGGCTGGAAAACTACCAGGAGGAGAAGGACCTGGGGGTGTTGGTCAACAACCGACTGAACATGAGCCAGCAGTGTGCCCAGGTGGCCAAGAAGGCCAAGGGCATCCTGGCTTGGATCAGAAATGGTGTGACCAGCAGGTCCAGGGAGGTGATTCTCCCTCTGGACTCAGCACTGGTGAGGCCGCTCCTTGAATCCTGTGTTCAGTTGTGGGCCCCTCAGCACAAGAAGGATGTTGAGGCTCTGGAGTGAGTCCAGAGAAGAGCGACGAGGCTGGTGAAGGGGCTGGAGAACAGACCCTATGAGGAGCAGCTGAGAGAGCTGAGGGTGTTTAACCTGGAGAAGAGGAGGCTGAGAGGAGACCTCATTGCTCTCTCCAACTCCCTGAAAGGAGGTTGTAGAGAGGAGGGAGCTGGTCTCTTCTCCCAAGGGACAGAGGACAGGACAAGAGGGAATGGCCTCAAGCTCCACCAGGGGAGATTTAGGCTAGAGATTAGGAGGAAGTTTTTCACAGAAAGGGTCTTTGGTCATTGGAATAGGCTGCCCAGGGAGGTGGTTGATTCCCCTTCCCTGGAGGTGTTTAAGGGACGGGTGGATGAGGTCCTGAGGGACATGGTTTAGCGTTTGATAGGAATGGTTGGACTAGAAGATCCGATGGGTCCCTTCCAACCTGGTTGTTCTATGATTCTATCATTCTGTAATCCAGGGTAAAAATAACCAGACCCTCATAAACCCCTGTCCAAATTCCCTCCTGGTCTGTGGCTTAGCAACTCGATTCGCAATTACTGCTGGACCCGTTTCTCCAACTGGCAATACCATTGGTCCTTCCTTTATAAACAGGGTTAATGACCCTTAGTGATTTCTTTATGAAAGGTTTTTAAAAGCTTGATAAGAAGTCAGGGAGCTTTTGATAGCTGAACCTAAGAAACATTATTATTTGTTGTTATTATTATTATTATTATTATTATCATTGTTACTAATGTTTTCCTTCATCAGCCTTGGCCTGTTGGGTAAAGGAAGTGCTGTTCAGTGAATTTCCCACCTACTTTCAGGGTAATCTAAAATTCAGACTGGTCTGAAGAAGGACTTCGCTTAGGCTTTCTGTTACCAGGGCTGGCAACATGTTTCCCCCCTCAAGTACCACTTAACTTGCCATTTTAATGCCATTTTCCCAAAGTTTTATGGGTTGTTTGGACTTCAAGCCCATTTGTTGCTTTTTCATCTGCAGGGAGATACTGGCAGTCCTGGAAAACCAGGAATCCCAGGAGCAGATGGACCATATGGACCAAAGGTAAACATCTTTGGGTTGACAGCCAACTCAGTATGAGCCAGCAGTGGCCCAGGTGGCCAATAAGGCCAACAGCATCTTGGCTTGGATCAGAAACAGTGTGGCCAGCAGGAGCAGGGAAGTGATTGTGCCCCTGGACTTGGCACTTGGTGAGGCTTCACCTTGAGCCCTGTGTTCAGTTTTGGGCCCCTCACTCACACTGAGGAGCTGGAGCACGTCCAGAGAATAGACACGAAGCTGATGAAGGGGCTGAAAAACAACAAGCAGCTGAGGGACCTGTGGTTGTTTATCCTGGAGAAAAGGAGGCTGAGGGGAGGCCTTTTTGTTTTCTACAGCTCTCTGAAAGGAGGTTGTAGCGAGGTGGGTGTTGGTGTCTTCTCCTAAGTGACAGGTGATAGGATGAGAGGAAATGGCCTCAAGCTGCACCAGGGCAGGTTCAGATTGGACATCACGAAAAATTTCTTCACTACAAGAGTTCTCAGGCCCTGGCAGAAGCTGACCAGAGAAGTGGTGGAGTCCCCATCCCTGGAGGGGTTTAAAAGACAGGGCAATGAAGTGCTGCTTTAAAATATAGGTAGATGAAGAGATGATTTAGTAGTCAACAGGTACGGTTGGGCTTGATGATCTCAAAGATCTTTTCCAACCTAGTGACTCTATGCTTCTATGATTTAAATGATGCACTTGCCTAAAAGTAGGAGATTTCCTAAGAACTTTGCAGACGCTACAAATTTCCTCTGCAATATGATTCTTTCTTTCAAAGGGCACAAATGGGGCACAGTGGTAGTGGGCTGATCGTTCGCCCAAGTGACAGGGGACAGGACGAGAGGGAATGGCCTCAAGCTCCATCAGGGGAGGTTCAGGCTGAACATTAGAAAAAAAATTTTCACGGAAAGGGTGGTTGGTCCCTGTCAGAGGTTGCCCAGGGAGGGGATTGAGTCACCTTCCCTGCAGATGTTTAAGGGACGTGTGGATGAAGTGCTGAGGGACATGGGTTAGTGTTTGATAGGAGTGGTTGGACTCGATGATCCGGTGGGTCTTTTCCAACCTGGTGATTCTATGATTCTATGGTTAGATTTGATGATCTTAGAAGTCTTTCCAGCCGTAATGATTCTATTCCTATAAGCCCACATAGATTTCAGTGAAAATGCTTGGAGATCTGGGGTAGGAACCTCTTCGTTCACCTCTGCAAGGCTCAGCCAGGAAAATCCACCCCAGCCCTATTGCTCCAAAGGCGTAATTCCATATGTCAAGTAATGGGTCTTCTTAATGACATATCTTTCACCTCCCTGACTACCTGCAACATGCAGACTGACAGATCCTTCTGGATAGTATTTTAATGTGAAGAAGAGCTGATTTGCTCAGCAAATTGCAACCTTGCCAAGTCTATGTTGGCCATGATTTTATCTTGTCTCCCTCCAGGGCGAACTGGGAGCATCAGGAGACCATGGTGCCATGGGGATTCCTGGAGAAAAAGGAGAAAAGGTTGGTACAAAGGGTCATTGGGCATTGGAACAGGCTGCCCAGGGAGGTGACTGATTCACCTTCCCTAGAGGTGTTTAAGGCATGGGCAGACAAGGTCCTGAGGGACATGGTTTAGAGTTTGATAGGAGTGGTTGGACTCGATGATCCGGTGGGTCTCTTCCAACCTGGTGATTCTATGATTCTATACTTGCCAGACTACATTGAGCTGACATTTATAAAAGAATAAATCCTATGTCCAGGCGGTTAACAAAATTATACGCTTTCTACATCACTGGTACCCTTTCCCGTGGGCAAATGTCAACTGTTTGGAGCATTAAGGCCGGGACTGCAGTTGGAAAGGAGAGAAGATGAAGGTCACCTTAAATAGAGTAGGGGCTGGAGAACAGGCCCTATGAGGAACGGCTGAGAGAGCTGGGGGTGTTTATCCTGGAGAAGAGGAGGCTGAGAGGAGACCTCATTGCTCTCTACAACTCCCTGGAAGGAGATTGTGGAGAGGAGGGAGTTGGGCTCTTCTCCCAAGTGACAGGGGACAGGACAAGAGGGAATGGCCTCAAGCTCCACCAGGGGAGATTTAGGCTAGACATTAGGAGGAAGTTTTTAACAGAAAGGGTCATTGGGCATTGGAACAGGCTGCCCAGGGAGGTGGTCGTATCCCCTTCCCTGGAGGTGTTTAAGGGACGGGTGGACGAGGTGCTGAGGGACATGATTTAGTGTTTGATAGGAATGGTTGGACTTGATGATCTGGTGGGTCTCTTCCAACCTGGTGATTCTATGATTCTATGAAATTCACCCTCTACCAATGTACAAAATCCCAGCAGGGTGGCTGCTTAGTGTGAAGAAAAGCCACCCAAATCCCTAAAGCGAGATTAATTGTCAGAGTGTATTCAGTACCACCATGCCCAGGGTAGAGGATGCATGGGATGCTGTGGAGCAGAAAAAAAGCAGATAACACTGCTGCCTCCTGGCACAGTGGCCATGGGAGTGGAAAAGTTCTCCAAGCTGACCTGAGGAGCCCCCACCTTGATCACTCCCCACTGATCATCCTTCTCTGCATTGCCTAGTTTTCCATTTCCTTCCTTAAGCAAAGTCTAGAAGTTGTAACTTTCCATAAAGGGGGGAAAAAATGGTGTTTCAGTCAAAATAGTAAGTATTTAAAAAAAAAAGAAAAACACACAACAACCCCAGCAGCCTCCACCAAGTCTTATTTGCACTTTCTGGCCTCCACCAAGTCTTTTTTGCACTTTCCAGCCTCTTAGGCTCTTCTTGCATTAAGTTCCACCCTTTGTTCTCCAGCTGATTTGGGATCTTAAAGAATTTGTTGCTTTTGTTGATAACAACTCTTCTGGTCCTCATGCCAAGATGTCCAACACCAAGTCCTTTTCTTGTGAAGCAACATCTCTGGGTGACTAAGATTCTGAGTTGTGAGTGGTTGGAGGCTGGGAGATCATTTCTATGGTAATAACCACTCCCACCCTCTCTTGTTCTTCTCCTGTCCCACAAACATCTTGTTATGGCCACTTATGAAGGCTGGAGTGACTGGAGGTCAGGAGCATAGGTGAAGTCATCTCTACCATCCTACTAATGCTTTGTTAAAAGCACAACAGCAGAAAAGAAATTAGTCTCCTCTTATTGCCATGAAATTACTTGAGCAATGCTTGACTGCCCCATCTCTAAAACCATCTGTGCTTGATTAAAGCTCTGACCTGCTCTCTGTCTGTGATTCTCAGGGGGCCAAGGGTGTTCCTGGCTTGGGAGGCTTCAAAGGACAAATGGGATGGCCTGGGAAGCCTGGAGTTGCTGGACCAGAGGGACCTCAAGGGCCACAGGGCGAACCAGGGTCACAGGTGAGCAGTAAGTGGTCTCTTGCAGGCCTTAAACACTGGTGAGATCTGCACCTCACATTCTCATGTAACACAGGGTCCCAGATGGGTCCCTGTGTGTCGCCACGTACACATACATCTCCCCACCACTTACAAACTGGCACCTGAGGTCTCCCATGTTCATAGAATCATAGAATCACCAGGTTGGAAAAGACCCACTGGATCATCAAGTCCAACTATCCCCATCAGTCGCTAAACCATGTACCTCAGGACCTCATCCACCCGTCCCTTAAACACCTTCAGGAAAGGTGACTAAACCACCTCCCTGGGCAACCTCTCCCAGTGCCCTGTGACCCTTTCCATGAAAATTTTTTTTCCTAATGTCCAGCCTGAACCTCCCCTGGTGGAGCTTGAGGCCATTCCTCCTCACCCTGTCCCTTGGGAGAAGAGCCCACCTCCCTCCTTTCCACAATCTCCTTTCAGGGAGTCGGAGAGAGCAATGAGGTCTCCCCTCAGCCTCCTCTTCTCCAGGCCGAAGGTGGTGAAGGTGGCCGTGAAGTCTGCTGTCTTTTTGTGGGATCTTGGTCAACTTTTACCTCTTTTTTTCATAGAATCATAGAATCATAGAACAACCAGGTTGGAAGGTACCCATCGGATCTTCTAGTTCAACCATTCCTATCAAACACTAAACCAAGTCCCTCAAGATCTCATCCACCCGTGCCTTAAACACCTCCAGGGGAGGTGACTCAACCACCTCCCTGGGCAGCCTATTCCAACGCCCAATGACCCTTTCTGTGAAAAACTTCCTCCTGATGTCCAGCCTAAATCTCCCCTGGCAGAGCTTTAGGCCATTCCCTCTCGTCCTGTCCCCTGTCACTTGGGAGAATCACAGAATCACAGAATCACAGAACAACCAGGTTGGAAGGGACCCATCGGATCTTCTAGTCCAACCATTCCTATCCAACACTAAACCAAGTCCCTCAATACCTCATCCACCCGTGCCTTAAACACCTCCAGGGAAGGTGAATCAACCAGCTTCCAGGCCAGCTTCCAGGTCAGCGTCCTCCTCTCCACAACCTCCCTTCAGGTAGTTGTAGAGAGCAATGAGGTCTCCTCTCAGCCTCCTCTTCTCCAGGATAAACACCCCCAGCTCTCTCAGCTATTCCTCATAGGGCCTGTTCTCCAGCCCCTTCACCAGCTTCGTCGCTCTTCTCTGGACTTCTTTTGGTGTGTTTACCGCCAGAGATTTTTATTTTTCCGCTTCGCTCTCCTCTTTCCCTGCCTGCAGCATAAGTTGTGACCTCTCACTGAAGAAAGGAAGGCTGATAATTTCAAGTTAGCAGGACATCAAGCGCACCCCTCGTTTTGCTAATTACCTGGGGAGCAGGATGCCAAACTTCCTGGAGGAGCTGGCGGCTTTCAGACCCCATTTGCGGGGCCGCTCTTAATAAATGTCTTTGCATGCAAGACACACTGGGCACCTTTTGAAATGTAACAAAAAAGACTTGGAAATGACACTAATGCCGTTTATGAGCAGGAACATGCTGCCCCCAGATTCTATGGTAATGAAGAGTGTCTTGCTCCTGCCAACACGATGTGGAGTGATGATGCTGGAGATTAACATTAATCACCTGCCTTTAGACAGCATCTACTCAGTAATAAAGAACTTTTCAAGTGAAAGAGGACTGGAAATGAAAATCCCCTTCTCAACTGTGCTGGTGGGACTGGCTGAGTTTCAGGCTTGGACAAGAGAGTACGTGAATTAAAGTGAATAAAACAAGAACTGAAGAAAAGCTATAGTTGGGTAACTACCTGAAAGGCCAACTGTTTGCAATAAGATGTCTTCGTCTTTTCCCTGTTTTAACTCCTGCCAGCCTGGAAATCTGACAGATACTTGCTGTGCCATAGAATCAACCACCTCCCTGGGCAGCCTGTTCCAGTGCCCAATGACCCTTTCCATGATTTTTTTTTCCTAATGTCCAGCCTAAACCTCCTCTGGTGGAACTTGAGGCCATTCCCTCTTGTTCTGTCCCCTGGCACTTGGGAGAAGAGCCCAGCTCCCTCCTCTCCACAACCTCCTTTCAGGTAGTTGTAGAGAGCAATGAGGTCTCCCCTCAGCCTCCTCTTCTCCAGGCTAAACAAACCCAGCTCTCTCAGCCGCTCCTCATAGGGCCTGCTCTCCAGCCCCTTCACCAGCTTCATTGCTCTTCTTTGGACTCGCTCCTGAGCCTCAACAGCCTTCTTGTTGTGAGGGGCCCAGAACCGAACACAGGATTCAAGGAGCGACCTCACCAGTGCTGAGTCCAGAGGGAGAATCACCTCCCTGGACCTGCTGGTCACACCATTTCTGATCCAAGCCAGGATGCCCTTGGCCTTCTTGGCCACCTGGGCACACTGCTGGCTCATGGTCAGTCGGCTGTCAACCAATACCCCCAGGTCCCTCTCCTCCTGGCAGTTTTCCAGCCAGGCTTCTCCCAGTCTGTAGCTCTGCATAGGGTTGTTGTGCCCCAAGTGCACTAACAGTCAAATTGGACATCGATATTTCATCCTGAGACATCATTGAATAAAGGTTTTACCTACAGCAACCTGGTCCATGGTGCAAGGGGACAGAGGATGCTCTGGGCCTCCCACGTTATTCAGGAGCTACAACTGAAGGAGCCCAGTGCTTTACCACTGACAGGGTGATTATAGAAGAATTGCTCTCAAGCCTTCCCCTAAAATGCCACAGATGTAGAGAGAGACCCTTCTAGAGCATTAAAAAAAGGGTTTGATTCTGCTTCTGAATCAAACCTCCTGAAAGGAGGTTGTAGAGAGGAGGAAGCTGGGCTCTTCTCCCAAGTGACAGGGGACAGGACAAGAGGGAATGACCTCAAGCTCCGCCAGGGGAGATTTAGGCTAGAGATTAGGAGGAAATTTTTCACAGAAAGGGTCATTGGGCATTGGAATAGGCTGCCCAGGGAGGTGGTTGATTCACCTTCCCTTGAGGGACGGGTGGATGAGGTCTTGAGGTACTTGGTTTAGTGTTTGATAGGAATGGTTGGACTCCATGATCCGATGGGTCTCTTCCAACCTGGTTGTTCTATGATTCTATGATTATTCTTCCTTCCCCGACTCCCCAGGCAGCACCTTGCAAAGACAAATGTATCCAAAAAAATCACAGAAGGGAGGAAGGAGCCAAAAATACAAGATCCCCTCATGTATGTTTAAAAAGGCTGAAAGTTTTTATATTAGCAGTTCCCAGGACTATGTGCTCAGGAAGCTGTGTATGAGATAATAAATGGCTTTTTTTTGGACACTGATTAAAGAGAGGCTGCGAGATGCCACTTTCTACACCCACACTGCTAGTTGTCTTTTCCCTAAATTAAAAGAGAAAGTTCCTCGGTCTGAATTGCAGCAGCGAGACCACCCTCCTTTCTAATGTGGGAGGGTATTATCTCTGCCTGCATGCACTTCTCCTCCTGCTGAGACTCCGTTTCTTAAATTAGTGCCAGGACAGACAGTGTCTGAGAGAGAAAATTGCCTTCTACCCCCACAGCATCCGTCCTCTCTGCAGGGAGGGACTGTAGGAAACTCCTTGTGGTTGCCCAGGGCAGAGGGGGCAAAGCCCAGGGCTCTGACCCATCGTATCTCATCTCTCTGGGAAGCAACTGAATCCAGAGGACTCTGAGAATCTTCTTGGGGAAGTAAACCCCAACTGATGGTGTGGGATATCTCTGGTGGGATTTCTCTTTCTCGGGTGCTGCTAACAGAGCTCTCCTCCTCCTCTCTAGGGTCCACGAGGGAGAAGAGGGAGATCTCAGCTCTGTCTCAAGGGACCCCCAGGCACGGATGGGCAAAAAGGAGAAACGGTCAGTATGAGGATGAGGCAGCTTCCTCTCCTGGTGAGGATCCTCACCACCTTTCAGCATCGGGGCTGTCCTAGGTTGCATTGCTTGGCTCTCCAGACTTTGCATCAATAATAGAATCATAGAATCACCAGGTTGGAAGAGGCACATCATCGAGTCCAACCATTCCTATCAAACACTAAATCATGTCCCTCAGCACCTCGTCCACCCGTCCCTTAAACACCTCCAGGGAAGGGGATACAACCACCTCCCTGGGCAGCCTCTGCCAGGGACCAATGACCCTTTCTGTGAAGAATTTTTTCCTAATGTTCAGCCTAAACCTCCCCTGGTGGAGCTTGAGGCCATTCCATCTCATCCTGCTCCCTGCCCCTTGGGAGAAGAGCCCAGATCTCTCCTCTCCACAACCTCCTTTCAGGTAGATCAAGATGGCTCCAGGCTGAGGCCTTTAAGTCCCACATCTACAAGAGACGACGGGAGGCTGCTCCACACCTCAGGGTCCTGTTCGTAGAGACAATGATCCTCCACCCACACCGGGAGCAGTAGCTCAGCTCAGAGAGCATTTTATCCTCAAGCACCAGGCACTGAAATGCTGCCTGAAGGTCTCTCCAGTTGGGACAACTCCTGGGAGACCTCTGGGCTACCAGTTGTTTTATGTGTGACTTAATGGCCTCAAGCTCCGCCAGGGGAGATTTAGGCTGGAGATTAGGAGGAAGTTCTTCACACAGAGGGTCATTGGGCATTGGAACAGGCTGCCCAGGGAGGTGGTTGATTCACCTTCCCTGGAGGTGTTTAAGGCACGGGTGGATGAGGTCTTGAGGGACTTGTTAGTGTTTGATAGGAATGGTTGGAGTAGAAGATCCGATGGGTCCCTTCCAACCTGGTTGTTCTATGATTCTATGATTCTTTGGGAAAATATCATATCATATATTTGGCCAGCACACCCTCAGCTGTTGCTCGCCATGGCAGATCAGCAAGAAATCCAAGCTCAACGCAGTGTTTTGGTACAAAGGAGCAGTGCTCAACCTTTTAATTCATGTCTGAGAATACAAACAAGAGCTTAACCTCAAGATACCAACCTCCAGCCCATGTCCCTCCATGTTGTAGGTCCTGCCTGGACTGACTCCAGGGCTTTTTTGCATTAGGAGGTGGCATTGCTTCAGCTCCATGTGGTGGTGGCAAGTAATGCAATTTCTCCTTGTGCTCCAGTCTGTTTAAGTGAATGTGGATTGAGAAAAATGGCCATTGCGGCTTTAATTTACATCATTCTTCCTGTGCTCATTTTCCTTTAATATTTTTAATCAACAAATCCAGTTTTCACCAGTTCCAAGTAGAAAATTTTTCAAGGTATTTTCTCCTAGGAAGCAGGAAGCCCTGTCGGTAAACCTCAGCATCTCCCTGTCTTTCATCTTTTCAGGTGAATCCCATTGCAGTCTTCTGTATGGTCTGGTTCCCAGAGGTTCTCTGGAGGTTGGATCCTCTCAGTGCTTCCACCTCAGCCTTTTTGGTCATAGAATCATAGAATCATAGACTCACCAGGTTGGAGGAGACCCACCAGATCATCGAGTCCAACCATTCCTATCAAACACTAAACCATGTCCCTCAGCACCTCATCTATCTGTCCCTTGAACACCTCCAGGGAAGGTGAATCAACCACCTCCCTGGGCAGCCTGTTCCAATGCCCAATGACGCTTTCTGTGAAAAACTTCCTCCTGATGTCCAGCCTAAATCTCCCCTAGTGGAGCTTGAGGCCATTCCCTTTGCAGTCACTTACAAAGTGCAAAGAAACCTGACTTAAATTGTAGCTGGTAGCATCCTTATGGTTTGGATAGAGCAGAGTTCCCAAAGCATCTGGGAGCTGGCTCTCAGCTCTCTGATACATAATTTTGTGCCTGCTTCCTTGCACGTAGAATAATGGAATGGTTGGATTGGAAGGAACCTTAAAACCCATCCAGTTCCAAGCCCCCTGCCATGGGCAGGGACAACTCCCACTGGATCAGGCTGCCCAAGGCCCCATTCAAATTGACCTGGATCACCTCCAGGGACGGGGTAACCACAGCCTCACTGGGCAACCCATGCCAGTGCCTCACCACCCTCCCAGGAAGACATTTCTTCCTCATATCTGTAGATGTCCCGTCTTTCAGCTTAAAACCATTCCCTCTAGTCCTCTCCCTGCACTCCCTGCAAAAGAGCCCCTCCCCAGCTTGGGGGAAGAGTCCGTTCTTTTCTGCTCAGTGATTCATGACATGCTGAGAGAGTTGGGACAGGTTGAGAGAGTTGGGGATGTTCAGTCTTGAGAAGAAAAGGCTCTGAGGAGCCCTTATAGTGACCTCCCAGTACCTGAAGGGGGCTACAAGAGAGCTTGGGAGGGACTTTTTACAAGGACACATAGTGATAGGACTAGGGGAATGGCTATAAACTGGAGAGGGAAAGATTTAGACTAGACATAAGATGGAATTTCTTCACTATGTGAGTGATGAGGCACTGGAACAGTTGCCCAGGGAAGCTGTGGTTGCCCCATCCCTAGAGGTGTTCAAGACCAGGTTGGATGGAGCCTTGAGCAGCCTGGTCTGGTTGTAGGTGTCCCTGTCCATGTCAGGGGTTTGGAACCAGATGATCTTTAAGGTCCCTTCCAACCAAAACTATTCTATGATATCCCTAAAATGTATAGGAAAACACGTGAATCTTATTCCCTATCTCCCTTCCTATTTTCCTTCCAAGCATCATTTCCTCTCTAAGGTGCACTTACTCTTGGAGCATTTAATGGTCAACCTACTGAGTTTTGTAATGACTGAAGTGTTTTTAACAGGGTGAAAATGGTCCAGCTGGCCAGAAAGGAGAAAAGGGAGACCCTGGTCTTTCTGTGAGTACTTTAGCCCAAGATCACATCTCATTACACAGGCCTGAATAGAGAAAATAGGGCAAACTGCTCCTAAAAGGTGTAGGGGAGGAGGGAAATGCTGAGAAACAGATTCATTCAGAGAATGTCTGGGAAATGGGAGGGTTGGTTGTTACCCAGAGAAGTCAGACATACACAGTCTGGAGTGGGAGCAGTGCTGGGCTGTACCATGCCAAGCCCAGACAACAACACCCTCTCCCATCCTCCCCATAATGCTTCAAACTTATACTTGGAGGGCAGGATCGGAGCCAAAGGGCTGGTCAAGTACAAAGAAAGAGCATGAGAGACAAAAGTGTCCTATTCCCAAAGCTGGTATGACTGCAGAAGGTGCTGCTTTGGGTTTGTACATCCTGAAGAAGGTGTGGTTGACCTGCCTGGTTCAGAGCAAGGTTTGTGTTGCAGATCCCCTAACATTAGGGTCATCCTGTTACCTGAGCAAAAGCATTTTTTGCCACTTGACTAATATAAAATCACAGAATCACCAGATTGGAAGAGACCAACCAAATCATCGAGTCCAACTGTTCCTATCAAGTACTAAACCATGTCCCTCAGCACCCTGTCCACCCATCCCTTAATCACCTCTAGGGAAGGTGACTCAACCCCCTCCCTGGGCAGCCTCTGCCAGGAACCAATGACCCTTTCTGGGAAAATTTTTTTCCTAATACTCAGTCTAAACCTCCCCAGTGGAGCTTGAGGCCATTCCCTCTCATCCTGTCCCCTGTCACTCGGGAGAAGAAGCCAGCTCCCTCCTCTCCACAACCTCCCTTCAGGGAGTTGGAGAGAGCAATGAGGTCTCTCCTCAGCCTCCTCTTCTCCAGGATAAACACCCCCAGCTTTCTCAGCCATTCCTCATAGGGCCTGTTCTCCAGTCCCTTCCCCAGCTTCGTTGCTCTTCTCTAGACTTGCTCCAGAGCCTCAACATCCTTCTTGTGGTGAGGGACCCACAACTGGACACGGTATTCAAGGAGCAGTCTCACCAGTGCTGAGTCCAGAGGGAGAAACACCTCCCTGGACCTGCTGGCCACGCTGTTTCTGATCCAAGCCAGGATGCCCTTGGCCTTCTTGGCCACCTGGGCACACTGCTGGCTCATGTTCAGTCACTGTCAACCAACACCCCCAGGTCCTTCTCCTCCAGGCATTTTTCCAGCCAGACTTCTCCTAATCTGGAGCTGCCCAGGGTTGTTGTGCCCCAAGTGCAGGACCCGCCGTTTGGCCTTGTTAAATCTCATGCCATTGGTCTCAGCCCAGTGGTCCAGTCTGTTCAGATCCCTGATGCAGTACTTTCATCCCTGATCCGTTCAGATGTGATGAATACTTTCATCTTTCTGGTGGACACAGGCCTGTTAGGATTGGTTTTCTCATGGGTGTTACAGGGAAGTGTTTCCTATGCTGACCTGAGCCCAACTCACTGTGTAGTAAGTGCCCCTTCCTACAGGGGACAAGAGGCAGTGACCACATAAAGTGCAGTAGAAATTCAACCATCACACATAGAATCATAGAATCATAGACCAACCAGGTTGGAAGAGACCCATCAGATCATCGAGTCCAACCATTCCTATCAAACACTAAACCATATCCCTCAGGACCTCATCCACCCATCCCTTAAACACCTCCAGGGAAGGAGAATCAACCACCTCCCTGGGCAGACTATTCCAATGACCCTCTGTGTGAAAAACTTCCTCCTAATGTCCAGCCTAAATCTCCCCTGGTGGAGCTTGAGGCCATTCCCTCTCTCCCTGTCCCCTGTCACTTGGGAGAAGAGCCCAGCTCCCTCCTCTCTACAACCTCCTTTCAGGTAGTTGTAGAGAGTAATGACGTCTCCTCTCAGCCTCCTTTTCTCTAGGCTAAACAACATGGAAGATGCTCCAGTAAAACATTCGCAGTTGGCTGGTCCAAAGGGTGAAGGATAGACCCAAATTCATGAGAACAGATGCCTCGCTCTGTGAGGAATGGCATTAACTGGTAGAAGAACAATATGAGATGCAGCTACAACTCATCTCAGCCTAATGCTACAGCCCATCTCTGTGGGTCAAGCCTGAAGTACAATTTGAGAAGTCCCTTGGTATGTTGCAGATGGTTTGATGAAGCTTCTCAGAGGTGAAAGATCATGGCTCCAGGGCCAAAAGAGTGGAGAAACTCATTTTAAAGGGAAGACAACGCAGGTTTGAGCTGTGTGTCTTCACATTGGGCTCGGATCCCAGGTCCTTGTGGCTGCAGGATGGCCATGAATTTGCAAAGGGAATTATTTCCCTCATGAACCAAAATCTTGAACAAAGGTCCCTGTGGCACCAAACGTACCACCCTGATCTCAGTCCAGGTGGCCAAGAAGGCCAAGGGCATCCTGGCTTGGATCAGAAATGGTGTGACCAGCAGGTCCAGGGAGGTGGTTCTCCCTCTGTATTCAGCACTGGTGAGGCCGCTCCTTGAATCCTGTGTTCAGTTGTGGGCCCCTCAGCACAAGAAGGATGTTGAGGCTCAGGAGCGAGTCCAGAGAAGAGCCACGAAGCTGGTGAAGGGGCTGGAGAACAGGTCCTATGAGGAGCATCTGAGAAAGCTAGGGGTGTTTATAGTGGAGAAGAGGAGGCTGAGAGGAGACCTCATTGCTCTCTACAACTACCTGAAAGGAGGTTGTGGAGAGGAGGGAGCTGGGGTCTTCTCCCAAGAGACAGGGGACAGGATGAGAGGGAATGGCCTCAAGATCCACCAGGGGAGATTTAGGCTGGAGATTACGAGGAAGTTTTTCACACAGAGGGTCATTGGGCATTTGAACAGGCTGCCCAGGGAGGTGGTTGATTCACCTTCCCTGGAGGTGTTTAAGGCATGGGCGGACAAGGTCCTGAGGGACATGGGTTAGTGTTTGATGGGAATGGTTGGACTGGATGATCCGATGGGTCCCTTCCAACCTGTTTTTTCTGTGATTCTGTGGTTCAGCCACATCCAAGCTGAGGTGGTTTCACGGGAGGCAAGTAGAGTTGGGATGGGGCACAGTGTGGAGGGAGATGGTACTGGAGTAGAAAATGACAACTAACCCCTGCTTTCCTCCCTGCGGCACAGGAGGAAGAAGTGAAGGAGGTGGTCAGGAGCGAAATGAAAGGCAGATGCGGTGAGTCAGCCAGAGAACCGCACTTGGGGCTACCACTCTGACACCTATCAGCAGCTAAATTGAAGCAATTTGAGTGCCGGCACATGCTGGCTCGGCACAGCAAATATCACCCCATTAGCAGGAAATGGAGCTGCACCACCTCTCCACGCTTGCAGAATAGTGAGGGCTTGTGGGCCACAAGGTCTCTGCCATAGTCCTGACCTTCTTCTCAAACTCTTAATTTTTATCCTGTAAACCTTCTCTTCCCGTTTCTTCCTCCGTGGTTTCGACTCGCTGGTCATCTTCATTTCTCCGTTGATTGGTGAAAGGCGCTGGGTCCCCAGGGAAAGTTTGGAGCTGCCTTTTGCCTAATAACAACCTTTTAATTCCAGTCTACTTTGTGGCACTTCTTGACACACAGACCTCTCCTCTCCAGCAGTGAATAACTGTGCCACAACAGATACAAGAATCATCACATTTGCAGATGGTTTTACCCCAAAATCCTGACATTGCAAGGGTGTCAGGCTTTCCTTGCCCTACAGAAGTCCAGATGCTTGAGAGCTGCCCCACTCCTGACCCACTCCTTGGGTCCTGCTCATGGTCAAGGAGACTTTGGATTCACCACCACTTACCAAGACGCTTCAGCCATCAAGCTTGGAGTTGCATTCATTTCTGCTTGGAGATGTTAGGGAGCATTTGTATACTTTGAACAGAGGGTAAAAAAAAAAAAAAGGATGAAAAGTAATCCATGAAAGCATGTGCTGCCTGTAAAAAATAATGATTTGCTTGAAAAAATCTTATACAAATAAGGGAGAAAAAAAAAAAAAGTAACAAACAAACTATCCCCTGTCTGTCTTGTGTTTGCAGGTTGCGGAGGTGAGTTGGGAAGGATGCTCATGGAAAAGGGTAAGGCTGGTAATATCTACCCAGAAATGCACGTGAATTCATGCAGTAGAGTAAAAGATGTTCCCTTCATTAGAATCATAGAATCATAGAACAACCAGGTTGGAAGAGACCCATCGGGTCATCGAGTCCAACCATTCCTATCAAACACCAAACCATGTCCCTCAGGACCTCATCTACCCATCCCTTAAACACCTCCAGGGAAGGTGAATCAACTACCTCCCTGGGCAGCCTATTCCAATGCCCAATGACCCTCTGTGTGAAAAACTTCCTCCTAATCTCCAGCCTAAATCTCCCCTGGCGGAGCTTGAGGCCATTCCCTCTTGTCCTGTCCCCTGTCCCTTAGGAGAAGAGCCCAGTTCCCTCCTCTCTACAACCTCCTTTCAGATAGTCGTAGAGAGTAATGAGGTCTCCTCTCAACCTCCTCTTCTCCAGGCTAAACACCCCCAGCTCTCTCAGCCGCTCCTCGTAGGGTCTGTTCTCCAACCCCTTCACCAGCCTCGTTGCTCCTCTCTGGACTTGCTCCAGAGCCTCAACATTCTTCCTGTGGTGAGAGGCCCACAACTGAACACAGGATTCAAAGAGCGGTCTCACCAGTGCTGAGTACAGAGGGAGAAGTACCTCTCTGGACACCTACTGGTCACACCATTTCTGATACAAGCCTTCTTGGCCACCTGGGCACACTGCTGCCTCATGCTCAGTCGGCTGTCGACCAATACCCCCAGGTCCCTCTCCTCCTGGTAGCTTTCTAGACAGACTTCTCCCAGTCTGTAGTTCTGCATAGGGTTGTTGTGCCCCAACTGCAGGACCTGCCATTTGGCCGTGTTGAACCTCATGCCATTGGACACTGCCCAGCTGTCCAGCCTGTTTAGGTCCCTTTGGAGCCTCCCTACCCTCCAGCAGATCCACACTTCCACCCAGCTTAGTGTCATCTGCAAACTTGCTAAGGGTACCCTCGATGCCTTCAGCCAGGTCATTGATGAAGACATTGAACAGGGCTGGACCCAGCACTGAGCCCTGGGGAACCCCACTTGAACCCAGAAGAAGCTGCCCAGGGAGGTGATGGAGTTCCCATCCCTGGAGGTGTTTAAAAGCCAGGGAGATGAAGTGCTTAGGTATATGTGGACAGGAATGGTTGGGCTCGATTATCTAAGAGGTCTTTTCCAACCTAGTGATTCAAGGATTCTCAGACAGGATCAAGGCTAGACCTGACAGAATCACAGAATCACAGAACAACCAGGTTGGAAGGGACCCATCGGATCTTCTAGTCCAACCATTCCTATCAAACACTAAACCAAGTCCCTCAATACCTCATCCACCCGTGCCTTAAACACCTCCAGGGAAGGTGACTCAACCACCTCCCTGGGCAGCCTATTCCAATGCCCAATGACCCTCTGCATGAAAAACCTCCTCCTAATCTCCAGCCTAAATCTACCCTGGCGGAGATTGAGGCCATTCCCTCTCGTCCTGTCCCCTGGCACTTGGGAGAAGAGCCCAGCTCCCTCCTCTCCACAACCACCTTTCAGGTACTTGTAGAGAGTAATGAGGTCTCCTCTCAGCCTCCTCTTCTCCAGGATAAACACCCCCAGCTCTCTCAGCCGCTCCTCATAGGGTCTCCAGCCCCTTCACCAGCCTCGTTGCTCTTCTCTGGACTTGCTCCAGAACCTCAACATTCTTCTTGTGGTAAGGGGCCCACAACTGAACACAGGATTCAAGGAGCGGCCTCACCAGTGCTGAATACAGAGGGAGAATCACCTCTCTGGACCTGCTGGTCACACCGTTTCTGATACAAGCTAAGATGCCCTTGGCCTTCTTGGTCACCTGGGCACACTGCTGCCTCATGTTCAGTCGGCTGTCGACCAACACCCCCACGTCCCTCTCCTCCTGGCAGTTTTCCAGCCAGACTTCTCCCAGTCTGTAGCTCTGCATAGGGTTGTTGTGCCCCAAGTGCAGGACCCGGCATTTGGCCGTGTTAAACCTCATGCCGTTGGACTCTGCCCAGCTGTCCAGCCTGTCCAGGTCCCCCTGCAAAGCCTCCCTACCCTCCAGCAGATCGACACTTGCACACAGCTTTGTGTCATCTGCAAACTTGCTAAGGGTACCCTCAATGCCCTCATCCAGGTCATTGATGAAGACATTGAACGGGACTGGACCTAGCACTGAGCCCTGGGGAACACCACTTGTCACTGGCCTCCAGCTGGACTTAACACCATTTCCCACCACTCTCTGGGCCCGGCCATCCAGCCAGTTTTCTACCCAGGAGAGTGTGCGTCTGTGCAGGCCAGAGGCTGACAGTTTCCGTAGCAGAATGCTGTGAGAAACTGTGTCAAGGGCTTTACTGAAGTCCAGAAAGACCACATCCACAGCCTTTCCTTCATCCAGCAGCCGAGTCACTTTGTCATAGAAGGCGATCAGGTTGGTTTGGCAGGACCTGCCTTTGGTAAACCCATGTAAGTGCTTCATGATAGCACTCAAGATCACCTGTTCCATGACTTTCCCTGGCACTGAGGTCAGACTGACTGGCCTGTAGTTCCCCGGATCCTCCCTGCTACCCTTCTTGTAAATGGGAACTACATCAGCCAGTCTCCAGTCCAGAGGTACCTCCCCAGTCTTCCAGGGCTGCTGGAAGATGATGGAAAGGGGTTTGGCCAATACATCCGCCAGCTCCCTCAAAACCCTAGGATGTATCCCATCTGGCCCCATGGACTTGTGGGTGTCCAGTTGGCCAAGCAGGGCTCTGACCACCTCCTCTTGGACTATGGGAGCCTCGTATTGCTCCTCTGTTTCCTGGGTATCTACACAGAGGGAACAGCTTTCTTTACAATTAAAGACTGAGGCAAAGAAGGCATTAAGTACCTCAGCCTTCTCCTCGTCCCCTGTCACTGCTGTTCCCTCTGAGTCCAAAAGGGACTGTATGGTCTCCCTTGTCCTCCTTTTACTGTTAATATACTTATAAAAAGATTTTTTATTGTCTTTTGCAGACTTAGCTAATCTGATCTTTAGCTCAGCCTTAGATCTGATGTACAGATCTAAAACGGTTGGACTCGATGATCCAGTGGGTCTCTTCCAACCTGGTTGTTCTATGATTCTATGAAAAGCTGCACCCACACAAACACCTCTCCCTGTCCATAGACTCATAGAATCATAGAACAACCATGTTGGAAGAGACCCATTGGATCATCAAGTCCAACCATTCCTATCAAACACTAAACCGTATCCCTCAGGACCTCATCCACCTGTGCCTTAAACACCTCCAGGGAAGGTGAATCAACCACCTCCCTGGGCAGCCTATTCCAATGCCCAAACATGAAAAAGATCCTGTTGCTCCAACATCTACACAATATCCTCCAGTGAGATGTCCACAGTGCAGGTGTCTGTTCATAGAATCATAGAACAATTTAGGTTGGAAGGGACCTTAAAGCCCACCCAGTTCCAACAGGGCATGGGCACCTCCCCTCCCACTAGATCAGGTTGCTCAAAGCTTATTCATCCTTTAAACTCCCATTGTGGACATCCAAGCCATATGGTCTATGGAGTCTAGAGGGCCAATCTACCAACTCCAAGGTAGATGCCCACATTCAGTCAGGGACTCATCCTTTGTCCTTCAGGGAGAAGTTGGTTCCTCCATGTCTTTGCCTACACGTGGGCGAGTGATTCAGAGTCTACTTTTCCCACGGGAGACACTGATCCATGTTCTGGATCTCAGCTGGCCATAGGAGGTTGTGAAGACACTCAGCTCACATGAAGTAACCTAGAGGAAAGTTTCCAGCTCTGGATTTGATGCTCATCCTTCAGTGTTGATCCAGTTGCCCATATATAAGCCAGAGTACGTATCCTGCATGATCTTCACTATGCGTACAGATGCCTCGCAGGTGTGTGTCATAGCTGTCAACCCAGCTTTGACGCCTTGGTTGCCCTGGGACATCTCATCTAACCTGAACGTTCCCTACTACATTTCATCATTAGACCTGGAAAGAGTCCCTCGCAACAGCTTATTTCTAATATCTTAAACAGGAATAGACAAAGGAGGAACGTCAGAGCAGCAATTTGACTCTAAATTGCAGTAACCTCATGTTCTCCAGGAATGGATTTGATTTAATTTTTCCTTCATAACTGTTACGTTATATATGAGGCTTTTTAGTTTTCGTAACACGTTGTTTCATAGAGTACGAAAGCAGAGCATTTGATGAAGGAAGGACTTTTTAAACAGAAAGTTGAGTCAAGAAACAACATCCGTGCCCTGGATGGAAGAAGCCAATACAGTCGTAAATGCCCAGAGGAGCTGGGAACTCTCTTGATGTGAGGTATTCCTAATTATGCTAGACATGAGATAGTCTTTTCCGAGCTCTGTTTCCCGTCTTGCTCTGTGTTTGGAAAGCAAAGCTGTCAGGGTAGAGATCACCTCTCCCTGCTGTCTGTCCCACAGTCCCATACCTGGGATCCTGCCTGTGCCCCCAGCCTCCTTCTGCTTCCGTAAAGTAAATAAATCAGAGCAAATGAATCCTGCACAGTGAATGCTCTTGGACACAGCAGCCCCCAAGGTCCTGCAAAGGACAATCTTATCATAGAATCATAGAATCAGCAGATTGGAAGAGACTCACCGGATCGTTGAGTCCAACCATTCCTATCCTGTGCATGAAGACAGCAGGGTACTTTTTCTCTCTCCACTGTAACCTCCACCATTATTTATAAGGAATAGTGGAACTTCGTTTAAAGGAACCAACTCAAAGCCAAACCAAGCAATCACTGTCCCTCCCCACGATGGCAATATTTTGCCTCCAGGGAACTTCATTGCTTCCTCCCCTACATACTTAAACCCAACAACAAATAATGTCACCAAACCCATGTCACTGGTGGCATCCCACATGCCTGGTGTCTCCTCATGAGAGACTATGAACAATGAGTGGTTCTTGCCTGCTTTGCAACTCAACAGCTTCAACTCCCCTGGTTTCAACTCAGGTGGAGACAAAACCGTTGGGGACAGAATTTGTCAATAATAAACCAGAGTGAAATGTACGCAAATGCACACCCTAAAGGTTAATGAAACCCCAAAGAAACCTATCAAAGAGAAAGAAAACAAAAAATCCTGTAGAAACACTTTTACCTCGTAAGATAATTTTAAAGTACTTGTACAGCATGAGCTCTCCAAGCAAATTTCAACAGACTTACATCTCTCCATTAACAAAAACAATAAATCTTCTCTCAATTGTTTTGCCTTCATGACTCAGGTGTTACTCAAGGGCCTTGCCTGTTATCCAGGTGGTTGATCCTTCAACCAGGAGCATGTGGTCCTCTCCACCCCTCACGCTTAAATCATCGTTAAGATAAAACAGTAAGTTAGAAAAGCAGAGCGAAGCCAGATCAAAATCACAGTGGACACACCATGGATCATTAACCTAGGATGGATTCAGTCTGCTGGTCCACGTTGCTTCAAAACAGGTTTCTGGGTTAACTTTGCACAGCCGGGCCACACTAGATCTACTGTCCTCTACCTGCAAACTCTGCGTCTCCACCATAAAACCAGAACTCCTAAAATATCTACTTCGCTACTGTGCCTGACAGCCTGGTCCAGATCACGCTTGTCCCTCAAGGCATTGGACGTGCCCAGTATCGAGGATGATGGAATCTCAGCCTTACATGCATTTTGTAGGTTTCCAGACTTAGAGTTAACCTATCTCTGCTGAGAGAGCTGGGGTTGTTTAGCCTAGAGAAGATGAGGCTGAGAGGAGACCACATTGCTCTCTACATCTACCTGAAGGGAGGTTGTAGAGAGGAGGGAACTGGGCTCTTCTCCCAAGTGACAGGGGACAGGACAAGAGGGAATGGCCTCAAGCTCCACCAGGGGAGATTTAGGCTGGAAATTAGGAGGAATTTTTTCACACAGAGGGTCATTGGGCATTGGAATATGCTACCCAGGGAGTTGGTTGAGTCACCTTCCCTGGAGGTGTTTAAGGGATGGGTAGATGAGGTCCTGAGGGACATGGTTTAGTGTTTGATAGGAATGATTGGACTCGATGATCTGATGGGTCCCTTCCAACTTGGTTGTTCTATGATTCTATGATTCTATGATCTCGTGGAGATGTTGATCTCATCATGCAGCATTTCATCACCCACATAGTTTTGATTCCGACTCCATCCCAGCTGACACTGGGAACTTGTCCATGCAGTCGTGGAGATCCCAAGGAAGATCAGCACAATTCTGGGGAACCACTTCCTCAAAAGCAGCTTTCATTGGGCAGTACAATCGCTCCTTAATCGCTTGTTGTTCTCGAGAGTATTATGTGACTCGGAAAAAGGTTTCCTACCTTGACCACACACCCCAGTACACTGTAGGCTTTGGCCAATGAAGCATTGTGTCACGACTGTCTTCTTTGTTCCTGTGAAATATCACCTGGAGTCACACATCCAGTTCTCCAATCCTCAGCATAGGAAGGGCATGGATCTACTGGAGCCAGTCCAGAGGAAGTCACGAAGTTGTTGTGAGGGCTGGAGCACCTCCCATAAAAGGACAGGCTGAGAGAGTTGTGGTTTTCCAACCTGGAGAAGAGAAGGTTCCAGGGAGACCTTACAGCAGTTTCCAGTACTTTAAAGGGCAACAGGGCTGGGGAGGGGCTTTTTATGAAGAATTTCAGGGATAGGATAAGGAGGAATGGTTTTAAACTGGAAGGGGACACATTGATATGAGATCTTAGGAAGAAATGTTTTCCTGTGAGGGTGAGGAGGCCCTGGCACAAGTTGCCCAGAGAAGTCATGGAAGACCCATCCCTGAAAGTGTTCAAGGCGAGGTTGGGTGGGGCTTTGAGCAACCTGATCTAGTGGGAGGTGTCCCTGCCTGTGGCAGAAGGGCTGGAACTGAATGATCTTGAGCAACAAAGGTGGTGAAGAGGCTGGAGAACAGGCTTTATGAGTAACGGCTGAGAGAGCTGGGGGTGTTTAGCCTGGAGAAGAGGAGGCTGAGAGGAGACCTCATTGTTCTCTACAACTACCTGAAAGGAGGTTGTGGAGAGGAGGGACCTGGGCTCTTCACGCAAGTGACAGGGGACAGGACAAGAGGGAATGGCCTCAAGCTCCACCAGGAGAGATTTAGGCTGGACATTAGGAAAAAAATTTTCAGAGAAAGGGTCATTTGGCACTGGAACAGGCTACCCAAGGAGGTGGTTGATTCACCTTCCCTGGAGGGGTTTAAGGTACAAGTGGACAAGGTGCTGAGGGACATGGCTTAGTGTTTGATAGGAATGGTTGGACTTGATCCAGTGGGTCTCTTCCAACCTGGTTGTTCTATGATTCTATGATCTTTGAGGTCCCTTCCAACCCAACCCATTCCATGATTCTGTGCTGTGCAGTGCCAGAAAATTTGTTGAGCTGCAACTGCTTATTAAAGCACAACGGCTTTCAAACAGTGGCACCAGGTTTCATCCTCACTAACCCAGCAATTAAACCCCCAGGTCTGGAGGCAGCTGAATTCAACAGAGAGCTCCAAGGGTATTTTCAGCCTCAGGAACACACCAGAAGGGATGGTGGAAGCCAGGGAGAAATGCTTAACACAACTCAGAGCATGACAACGTTAGCGACCTCGGTGAAGCCATTCATGGAGCCACCTTCACTTATTGCAGGTAAGTGCAGCTGCCTGCTTTCCATCTTTCCAACCGTGGCAGATGGGACCTTCTGGAGCACTCCATGAACTCTCTTCCCTGAGACTGGGAAGAATCATAGAATCACCAGGTTGGAAGAGACCCATCGGATCATTGAGTCCAACCATAAGAAAGACGGTGAAGGGATTTGCAGTGAGTTAAAAAGGACTGGTCTGTGGCTTGGAGACGGGGTGAGCTGATGACCCTGGAAGGGGCAGTGGGTGAGGAAAAAGCCAAATATATGTGGCCTTGGTGATGGTCACCTCCTTCAAAAAGATGCATTTCAAAAGGCTGGAAGGAGGTAGACGTTTTCAGGCTGATTTTGTCCCCCACCACCCTCACTACTTTACAACTTCTACTAAAGCTTTCTGTCGCCCAGAAATTACATCTGAGACCAGACACTCGAGCGATTACAGATTACTTATGCCTAGGGCCTCATGAACACCTTAATGCGTAAAATTGCTGATTATAGCTAATGGGAAAACAACTGGCTCGATTTCTGTTCCTTTGTGTTGCCTGAGAGAAAGGGAAGGAGAAGGACAAAGGTCCTACCCTGAAGACACGTGCAATACAGACCTGAATATACACGAACACCAGTGGCTTTATAGCATCTCCTCACACAGCATCTACCTCTACACCAGGTAACTGGGCAGGGCAAGAATCATAGAATCATAGAATCACCAGGTTGGAAGAGACCCACCAGATGATCGAATCCAACCATTCCTATCAAACACTAAACCATGTCCCTCAACACCTTGTATACCTGTGCCTTTAACCCCTCCAGGGAAGGGGACTCAACCACCTCCCTGGGCAGCCTCTGACAGTGCCAAATGACCCTTTCTGTGAAAATTTTTTTCCTAATATTCAGCCTAAATCTCTCCTGGTGGAGCTTGAGGCCATTCCCTCTCATCCTGTCTCCTGTCCCTTGGGAGCAGAGCCCAGCTCCCTCCTCTCCACAACCTCCTTTTAGGTATGATCCGAGACTGACCATGCTTTTAAGGATTATGAAGCTCCCAGTAAGTTCTTGATCATCACCAGGTAGCCAAGCTCCAACCTTCATTTTTGGGGATAAAGGCTGGTCAGCCACAGGGAGGTGAATTATGTCCTGCTACTCGCCCACTTGCAAGGACCACTCTGTAGGCACAGCCAGTGGTTCATCAGGAGTCATGGCTGCCTCATCCCTGGAAGTACTCAAAACCAGATTGGGTGAGGCTTTGAGCAACCTGAACCAGTGGGAGGTGTCCCTGCCCATGGCAGAGGGATTAGAACTGGACAACCTTTAAGGTCGCTTCCATCCCAAACCATTCTATGATTCCACAACCTTCATTTTTCACCCAGTGTAATCTGGAGGGGTTTAAGGGACGGGCGGACGAGGTGCTGAGGGACATGGTTTAGTGTTTGATAGGAATGGTTGAACTCGATGATCCGATGGCTCTTTTCCAACCTGATGATTCTATGATTCTATGATTCTATTCTAAGGACCAAACAAATGCCCCTAACCCACCTCAGCCTACAACTGGACCCCAACCATCATCACCTTCCTTCTCCCACACTCAAACCCTCTCATGATGTCTGTGTTGTCCATCAAAGACATCATCCATCTGGGTTTAAATTCGCTTTGTACCACAGCCGC
Source organism: Coccyzus lansbergi (assembly GCA_033558105.1). Taxonomy (NCBI): domain Eukaryota; kingdom Metazoa; phylum Chordata; class Aves; order Cuculiformes; family Coccyzidae; genus Coccyzus; species Coccyzus lansbergi. Next base: position 327,676 of record JAUMJK010000657.1, read on the forward strand.
GTTTGGGATCTGGGCGGTTTCAGATCGATGGGGCGTCCCACGGGTTATTGAATCACAGCTGCAACCGTCGCCAGCCGACAATCCCATTACAGCCCGAGTCTGAGGCAGGAGAGCTCATAAATCGCTCTGCTAAGTGATGAGTGCAGCTCGGCGCTCTAAATGTTAACAGGATTCTGCAATCGGAGGGTTATTACTGCCAGATTACAATCGCTCCTGGCTTTTTCAAAGCTCGCAGATTTACAAAACTCCATCCTGACATTTATCTCTTGCAAACAACCACAACTACTTCCATTTTCTCTGACTAACACCCAACCTTTCCGACTGAGTTGTTTAACATCATTAAGGATTTTATTGCCACCGGTTTCTCCCTCCCCTCGCCGACTGCTCTGTGACATTTATTAAGAGAACTTGTTAGCCAGCAGAAAGCCATGTAAGGCTCCAATGATCTCTGTTTAAATGGTGGCTAATTTGTTTGCGTGCCCTCGTTACATGTGATTTCCATTTGCTTCCCCAGCGGCTCCCCGGGCGCAGCGGATAACGGGTTCCTCTCAGCACAAGCACCGAGAAGCCCACAGTCAATTACCAGGTGACATACACTGAATTAAGCGACATTTAGGGAAGTCACTTCCCAGGTGGGAGGCGATTCTTGGCATTGAGATCAAGCGAACGCGGCACTGAAAGAGTTACATGTGCCAGAGGCTCAAAACTTGGGTTTGGACTTGGCTTCAAGCAGCTGCTTTTGCCCCAAGGGCGTCAAGCTGGAGAAGAGGAGATTGAGAGGAGACCTCATTACTCTCTACAACTACCTGAGAGGAGGTTGTGGAGAGGAGGGAGCTGGGCTCTTCTCCCAAGTGACAGGGGACAGAACAAGAGGGAATGGCCTCAAGCTCCGCCAGGGGAGATTTAGGCTGGAGATTAGGAGGAAGCTTTTCACACAGAGCGTCATTGGACATTGGAATAGTCTGCCCAGGGCGGTGGTTGATTCACCTCCCCTGGAGGTGTTTAAGGCACAGGTGGATGAGGTCTTGAGGGACTTGGTTTAGTGTTTGATAGGAATGGTTGGACTCGATGATCCAATGGGTCCCTTCCAACCTGGTTGTTCTATGATTCTATGATTCTAAGCTGGTGGTGAACAAATCAGAGGATGTTTTCACCCAATCCAGTGTGGCCAAATGCACAAATGAACAAAACCAACCTTGCAAAGACCTCCCCCAAGACCCAGAGTTTAATTTCTTCCTTGGAAAGGTCAGAGACCACCATGATGGGCACCACAGGGGTAGGTAGGTCATGCCATGGGGCAACAAAAAGCCTTCTGCTCATCCCACTATGGAAATCTACTGTCCTGATCCTTACTGCCCCCACAGCTTTGCCAACTCTACTGCTTGGAGCAAGGGGTTGGCTGTGGGGCAGCGGGAGATCATGCACCATCCCCACAGTTTGCCCTGGGATGTATGGGGGTGGAAGAATCTGACCTTTTCCCAACACATGAGAGTTTTTGGGGGTTGTTCCCTTGCAGCCTCCTGCCTGCAGCCGATGGACGAGGGTTCCTGCCAGCACTACGTGCTGCTCTGGTATTACCACGCAGAGGCAAAAGCTTGCCGGCCCTTCATCTTTGGAGGATGTCGAGGGAACAGCAACCGCTTCGAAACCAAGTGGAAATGTGAGCAGCAGTGCAAAACCTCAGCAGGTAAGGCAACCCCTCAGCCCTCCAACCCTCCTCTTCCTCCAATCAGGAGTGAAGCTGCCTGAAGGAGAAAGACCTGGGGGTGTTGGTTGACAGCCAATTGAACGTGAGCCAGCAGGGGCCCAAGTGGCCAAGAAGGCCAAGAGCATCTTGCCTTGGATCAGAAACAGTGTGACCAGCAGGGCCAGGGAGGTTCTTCTCCCTCTGGACTCTGCACTCGTGAGACCACTCCTTGAATCCTGGGGTCAGTTGTAGGCCCCTCACCACAAGAAGGATGTTGAGGTTCAGGAGCGAGTGCAGAGAAGAGCAACAAAGATGGGGAAGGGGCTGGAGACCAAGCCTGAGGGACCTGGGAGTGTTTATCCTGGAGAAGAGGAGGCTGAGAGGAGACCTCATTACTCTCTCCAACTCCCTGAGAGGAGGTTGTGGAGAGGAGGGAGCTGGGCTCTTCTCATAAGGGACAGGGGACAGGACAAGAGGGAATGGCCTCAAACTCCACCGGGAGAGATTTAGGCTGGAGATTAGGAAAGAATTTTTCATGGAAAGAGTCATTGTTCCCTGTCAGAGGCTGCCCAGGGAGGGGTTTGAGTCACCTTCCCTGGAGGTGTTTAAGGCACAGGTGGATGAGGTCCTGAGGGACATGGTTTAGTGTTTGATAGGAATGGTTGGACTAGAAGATCCGATGGGTCTCTTCCGACCTGGTTGTTCTATGATTCTAATGTATGTCTGAACTTTGGACTGGCACCTTTCATGCATGAAATCAAGACCATTGCACAGGCTGTTATCATCCACCTGAATCTTTTCGATATGCAATGGACTTTGCTCAGCTCACACTTCTTGTCCTGTGAGAAAAAACAAGGCAGTGCAAATATTCATTGATCTAAGCCCACATCAGGACAGGCAATGCCATCCTGGAGGGCTGAAGTGCTCTCTGAGGAGAAGGAATATGCATTGCCTCATGAGGAATGGGGGTATAGCACCATGAGGGGAGTCAAAGCAGACCAGTCACTCCATTTAAGTTGGTCAGTATTCGATAAATACTTCATGTTTGGTTTCCTGCTTCTTCACGTAAATGGGAACTACTCTCAGCGCTTTGACAGGACAAGAGGAAATGGCCTCAAGCTCCACCAGAGGAGGTTTAGGCTGGACATTAGGAAAAAATTTTTTCAAAGAAAGGGTCATTGGGCACTGGCAGAGGCTGCCCAGGGAGGTGGTTGATTTACCTTCCCTGGAGGGATTAAAGGGACATGTGGATGAGGTGCTGAGGGACATGGGTTAGTGTTTGATAGGAATGGTTGAACTCGATGATACTGTATGTCTCTTCCAACCTGTTTGTTCTATGATTCTATGATCCTATGAATCCAACCCCAGAAGTGGATAATAAGCAAGTGAACCTCTCCCCAGGTAATGTTTTACCCCAAGACATAAGCAGTAAGGGATTTAACACTTCACAAAGCAGCTGTAGATACCTCATTGCTCTCTACAACTGCCTGAAAGGAGGTTGTGGAGAGGAGGGAGTTGGGCTCTTCTCCCAAGGGACAGGGGACAGGACAAGAGGAAATGGCCTCAAGCTCTCCCAGGCGAGATTTAGGCTGGACATTAGGAGGAAGTTTTTCAGAGAAAGGGTCATTGGGCATTGGAATAGGCTGCCCAGGGAGGTGATTGATTCCCCTTCCCTGGAGGTGTTTAAGGGACGGGTGGACGAGGTCCTGAGGGACATGGTTTAGTGTTTGATAGAAATGGTTGGACTTGATGATCTGGTGAGTCTCTTCCAACCTGGTTATTCTATAATTCTATGATTCTAAGAAGAAGCCCAAGCAGCATCCAACCTCCAACACCCTATTTGTTTTCTCTTTCCTTGCTTTCCAAAACCAGGCAGAGGGAGGTGATCAGTGATTGCCATGTTTAAATCAAAGAGAAACAGAGTGGCAAGAAGTGTTTCCAAGACATCTCGGAGATGGACAAGCAAGACAAACCATCTACCGTGAAGATGTTTGAAAAAAGTTGCTGGAAAACTGTAATTATGAGCAGGAAATAAAGTGATAACTGGAGGGGGAAACACCTAATTGCTCAGAAAAGTGGAGACGTCCAAGGGCTCGTGCCTGTGCCACTTGCCCCATAGGACTATTGTGCAAAACCAGGCAACAACACCCCCTGAATTTATTTAAGTGAAATAAAAGTCTGTTAATGCTGTTGTGTAGAATTCTGGTTCATAATTCTCATGGAAGCATGGAGAAAGTTGGAAATTTGGGCTCCTCTTTACAAGAAAGACATTGAAGGGCTGGAGCGAGTCCAGAGAAGAGCAATGAAGCTGGTGAAGGGTCTGGAGAACAAGCATTATGAGAAGCAGCTGAGGGACCTGGAGTCATTTAGCCTGGAGAAAAGGAGGCTGAGGGGAGACCTCATCACTGTCTACAACTCCCTGAAAGGAGCTTGTAGTGAGCTGGTTGCTGGTCTCTTCTCCTGAATGAGAGGTGATGGCACGAGAGGGAATGGCCTCAAGTTGCACCAGGGCAGATTCAGGCTGGACATTAGGAAAATTTTTTTTAACAAAAGGATTATCAGGCCCTGGAAGAGGCTGCCCTGGGGAGGGGGTTGAGTCACCTTCCCTGGAGGGGTTTAAGAGACGAATGGACAAAATGCTGAGGGACATGGGTTAGTGATTGATAGGAATGGTTGGACTCAATGGTCCAGTGGGTCTCTTCAAACCTGGTTATTCTGTGATTCTATGATTTATCTGGGGAACCCTGTTGTGCTTGGGCAATGTGAGCATCCATGGGTGCAAATCTCAGTTCCTCTGTCCATAAGAAGTCTCCAATAGACACATCCAAGACTTAGATAAAGACATGCCCAGAAGTCTGTCAATGCTCATTCTTCTGCCCCATGTGGACCATGTTTTCATTAAAGAATAGACATTGCATTGGGTTGGAGGTGTCTCTGCCCATGGCACCAGGGTTGGAACTGGTTGTCTTTGAGGTCCCTTCTGATCCAAATCATTCTATGATTCTGTGATTCCTGTTGTCCACTATGTCCCAGACACCGAGGAAGGGTCTGCACAACATTCTGCCAGTGAGATAAGTGCCTTTTCCAGCCTGACATTTCCAGCCTCTCCTCTTGAAAAGATGATCTGTATCAAAATGTACTTCAGCAAGGAAAAAAAAAAAGTCAGGTATTGTATTATGGCAAGAAAAATATTCCCTTGGAAAAGAAACAAAATGTTCCCAGCTGAGTAAAACAGCGTGTGCAGCGTCACCAAAAGAAATCATTTCTTCATTTCCAGGTGAGACCACAGCATCAAGAAAGTTATTGGGTTTTTTTTTTTTTTCTGAGAAAGACACCACATTTTCACTTTTGCCTGGTATCAGTTGAGAGAGCTGGGGTTGTTTAGCTTGGAGAAGAGGAGGCTGAGAGGAGACCTCATTGCTCCCTACAACTCCCTGAGAGGAGGTTGTGGAGAGGAGGGAGCTGGACTCTTCTCCCAAGGGACAGGGGACAGGACAAGAGGGAATGGCCTCAAGCTCCACCAGGGGAGATTTAGGCTAGAGATTAGGAGGAAGTTTTTCACAGAAAGGGTCATTGGTCATTGGAACAGGCTGCCCAGGGAGGTGGTTGATTCACCTTCCCTGGAGGGGTTTAAGGCACAGGTAGACTAGGTGCTGAGGGACATGATTTAGTGTTTGATAGGAATGGTTCGACACAATGATCCGATGGGTCTCTCCCAGCCTGGTGATTCTCTGATTCTATCACAGCAATGAGGGACACACCATGAGGAAAGCTGCAGGATAGGGGGAGATGTTCATCAACAGAGGCTGAACAAGAGCCAGAAGTGGTCTTCTCCCAAGTAACAAGTGATAGAACAAGAAGAAATGGCCTCAAGTTGCACCAGGGGAGGTTCAGATGGGATATTCTGAAAAATTTCTTTACTGGAAGAGTGGTGTAGCACTGCAAGAGTCTGCCAAGGACAGTGGTGGAGTCTCCGTCCCTGGAGGTGCTCAAAAAAACATGTAGATGTGGTGTCTGGAGAAGAGGAGGCTGACAGGAGACCTCATTGCTCTCTACAACTACCTGAAAGGAGGTTGTAGAGAGGAGGGTGATGGCCTCTTCTCCCAAGTGACAAGGGACAGGACAAGAGGGAATGGCCTCAAACTCCACCAGGGGAGATTTAGGCTGGAGATTAGGAGGAAGTTTTTCACAGAAAGGGTCATTGGGTATTGGAATAGGCTTCCCAGGGAGGTGGTTGATTCACTGTGTTTAAGGGATGGGTGGATGAGGTCCTGAGGGACGTGGTTTAATGTTTGATAGGAATGGTTGGACTCGATGATCCGATGGGTCTCTTCCAACCTGGTGATTCTATGATTCTGTGATTTCCGGACATGGTTTAGTAGGTACGGTGGTGTTGAGTTGGACTGGATGATCTTACAGGTCATTTCCAGCATTAATGATTGCACGATTCCTTGATGCCAAAGTCTGCAGAGCCCTGGCTGTGCTGTGAGGAGCTCACAGACTGTGAGGCCATGCAGATGTTGCAGCCTCTGGTCCTCAGTAGCCCAGGAGATGTGGTATGACTTGAGCTACAGTTCCTGCATCAGCCCAGGAGAGTTGAGACCATCCAGGAGAACAAAGCATCTGCAAGCAGCAGTAAAAACCTTCATTCCTAAAATCATAGAATCACCAGGTTGGGAAAGACCCACCGGATCAATGAATCCAACCAGCCATATCAAACATTAAACCATGTCCCACAGCACCTCATCCACCCGTCCCTTAAATACCTCCAGGGAAGGTGAATCAACCACCTCCCTGGGCAGCCTCTGCCAGGGACCAATGACCCTTTCCATGAAAAGTTTTTTCCTAATGTTCAGGCTAAACCTCCCCTGGTGGAGCTTGAGGCCATTCCCTCTTGTCCTGTCTCCTGTCACTTGGGAGAAGAGCCCAGCTCCCTCCTCTCCACAACCTCCTTTTAGGTAGTTATAGAGAGCAATGAGGTCTCTCCTCAGCCATCTCTTCTCCAATGCATTGACAAATAAAATCACTGTGCACAAGAAAAGAGTGACCTAAGAGAACATATGACCCACAGGTTCATTTCGCATCCTAATATGAAAAGTCTTTATTTAGATGGGACCTTGCCAAAGAGCACAAGGTGTTGAACTCACACAAGTGGGAATTCAACGGGACCTAGTTCAGTAGACCTGGAGGTGGTGAGATGATGGTTTCATTTGCTGATCTTAGAGGTCTTCTCCAACCTTCTATGATTCTAACTGTGCAGAGCAAACAGCATTTCAGAAATATAAATGAGTGGGGGAAAAGGAATTGTGCCACATGGAGGGCTGGGGGTGCACTTCCAGAAAGATTCACTCATGTTCATACAGTCACCTTCCCTGGAGGTGTTTAAGGGACGGGTGGATGAGGTCTTGAGGGACATGGGTTAGTGATTGATGGGAATGGTTGGACTTGATGATCCAGTGGGTCTTTTCCAACCTGGTTATTCTGTGGTACAGTTGGTTGGGTTGTGAGTGCACATTACTGGCTCTTACTGGCCATTGAGGTTCTTATCAGGAAAGTAAGGTTCTTACCAAGCTCATATTGAGCTTCTGATCCACCAGCACCCCAAGTCCTTCTCTTCAGGGCTGCTCTCAATCCATTCTCCACCCACTCTGTAACTGTGTCTGAAGGACAAAACTGGCTACCTGGATTCACAGTCAAGGTGCAGCCAAAGGAGAAGGGCAGAGGCTCTCAAGGAGGGTGATTTGGCTCAAGACCCTCCACCATAAACCACATTCACGGCACAGGCAGCTGCTCACCAGGCAGAGGAGCAACTTAATTCCGATTTGCAAAGCAGCTGGAGGACTTGAGAAGTGAAAACTAATATTGTGGGCAACAAGATCAAGCTGTTCAGTCCTCCGTTAGGTGTATTAAAGGCAGCTTGAATTTCCCATCAGTGCGTTGGGAGCTTAGGCGTAATGGGAAATTGATAACTTGATTTTTTTTTTAAATACATTTAGCCTTAAATGTTTACTATTGATTTGCCATTTGAACTCTTTTGGCAGGGCCAAAATATTACCGGAATGCATCCTCGGTGTTTCCTTGGAAATGTCATGTCACTCTAATTGAGTTTCTTGAAATGATTTGATTGCGAGGTGGGGGGGAGACTTTTAGGGCTGAACGATTTCCTGGCTAGTCGGCTGCTTTCCAGGTGCAGGGAGCTGGGACTGCTCCAAACAGGGCAAAGCCAGAAGATTCCTGAACACATGTTGGAAAAAAAGGTCTTAGAAAGCAAATGATGTTGCTCTGAGCAGTCAGCCTCACGCAAGTAGAAACCTGGAGTTTTCAAAGACATAAAACCAGCTTCATAAATCCTTGTGGAGCTTAGGAAGCGGAGGGAAATTTCGGAGCAGGAGTGAGCCCATCATTCATTTCATACGGTTCCTATAGCTCCAGAGCTGATCCCATGGGTCTTCAGCATGAGAAGGACATGGATCTGTTGGACCGAGTCCAGATTAGGTTGTGAGGTTGATCTGAGGGCTGGAGCACCTCCCATACAAGAACAGGCTGAGAAATTTGGGGCTGTTCAGCCTGGAGAAAAGAATCATAGAATCATAGAACAACCAGGTTGGAAGAGACCTACTGGATCATCGAGTCCAACCATTCCTATCAAACACTAAACCAAGTCCCTCAGGACCTCATCTACCCGTCCCTTAAACACCTCCAGGGAAGGTGAATCAACCATCTCCCTGGGCAACCTATTCCAATGCCCAATGACCCTTTCTGTGAAAAACTTCCTCGTAATCTCCAGCCTAAATCTCCCCTGGCAGAGCTTGAGTCCATTCCCTCTTGTCCTGTCCCATGTCCCTTTGGAGAAGAGTCCAGCTCCCTCCTCTCTACAACCTCCTCTCAGGGAGCTGGAGAGAGCAATGAGATCTCCTCTCAGCCTCCTCTTCTCCAGGCTAAACAACCCCAGCTCTCTCAGCCGCTCCTCATAGGGCCTGTTCTCCAGCCCCTTCACCAGCTTCATTGCTCTTCTCTGGACTCACTCCAGAGCCTCAACATCCTTCTTGTGATGAGGGGCCCAGAAGGCTCTAGGGAAGACCTTAGAGCAGCTTCCAGTACCTGAAGGGACTCCACGAAATCTGTGGAAGGTCTCTTGATCAGGGAGTGCAGGGATTGGACAAGGGGGAATGGTTTTAAGCTGAAAGAGGGGAGATTGAGATGAGCTCTTAGGAAGAAATGTTCTCCTGTGAGGATGGTGAGGCCCTGGCACAGCTTGTCCAGAGAACTCATGGCTACCTCATCCCTGGAGATGTTCAAGGCCAGGTCGGATGGAGCTTTGAGCAACCTGATCCAGTGGGAGGTGTCCCTGCTCAGGGCAGGGGCTGGAACTGGACGATCTCTTCCAACCCAAACCATTCCATGAGTATCTATGAATACACCTGCACCTACAGCTTGAGCACACTCGACTCCATTCCAGAAGGGGGATCTGGAGCATCCAGCCAGCAAAGTCTTCCAGGGAGCTGCAGACAGGAGAAACTCACCTCATCATCGCGGCATCCAGTGTCCACAGGCAGTTCCTTAGCAACCTTGACAAAAGAAAATGGATAGGGGGAGAGGAGAAGGCTGGGCACGGCGTAATTTTGTAATTTGATAATGATGCAGTGGCTGCCATGCCCGCCAGCACTGAGCGCTGAGCATCATCCAGCGTCCGCAGCAGATTGGAGCGGACAGGATGTTGGGGAGGGAGCTGACACGAGCCCCCATCTTCCCTCCTAATGGAGTCGAAAACAACACAAAAGTTCATCTCGCGTCACCGTTCTGAATGGCGCTCAGCTAGGTTTAATTAATCACACAGGACAGTTTGGAGCAGGAATAATTTAGCCTCTGGAGATGCCGCGGAGGCAAGCGGCTGTGAGTTGATGCAGGGCTGGACCTGAGAAAGTCCATCTTGCTAAAGCTTCCATCACATCCTCCATGCTCTGTGGGAGGCAATGGAGGTTTCATAGAATCACAGAATAACAACCAGGTTGGAAGAGATCCATCAGATCGTTGAGTCCAACCATTCCTATCAAACACTAAACCAAGTCCCTCAAGACCTCATCCACCTGTGCCTTAAACACCTCCAGGGAAGGTGAATCAACCACCTCCCTGGGCAGCCTATTCCAATGCCCAATGACCCTCTGTGTGAAAAACTTCCTCCTAATCTCTAGCCTAAATCTCCCCTGGTGGAGGTTGAGGCCATTCCCTCTTGTCCTGTCCCTTGGGAGAAGAGCCCAGTTCCCTCCTCTCTACAACCTCCTCTCAGGTAGTTGTAGAGAGTAATGAGGTCTCCTCTCAGTCTCCTCTTCTCTAGGCTAAACATCCCCAGCTCTCTCAGCCGCTCCTCATAGGACCTGTTCTCCAGCCCCTTCACCAGCTTTGTTGGTCTTCTCTGGACTCCAGAGCCTCAACATCCTTCTTGTGGTGAGGGGCACAGAAATGAACACAGTATTCAAGGAGCGGCCTCACCAGTGCTGAGTATAGAGGGAGAATAACCTCCCTGGACCTGCTGGTTGCACTGTTTCTGATACAAGCCAGTTTCCATGCTGTTCATAGCACTTTTGGGTGATATCGATCACTTTTTGGAGCAACAGCATCACTGTACTTCACTTGTATGGCTTCACTGGGAGGTTGCTGAGGGACATTGGTGTTTGATAGGAATGGTTGGACTCGATGATCCAGTGGGTCTCTTCCAACTTGGTTTTTCTATGAGTCTATGAACACCATCCCCTGCCCAAGGCAAGGGTGGAATTGCAACTTAACAGCCTCAAACTCCTTGAGAAGGAGGGGGAAACATTGAAAAAAAACCCTGAAAAAACCTTCTGTGCCAGAAAGGTAGAATCATAAAATGGTTTGGGTTGGAAAGGACTCCAAAGCCCAGTTCCAACCAACCCTGTCATGGCCACGGACGCTTTCCACTGGATCAGGCTGCTCATAGTCTCATCCAGCCAGGTCTTGAATACTTCCCAGAAACTCTGCTGGGAGAAGCAGGAGCAAAAATGGGGATGGATTTGCAGCTGACATGGTTGCCATATGCATCAGGAGAAAAATCAAGGAGAAACTCTTCCCTGTTCAGGAGGTGATACTCCTGCAGGACCTACCTCGGGCCTTCTCTCCTGCCCCAAACCGCCTTGGTAAATCCCATTTCATCCCTCAGGCTTCCTTTGGATGTCTCCTTGCCCATCCCCTGCCTTGGCCATCCCTTATACCAACACTCTGAGCCCCATCTGTGGGTCTTGTGTCCCCTAGATCCCCTAGATGTGTCCCACACTGCTCTTCTCCAGGCTAAACACCCCCAGCTCTCTCAGCTGTTCCTCATAAAGCCTGTTCTCCAGTCCCTTCACCAGATTTGTTGCTCTTCTCTGCACTTGCTCCAGAGCCTCAACATCCTTCTTGTGCTGAGGGGCCCACAACTGAACACAGGATTCAAGGAGCGGCCTCACCAGTGCTGAGTACAGAGGGAGAAGAACCTCCCTGGACCTGCTGGTCACACCGTTTCTGATACAAGCCAAGATGCCATTGGCCTTCTTGGCCACCTGGGCACACTGCTGGCTCATGTCCAGTCGGCTGTCGACCAACACCCCCAGGTCCCTCTCCTCCTGGCAGTTTTCCAGCCAGGCTTCTCCCAGTCTGTAGCTCTGCATAGGGTTGTTGTGCCCCAAGTGCAGGACCCTGCCCCATTGGACTCTGCCCAGCAGTCCAGTCTGTTTAGGTCCCTTTGCAGAGCCTCCCTACCCTCCAGCAGATTGACTCTTCCACCCAGCTTAGTGTCATCTGCAAACTTGCTAAGGGTACCCTCAATGCCTTCATCCAGGTCGTTGATGAAGACATTGACCAGGGCTGGACCCAGCACTGAGCCCTGGGGAACCCCACTTGTCACTGGCCTCCAGCTGGATTTAGCACCATTTCCCACCACTCTCTGGGCCCGGCCATCCAGCCAGTTTTCTACCCAGGAGAGTGTGCGCCTGTCCAGACCAGAGGCTGACAGTTTCTGTAGCAGAATGCTGTGAGAAACTGTGTCAAAGGCTTTACTGAAGTCCAGAAAGACCACATCCACAGCCTTTCCCTTGTCCATCAACCGAGTCACTAATTTGCACAGATCCAGGCTCTTGCTGCCTCCTTTTACATTATTCCTTGTTTTTATATGTTTCCTTCCAGCTGGATCTGTGATGCCCACATAGACGCAGACACACACTGTGTGTACAGGTTGGTGCAAACATCTCTTTGGAGAAGGGGAAGGAGAGAAATAGCAGATAAAAACATTGCAGCAAACGCTTGGGGTGCAGTCTGGAGGATTTAAGATTTTTTTTTTTTTCTTCCCCACGGTTTTTTTTCTTTACTTTGTTTGGAGGGAAAGCATCAAGAACCAACCTTTATTTCGTACCTGAATGCTCAAAGTGGTGAAGTTGGTCTTTGGGTTTGGCCCAAGCGATTCTCGGAGATGCACACGTAGAAATCTGCAAAATAGCCTCAGCCAATTTTATCCCGAAGAGGTTTTCTGAGATTACAGTTGCATCAAAAGCTCAAAGCAGAGATAATTCATTGCCAGGAACAAGAAACACTGAAGGTGGGATGGGTTACTGCTCGTTACAGGCAGCCGATTGCTTTGACTATGACCAGGGCTGCAAATTCCCTGTGATCCTGCAGCAGCACCAAGAGACTTGGGGCCCTAGAGGGTGGCCCAGGGGAATCATGGCTGCTCCATCCCTGGAGGTGTTCAAGACCAGGTGGGTTGGATGGGGTTTTGGGCAACGTGATCCAGTGGGAGTTATCCTCATGGCAGGGGAGGTTGAATCTGGACAGTCTTAGGGTCCCTTCCAACCCAAACCATTTGAATCCCTCATTACAAGAAAGAGGTCATGGAGCACGTCCAGAGACGACCAACAAAGCTAGTGAAGGGGTTGGAGGACAAGTCTTACAAGGAGCAGCTGAGGGACCTGGGATTGTTTAGCCTAGAGAAAGGGAGGCTGAGGGGAGACCTCATCACTGTCTACCTGCTACCTGACAGGCTGTAGCAAGGTGGGTGTTGGTCTCTTCTCCCAAGTGACAGATGATAGCATGAGATGGTCCTGTGGGCCCTTTCCTACCTAGTGATTCTATGATTCTATGAGATGAAATGGCCTCAAGTTGCACCAGAAGAAGTTCAGATTAGACATTATGAAGAATTTCTTCACCAAAAGTGTTCTCATGCCCCAGCAGAGGCTGCCCAGGGAGGTGGTGGAGTCCCCATCCCTGGAGGTGTTTAGAAGATGAGTAGAAGATGCGCTCAGGGATCTGGTTTAGTGGTGGACAAGGTATAGCTGGACTTTTCCAACTTAGTGATTCTATGATTCTAACATGGAAAAAGGGCAATAAAGGCAGAACAATGCATCAACACCTGTAAAATTAACAAATTCTGTCACGCAGCTCCTTTCCTCCCTCTGCTCAGCACTTAGCTCAAAGTTCAGGCCTTTCCAAAGCCTCAGGATCAACTCTACAGTCACATTGGAGAGACACATAGGGACCTGCTGCTGCTGAGCTGTTGGAATGAGTGAAAATCACTCCTGAATTGGATTGTGGGCAAGAGAAACCCACCAAAAATCAGCCTGATGGGTAACGAAGGGCCATTCGCTGTAGGGTTATAGAGAGATGGGAACAGGTGAATTCCTCCTTCCTCCACAGCCTTGAAAATGCAAATCAAGTCTTAGAAATTATTAAAGAAGGGACAAAGCAAAGCAGAAAACTCCCCTCTGGCCCTCTATGGATCTGCAGAGCATCTGTGTCCAACTCCCCTCTGCATTTCTGGTGCTGGAAGCTGTAAACAAGACCTCACATCCCATAGTTTTGCCTCCCTGGACCAGGCAAAAATTTCTCTGCTGGTATCTGGGACACGGTTTTTTTGCTTCCAATGTTTCTGGTGTGCTCTGACCACAAGTCGCTGCATCTTACTTTTCCCAGTAGTGGAACGGTCGTAGTGATGAAACTTTAATAAGATCCTCCTCAGCTGCCCACATTTGGGCTCTAAATGATGATTCACAGGAGGAAATTGAGCTCGGCAAGAGCGAGAGAGGCTGCGGAGAGGTGGGAAGGGGTCCTGCTCCTGAAGAGACAGACGCATGAAGCCGTCATGTGAAGATTCACATGACAAAACCTGCATTCTTCATCAGTTTGGTAATTTGGGGAGAAACTTTGAAGAGTTTGAGTCCTTTCTACCACCATCCAGTTCCCATGGGTGCTCAAGGCTGTTCATAGGGCAGCTCCCTCCTTCCCCAAAGCCAATTGGTGTTATCATAGAATCATAGAATCACCAGGTTGGAAGAGGCACATCATAGAGTCCGACCATTCCTATCAAACACTAAACCATGTCCCTCAGGACCTCATCCACCCGTCCCTTAAACCCCTCCAGGGAAGGTGACTCAACCACCTCCTTGGACAGCCTCTGCCAGTGCCCAATGACCCTTTCCATGAAAACGTTTTCCTAATATTCAGCCTAAACCTCCCCTGGTGGAGCTTGAGGTCATTCCCTCTCCTGTCCCTTGGGAGAAGAGCCCAGTTTCCTCCTCTCCATAACCTCCTTTCTGGTAGTTGTAGAGAGCAATGATGTCTCCTCTCAGCCTCCTCTTCTCCAGGTTAAACACCCCCAGGACCCTCAGGCTTCTTCTCCAGCCCCTTCCCCAGCTTCAGTGCACTTCTCTGCACTCACTCCAGAGCCTCAACATCCTTCTTGTGGTGAGGGGCCCACAACTGACCCCAGGATTTGAGAAGCAGTCATCTCCAGGCCATGATATTTTCAGATTTGCAGCAAAATCTCCTCTCCAAGTCTTTTGCAACAGCAGAGACAAAAGCAGGGATCTGCAAAGCGTAGTAGCGAGGCAGTGACAGGGAAGCAGGCTGGTTTGCTTTTAAAACAGACTGATAGGGGTGAACCAGACAGTTCGACTTCTTCCGTCTTTCTTTTTTAGGCACTGACTTCTCTTTCCTGTTTTCCTCTAATAATATCACCAGGAAGACTCCATGTCTGGCCCATGGATTTGCCTCCTGTAAGGACATTGTCCTGCACTGACCCTACCCAACAGCAAAGCCTTTTGTAGAACCATAGAATCAATGAATGATAGAATGGGTTAGGTTGGAAGGGACCTTAAAGATTATCCAGTTCCAGCTCCCCTGCCATGGGCAGGGACACCTCCCACTAGACTAGGTTGCTCCAAGCCCCATCCAACCTGGCCTTGAACACCTCCAGGGATGGGGCAGCCACAGCTTCTCTGGGCAATGTGGGCCACAGCCTCCCCACCCTTGCTGTGAAGAATTTCTTCCTAATGTCTAATCTAAATCTTCCCCCTTCCAATTTAAAGCCATTCCCCCTCATCCTATCACTCCAGGCCCTTGGAAAAAGTCCCTCCTCAGCTTTCTTCTAGCCCCTCCAGGAACTGGAAAGCTGCTCTAAGGTCTTCCCAGAGCCTTTTCTTCTCCAGGCTGAAAAACCCCAACTTTCTCAGCCTGTTCTCATAGCAGAGGTGCTCCAGCCATTTTATTTATGGGTAAATAAAACATATATATACATGCTAGAATCTATCTGGGAGGTGGAAATGGGTTTCACCGTCTGGATCCAGCAATGACCTGCTGAAAGATGGGAAACGCATTCACCTCCATGCTCCAGCTGCTCTCAGGCAGCTTTTGCAGACTCATACTTACATGGATCACCTCAAGAAGGATGTTGAGGCTCTAGAGCGAGGCCTTATGAGGAACAGCTGAGAGAGCTGGGGGTGTTTAGCCTGGAGAAGAGGAGGCTGAGGGGAGACCTCATTACTCTCTCCAACTCCCTGAAAGGAGGTCGTAGAGAGGAGGGAGCTGGGCTCTTCTCCCAAGGGACAGGGGACAGGATGAGAGGAAATGGCCTCAAGCTCCGCCAGGGGAGATTTAGGCTGGACATCAGGAGGATGTTTTTCCCAGAAAGGGTCATTGGGCATTGGAACAGGCTGCCTAGGGAGGGAGTTGATTCACCTTCCCTGGAGGCTGTAGTGAGATGGGTTCTGGTCTCTTCTAACAAGTAACAAGTGATAGGAAGAGAGGAAATGACCTCAAGTTGCACCAGAGAGGTTTAGACTGGATATTCAGAAAAATTTCATTACTGAAAGAGTGGTGAAGCATGGGAAGGGGCTGCCCACGGCAGTGGTGGTGTCTCAGTCCCTGGAAGTGTTAAAAAAATGCATAAACATGGCATTTTGTGACATGGTTTAGTAGACAGTGTGGAGCTGATGGTTGGACTGGGTGATCTTAGAGGTCTTTTCTAACCTTAACGATTCTGTGACCTCCTGGCCTGTGGGTCACCCCTTTCCCAACATCCCCAAGCCACCTCATTGAATCAGCCTCCAGGAAGTGCAGAATGCCCCCTATCCAACTGTGGAGAACGTGTCTAAACCATGGGGACAGCTGGAAGGAATTGCAATGGATAAAAACTACATGCTCACACCTTCCCTTTCTTTTACACATAGAATCATAGAACAACCAGGTTGGAAGAGACCCATCGGATCATCGAGTCTAACCATTCCTATCAAACACTAAACTATGTCCCTCAGGACCTCATCTACCTGTGCCTTAAACACCTCCAGGGAAGGTGAATCAACCACCTCCCTGGGCAGCCTGTTCCAATGCCCAACGACCCTTTCCATGAAAAACTTCCTCCTAATCTCCAGCCTAAATCTCCCCTGGTGGAGCTTGAGGCCATTCCCTCTTGTCCTGTCCCCTGTCCCTTGGGAGAAGAGCCCAGCTCCCTCCTCTCCACAACCTCCTTTCAGGGACTTGTAGAGAGTAATGAGGTCTCCTCTCAGCCTCCTCTTCTCTTGGCTAAGCAACCTCAACTCTCTCAGCTGCTCCTCATAGGGCCTGTTCTCCAGCCCCTTCACCAGCTTTGTGGCTCAACATGCCCTCCTCCCAAACCCAGGAAAACTTCAAGGAGAGAGGACAACCTCCCCACCACAAGGGATGGGATTGCAAGGGTTGCAAACGTGGAGCAACCATCACTTGTGTGGATGCAGCTAGATAGACCTTAACGTGCTCAAACCTGCAGTCTTTTTATAGTCTAATTCACTTGGGAGATGCAATGAAATGAGTTAAATACCCCTGGAAGAAAGTGGATTTTAGAATGGATTCATTCATCTGGAACAGGCTGCCCAGGGAGGAGGTTGAGTCACCTTCCTGGAGGAGTTTCAGGGACAGGTGGATGAGGTGCTGAGGGACATGGTTTAGTGATTGATGGGAATGGTTGGACTCCGTGATCTGGTGGGTCTCTTCCAGCCTGGTGATTCTATGATGCTCCGATTTCCTTTGACATCATACCTTTCCTTAATCTACATTCCCTTCCTTAAGATCTTGAATCATAGATTCCCAGTAATTTTGGCAATAACAGGACTTCAGCTTTGGCCTGAAGACCTAAAATTCCTAGAGGTGATCAGGGACACCAGGTTCACTCAAGGGACACCTCCTTTCAGCAGGTTCCTCTGCCCTTTTAAAGTGCTCCTCCACTGCAATAGGATGTGATATCATGGTATGGTTTGAAGATATCCCCTCTGGTAGGTAGAAGGGGACTCATATTCTGAGTGCCTACACACCTTTGACAAAGCACCTGTTGGCCAGGTCAGCACCTAGAGCTCCTGTCTCACCTGTTTTCACATGGTCAACCCCATTCTTCTATTCCCCAGACCAGCAAAAGGAGGGGAGGTGGATCGGAGGAGGCTGAGAGGAGACCTCATTGCTCTCTACCACTACCTGAAAGGAGGTTGTGGAGAGCAAGGAGTTGGGCTCTTCTTCCAAGGGACAGGGGACAAGATGAGAGTGGGTAGAAAACTGGTTGGATGGCCGGGCCCAGAGAGTGGTGGGAAATGGTGTTAAGTCCAGCTGGAGGCCAGTGACAAGTGGTGTTCCCCAGGGCTCAGTGCTGGGTCCAGCCCTGTTCAATCTCTTCAACAGTGACCAGGATGAAGGCATTGAGGGTACCCTTAGCAAGTTTGCAGATGACACTAAGCTGGGTGGAAGAGTCGATCTGCTGGAGGGTAGGGAGGCTCTGCAAAGGGATCTGAACAGGCTGGAGTGCTGGGCTGAGTCTAATGGCATGAGGTTTAACGCAGCCAAATGGCAGGTCCTTCACTTGGGGCACAACAACCTTATGCAGAGCTACAGGCTGGGAGAAGCCTGGCTGGAAAACTGCCAGGAGGAGAGGGACCTGGGGGTGTTGGTAGACAGAGACTGACCATGAGCCAGTAGTGTGCCCAGGTGGCCAAGAAGGCCAATGGCATCCTGGCTTGGATCAGAAATGGTGTACAGTTCTGGGCCCCTCTCCACAAGAAGGATGTTGAGGCTCTAGCAGGTCCAGAGAAGAGCAACGAGGCTGGTCAGGGGTCTGGAGAACAGGCCTTATGAGGAGCGGCTGAGAGAGCTGGGGGTGTTTAGCCAGGAGAAGAGGAGGCTGAGAGGAGACCTCATTACTCTCTACAACTACCTGAAAGGAGGTTGTGGAGAGGAGGGAGCTGGGCTCTTCTCCCAAGGGACAGGGGACAGGATGAGAGGGAATGGCCTCAAGATCCACCAGGGGAGATTTTAGGCTAGAGATTAGGAGGAAGTTTTTCACACAGAGGGTGATTGGGCATTGGAATAGGCTGCCCACGAGGTAGTTGATTCACCTTCCCTGGAGGTGTTTAAGGCACAGGGTAGTCCAGGTCCTGAGGGACATGGTTTAGTGTTTGATGGGAATGGTTGGGCTCGATGATCTGATGGATCTTTTCCAACCTGGTGATTCTGTGATTCTAACCTGCTCTGAAGCATGCAGGTCTATCAGTTGTCTGAGCCGAACAGAATTCAAGGGTCTCCTGAGCTTTCTGCAAGGACCATAGCAAACTTCTGCAGCCCTCAGGAAGCAAAACGCATCTCTCCAAGAAGTCATGATAGGACAGAACCACTGGCAAAGCCCTCAAGGTCCACCCAGGCACAAAGATTTCTTCTGTGGATTTTCAAACCTGGGTGGAGCTTAGCACCAAAGAACAGCGTATCCTTCACAAAGCTGGTTAGAATCATAGAATCATAGAATCACCTGGTTGGAAGAGACCCATCGGATCATCGAGTCCAACCATTCCCACCAATCACTAACCCATGTCCCTAAGGACCTCGTCTACCCATACCTTAAACACCTCCTGTTAGATAACTTCTACCTGGTTAGATACCTTCTGCCAAGCTTCATGCCTTGTCCTGTGATGTCCCGTGATCCTCCAACACTTATTAAGCTACTGGGTAACGGTGCTGACTCAAGCTCTTCTTGGGTTTGAGGTCAAGGAAAGGCAGGACACAAGCCGAGTGGGACAAAGCTGAAGGATGCTGAGAATCAGCACTTGTGCATCCACCAGAAACACGAGGGAAAATCATTTTTAATGGACCTTCACTGCCGTTGACGTGTTGGAAATAGCTCTCATCTATCACTGCTTCCTCACCGCAGAGCAGGAGCTCAAGGGTTTCATCAGCTGCAGGGACCGTGCAGCTCGTCCTACTGCAATAAATGAGCCCATAAGCGTTTGCCAGAGGGAGAGGAGAGAGGACTGTGGGTCAGATGGTGATTTCCCTCACTCTTTCTTGGAAGAAGTCCCTCTCATGGAGTTCCCCACCCAGTTCTTTACTCTGAAGCCTGCAAGAGAATTTGCTTGGCCAAAAAATGTGACCTAAGGCTCCAAAGATTTGGACAACCGAACCGTCTTCCAGGTCTCAGTGAAGGAGTGGAATGAAAACATTGGTCCACGAGGTGAAAGCTTCAAATGAAGATGAAAGAGGAGTGAATTGCTGGAGTGCTGGATCCTGATGTGTCTCACTCACAGGCTGCCCAGGAGGGTGGTTGATTCACCTTCCCTGGAGGTTTTAAAGGGATGGGTAGATACGGTCCTGAGGGACATGGTTTAGTGTTTGATAGGAATGGTTGGACTCGATGATCTGATCGGTCTCTTCCAACCTGGTTGTTCTATGATTCTATGATTCACTCAAGAGTTGGTGGCGATTAGGGGGAGAATGTTCAGCCTAGGACTGAAGCAATGTGGAGCTCTCATCATTACTGGTCACTGCCTCTCAGACAATAGCCACCATCTTTAGAAGATGGGTGAAAAGCTCAAAGATGATCAGCCAAGTATCCACACTTATGGCTCCTCTCCTCCAAAGGAGCAACTGTCACCATCACTGCTGTATGGTCCAGGAGCAAGAACATAGAATCATAGAATCATAGAATCACCAGGTTGGAAGAGACCCATCGGATCATCGAGTCCAACCATTCCTATCAAATACTAAATCATGTCCCTCAGCACCTTGTCTACCTGTGCCTTAAACACCTCCAGGGAAGGTGAATCAACCACATCCCTGGGCAGCCTATTCCAATGCCCAATGACCCTTTCTGTGAAAAACTTCCTCCTAATCTCTAGCCTAAATCTCCCCTGGTGGAGCTTGAGGCCATTCCCTCTCATCCTGTCCCCTGTCCCTTGGGAGAAGAACCCAAATCCCTCCTCTCCACAACCTCCTTTCAGGGAGTTGCAGAGAGCAACGAGGCCTCCCCTCAACCTCCTCTTCTCCAGGAGAAACACCCCCAGGGCCCTCAGACTTGTTCTCTAGCCCCTTTACCAGCTTTGTTGGTCTTCTCTGGACTTGCTCCAGAGCCTCAACATCCTTCCTGTGGTGAGAGGCCCACAGCTGACCCCAGGATTCAAGGAGTGGCCTCACCAGTGCCGAGTCCAGAGGGAGAAGAAGCTCCCTAGACCTGCTGGTCACACCATTTCTGATACAAGCCAGGATGCCATTGACCTTCATGGATCAACCCCTCTTTCCAGGAGGGAGATCTCCATCCCCATCCTCTTTGTAGCACAAAAACCAGTGCTGGGGGGACATCACTTCTCTGACCACACAGGGACCAAAGTGATCAAGGGACACCAAATTGGGGAGTTTACCTTCTTGGGTGCTGTCTTGGGGCAATCTGAGTAAATTCCACGGGTTGGAGAGGACCTTAAAGTTCATCCTCCCACCATGGGCAGGGACACCTTCCACTGGATCAGGTTGCTCATAACTTCATCCAGGTTTTGACCATCTCCAGGGATGGGGTAAAGGTGCTGCGCCAGCCCCACTCTTCAAATAGAAACACATTCATTGGGATAACGCTGTTAATTAACTCTGAGAACTCCAACAGGCATCCCTAGGAAGCATCAATGTCTTTGTGTTTAAAAGAGGAGGAGGCCAGTGACAAGTGGGATTCCCCAGGGCTCAGTGCTGGGTCCAGTCCTGTCTTCATCAACGACCTGGATGAAGGCATTGAGGGTACCCTTAGCAAGTTTGCAGATGACACTAAGCTGGGTGGAAGTGTCGATCTCCTGGAGGTTAGGGAGGCTCTGCAAAGGGACTTAAACAGGCTGGAGCACTCGGCTGAGACCAATGGCATTAGGTTTAACACGGCCAAATGCCGTGTCTTGCACTTGGGGCACAACAACCCTATGCAGAGCTACAGAGTGAGAGAAGTCTGGCTGGAAAACTGCCAGGAGGAGAGGGACCTGGGGGTGTTGGTCGACAGCCGACTGACCATGAGCCAGCAGTGTGCCCAGGTGGCCAAGAAGGCCAATGGCATCCTGGCTTGGATCAGAAATGGTGTGACCAGCAGGTCCAGGAAGGTGATTCTCCCTCTGTACTCAGCACTGGTGAGGCTGTTCCTTGAATCCTGTGCTCAGTTGTGGGCTCCTCAGCACAAGAAGGACATTGAGGCTCTGGAGTGAGTCCAGAGAAGAGCAACGAGGCTGGTGAAGGGGTTGGAGAACAGGCCTTATGAGGAGCAGCTGAGAGAGCTGGGGGTGTTTATCCTGGAGAAGACGAGGCTGAGAGGAGACATCATTACTCTCTACAGCTACCTGAGAGGAGGTTGTAGAGAGGAGGGAGCTGGACTCTTCTCCCAAGGGACAGGGGACAGGACAAGAGGGAATGGCCTCAATCTCCGCCAGGGGAGATTTAGGCTGGATATTAGGAGAAAGTTTTTCACGGAAAGGGTCATTGGGCATTGGAACAGGTTGCCCAGGGAGGTGGTTGATTCACCTTCCCTGGAGGTGTTTAAGGCACAAGTGGATGAGGTCTTGAGGGACTTGGTTTAGTGTTTGATAGGAATGGTTGGACTCGATGATCCTATCGGTCCCTTCCAACCTGGTTGTTCTATGATTCTATGATTCTATGATTCTATGAGAAGATCTTTGCACCAAGTGTCCGACTACCTGGAGGAGTGGGGGGAAAGAGTGTCTGTGTCATCCTGCGTTGGTGACAACCCCGTTTTCAAGTGACTTTCGAGTTCAGGTGTCTTTCCATCCCCCTTCCACCTTTTTTTTCCTTCTGAATGGGGAGAGGCACACCAGCCCCGTGACGTTGCCAGCTCCCTCTGATTTCATTTTAATGAAATCATGCCCAAACGAAGGCTCCACGTCTGGAGTTACGACTCAAACCCCGTGATCTCTCATTTTTATATATACACAAGGGAGGGGAAAAGTGTTTCCATAGAGAGAAAAACTATCGCAGCCCTTTAGTAACAATAAAAGAAAAGCGAGGGTGCAGAAGTTCAGGGGAACGCGCCTGATGCTTCTCTCCACGGAGTGAGCCGGCAGCAACCCCCTTCCCATCCCGACCACCGAGGACAACCAGGTGAGTGCCTGGATTTCATTTATTAACCAGCCGCTGGCTTCATTTGCACAAACTTTAAATATTTCAGTGCTTTCCTTGGGAGATCAGGTTCCACGTTTCTCTGTGAGAGGAAAAGAACAGGCAGGATAGGGAAAAGCAGTTTCAAGATACTGTGTTAAGAGGCTCCCCCACCCTCAATCCTAACCAAGCAATTTCTGCTTTATTTTTGTAGTAATTTGGGGAGGCAGATCAGGCTGGACTTAGAATCATAGAATCATAGAACAACCAGGTTGGAAGGGACCCATCGGATCTTCTAGTCCAAGGTTTAGATGTCTTGGGAAATCAAAAAAATGGGGATACAAATCCCTGCAGTTGTTAAATGGATGGAGAGGAGGGCACAGCCACATCCCCACTGGGTCAGCTTAGATTTCCCAGCATCATCAGGAAGGATTCAGTAGGAAAGTCGAGGCAGCAACAGACAGAAAGAGTTTAAAAAGTCTACAAGTCTCATCCACAACAATATTTTATTCCAGACTTACTTTTTAGCAGGGAAAAACAAAAAATCAGCTTAATCCAGCGTCTCTGCTGCTGAGGAGCCTGTGATAACCAGCAAAGAGCTTTGTCCCTGGTTTACTGGAACTGTCTTGCCAGAGCGATTTGCTTTTCACTTTTAAAGCCGAGAGGGAGATCTTCAACCAATACAAATGGTCCCACGGTGGCTTTTGGCTCCATCTCCAGAAAATGCCTGCAAATCGCTCGCGGGCATCCAGGTGATTTCCAGCCACGGTGAATGGTACCCGCAGGTCACCCTCTGGCAGCAGCAGATTTCCGAATCCCGAGTTCCTCAGCTCCACTGCAGGTGGTTTTTCTTCTTTTCCTGTTTTTTTTTTTTTTTTAAGGGGGAGGAAATCCCAATCCCAGCTTCTTTCCTGCTCCATGAAAACTCGCTGGCACAAAACCTCCATGAAAAAAAAAACCTAAACTAAAAATATCACCTTTTTCTGCCCAGTCAGCTGCCTTTTTTGCTGTTTTCCCTTGATTTTTTTCATATTTTGCACCACGGCCAAAGAGCAGAAAAGCAGGCGCAGGGTGTAGATGTGTTGCAGTCACATTTCGCCTTTGCTCTGCCTTTCCCCCTCGCTCGTCCGATGTCCCTAAAGAGTTTTGCTAAATGGGAAACGCTGGCCAAATCACCCATTTCAGACAGTTGTGAAATAGGTGTCGGAGGGAGAGACGAGATGGAGATGCTGCTCAGTGGCTCCGGAGAGGGCAGCGACAGCTCACACCAGCTCACATCTCTCTCAGCAGCCGCGTCGGCTCTGCGAGAGCTTGTGGCTTTTCGGCTTCTCCATCCAGCAGCCTGAGGTCACCCCAGGAGAGCAGGAGCTGCAGACAGGGGTGAGAAATTTAGCAA
This sequence comes from Coccyzus lansbergi, assembly GCA_033558105.1. NCBI lineage: Eukaryota > Metazoa > Chordata > Aves > Cuculiformes > Coccyzidae > Coccyzus > Coccyzus lansbergi. The sequence continues at coordinate 351,441 of JAUMJK010000657.1, forward strand.
TTCATCACGTTAGCTGCGAGGAGTTTGCTGAGGAGGATGCTTCATCGCAGCAGCCGCAGAGGGGGAGGCTTCAGGGTTTGGTTCTTCATTCTGTTAAGTCTTTGCAAGCAAAAGTAAATCCGAAGATTTAAATACCTGATTTGGGGCTGAAGAGAGGTGTGTTTTGGGCCCTCGCAAGGGGTGTTGTGCTCCTGGGGAGGGTTTTTCTTCTACATCCTACAGCGATGGCATCGCTGGGTCGCACCACAGATGCTGCATAACCTTTTTCTCTACCCAAGAGCTATAAGGGGATGGTTGTTCCCTACAGGAGCTCTGGGAGGGCTTGTGCAGGAGTGAGTGAGGCCAAGAAGTGGAAATCAAGCTGCTCCCTTAAATCTTGTCTGTACAACCTGCCTCAATGTCCCATTCTGATGGACGGCAGAGGGGAGAGTTACAAGGATAAACCTGCTCTGATCTCTCCCACCAAGGGATGGCAAAGGGTAGAGTTACAAGGATAAACTTGGTCTGATCTCTCCCACCAAGGGATGGAAAAGGGTAGAGTTAAAAGGATAAACCTTATAGAATCATAGAACCACCAGGTTGGAAGAGACCCACCGGATCATCGAGTCCAACCATAAATTCCAATTCACAGGCATTTGATTCAAAATAACCCAGAAAAATTAAATCGGGGGGGGGGGGTGGTTAATTGGGCCAGGAGAGCACAGCTCCAGGATATTACCCTCCACTGCATCTCAGCCACATCTTAAATTTGGAGTCGGGAAGAAAATCGAAGCAGCTCCCGAGGCTTTGCACACCCTTTTCCCCATGGGAAGCCCCAAGTTGCTTCAATCTCCTTCCCTAGGGGATAGCAAAAGGCAGAGTAAAGGGATAAACCTGCCCGAGTCGCTCCAAGCGACAACAAGGAGCAGATTAAAGGGGATTAAACCTGCCCCAAACTCCCCCTCCAAGGTTACAAGGATAAACTTGCTCTGATCTCTCAGAATCATAGAATCACCAGGTTGGAAGAGACCCACTGGATCATGGAGTCCAACCATTCCCATCAATCACTAACCCATGTCCCTAAGCACCTCGTCCACCCATCCCTTAAACCCCTCCAGGGAAGGGGACTCAACTCCCTCACTGGGCAGCCTCTGACAGTGCCCAATGTGATTTTTTTTTTTCCTAATGTCCAACCTGAACCTCCCCCGGCAGAGTTTGAGGCCATTCCCTCTCATCCTGTCCCTTGGGAGAAGAGTCCAGCTCCCTCCGCTCCACAACCTCCCTTCAGGTAGTTGTAGAGAGTAATGTGGTCTCCTTTCAGCCTCCTCTCCTCTAGGCTAAACACCCCCAGCTCTCTCAGCCGCTCCTCATCGGGCCTGTTCTCCAGCCCCTTCACCAGCTTCGTTGCTCAAGGTGACACCAGTTTCAGGGATGGTGGCTCCATGGCAGGAGAGTAGGTCCAAGGTCACAGTTTCTGGGGACAAGTGATTTAATGTGATTCTGTTTGGATCAGTCTGAGGACATCTCCCCACCCAGAAACCCCTCATGAAGAAACAACCTTCCTCCTCAGCGGTGGCCGCAGGACACGGACATCCAAAGACACTCGCAGGAGCCCTCCTGCTCCTCAGGAGCTTCTCCAGCCTCCTTGGCCCCTCCATACTCACATCCCCACAGGAAACAACTTAGTAGTCCCCAGCCCGAAACCAGCAGTGAAACCAAAGCCCCAGGCAGGGTCCCACACCCCTGGGGGAGTGTCCCCAAGCCAGGACTTGCCGTGCAAGGGGACTGCCACAAGATGGGGCCCAGAGACTGAGGATGCCAGAACATCTCCAGTCCCTTGGAGGGGCCGTGGGCCCTCGGGGACACTTGTCTGACCTCAACATGAGCAAATGTCTTCCTCGCTGCAGGGAGATCCCTTGTGGTCTTTGAGGTCATCCTTTCTGAGCCATGGGGTGGATGTACAGGGAGACGGGTCGATTCCCAGAGAAACAGAATTATAGAATCATAGAACAACCAGGTTGGAAGAGACCCATCGGATCATCGAGTCCAACCATTCCTATCAAACACTAAACCATGTCCCTCAGGACCACGTCTACCCGTACCTTAAACACCTCCAGGGAAGGTGAATCAACCACCTCCCTGGGCAGCCTATTCCAATGCCCAATGACCCTCTGTGTGAAAAACCTCCTCCTAATCTCCAGCCTAAATCTCCCCTGGCGGAGCTTGAGGCCATTCCCTCTTGTCCTGTCCCCTCTCACTTGGGAGAAGAGCCCAGTTCCCTCCTCTCTACAGCCTCCTCTCAGGGAGTTATAGAGACCAATAAGGTCTCCTCTTAGCCTCCTCTTCTCCAGGATAAACACCCTCAGCTCTCTCAGCCGCTCCTCATAAGGTCTGTTCTCCAACCCCTTCACCAGCTTTGTGGCTCTTCTCTGGACTTGCTCCAGAGCCTCAACATCCTTCTTGTGGTGAGGGGCCCACAACTGAACACAGGACTCAAGGAGCAGCCTCACCAGTGCTGAGTCCAGAGGGAGAATCACCTCCCTGGACCTGCTGGTCACACCATTTCTGATACAAGCCAGGATGCCCTTGGCCTTCTTGGCCACCTGGGCACACTGCTGGCTCATGTTCAGTCGCTGTCAACCAACACCCCCAGGTCCCTCTCCTCCTGGCAGTTTTCCAGCCAGACTTCTCCCAGTCTGTAGCTCTGCATAGGGTTGTGTAACAACAGGACGTGTAACAACAGGACATGGAGATGGGAAGGTTTTGCAGAGCAAGGGGCATTATCTCCCACTGGATCAGGTTGTTCAAGGCCCCATCCAACCTGGCCTTGAACTGCCCCAAGGACGAGGCAGCCACAGCTTCCCTGGGCAACATGGGCCAGGACCTCACCACTCTCATTGTGAAGGATTTCTTCTAAATGTCTGATCTAACTCTTCCCCCTTCCAATTTAAAGCCATTCCTCCTCATCCTGTCACTCCAGGCCCTTGGAAAAAGTCCCTCCTGGAGCCCCTGCAGGTACTGGAAGGACATTTTGACATCTCTGTGACGCCTTCTCTTCTCCAGGCTGAACAACCCCAACTCTCTCAGCCTGTCTTCGTAGTAGAGGTGCTCCAATCCTCTGATTTTCTTCATGGTCTCCTCTGGACCCATTCCAACATTTCCTGGCTTCAGGTTGACCAGAGAGGAGCTGAGAGGAAATCCCATCTTTAAAAAAGTGATAAACTCTGTGGAGGAGGAGGTGGAGGTGTTAGCAAGGTGGAGAAGGTTGCATGGGTACCTCAGCGAGAGTGCCAAGGGGAAGGGCATGGTAGAAACCAGCTCTCCTGTGGCACTTGTGTTTGTGCAAAGGGATGGCCAAATCCTCCCCTCGATGGAGGCTGCAGCCTTGTAAAGCTGGTGGCCAACCCACCTCCCACCCAGCACAAAAAACTCAAAGGCTGAAGGATAGCATCTTGGAGAAGAATCATAGAATTATAGACTCATAGAACAACCAGGTTGGAAGAGACCCATCGGATCATCAAGTCCAACCATTCCTATCAAACACTAAACCATGTCCCTCAGCACCTCATCTACCCATCCCTTAAACACCTCCAGGGAAGGGGAATCAACCACCTCCCTGGGCAGCCTATTCCAATGACCAATGACCCTCTGTGTGAAAAACTTCCTCCTAATCTCCAGCCTAAACCTCCCCTGGCGGAGCTTGAGGCCATTCCCTCTTGTCCTGTCCCCTGTCCCTTGGGAGAAGAGCCCAGCTCCCTCCTCTCTACAACCTCCTTTCAGGTAGTTGTAGAGAGTAATGAGGTCTCCTCTCAGCCTCCTCTTCTCCAGGATAAACACCCCCAGCTCTCTCAGCTGCTCCTCATAGGGTCTGTTCTCCAGCCCCTTCACCAGCCTTGTCGCTCTTCTCTGGACTTGCTCCAGAGCCTCAACATCCTTCTTGTGCTGAGGGGCGCAGAAATGAACACAGGAATCAAGAAGCGGCCTCACCAGTGCCGAGTCCAGAGGGAGAAGAACCTCCCTGGACCTGCTGGTCACACTATTTCTGATACAAGCCAGTTTCCATGCTGTTCATGGAAACTGCTGGCTGATGGTCAGTCGGCTGTCGACCAACACCCCCAGGTCCCTCTCCTCCTGGCAGTTTTCCAGCCAGGCTTCTCCCAGTCTGTAGCTCTGCATAGGGTTGTTGTGCCCCAAGTGCAGCACCCGCCATTTGGCCGTGTTAAACCTCATGCCGTTGGACACTGCCCAGCACTCCAGCCTGTTTAGGTCCCTTTGCAGAGCCTCCCTGCCCTCCAGCAGATCGACACTTCCACACAGCTTTGTGTCATCTGCAAACTTGCTAAGGGTACCCTCAATGCCTTCATCCAGGTCGTTGATAAAGACATTGAACAGGGCTGGACCCAGCACTGAGCCCTGGGGAACCCCACTTGTCACTGGCCTCCAGCTGGACTTAACACCATTTACCACCACTCTCTGGGCCCGATCATCGAGTTCAACCATAGAATCATAGGGGACTGGGAACCTGGGAGGTGAAGCCAGGTCCATGGGATGTGGGAGGACAGGGGAATGATGATGCTTTGCCCTGGGCCCTGTGGGAAGCTCATGCCCACCTCTGCCCTCCCCTCACTCTCTCCAGCAGGCAGGCCACCGCAATGCCCCACACCAGGCTGCTGCTCCTCCTCATCCTCCTCTGCGCCACTGAGACCAGTCAGGCTCTCCACCTCTACAACTCGGCCTCCATCTTCAGCTGCCTCAACGCGGCCCTGGCTGAAGCCCAGAAGAGCCAGCCAGAGGGAAACGCAATCTTGGACAGGCGCAGCTTTGACTCGCTGTTGCCAGAGACGGCGTCTGAGGAGGAGGAGGGGGAGGACGCGGTGGATGAAGAGATGGGAAAAAGGACATTCCCCGCGGAAGGCCATTACAAATACGTCTCCCAAGCACAAGTGAAGGGGAAGACCTACCAAAACCGGGCCAAGAGCGACCGCCGCACCAAGGTCACCCTCTCCCTCGATGTCCCCACCAACATCATGAACATCCTCTTCAACATCGCCAAAGCCAAGAACTTGAGGGCGAAGGCTGCTGCCAATGCACACCTCATGGCCCAAATCGGACGGCGGAAGTGACCCTCCATGGCCACCACCCAGCCCTGACCTGCTGGCCAGAGGGGACTGACAGCCGTGTATCATATCAGTGTTGTATATTTTTGACCCATAGAGTTATCTATCTTTCATATCTCTTCCACCTCCTTCTCTCCTTCACCATCCTCTCCATCCCTCCTCTTTGACATTTCCATGCGTGGGGAAGAAGTGAATGTCCACAGCAGGGCAAGGGGACGTGTCACCTCGGGAAGGTCCCTATTAAAGCTACAATCTCTTGAGTTTCCAATGCTTTGTTCTCCCATCGCCTCCACCGGGTGCTTGGTTGGGTGTGTTTGGGCTCATACCCTTCCCAAAACACGGCTCCAGCTCAACCTCACAGCCCTGTCCCCACCACAGTCCAGACTCTACATCCTCTCAAGTCCCTACACACCAACTGTCCCAATACACACCAAACACTGCACTGGGAAGGGAAAAGCAAGACTGGTCAGGGGACCTCAGTTTCTCCTCCTGGGGACTCTCTAGGTTTATCTTGCAACGAGTACTTTCCCCACCAGAAACCTCAGCAGCATCACTGCCCCCATCTACATGGCCCTTTGTGAGGGTCCCCAGGCCATTGTTCTCAGGTGAGTTTGGATCCCAGGAGTTGCAGATGCTTCCCTGGTTACTCCAGACACACCCCATGGGGTCCGACCACATTGTCCAATCTGTCCCCACTTACCTTCCCACCGCTTTCCCTTTCCCTGTAGAGCTTTGTACCAGTCCCGGAGCTTCAGCTTCCCATTTATAGAGCATCCCCATTCATCCTGCTCCTTTCCACCCTCCGCTGCACCCAGCTCACCAAGTTTCCACCCTTTTACCTTGAAGTGTTTACACCTTCCTCTAAATCTCCCTTTCTCTTCACCTCTCACCCCAGCTCCAAGATGAAACTGCTTCTCTTGGCCTCCAGCCCTGCATGTAGCAGGGAGGTGGAGAGAATCATAGAATCATAGAACAACCAGGTTGGAAGGGACCCATCGGATCATCAAGTCCAACCATTCCTACCAAACACTAAACCATGTCCCTCAGGACCTCATCTACCCATCCCTTAAACACCTCCAGGGAAGGTGAATCAACCACCTCCCTGGGCAGCCTATTCCACTGTCCAATGACCCTCTGTGTGAAAAACTTCCTCCTAATCTCTAGCCTAAATCTCCCCTGGTGGAGCTTGAGGCCATTCCCTCTCTCCCTGTCCCCTGTCCCTTGGGAGAAGAGGCCAGTTCCCTCCTCTCTACAACCTCCTTTCAGGTACTTGTAGAGAGTAATGAGGTCTCCTCTCAGCCTCCTCTTCTCCAGGATAAACACCCCCAGCTCTCTCAGCTGCTCTTCATAAGGTCTGTTCTCCAGCCCCTTCACCAGCTTCGTGGCTCTTCTCTGGACTCGCTCCAGAGCCTCAACATCCTTCTTGTGCTGAGGGGCCCACAACTGAACACAGGATTCAAGGAGTGACCTCACCAGTGCTGAGTCCAGAGGGAGAATCACCTCCCTGGCCCTGCTGCTCACACCATTTCTGATCCAAGCCAGGATGCCCTTGGCCTTCTTGGCCACCTGGGCACACTGCTGCCTCATGGTCAGTCAGCTGTCGACCAACACCCCCAGGTCCCTCTCCTCCTGGCAGTTTTCCAGCCAGACTTCTCCCAGTCTGTAGCTCTGCATAGGGTTGTTGTGCCCCAAGTGCAGGACCCGCCATTTGGCCGTGTTAAACCTCATCCCATTGGACTCTGCCCAGTGCTCCAGCCTGTTTAGGTCCCTTTGCAGAGCCTCCCTACCCTCCAGCAGATCAACACTTCCACACAGCTTTGTGTCATCTGCAAACTGGCTAAGGGGAGAAATTTGTCTTCCCTTCCCTAGGAGATATTTGCCAAGAGAATCAAAACAGCTTCCACTAGCCCTGTCCATGTGTCGAGGGCATGGCAATGAGGAGCACTCCAGGTGGGTTATTATGAGGGGACAGGTTTCCAGTCAAAGTCTTGGCAGATGGACCCACCAGCCATCTGCAGACTCACAAAATCATAGAATCATAGAATGGTTTGGGTTGAAAGGGACCTTAAAGATCATCCGGTTCCAACTCCCAAGCCACAGACATGGCCACCTTCCACCAGACCAAGCTGCTCAAGGCCTGATCCATCCTGGCCTTGAACACCTCCAGGGATGGGGCAGCCCCAGCTTCTCTGGACAACCTGTGCTCATGCCTCACCACCATCAGAGTGAAGAATTTTTTCCTAATGTCTAATCCAAATCTTCCCCCTCTAGTTTAAAGCCAGATGGGTCCGAGGTGTCTGTTGGCACCAGACTGAGATGGGGACAGCAGACACAAGCTGATAGTGATGGGGAAAGCAGAGATCCTCCCTCCCCAAGCTGCACCCCAACGGGGGAGTCTCACCCACACCCAGCACTGGCTTGGATTAAACCTTCCAAAATCAATCCTCCCTCTCAACTTCTGCCCAGAAAGACCAGAAGCTGTTTGGAGAGGTTGAGACACAGCCAGATTTCCCGAGGAAGCTGGAGGGAGCACTGGAATCTCCATCAGCACCCACCTGGGTCTAGGAGAGCGCAGAGCCAAGGCTGCCGTGCTTGGGAAAGGCAGTGTGGCTGTTTCAGGTGGGATGTGCAGTTTTGTAAAGGCCACCTGAGGATTCAGACTTTCCTGCCATTTCACACAAGGATGAAACCCAAACTCTTGGTATTTCACTCTAAAAGAGCAATTTGTTCATGTGTGGGTGCATAGACACTGCAGGCTCACTCTGGCCAATATATCTTACTGCTTCCACCACTGTGTCCTTTCCAACCTCTTCTGAAGCCTTCACTCAGGCAGCCAGGTCTTCCCTGGCCTCCACAAGTCCCTAGTCCTCCTTCACCTCTTCCATGTGCTAATGGTCAGAGGCCTCCTTCACCTACATCACAGCAAACCAGAGACGTTGCTGTGTTTTAGACAACCCCCAAGGTCATCAGGTCCTGAACCCTATCCTGAGATAAAGAAGGTCCCATCACCCTAAGGAAAGGGTTCAATGGTCATTGAGCATCTGGCCAAAAATGCACACCCAGACACACCTACAGGGACCCATCCCTGGTGGCATGAAGGTGTCTTCCTGGGATGTCCTGTCCTAGAATCACAGAATCATAGAATCACCAGGTTGGAAGAGACCCACCAGATCATCAAGTCCAACCATTCCCATCAATCACTAAACCATGTCCCTCAGCACCTTTTCCACCTTTACCTTAAACATCTCTAGGGAAGGGGACTCAACCACCTCCCTTCCAATGCCCAATTACCCTTTCCATGAAAAAATTTTTCCTAATCTTCAGCCTAAACCTCCCCTGGCAGAGCTTGAGGCCATTCCCTCTCATCCTGTCCCATGTCAATTGGGAGAAGAGTCCAGCTCCCTCCTCTCTACAACCTCCTTTCAGGGAGTTGGAGAGAGCAATGAGGTCTCCCCTTAGCCTCCTCTTCTCCAGGCTAAACAACTCCAGTTCTTTCAGCCCTTCCTCATAAGGCCTGTTCTCCAGCCCCTTCACCAGCTTTGTCACTCTTCTCTGGACACGCTGGTCCTGCTCTGAACAGGGTCAGGAGGGGTTGGCACCAGGCCTCCCAGGAACAAAGTCATCCCCAGTCTCCCATAAGCTCGGCAAGGATCGCTCCCTCAGCACAACTGCTGACATGGAGAGGAGCACATTGAGATGCAAAAGCCAACTCAGGCCCCTCTCCACTAGTTGATGGATGGATTCTCTGCTCTGCTCCATGGACCTCTCATGTGGTTTTGCTTCAAGTCACAAACAAGAGGGAATGGCCTCAATCTCCGCCAGGGGAGATTTAGGCTGGAGATTAGGAGGAAGTTTTTCACACAGAGGGTCATTGGGCATTGGAAGAGGCTGCCCAGGGAGGTGGTTGATTCACCTTCCCTGGAGGAGTTTAAGGCACGGGTGGATGAGTTCTTGAGGGACTTGGTTTAGTGTTTGATAGGAATGGTTGGTCCCTTCCAACCTGGTTGTTCTATGATTCTATGACCCTATGATCTGTCGTCTTGGCAGTTTTCTGCAGGTGGTACCCCTGGGGGAGTCCTGGTTTTTGTTCTCCCTCTTTGCAGACCCAAGCCTCCCTTTGAACTCAAGGGTGGTGGGATGTGGAAAGCAGAAAAGCACATTTCTAGACCTGAAGATTGCAAAAAAAAAAAAAAAAGCCTAAAATATGAGCCTCATTCTTTAAATAATAAATGAATGAATGAATAAATGAATGAATGAATGAAATCAGATATTCCTCCCCAAAAAAGCTCTTCTTCAGGTTTCATAGGAATAGCTCTTCAATGTCATGGAGGAGGCAATGCTGAATATGTTCTTAAAAGCCAAAAGAATCTGCAAACTCCACAGGTCTTCAGGTGCAAGTCATTCCAAGCACCTTGATGACCCCACAGTCCCTCCTGGAGAAGAAACACCTGAACCCTTTGCCACCAGGTGCCTGCAGGAGGGAATCCTTTAGTGAAAGCTCCACCTCCTGTAAAAAGCCGAAGAGGGGAGCTGATAGGGTTGTGCTCTCTGTGAGGTGATTCTGTTTGTGGTGGGCAGTTCAGGTGGACCAGAGCCATGGTGAGTTGGGCTCGTTTTCTGACAACTCTGCCGGAGGTTGAAGCTGGAGGCAGCTTTTCTTTCCAGCTAAAGTGTCTTGTCCTTGGCTGTGGGTTTTGGTTTGGGTTAGTGATTGATGGGAATGGTTGGACTCGATGATCCTGGGAGGTCTTTTCCAACCTGATGCTTCTGTGATTTTCCTGGGGATAAAAGTGGTTGTGGACCTTATAGTATGTGACCCACGGAGAAGAGGCTCCTGGGGAGGGTGTAGAGCTTGTGCTTGTGGGTATCCAGAGATGGTTTGGCCTTGCAAGGCTGATGTTCACCTCCAATTTGTGGCCTGGAAAGGACTGTCCTGCTGAAGAGCCTTCAGACTTTGCTTGTATGGCACTGCCTGTCCAGGGAGGTGGTTGAGTCACCTTCCTGGAGGTGCCCAAGGGATGGGTGGATGAGGTGCTGAGGGACATGGTTTAGTGATTGATGGGAATGGTTGGACTTGATGATCCGATGGATCTCTTCCAACGTGATGATTCTATGATTTTATGATTAAGTATCTTTGAGGGTATTGCTGGTGGCATCTGCTACAAAGCTCAGCTTAGGTGACCATTTGGTGCTGCTGTGGGGCTTAGACCTGGAGGAAAGGGTGAAGGTGAAGACTGGCTCTGCATCTTGGCTGTGGTGGCTACAGCTGTCCTGGGACCATTTGTGTAGGAAGAGAAATGTAGTAGTGGTTGAGGATACAGTAGATATCAAGCCTCAGAGCATGACCCTCTGCCCTAGTGCAGGATGTTGCTGCCCTGATTCTGCGCTTGGTGTGGTTCTGCTGTGCTAAACTTCTTGCATGGACATAATTTGAGAGCCGCTGCACTGGTTCTGTTCAGGTCATGACTGAAAACAGGTGGTAAGAGCAAAACAGCCTCAGACAAGCCCATGTGATGCTTTTCTATCTTCTAGCTTTGGGTTTCCTAGGTTGGCTGTGGTCTTTCTACTTAGTAAGCTTTAGTGGAAGTTTCTGCTCTTCCTGGACCCAAAAGCCTGGTTTTTGCAGCATTCTGTGTCCAGGAGTTCAGCAGCTCATCTGGACTTTCTGTGCAGGGGCTCCTCCCTTTGGTTCAAGCCGAGAACAGTTTATTCGGATTTATTCCAGTTGATGGACTTGATGATCCGATGGGTCCCTTCCAACCTGGTTATTCTATAATTCTATGATTCATGGAGAAACTGCTAGTCTTCCATGGACAGGATGACTAACTGGTCCCTTCTCATCCTAGGCTGGATCTTCTCTAGCTTTCTCCAGCCAATTGATCCTAAATGGTTGTGACTAGTCAAAATGGAGATGAGAAACTGCTCTGAGAGTCAAACTCGAAGCCCAGCAGCTCAGGCTTATTCCATCAGAGAGAGGCAGAGGTCCTCTGCTGCAATCCATCTAAGAAGGGCACCAAGCGGCTGTATCTGAACTGCTGACTGGGCTGAATCATTCCTTCTTTCTTAGCTGAGAGCACCTGGGAAGGCCCTTTGTGCTCTGTCTTCTGTCCCAAGGCAGAATCAGGAGAGCAAAGAGAAGAAACCATAGAATCATAGAACAACCAGGTTGGAAGAGACCCGTTGGATCATCGAGTCCAACCATTCCTATCAAACACTAAGCCATGTCCCTCAGGACCTCATCCAGACCACAACCATGTGCTGTAGGTTCAGCAGGTGGGCTTGGTGTCCTGCTCCTGGGAACAGGGCTGAGATGCAGAAGGTCCTATTACAATGCCCCAGTCTCTGTATCAGCCTCGGTGGGAGACTGTAACTTCTCTCTGAAGGGTTTATTCATATTTGTTGCTTGTTCTGGGATGGGCCCAGAGAGCGGTGGGAAATGGAGGTAACTCCAGGTGGAGGTAAGTTCCAAGTGGGGTTCCCCAGGGCTCAGTGCTGGATCCAGCCCTGTTCGATGTCTTTATTAATGACCTGGATGAAGGCATCGAGTGCACCCTGAGCAAGTTTGTGGGTGACACTGAGTTGGGTGGAAGTGCAGATCTGCTGGAGGGTGAGGAGGCTCTACAAAGGTATCTGAATAGGCTGGATCCATGGGCTGAGACGAGTGGTAATAGGTTTAACATGGCCAAATGTCTGGTCCTGCACTTGGGGTACAACAACCCTGGGCACCTCCAGACTAGGAGAAGTCTGGCTGGAAAGATGCCTGGAGGAGAAGGACCTCATGTTGGCTAAACATGAGCCAGCAGTGTGCCCAGGTAGCCAAGAAGGCCAATGGCATCCTGGCTTGGATCACAAACAGCATGACCAGCAGGGCCAGGGAGGTTCTTCTCCCTCTAGACTTGGCCCTGGTGAGACCGCTCCTCAAATCCTGGGGTCGATTCTGGGTCCCTCACTCCAAGAAGGATGTTGAGGCTCTGGAGCGAGTGCAGAGAAGAGCAATGAAGCTGGTGAAGGGGCTGGAGAACACGCCCTATGAGCAGTGGTTGAGGGAGCTGGGGGTGTTTATCCTAAAGAGAAAGCTGAGGGGAGACCTCATTGCTCTCTACAACTACCTGAAAGGAGGTTGTGGAGAGGAGGGAGCTGGGCTCTTCTCCCAAGGGACAGGGGACAGGACGAGAGGGAATGGCCTCAAACTGTGCCAGGGGAAGTTTATGCTGAACATTAGGAAAAAATGTTTCACCGCAAGGTTCATTGGTTCCTGTCACAGGCTGCCCAGGGAGGGGATTGAGTCTCCTTCCCTGGAGGTATTTAAGGGCCAGGTGGACAAGGTGCTGTGGGACATGGTTTAGTATTTGATAGGAATGGTTGACTCGATGATCCGGTGCGTCTCTTCCAACCTGGTGATTCTATGATTCTTGTCCGTAGGTTTTTGTCCGTGTGCTCTCTAACGATGCCCACAAGTGTCAGCTTTAGTTCCTCAGGCCACGTTCCTAACCTCCTCTTCTCTCCCATTGCCACACAGAGGGAGTGTATTTCTATCCACATCGGCCAAGCTGGTGTTCAGATGGGCAATTCCTGTTGGGAACTGTATTGCCTGGAGCATGGGATTAAGCCAGATGGGGCCATCTCCCCCACTGCATCTTCAGAGCAAGCAAACTCTTCCTTTGGGACCTTCTTCAGTGAGACAGGAGCAGGAAATTATGTACCCAGAGCAATATTTGTTGACCTGGAGCCCACTGTCATTGGTAAGTCATAGAAGGTCTCTAGGCCTCTTGGCTGGAGGGGAAAACAACGTAAAGTGTAATGTTGATCACCTAAACTCCTGGTGAGGCTGCCAGCTTCCATATGATGCTGCATCTAAGCTGGTGAAGCTTGGTAGATGGTGGATCTTTTGCCAGTGACTCTCATGAGATCTCAACTTCCCCCAGATGAGATCAGGAATGGGACCTACCGCACGCTCTTCCACCCGGAGCAGCTCATCAATGGCAAAGAAGATGCTGCCAACAACTACGCTCGGGGCCACTACTCCGTTGGGAAGGAGATCATTGACCCTGTTTTTGACAGAGCTCGGAAAATGGTAACAACCAAATGAAGGTTTTTCTGCCTTAGCACTCTGGTTGCTCTTATCCTGGTGGGAGGAGGAGGGGAAGGGCAAACAGATCTTGGTCAGCTTGTCTTTATGACCTGGGAAAACGTGATGGGATAGATGTGGGGTGTACATCTTGGTTGGGACTTGAGGGGAAAACAAAGAAATAGAAATCACCACTTAAGCAGGAAAAGAAGCAGCTGTGATTTAACTGTCCAGGCAAGGTAGTTTTCTCTTTTCAAGGATGTAGTGTCTGCTGTGTCAATCCTGACCCAACACCTCATCCCAGCTCAGCTTCTGGCTCCTGTCTCCCTGTAGATTTTCCCTCCCTTGTGTGACTGACTCTGGTGTATGAGGCTTTGCCCATGTCAGGTCATCACAAGTACTGTGATAACACTAAGATATTTGGGTGGAACCTCTTAGTGGTCCTCAAACTTCAATTAAGTTTAGTAAAATGAGAATAATTTCACTAACGTTGTGCTTCTGTTTCTTTCCCTGGTGCTGCAGACTGAGCAGTGCAGTGGACTGCAAGGATTCCTGGTCTTCCACAGCTTTGGGGGAGGCACAGGCTCGGGGTTCACCTCCCTCCTCATGGAAAGGCTCTCGGTGGAGTACAGCAAGAAGTCCAAGCTGGAGTTCTCGGTTTATCCAGCCCCACGGGTCTCCACAGCAGTGGTGGAGCCCTACAACTCCATCCTCACCACCCACACCACCCTGGAGCACTCCGATTGCTCCTTCATGGTGGACAACGAAGCCATCTATGACATTTGCAACCGTAATCTGGACATCGAGCGTCCCACCTACACCAACCTCAACAGGCTCATTGGGCAAATAGTCTCCTCCATCACTGCCTCTTTGAGATTTAACGGTGCTCTGAACGTTGACCTGACTGAGTTCCAGACCAACCTGGTGCCCTACCCTCGGATACACTTCCCCCTCACAACCTACGCCCCCATCATCTCGGCAGAGAAGGCCTACCACGAGCAGCTGTCGGTACCGGAGATCACCAACGCTTGCTTTGAGTTCTCCAACCAGATGGTGAAATGCGACCCTCGCCGTGGCAAGTACATGGCCTGCTGCCTGCTGTACCGCGGCGATGTGGTGCCCAAGGACGTGAACGCAGCCATCGCCTCCATCAAAACGCGCCGCTCCATCCAGTTTGTGGACTGGTGCCCCACGGGCTTCAAGGTGGGCATCAACTACCAGCCTCCCACGGTGGTGCCTGGGGGGGACCTGGCCAAGGTGCAGCGAGCTGTGTGCATGCTGAGCAACACCACGGCCATTGCGGAGGCCTGGGCCCGCCTGGACCACAAGTTTGACCTGATGTACGCCAAGCGAGCCTTTGTGCACTGGTACGTGGGGGAGGGCATGGAGGAGGGGGAGTTCTCGGAGGCCAGGGAGGACCTGGCTGCCCTGGAGAAGGATTATGAGGAGGTTGGAAGGGACTCAGCAGATGGAGATGACTGTGATGAGGAATAACAATTTCATCTGTGTGAAGGCAGCTTGGATGAAGCTTTCTGAATACTGATCTTCCAGAGAAGAGAGATGTGGGTTAGGTCTGAGGAGATGTGACCTGGAAACTTTGCAACGCTTTGGTCTAGACTTTGTATATGCAGAACATTGGCTGAATAAATGGTGACCAGCATAACATCTTCTGTGTTGATGTGTAACCTGACTGGTTTGTGGTGAGATGATGGTTGCAGGGTGGTTCCCAGAGGGTTTTCCTGCTTGTAGATGCTGAGCTGAGCCTTGTGAACTGGGATGGGTGGCAGCATGATGTGAGCCATCTGCCCTTGGGTGGAATTGCTGGTTCTAATCAACACGAGTTGTTTAGCCTGAAGAAGAGGATGCTGAGAGGTGACCGCATTGCTCTCTATAACTCCCTGAAAGAAGGTTGTGGAGAGGAGGGAGCTGGGCTCTTCTCCCAAGGGACAGTGGACAGGAAGAGAGGGAATAGCCTCAAGATCCACCAGGAGAGGTTTAGGCTGAATATTAGGAAAAAATTTCACAGAAAGGGTCATTGGGCACTGGAACAGGCTGCCTGGGGATGTGGCTGAGTCACCTTCACTGGAGGGGTTTAAGGGAGAGGTGGACAAGGTGCTGAGGGGTTAGTGATTGATGGGAATTGTTTGACTTGATGATCTGGTGGGTCTCTTCCAACCTGGTGATTCTGTTTCTATAATCCTGTTCAGGCTC
This sequence comes from Coccyzus lansbergi, assembly GCA_033558105.1. Lineage (NCBI taxonomy): Eukaryota > Metazoa > Chordata > Aves > Cuculiformes > Coccyzidae > Coccyzus > Coccyzus lansbergi. The sequence continues at coordinate 366,816 of JAUMJK010000657.1, forward strand.
TGGCTGCTCACAGCATTCAATGCACGCTCAAACCCAGGCAGCTCTGGGTTTTCTCTGCTGCTCTTTGTTCCAAGGCAGAGCAGGGGTAGGATCAGGTTTCCCTGGTCTCCTGCTGCTGTGCAGAGCCCTGCTAAAGCAATCCATGTCCATCTGCCAGGGCTGGGCCTGCCTGGAAGTTTAACTGGAGCTGAGATGAGGATTCAAATATCTCTGCTGTCTGCCAGATCCCTGGAAAAGCATCCAAACTGTGTCCTGTTCCTAAATTGCACCTTGAATCCTGGGTTCAGTTTTGGGGTTCTCATTACAAGAAGGACCTTGAGGGACTGGAGCATGTCCAGAGAAGAGCAATAAAGCTGGAGAAGGGCTTGGAGGACAAGTGTTATGACAGGTGGCTGAGGGACCTGGGGTTGTTTAGCCTGAAGAAAATGAGGCTGAGGAGAGAGCTTATCACTGCCTACAACTCCCTGAAAGGAGGTTGTAACAAAGTGGGTGTTGGTCTCTTCTCCCAAGTGACAAGTGGAAATGGCCTCAAGTTGCTCCAGGGCAGGTTCAGATTAGACATTAGGAAAAATTTCTTCACCAACAGGGTTCCTAGGCTTTGGCAGAGGCTGCCCAGGAAGGTTGTGGAGTCTCCATCCCTGAATATGTTTAAAAGACAGGAAGATGAGGTGCTTGAGGATCTGGTTTAAGTATTGGAGAGGTACAGTTGGACTTGATTATATCAAAGGTTCTCTCCCAACCTAGTGATTCTATGATTCTGATTTTTCAATTCTAAAGCAAGGATCTGTCTCCCCATTTACACTTTGTCCTTCTTGCACTGGGTGAAGGTTGCTCCCAGCCTCAAGATCCACCAGGGGAGGTTCAGGCTGGACATGAGGAAAAAAATTCTTCACAGAAAGGGTCATTAGGCACTAGAATGGGCTGCCCAGGGAGTGGGTTGACTCGCCTTCCCTGGAGGTGTTTAAGGTGCAGGTGGATGAGGTACTGAGGGACATGATTAAGTGTTTGATAGGAATGGTTGGACTCAATGACCCAGGGGGTCTCTTCCAACCTGGTGATTCTATGACTGATGAAAATATCCTTATAAACAGCCAGTGAGCTGAAAAAAGGGATTTAACTTGATGTCTTTGGATCCCTTGGCCTCCAGCAGGTTATTTTGCTGTTGGTGACTCGTCCCAATAAGTGATCCAAGAAAAGAAGGTGGCTGGGATGTGGTGGGGAAGCTGGATATGCTGCTGGGCTGGAACTGAAGGACCAGCAGGGTTGGTTCTGAGTTGCACTGGAGAATCATAGAACAACCAGGCTGGAAGAGACCCATCGGATCATCAAGTCCAACCATTCCCATCAAACACTAAACTGTGTCCCTCAGGACCTCATCTACCTGTGCCTTAAACACCTCCAGGGAAGGTGAATCAACCACCTCCCTGGGCAGCCTATTCCAATGACCAATGACCCTTTCTGTGAAAAACTTCCTCTAATCTCCAGCCTAAATCTCCCTTGGAGTGAGGTCTAAAGGAGGGGGCAAGGGTGGTTATTAAAACCTGCCTCCCCTTGCTTGGCTCCTGGGGGTGGCAACCTTCCAAGGTCCCAAATGTGGGAGCTCCTGGGGACTGTCTCATCTCCAATTGCCCTCTGCTGCTTGGACTGGTGATATGCAAATTATACCAAAATTGGGTGGAAGCATTGATGTGCTGGAGGGCAGGAAAGCTCTGCTGAGAGACCTGGTTGTGCTGGATCCATGGGCCAGGGCCAGTTGAATGAATTATAAAACCACCAGGTTGGAAGAGACCTACCACTGAGTCCAACCATTCCCATCAATCACTATCCCATGTCCCTCAGCACCTCATCCACCCATCCCTTAAACCCCTCCAGGGAAGGGGACTCAACTACCTCCCTGTTCCACTACAACTACAGCCTGTTCCACTGCCCAATGATACTGTCCATGAAAGAAATTTTCCTAATGTTCAGCCTAAACCTCCCCTGGCAGAGCTTGAGATCATTCCCTCTCATCCTGTTCACTGTCCCTTGGGAGAAGAGCCCAGCTACCCCCTCTCCACAACCTCTTTCAGGGAGTTGCAGAGAGCAATGAGGCTTCCTCTTCTCCAGGATAAACACCCCCTGGGCCCTCAGACTTCTTCTCCGACCCCTTCCCCAGCTTTGTTGCTCTTCTCTGCACTCACTCCAGAGCTTCAACGTCCTTCTTGTTGGGAGGGACCCACAACTAAACCCAGGATTCGAGGAGCAGCCTCCCCCAGACCGAGTTCAGAGGGAGAAGAACCTCCCTGGCCCTGCTGGCCACACTGAACAGACCAAGTGACTTCAGCCACTCCCTATACAACTTCCCCTCTAAACCCTAGGCCACGGTTGCTCTTTTGGCTGCTCGGGCTCACTGTTGGCTCAGGTTCAACTTGTCATCAACCAGAACCCCCAGACCCCTTTCCACAGGGCTGCTCTCCAGCCTCTTGCTCCCCAGGCATCATGGGCAGCCAGGTTTGCTGTGTTACTGGCACAAACCCCACCGCTTGCCCTTGTTGAACTTCACGTGGTTGGTGATTGACCATAGAATCATAGAACAACCAGGTTGGAAGGGACCCAGTGGATCTTCTAGTCCAACCATTCCTATCTAACACTAAACCAAGTTCCTCAAGACCTCATCCACCGGTGCCTTAAACACCTCCAGGGAAGGTGACTCAACCACCTCCCTGGGCAGCCTATTCCAGTGCCCAATCACCTTTTCTGTGAAAAACCTCCTCCTAATCTCCAGCCTATATCTCCCCTGGCGGAGTTTGAGGCCATTCCCTCTTGTCCTGTCCCCTGTCACTTGGGAGAAGAGCCCAGTTCCCTCCTCTCTACAGCCTCCTTTCAGGTAGTTGTAGAGAGTAATGAGGTCTCCTCTCAGCCTCCTCTTCTCCAGGATAAACAATCCCAGCTCTCTCAGCCGCTCCTCATAGGGTCTGTTCTCCAGCCCCTTCGCCAGCCTCGTTGCTCTTCTCTGGACTTGCTCCAGAGCCTCAACATCCTTCTTGTGGTGAGGGGCCCACAAGTGGACACAGGATTCAAGGAGCAGCCTCACCAGTGCTGAGTCCAGAGGGAGAATCACCTCCCTGGACCTGCTGGTCACACCATTTCTGATACAAGCCAGGACCAGCTCTCTAGTTTATCCAGGTCACTCCGTTTGCCCTCTTTGCTCTCACTTTTTTGGGGGGATTGAACCAGTGACTTCCAGCCCCTGGTGTCTGTGAGGAATGGAGCCACCAGGGAAAGGTGGCAGCCCTCAAGACCATGCTCAGAAACCTCCCTTTGGTCAGAAACCTCATCTTTGCTCTTTTGGAAAGCATCTCTAAGTCCCGCAGAGTCTCATTTGGGATTCTGCCCCTCGGCTCTTGTGAGACCCCCCCACCTGGAGTCCTGCATTCAGTTCTGGAGTCCTCAGCTCAGGAAGGATGTGGCTCTGCTAGAGCAAGTCCAGAAGACGCCATGGAGATGATCTGAGGGTTGGAGTACTTCTGCTGCAGGGACAGGCTGAGGGAGTTTGGGTTGTTCAGCCTGGAGAACAGAAGGCTCTGGGGAGACCTTAGAGCAGCTTCCAGTACTGAAAATGTCTTACAGGAAAGCTGAGCAAGGGTCCCTCCCAGGGAGTGCAGGGATAGGGCAGAGGGTAATGATTTTTAGCTGAAAGAGGGGAGAGTGAGATGAGATTTAGGAAGATGAGACCTTTTCCTGATGAGGAAGGTGGTGAAGTATAGGCACAGGTCGCAAAGAAGTCATGGCTGCCCCATCCCTGGAGGTGTTCAGGGTGAGGTTGGTTGAGGCTTTGAGCAACCTGATCGCGTAGGGGGTGTCCCTGCCCGTGGCAGAGGGTTGGAATTGGGTGGGCTTTGAGGTCCTTTCCAACCCAAAATATTCTATGATTCTGCATAGCCCAGCACTGAGATAAAGGGCACATGGGGGGCTCTGGCACACAACAAACTCAAGCTGTAAGACAACAGATGCACCAAGGAGCCTGGCCTTCTCCTGTCCCACAGGCTTAGGGACACTCCCTTTCCATATCTTACCTAGGATATCTCATTGCTTTTTCCCCTTGAGTCATCCTATCACACGGGCCTGGCTCACCTTCTCAGGGCAAACTCCAACCCAGCACCCATGGGGCTGGTTTCTCGCCCCCTCCAAATCCAGCAGCTCCCACGGAAGACCCCAGCCCAGAGCTAAAGTTCTGCCTCAACAACCAGAGCATGTTCATGCAACAAACAAGCTTTACCAAAAATGGTGAGGAGGCAAAACCCCACCTGAAAGATGCTCTTTTTCCAGACGCCACTGGTCAAACTGAGGCCTCCCTGCCTCCTCTGGGCTGCTGGTGGAGGTAAGAAGAACAGTATCCAGCTCCAGAAAGGCAGTTTCGTAGAATCATAGAACAACCAGGTTGGAAGAGACCCATCGGATCATCGAGTCCAACCATTCCTATGAAATACTAAACTAGCAAGAAATTATACTAGTTTCTTGCTCACAGCAATAACTATCCCTAATGGTCCTACCCCAAGCACACCCTTCTCAGCATTCACTCTTCTCCCCAGGAGAACATCCGTGCAGTTGGTTGGGACCTCCTCACGTGAACACCCAAAGAACTCAAAGCCAAAAAAAAAAGGTCTTTATTCAAATACAAAAGAGTTGCATAGAAGCGTAAGGGTACATTTCTGATTAAAAGGTGCTTTAAGAGGAAAAGCCAGAGCGACAGTTTGCTGTTTCAGCCAAAGCAGAGAGCTTGCACCATTCCCTTGCCCTAGGAGCCAGGATCCTCTGCCCAGGTGAGATGTTCCCTCAACATGAAGCCAGGCACCTTTTCAGCATCACTCCTCAACAAACAGTTGCGTGATAAAGCTCGGGACATCCATGCTACACAAGTGCACTATGAGCACAAAGACTATGCAAGCAGAAAAGGTATAATGCATCAAACAGTGGCCTTGAGGTTCAGGAGAATCCTTTGGTACCTCCAGGCACCCAGGACCAGTTTAGCCTGAATTGTATTTCATCTGAGGTTCGACTTCATTAAGAACAGAATGCAGTTTCTTAATACTCATCTTCATCCACCTCATCTTCTTCTCCATCTGCTGAGTCCCTTCCAACCTCCTCATAATCCTTCTCCAGGGCAGCCAGGTCCTCCCTGGCCTCCGAGAACTCCCCCTCCTCCATGCCCTCCCCCACATACCAGTGCACAAAGGCTCGCTTGGCGTACATCAGGTCAAACTTGTGGTCCAGGCGGGCCCAGGCCTCCGCAATGGCCGTGGTGTTGCTCAGCATGCACACAGCTCGCTGCACCTTGGCCAGGTCCCCCCCAGGCACCACCGTGGGAGGCTGGTAGTTGATGCCCACCTTGAAGCCCGTGGGGCACCAGTCCACAAACTGGATGGAGCGGCGCGTTTTGATGGAGGCAATGGCTGCGTTCACGTCTTTGGGCACCACGTCGCCGCGGTACAGCAGGCAGCATGCCATGTACTTGCCGCGGCGAGGGTCGCATTTCACCATCTGGTTGGAGAACTCAAAGCAAGCGTTGGTGATCTCCGGTACCGACAGCTGCTCGTGGTAGGCCTTCTCTGCCGAGATGATGGGGGCGTAGGTTGTGAGGGGGAAGTGTATCCGAGGGTAGGGCACCAGGTTGGTCTGGAATTCAATCAGGTCAACGTTCAGAGCACCGTTAAATCTCAAGGAGGCAGTGACCGATGAAACAATCTGCCCAATGAGCCTGTTGAGGTTGGTGTAGGTGGGACGCTCGATGTCCAGGTTGCGGTTGCAAATGTCATAGATGGCTTCGTTGTCCACCATGAAGGAGCAATCGGAGTGCTCCAGGGTGGTGTGGGTGGTGAGGATGGAGTTGTAGGGCTCCACCACTGCTGTGGAGACCTGTGGGGCTGGATAAACCGAGAACTCCAGCTTGGACTTCTTGCTGTACTCCACCGAGAGCCTTTCCATGAGGAGGGAGGTGAACCCCGAGCCTGTGCCTCCCCCAAAGCTGTGGAAGACCAGGAATCCTTGCAGTCCACTGCACTGGTCAGCCTGCAGCAGAATAGCATATATTTACCTCTTTGTTAAGGACTGGAATAACCATCCCAAACAAAACATCAATAAATTCTGCTTAGAGCACTTACTGGTCAGAGCGCACCCAGGCCCTAGAGCGGATTCACTTAATATATTGCTCTGCTAAGCCTCTTAATCATAGAATCATAGAACAACCAAGTTGGAAGGGACCCATTGGATCATCTAGTCCAACTATTCCTATCAAACACTAAACCAAGTCCCTCAAGACCTCATCCACTTGTGCCTTAAACACCTCCAGGGAAGGGGAATCAACCACCTCCCTGGGCAGCCTATTCCAATGCCCAATGACCCTCTGTGTGAAGAACTTCCTCCTAATCTCCAGCCTAAATCTCCCCTGGTGGAGTTTGAGGCCATTCCCTCTTGTCCTGTCCCCTGGCACTTGGGAGAAGAGTCCAGCTCCCTCCTCTCTACAACCTCCTTTCAGGTACTTGTAGAGAGTAATGAGGTCTCCTCTCAGCCTCCTCTTCTCCAGGATAAACAGCCCCAGCTCTCTCAGCCGCTCCTCATAGGTTCTGTTCTCCAGCCCCTTCACCAGCCTCATTGCTCTTCTCTGGACTTGCTCCAGAGCCTCAACATCCTTCTTGTGGTGAGGGGTCCAGAACTGAACACAGTATTCAAGTATTAATTATCCACTTGTTAATCAATTGCAGCATTAATGGCTTTAAACTGGAAGAGAAGATTTAGATTCAACATTAGGAAGAAATTCTTCCCGCTGAGGATGCTGAGGCCCTGGCCCATGTTGCCCAGGGAAGTTGTGGATGTCCCCACCCCTGGAGGTGTTCAAGGCCAGGTTGGATGGGGCCTTGAGCAGCCTGGTCCAGTGGGAGGTGTCCCTGCTATGGCAGGGGGGGTGGAATCAGGTAATCTTGAAGATCTCTTCCAACCCAAACCATTCTAAGATTCCATGATTCCCATGGAGCCACCACAGCTAGCTCTGCATGGTTAGATAGAAACACTTGGCAAACTCCTTCATTATCAGCTCAACACAACACTTCAGCAGCTAAAAGGGGTTAGGAGGTGGTAGGTGGGTCCTAGACCCCAACAAGATAGCTCAAAACTATTTCCCTGACAGGCATCTAAGTATGTTGTTACGATCCTGCTTCACTCCTATCAAAAGCGAAGGGAGGTTCATATTGGACATTGGGGAAGTTTTCTTCACTGAAAGAGTTAACAAGCACTAGCAGAGGCTGCCCAGGGAGGTGGTGGAGTCCCCATCCCTGGAGACGTTTAAAAGACAGGGAGATGAAGCACTCAGTCATCTGGTTTAGTAGTGGACAGGTACGGTTGGGCTCGATGATCTCAAAGGTCTTTTCCAACCTAGTGATTCTATGATAAATGTGGACTTTGATCTTCCCAGCCTGGCTACCAATTGTCCACTTGGAATGAATATCTGTGATTCTATGATATCTGCAATTGCACAATCAGGGTGTGTCTTCCCCTGTGATTAAAAATCCTTCTCCTCTGTCTCCTAGGTCTAACGTTGTGTCACTTCATACGTAAGATACACAAAAAAAGTTGATTTTAGGGCAGATCATAGAATCACCAGGTTGGAAGAGACCCACAGGATCATCGAGTCAACCATTCCTATCAAACACTAAAGCATGACCCTCAGGACTTCATCTACCCGTCCCTTAAACACCTCCAGAGAAGGTGAATCAGCCACCTCCCTGGGCAGCCTATTCCAATGCCCAAACACCCTTTATGTGAAAAACTTCCTCCTGATGTCTAGCCTAAATCTCCCCCGGCAGAGCTTAAGGCCATTCCCTCTCGTCCTGTCCCCTGTCACTTGGGAGAAGAGCCCAGCTCCCTCGTCTCCACAACCTCCTTTCAGGCAGTTGTAGAGAGTAATGATGTCTCCTCTCAGCCTCCTCTTCTCCTGGCTAAACACCCCCAGCTCTTTCAGCCACTCCCTTCACCAGTTTCATTGCTCAATCACAGCAGCAGCTCTTGGAGCTTACATGAAGTATTTTTTTTTTCTTTTCGGACTTCATTGTATTGTCTGTGGTGTCTAATTTTCAGGGGAAATTGTCTATTTTCCTTACCATTTTACGAATTCTGCTGAGGACAGTATCTATAATCTCCTTCCCGATGGTGTAGTGGCCACGGGCGTAGTTGTTGGCAGCATCTTCCTTTCCACTGATGAGCTGCTCTGGGTGGAAGAGCGCGTGGTAGGTCCCAGTCCTGATCTCATCTACGCAAAAAGGAGCAGTCATGGAGAGAGAGAGACACACACAGTTAGAGGTTCTAGACATTAGACTGAACAAGTCAAACGCATTACAGATCTACCAGGAACCCATGTGAGATGACTATAGCATGGTTAGTTCAGATTGAGAATAATGGAAGTGGTAAGAATAAATCCATCCAGGCCAATTTGTCCAAGTCCCACAAAAAGCTTTAAATTGGAAGGGAAAGATTTAGATTAGACATTAGGAAGAAACTCTTCCCGATGAGGGTGGGGAGGCCCTGGTCCAGGTTACCCAGGGAAGTTGTGGCTGCCCCATCATCCCTGGAGGTGTTTAAGGCCAGATTGGATGGGGCTTTGAGCAGCCTGTTCTGGTGGGATGTGTCCATGACCATGATAGCCTGTTGCAAATGGGTGATCTTTAAGGTCCTTTCCAAGCCAAACCATTCTATGATACCTCCTTGGAAGATCTTTAAGGTTCCTTCCAACCCAAACCATTCTATGATACCTCCTCTCCACTCAGCTGCAACTTTGAAATCCTAATGCAATTTGGCTTGAAGATTTAGGACACTGCTTAGGTTTCTACCGTTCTTGTAGGATTACAAGGAGGAGAGGGACCTGGGGGTGTTGGTCGACAGCCGACTGAACATGAGTCAGCAGTGTGCCCAGGTGGCCAAGAAGGCCAAGGGCATCCTGGCTTGGATCAGAAATGGTGTGACCAGCAGGGCCAGGGAGGTGATTCTCCCTCTGCACTCAGCACTGGTGAGGTGCTCCTTGAATCCTGTGTCCAGTTCTGGGCCCCTCCCTGCATGAAGGATGTTGAGGCTCTGGAGTGAGTCCAGAGAAGAGCGACGAGGCTGGTGAAGGGGTTGGAGAACAGAATCTATGAGGAGCGGCTGAGAGAGCTGGGGGTGTTTATCCTGGAGAAGAGGAGACCTCATTACTCTCTACAACTACCTGAAAGGAGGTTGTAGAGAGGAGGGAGCTGGGCTCTTCTCCCAAGGGACAGGGGACAGGACAAGAGGGAATGGCCTCAAGCTCCACCAGGGGAGATTTAGGCTAGAAATTAGGAGGAAATTTTTCACAGAAAGTGTAATTGGGCATTGGAATAGGCTGCCCAGGGAGGTGGTTGATTCACCTTCCCTGGAGGTGTTTAAGGCACAGGGTGGATGAGGTCTTGAGGGACTTGGTTTAGTGTTTGATAGGAATGGTTGGACTAGAAGATCCGATGGGTCCCTTCCAAGCTGGTTGTTCTATGATTCTATGAGGCTTGTGTTTCTCCTTGTTGCAAAGCATCTGGAGGTGCTTCCAGCCACCACCTCCATCCTCTACTCTACAAGACACTAAAGGGGAGACAGAGAGCCTCCAGCGCTGACATTTCTGCTAGATGATTCCAACCCTGCTTCAGGCACCTTACGAAGACAGGAATTAGGAGCAGTCTTTCTAGGCTCCGCGCAGTCGATGAGGTTGGAGACACCTCCAGCAGGTATTTAAACCTGCTCAGTCTCAACATGAGATACATTTCATTTTCTCCTGGCTCACTCATTAGGTTCTCAATTTAGTGCCTTGATAAGGTGCCTGAAAATTAAGTGGAACCAAAACAAAAGTCTACATTCCTTCCTTTAAATGAAATAATGAGTCACACATCCTAGATGCCAAGAGAGGAGCAAACACCCAAGAGAAGCATAGAAGGTAGGTAGATGGATGCAAGTGGTTTGGAGACATTTTGTGGAATGATAGGTTGGTTTAGGTTGGAAGGGACCTTAAAGATCATCCAATTCCAACCCCCCAGCCACCAGTTCCATAAGTAAAATAGGGGTTGCTTTCTAGGAAGGTAATCTAAATCCAAATTAAGTGCCACAATGAAGTCAAACCTCCAGAGATAATTTATGGAGCTGGAAGGAGGAGTAGAAAGCTTGCAGTAGCAAGACAATGAATCTAGAATCATAGAACGGTTTGAGTTGGAAGGGACCTCAAAGATCATCCAGTTCCAACCCCCCTGTCAGAGGCAGGGACACCTCCCACTGGATTGGGCTGCTCAAGGCCTTAGTTTCCACAGAACCAGGACATCTGTGGGATCCATCTGCCCAAAATGCGTCACCAGATGTACTACATCAGGACACGGGATGGTGTAGTCCAGTTCAGAGTTACTGAGGTTAATAAACCCAATGAGGTCCTGAGGGACATGGTTTAGTGTTTGATAGGAATAGTTGGACTCGATGATCCGATGGGTCTCTTCCAACCTGGTTGTTGATTCTGCAGAGCTACAGACTGGGAGAAGCCTGGCTGGAAAACTGCCAGGAGGAGAGGGACCTGGGGGTGTTGGTCAACAACCGACTGAACATGAGCCAGCAGTGTGCCCAGGTGGCCAAGAAGGCCAATGGCATCCTGGCTTGGATCAGAAACGGTGTGACCAGCAGGTGCAGGGAGGTGATTCTCCCTCTGGACTCAGCACTGGTGAGGCCACTCCTTGAATCCTGTGTTCAGTTGTGGGCTCCTCAGCACAAGAAGGATGTTGAGATTCTGGAGCAAGTCCAGAGAAGAGCAAGGAAGCTGGTGAAGGGGCTGGAGAACAGACCCTATGAGGAGCGGCTGAGAGAGCTGGGGGTGTTTATCCTGGAGAAGAGGAGGCTGAGAGGAGACCTCATTACTCTCTACAACTACCAGAAAGGAGGCTGTAGAGAGGAGGGAGCTGGGCTCTTCTCCCAAGTGACAGGGGACAGGGCAAGAGGGAATGGCCTCAAACTCCACCAGGGGAGATTTAGGCTGGAGATTAGGAGGAGGTTTTTCACACAGAGGGTGATTGGGCATTGGAATAGGCTGCCCAGGGAGGTGGTTGATTCACCTTCCCTGGAGGTGTTTAAGGGATGGGTGGATGAGGTATTGAGGGACATGGTTTAGTGTTTGATAGGAATGGTTGGACTTGATGATCCGATGGGTCCCTTCCAACCTGGTTGTTCTGTGATTCTGTGATCCTGCTCAAGACAGCAGGACTCTTAAAAGGTGGAAATCAACCAAAGACAAGTCATAGAATCAGTCTGAGTTGGAAGTGACTTAAAGATCATCTAATTCCAATCCTGCTGCCATCAGCAGGGACACCTCCCACTAGACCAGGCTGCCCAAGGCCCCATCCAAGTCAGTGAAGTAAGAGCAATGGGTTTGTCACTCCCAAGTCCTCTTGGAAACGCAAACTCTGTCTCCTTCTGGTGGCTGAAGACATTTTATGAGAGCAGAGGAGTGGGAGCTCCTGGGCAACATGGGCAGCAACACAAATCCCAAGGGAAAAGGAATCAGGAGTCACAGTTTATGCTGCCAGAAGACCCAACCGCCCCACGATTACCAATAACAGTGGGTTCCAAGTCTATGAACACTGCCCGGGGCACGTGCTTGCCAGACGCTGTCTCACAGAAGAAAGTCTCAAAAGAAGAATCCACTTGTTCGGACTTGGGTTCCATGGGTTTCGCCTGCTTGGGGCTGGGAATGGTCCCGTCAGCCTGGATCCCGTGCTCAAGGCAGTAGAGCTCCCAGCAGGCATTGCCCATCTGCACTCCAGCCTGCCCGATGTGGATGGAAATACACTCCCTCTGGAAGGGGAAAAGAGCTTGTTACTGCGACATCCTGCGACTTAGCACTGGCCCCCACGGTTCTTGTTTGGAGCCATTCGCTACTGCGGATGATTAGGGAAACAGGTCGTTTCCGCCCACTACCAGGAGTTGGAGCAAGGATCAAACCAGGATCTGCAGGAGCTGGACACAGGCAAACCACACATCGCATCCCTAGGAAGGGCTCTCCCAGCCCAGGGGAGGAGGAAGGAAGGAAGGAGGCGCTGGGCTTTGTGCTGAGGCAGGAGCCAGCTCTGCTCAGCTGCTTCCCCAGCTGCTTCCTCGCTCAGTGCTCAACTGGCCCCCATCACAGAATCGTAGAACAACCAGGTTGGAAGGGACCCATCAAATCTTCTAGTCCAACCATTCCTATCATGGAGCCGAGCAGCTGTCAACCCCTGGGTCCCAGACCCATGGGGCATCAAGGACATGAGCTCTGTGTTCCCCAAGCTAAAAGAGGTCCACAACAAGCACAGGGAAGCCAAGCGTGGGAAACTCACAGCCAAGTTTGTAGTCACAACAGGAAACGAAGCTGGAAGGAACCAACGGTTGCCCAGGGCCAAGCCAAGGGCAGGCTGACACCCAGGGAAAGGCTCCGAGTCCTTATCTAATCAGGTCACCCTCCAGGAGCCTCTAACTACCTCCAAGGCAGTATTGGGTGTACTGGTATCTCCTCGAGGCTCTCTGGGGACTCTAGATGGCTGTGTGCTCCCCTGGATAATTGGCGTCTCTGCTGTTTCCACCAACTAAAGATCAAAGCAGAGCTGCAACGATGACTGAAGCTCGTGTCCCAGCTCCCAAGCAAGGGCTTCCAATTACTGACAGGCATGGTATAGAGTCATAGAATCACCAGGTTGGAAAAGACCTTCAGGATCATCAAATCCAACCATTCCTACCAAATACTAAACCATGTCCCTCAGCACCTCATCCACCCATCCCTTGAACACCTCTAGGGAAGGTAACTCAACACCTTCCCTGCGCAGCCTCTGACAGGGACCAATCACCCTTTCCATGACATGTTTTTTCCTAATGTTCAACCTGAACCTCCCCTGGTGCAGCCTGAGGCCATTCCCTCTCATCCTGTCCCCTGTCACTTGGTAGTTGTAGAGAGCAATGAGGTCTGCCCTCAGCCTCCTCTCCAGGATAAACAACCCCAGATCTCTCAACTATTCCTCATAAGGCCTGTTCTCCAGCCCCTTCACCAGCTTTGTTGCTCTTCTCTGGACTCGCTCCAGAGCCTCAACATCCTTATTGTGCTGAGGGACCCACAACTGAACACAGGATTCAAGGAGCAGTCTCCCCAGGGCTGAGTCCAGAGGGAGATTAACCTCCCTGGCCCTGCTGGCCACGCCGGGTCTGATCCAAACCAAGATGCCCTTGGTCCTTCTCCTCCAGGCACTTTCCAGCCAGACTTCTCCTAGTCTGGAACTGCCCAGGGTTGTTGTACCCCAAGTACAGGACCCACCATTTGACTTTGTTAAACCTCAAGCCATTGGCCTCAGCCCATGGAGCAGTGCAGCTTCCCAAGGGATCACTATGAAAGTTTGCTGGTGATCCCACCTGTGGATGGCAAGCAGTGTGGTCGATTCCCTTATTTACAGCATTGATGAGCTGCTTGGTTCAGGTCTCACGTTACTTCACTTCCCCATCTGGTCCTACCCAGAGCTGGAGGTCTCCACAGCTTGGAGGACTCCACCTTGAGCATGACAAGTGCCACTGACAGCCCAGCTGTCTCAAGGCTGAGAGGACACCCTGTGTGCACACCCGTAGGTGTGACTATCCTGCCCGAAGACCTCTGTCCATTGGAGGTCACTACCCCCAAAGTAACCCTAGACAGTCCTGGGCACCATAGAATCACTAGGTTGGAAGAGACCCACCGGATCATCGAGTCCAACCATTCCTATCAAACACTAAACCGTGTCCCTCAGGACCTCGCCTACCCGTGCCCTAAACACCTCCAGGGAAGGTGAATCACCCACCTCCCTGGGCAGCCTATTCCAATGACCAATGACACTTTCTGTGAAAAACTTCCTCCTAATATCCAGCCTAAATCTCCCCTTTCAGAGCTTGAGGCCATTCCCTCTTGTCCTGTCCCTTGGGAGAAGAGGCCAGATTCCTCCTCTCTATAACCTCCTTTCAGGGAGTTGTAGAGAGTAATGAGGTCTCCTCTCAGCCTCCTCTTCTCCAGGATAAACACCCCCAGCTCTCTCAGACATTGCTCATAAGGCCTGTTCTCCAGCCCCTTCACCAGCTTTGTGGCTCTTCTCTGGACTCTCTCCAGAGCCTCAACATCCTTCTTGTGGTGAAGGGACCACAACTGACCCCAGGATTCAAGGAGTGGTCTCACCAGGGCCAAGTACAGAGGGAGACTAACCTCCCTGGCCCTGCTGGTCACACCATTTCTGATCCAAGTCAGGATGCCCTTGGCCTTCTTGGCCACCTGAGCACACTGTTGCCTCATGTTCAGTCACTGTCAACCAACACCCCCAGGTCCTTCTCCTCCAAGCAGCTTTCTAGACAGACCAGGTACATGTGGCAGCAGCCACCAGGAGAGGATGCAACACAACTTCTCCTCTTTTTGTCTCCAAGCACAGATGTGCCAACACGTTTCTTAGTCCTCAGGCAGCTCCAGGCTTGACATTAGGAAACAATATTTCACAGAAAAGGTCATTGGACACTGGCAGAGGCTGCCCAGGGAGGGTTTTGAGTCACCTTCCCTGGAGGGGTTTAAGGGACAGGTGGATGAGGTGCTGAGGGACATATTTTAGTGACTGATGGGAATGGTTGGACTCGATGATCCAGTGGGTTCTTTCCAACCTGGCGATTCTATGATTCCAGTGGCCACCACATGTCCAGTTCATCCATTGCAAAGCTAACCACCAACTGGATGAGCGTCCACAGAGGGACACCAACCCCTTTAAAGGCCACTTAATCCCAGCCTGGGCTGAGATGACCAGTTCTACTGGGGTGTGGAGGCCGCGTTTAGGTCCTCTCTCTCTCTCCCAGCTGATATTTGCACTATGTGGGAAATGCCGATCGCCACTTGCCCAACCCTCCCAGCAAGATGGTTGCAATAGCTCCTGGCCACAGATCCCAAGGGTCAGCGCCACAGCCACTCCAGCAGGGACAGCTGCTCCACTCCTATCCACTCCCAGCACCTGCTTCAAGGGAGCACTGGTATTTTCAGCCTAGAGCACAGGGAATGTGGGGAAGAAGAAAAAAAAAAAAAAAAGGAGAGGGGCCTGCTGGAAGGAAGAATGCACAGCTTTTTTTTTCTGCAGGTTTTTTTTTTCCCCTCCTCAAATAAACCAGAAAAACTTTGTTGGGATTGCAGGTTTCCAACATTTGCATCCAGATGAACTGCATTTTCCAGACTCTGGCTATAGGCAGCCTATTGTTGTCCAGCTGAGTTTCCCCTTGGAAATAACCATGTAAATGTTTAACTGTTTTATAGCCAAGAGAGGCTTTAGAAGGCAGCAGATAAAAGGGGAAAAAAGTTCAAAAGCTGCTTTACTAGGAGTTACTTTGAAGTTCTCTTCCCATTCCAACATGCAAAGGACAAATTTTTCCAACAAGTTACTCTTTTGCATTCCCAAAAAGGTGACAGTTGGGTTTTTCTTTGCAAAGTTTCAGGCAGCACTTGTTGCAGGTTTTTTAGCAACCAGATCAATCCACTTCGGTTTCACAGCTACAAACCTTTTAGATTAAGGATTCAATGAAAAAAGCTCAAAGGAAAGGGGGAACTTTGTTCATTCCATACCTAATCCCAAGGGTTTGGAGCAGACAAAGGCAACATGGCAGCTCACTCCAAAAGTAAAAAAAAAAAAAAACCACTAAAGGTCTCTGCAAATTGCATTAATTCGCTGTGAAAGCGCAAGAGTTGAAGTGTTAAACTTGAGGAAAAGGGTCAGGAATGTCAAACTTCAAAGTTTTCACCTGTCAGAGCAGTGGGAGATATGCTGGTTCCCCCTAAAAAGTAGAACCCAACTTGATTTAAAGAGAGAAAAAACTTTGCAACTCCAAAGACTTCACCTCAAGGGGTGCAAACTCAGAGTGAGCAAGAGGCCACCGAACACTTCTTGCGAGCAAGTCCCTCACTTTTCCCTTATAAGGAGCAAATAGTGAATCAACACACAATAAAGTGGGAATCAGCAATTAAGCAAAGCTGTTTGGAATTAACATCCCCCCAAGAGAAAGGGGAGGAAAGGAGCGAGCAAGCTGGTCAGGTCAGTAACACTTCAAAAATATACAATCGATATTTTAAGTTTTCAACAAATTCAAGGCATGCGCTTACCATGATGAGACTGGAGGCTTGCTAAGAGCTAAGCAAAACAGCTGCTGCTGCTGCCCCTGCCTCTCCCTGCAACTTTATAGCCCAGGAAGGCTTGACTCCACCTGAATATAAAGAAGCTTTCTGCTAACTTAAAGGAACAGAGCTCCTTTTCCTTTGCATCCCTAGAAAGAACAAGGAATAAATAATCTATTTGTACGTAGCTGGTGTGATTTCTGTGATTAAACATCCTTGGACATAGTGTAATATGAGCTTTATTCTTAGGGGGTTTTATCCCCAGAGCATCAACTGAGCAGAAAAAAAATAATAAAAAAAAAAAGTAGGCGTCAGAGTTTGTGTTTGGTTAGAACCTTCCCTGGAGGTGTTTAAGGGACGGGTAGACAAGGTCCTGAGGGACATGGGTTAGTGTTCGATAGGAATGGTTGGACTCAATGATCCAGTGGGTCTCTTCCAACCTGGTGATTCTATGATTCTATGATTCTATAAAGAAGGAAACACTGGGGGAGCTTTTGTGCACCCATATGATTCTCCTTATCCAGTAGAAACAATCTGCCCCTTATCATTACTCAGAGCACTGTCACTGATATGTTTTATCTTGTCTATTTTTAGACACAGTCCTGCAATTTTTGGTCTTTGTTGTGGATGCTCTCTGACCTTCATGGGAATCTGCTGACTTTGGCACCCCTGGGACATCCAGGTGTAGGCTCAGAGCCTCCCTCTGCCTCACCAGGGTTTGTTTGCCCTTCTGCCAAGGGCTGACATAAGACTAAAAGCCAGTTTTGGCCCCATCCAGCAAACGATAGAATCACTGAATCGTTTAGGTTGGAAGAGACCTCAAAGCCCATCCAGTTCCACCCCTCTGCCAGGGGTAGAGACACCTCCCGTGGGACCAGGATGCACAAAGCCTCATCCAACCTGGCCTTGAACACCTGCAGGGATGGGGCAGCCACAACTCTCTGTGCTGATGCCTCAACACCCTCACAGGAAAACATTTCTTCCTAAGATCTCATCTAATTCTCACCTCTTTCAGCTTAAAACCATTCCCCCTCATCCTGGGATCTGAACAGGCTGGACCGCTGGGCTGAGACCAATGGCATGAGGTTTAATGAGGCCAAATGGCAGGTCCTGCACTTGGGGCACAACAACCCTGAGCAGCTCCAGACTAGGAGAAGTCTGTCTAGAAAGCTGCCTGGAGGAGAAGAACCTGAGGGCGTTAGTTGAACAGGAGCCAGCAGGGGCCCAGGTGGCCAGCAAGGCCAATGGCATCTTGGCTTGGATCAGACCCGGTGTGGCCAGCAGGGCCAGGGAGGTTCTTCTCCCTCTGGACTCAGCACTGGTGAGACCACTCCTTGAATCCTGGGGTCAGTTGTGGGCCCCTCCCCACAAGAAGGATGTTGAGGCTCTGGAGCAAGTCCAGAGAAGAGCAACGAAGCTGGCAAAGGGGCTGGAGAACAGGCCTTATGTGGAATGGCTGAGAGAGCTGGGGGTGTTTCTCCCAGAGAAGAGGAGGCTGAGGGGAGACCTTGTGGAGAGGAGGGAGTTGCGCTCTTCTCCCAAGGGACAGGGGACAGGATGAGAGGGAATGGCCTGAAGCATCACCAGGGTCGGTTCAGGCTGGACATGAGAAAAAAAATGTTTCACGGCAAGGGTCATTGATCCCTGGCAGAGGCTGCACAGGGAAGGTGTTGATTTACCTTCCCTGGAGGTGTTTAAGACACGGATAGATGAGGTGCTGAGGGACATGGTTTAGTGTTTGATAGGAATGGCTGGACTCCATGATCCAGTGGGTCTCTTCCAACCTGGTTATTCTATGATTCTATGGCGACAAGACTGCAGCCTTGATGGACAACGACATGAGCTAACCTGCAAGAGGAAGGTATTTATGGAAGAGCTCTCCTCCGCTGGCATGTTCAGCTCAACCTCTGCTCTGAGGGCAAGTAGGAGCCGTACCCTGTTCCTGCTCCGGGCTGTGCCATGGGTTTAGGGAATTCAAGCCAAGCAGGTTGGTCACAGGGCTGTGCTTGTCCTGGAAGTGAGGGAATTCGGCTGTAATTGGGTCAGGCAGGGATCTTTTGTTAGATAGGGCATCACATAAACACTGTGTCAGCAGCGTGGCCTCCAAATGTCTGTTGAGAATAAAGGTGGCCTCTGCTTACAGGGAAGATGCTCACTTCTAGCCTAAAGCAAAGAACCTCCCAAAATGTGAGCACCAAGCCTGCTGGTCAGACAAGATCTTGCCTGCTTGCCTAGAGAAGTCGAGGCTGCCCTATCCCTGGAGGTGTTCAAGGCGAGGTTGGATGTGACCCTGGGGAGCCTGATCTAGTGGGACATGTCCCTGCCCATGGAGAGGGGGGTTGGAACTGAATGATCTCTTAGGTCCCTTCCAACTCAAACCATTCTATGATTCTTTCCAAGAGGGATCTCTTCCTTGATGAGAAAACAGAAAATTAAGAGCTCGTGCAGTTTAGACCATGAAATATTTATTCACTAAATGATGTGCTTTTGGTAAACACTAAGGCATAATTTTTGGGGGGGTTAATTTCTGTCTTACTAGAAATATGGAAAGCAACAGAGAGATTTAGGCTGGATAGTAGGAAAAATTCCCTTTACGGAATTTTTTTCAGTGGTGAAGCTGCAGAAAAGGCCGCTCAGGGAAATAGTGGAGCTCTCATCCCTGGAGATGTTCAGTACTCAGCACTGGTGAGACCACTCCTTGAATACTGGGGTCGGTTGTGGGCCCCTCCCCACAAGAAGGATGTTGAGGCTCTGGAGTGAGTCCAGAGAAGAGCCACGAAGCTGGTGAAGGGGCTGGAGAACAGGCCTTATGAGGAACGGCTGAGAGAGCTGGGGGTGTTCAGCCTGGACAAGAGGAGGTTGAGGGGAGACCTCATTGCTCTGTGCAAGTCCCTGAGAGGAGGTTGTAGAGAGGAGGGAGCTGGGCTCTTCTCCCAAGGGACAGGACAAGAGGGAATGACCTCAAGCTCCACCAGGGGAGATTTAGGCTGGAGATTAGGAGGAAGTTTTTCACAGAAAGGGTGATTGGGCATTGGAACAGGCTGCCCAGGGATGGGGTTGATTCACCTTCCCTGGAGTGGTTTAAGGGATGAGTGGAAAAATTTCTGAGGGACTTGGTTTAGTGTTTGATAGGAATGGTTGGACTTGATGACCCGACAGGTCTCTTCCAACCTGGTGATTCTATGATTCTATGAACAACAGCTGACACTTCAGGACATGAGTTAGTAGCCACAGTGGTGTTGGGCTGATGGTTGGACTGGAGACAACCTGCCTGCAATCTCAGCTCCAAGCTGCATTTATAACGGCAGCAGCAAGGACAGAGACCACCCTCTCAGAGGACCTGATGTGATATCTCCCTGCCTTTTTATAGCTGCTTCAATTGACCTAGGACAGGACAAGAGGAAATGGCCTAAAGCTCCACCAGGGGAGGCTCAGGCTTGACATAAGGTAAAAATTTTTCATGGAAAAAGTCACTGGGCACTGGCACAGGCTGCCCAGGAAGGTGGTGGAGCCACCTTCCCTGGTGGTGTTTAAATACAGGTGGATGAGTTGCTGAGGGACATGTTTTAGGGATTGATAGGAATGGTTGGACTCAATGATCCAGTAGGTCCTTTCCAACCTTGTGATTCTATTATTCTATGCTGCCTCCTTCTTCTCATTCTCACGTCCTAAATATCACATCCCCGCTCTCCCTGATCTTCCTGTTGCTGTCCTCACCATGTCACCTGGCACTACCTGCTGCACACCTCTATGGAGCAAATCCTTACCCACAAGGATGTGGTGTCCCAAAACTTCCTGGACAAGTGTCCTGAAACAGAGATAAGAATTGATTTGTGGCCACCCTCTGGGCAAGCACTCAACTCATCAGGCCTCCGAAAGACTAAGAAATGACTGCTTTTGCTGAGCTGCTTTGGAGAATGGCACTTAAATCAAAGAATGACAGGTTTGAAGGGACATCGAGGATCATCTGGTCCAACCTTTTAGTTGTTCAATAGTTTCAATGAGGTGGCCCAGAACCCTATCAAGCTGAGCCTTAAAAGGTCCAGGGTAGGCAGTGTAGGAGAATCATCAAATCATGGAACAACCAGGTTGGAAGAGACCCACCGGATCATCGAGTCCAACCATTCCCATCAAACACTAAACCACATCCCTCAGCACCTCATCCACCCATCCTTTAAACCCCTCCAGGGATGGGGACCCAACCACCTCCCTGGGAAGCCTGTTCCAGTGCCCAACGACCCTTTCCATGAAAATTTTTTCCCTAATGTTCAGCCTGACCCTCCCCTGGTGGAGCTTGAAGCCGTTCCCTCTCATCCTGTCCCTCATCCCTTGGGAGAAGAGCCCAGCTCCCTCCTCCCCACAACCTCCTTTCAGGGAGTTGGAGAGAGCAATGAGGTCTCCCCTCAGCCTCCTCTTCTCCAGGCTAAACAACTCCTTGAATATGCCACTTCCCACCTTCCAGGCCAATCTCTCACCTTTGTTAGAGGAGCCTCCATGGAATCCAAAGTGAATTTCCATGTGAATCTCCCTGGTAGCAGCTTCCAGCCACTGGCTCTCATTATGCCATTTCTGGGAAGCAAAAGCTGCCAACTTTCCACACCCTCTTCCCCCTGAAGGCAGTTGTTGTCTTTTCAAGTGACTCCAGCACTGGCCAAATATGCAGAACGACAGTCCTGGAGATCTCATGCTCTGCTTTAGCCTGAACCACCAGATCCTGTTCTCCAGCAGGTCTCCATCTGCCTCCATTGTCCTCCAGAGGAATAAAGCCATGTTCATCATTAATGGGATGATGTCATATGGGGTGATGTCAATGGGGTGACTTGGTCTTGTCCCACTGAGAATCATAGAACAGTTTGGGCTGGAAGGGTACTCAAAGATCATCTAGTTCCAACCCCCTCTCCCATGGGCAGAGACACTTCCCACTGGATCAGGCTGCCCAAGGCCCCATCCAACCTGGCCTTCAACACCTCCAGGGATGGGGTAGCCACAACTCCACCGGGCAACCTGTTCCAGTGTCTCACCACTCTCACGGTGAAGAAATTCTTCCTTATATCAAGCCTAACTCTGCCCCTCCCCAGTTTATAGCCATTCCCTCTCATCCTATCACCACAAGTCTTTATGAACAGTCTCTCTCCAGCTTTCTTGCAGCCCCTTTAGGTACTCGAACGTACCTAAATCTCTTCAGAGACTTCTCTTCTCAGGCTTAACAACCCCAACTCTCTCAGCCTGTTCTCATTTGGGAGGTGCCCCAGCTCTCTGATCATATTCTGGACCCGTTCCAACAGTTCCATCTCTTTCTTATGCTGAGGACTCCAGAACTGGACACCGTACTCCAGAGGAGGTCTCACCAGAGAGGAACACTTAATCATTAACACCACCAGCCACTATCAAACCTCTGACAGGAGGAATTTGCCCTGTGCCAGCAGTTCCCAAAGCTGGCATCATGGTGAGCACACATCTCACAAGGCCATTGCAACCCTCAGGAGCTTTAGTAGCTATCATGTGGTGGTCATCACATGGTGGCTTTGGATATTTTGCCATGTGGCCTTCAGCCTCATGTCTGACTTGACCTCATTACTCTCTACAACTACCTGAAAGGAGGTTGTAGAGAGGAGGGAACTGGCCTCTTCTCCCAAGTGACAGAGGACAGGACAAGAGAGAATGGCCTCAAGCTCCACCAGGGGAGATTTAGGCTGGACATTAGGAGGAAGTTTTTCACACAGAGGGTCATTGGGCATTGGAACAGGCTGCCCACGGAGGTGGTTGAGTCACTTTCCCTGGAGGTGTTTAAGGCACAAGTAGATGAGGTCCTGAGGGACATGGTTTAGTGTTTGATAGGAATGGTTGGACTCGATGATCCTATGGGTCCCTTCCAACCTGGTTGTTCTATGATTCTATGATTCTATGATTCTATGATGAGGAAATGCGGAATCTCCAAAGGGGCATCCACTTCTTAGCCGCACTTCTCCTTGTAGGGAGGCCTCAGGCCACTGCTGCCCTAATTTAGGTTTGCCAGGGCTGACTTTGAAGAGTTGTTGCTGATAGTGGCTGTTCTTTATCTATCACGCAGCGAGGCCCCAACCTCGGCTGAGGCATCTGTTGCTGATAACCAGAGATGATTTATCCGAGCATTAGCCTGCATATCTCTAGCATTTCGATGCACGTCTTTTCGTCCAGGCAGGGTTTGGGTTTATGCTGCTGCTTCTCTGGTTTGCTCATCAGCTTTTCTGCTTTGAGCACGTGAACGATACGAGCAGAGACATCTCCGCTTGTTTTGCTTATGTGATTTCCTAGCCCCTCCTCCAAAGTAAGGGTTTTGCTTCATAGAAGGGTTTAGGTTGGAAGGGACGTTAAAAATCATCCAGTTCCAAACCTCCACTGCATGGACACCTTCCACTGGATCAGACTGCTCAAAGCCCCGTCCAGCCTGGCCTTGAACACCTCCAGGGATGGGGCAGCCACCACTTCCCTAGACAACCTGTCACTGTGCCTCACCTCACTCATTGGGAAGAATTTCTTCCTAACGACCTAGACTAAATCTTCCCTGTTCAAATTTAAAGCCATTCCCCTCATCCTGTCACTCCGGGCCCTTGGACAAAGTCCCTTCCCAGCTTTCCTGGAATCCCTTCAGGTACTGGAAGCTGCTCTAAGGTCTCCCTGGAGCCTTCTCCAGGCTGAACAACCCCAACTCTCTCAGCCTGTCCTCATAGCCGAGGAGCTCCAGTCCTCAGATCATCTTCATGGCCTCTTCTGGACCCATTCCAACAGTTTCATATCCTTCTTTTCTTGGAGATTCCAGAACTGGACACTCTACTCCAGGTACTTCAGCCAAGCCCCATCTGCAAACATATCCTTGCAGTGTGAAACAATGGAGCAATTTGGATGCATAAGGATCCATAATAAGAGGTTTGCAAAAAAAAAAAAAAAAAGAATTAAACTTGTCACAAAAGTAAATTATTAATACAGAGGTGTAAAAAGAAGCATTCAGCATCAGGAGGAACTTCTGACACTCTTCACTGTAATCACAGAATCATAGAATCACCAGGTTGGAAAAGACCCACTGGATCATTGAGTCCAACCATTCCCATGAATCACTAACCCATGTCCCTCAGCACCTCGTCCACCTGTCCCTTAAATACCTCCAGGGAAGATGACTCAACCCCCTCCCTGGGCAGCCTCTGCCAGTGCCCAATGACCCTTTCCATGAAAATTTTTTTCCTAATGTCCAGTCTGAACCTGCCCTGGCAGAGCTTGAGGCCATTCCCTCTCGTCCTGTCCCCTGTCACTTGGGAGGAGAGGCAACAAGTTAGAGCAAAAAGTCATTAAAACTGAAAAACTTCATTTCAAGGTTATTGGAATGGGATGTTTTGACAATCCAGCCCCTCCCCCAATCCCCTCATTTTCCTTTCCCATTAAAAGCCTGGCAGAGCCGTCCCATTCTGCTAGACAGCTCGATCGGAGTGGAATTGCATATTTGAGCAGAACACAGCTCCAGCAGAATTCCCCCCAACCTGCTCTGCCTGGAAGCTATTCCCATAACCGAGGGTGGAGAAAGCACCATCTCTTCATTTGTGTCTGCACAGCTGCGCTTCTCCTCTGCATTCCTTAACGCAGATAGGAACCAGCTGTGAGCTCTGGGGTTTCAGGGTGAGGTTAGGATGTAGCGACACATCCTATGCAGAGCTACAGACTAGGAGAAGTTTGTCTAGAAAGCTGCCTGGAGGAGAGGGACCTGGGGGTGTTGGTTGATAGCAACTGAACATGAGCCAGCAGTGTGCCCAGGTGGCCAAGAAGGCCAATGGCAACCTGGCTTGGATCAGAAATGGTGTGACCAGCAGGTGCAGGGAGGTTATTCTCCCTCTGGACTCGGTCCTGGGGAGACCGCTCCTCGAATCCTGGGGTCAGTTGTGGGCCCCTCAGCACAAGAAGGATGTTGAGGCTCTGGAGCGAGTGAAGAGAAGCGCAACGAAGCTGGTGAAGGAGCTGGAGAACCGGCCTTATGAGGAACAGCTGAAAGAGCTGGGGGTGTTTAGCCTGGAGAAGAGGAGAAAGGAAGTTGTAGAGAGGAGGGAGCTGGGCTCTTCTCCCAAGTGACAGGGGACAGGATGAGAGGAAATGGCCTCAAGCTCCGCCAGGGGAGAGTTAGGCTAGAGATTAGGAGGAAGTTTTTCACACAGAGGGTCATTGGGCATTGGAACAGGCTGCCCAGGGAGGTGGTTGATTCCCCTTCCCTGGAGGTGTTTAAGGCACGGGTGGATGAGGTCCTGAGGGACTTGGTTTAGCGTTTGATAGGAATGGTTGGACTCGAAGATCCGATGGGTCTCTTCCAACTTGGTGATTCTACGACTCTGAATGGGGCTCCAGGAAATGGTGAGGGAGGGACTTTTTCCAAGGACCTGGAATGAGGGGTAATGGCTTAAAATTGGAAGGGGGAAGATTTAGATTAGACATTAGGAAGAAAATCTTCCCGATGAGGGTGGTGATGCCCTGGCCCAGGTTGCCCAGAGAAGTCAAGGGTGTCCCATCCCTGAAGGTATTCAAGGCCATGTTGGACAGGGCTTGGAGCAGCCTGGTCCACAGGGAGAGGTCCCTGTCCGTGGCCAGAGGGTTGGAATTGGATGATCTTTAAGGTCTCTCCCAACCCAAAGCATTCTATGGTTCTATTCTAAGATGGGTTTACATTCCTGAATGAGGTCCAGGGTGGTTGTAAGGTGTCAGGCAAAGTTCTGCCTCCTGGTGCTCCACTCCCAATTGTGGCCACAAGCAGCTGCGTGGACAAGTGTAGAGAGCTGGGGAAATGGATATAACATATCCTCTGAAGTCTCTTCTCTGGTTTTTATTCAGCTCGGGGATTTTCTGAACTGCATGTGGTTTCTACATACTCAGTAACTCTCAATGGATTTCCCTGCCATCGATTTGTCTCATGCTCTTGAAGATTGTCCAACATTAGTGTCAGTTTACAGGAGCTTTTAGTTTCAATTTGTCCAGCAGGACTCCAAGTAACTAATCTCCCACTGCCTGACTTGATTTCATCTTTCCAAAACCCATTTTTTATTTTTCTTGGTGTCTCTCCTGCATTTCCCTGTCTAGGAAGCCGAAACCATCTCACCAGCCAAGAGATGTTTCTCAAAGAAACTGCATGTTGTCTCTCTCTCTCTGCCACTAAAGTGATTTTATCTGGTTCAGCAGAGGATCCTAGCAGTTCTCTGCTCTCTTAGTAGCTGATCTTACTACCAGTCTTGCAAGTTTTTGGTTTAACCCAAGATTGTGAGCCAGAATTCCCATCATTCACCAGGACATTGAATCATAGAATCATAGAACAACAAGGTTGGAAGAGACCCATCGGATCATCCAGTCCAACCATTCCTATCAAACACTAAACCATGTCCCTCGGGACCTCATCCACCCGTGTCTTAAACACCTCCAGGGAAGGTGAATCAACCACCTCCCTGGGCAGCCTATTCCAATGCCCAATGACCCTTTGTGTGAAAAACTTCCTCCTAATCTCTAGCCTAAATCTCCCCTGGTGGAACTTGAGGCCATTCCCTCTTGTCCTGTCCCTTGGGAGAAGAGCCCAGCTCCCTCCTCTCTACAACCTCCTTTCAGGTAGTTGCAGAGAGTAATGAGGTCTCCTCTCAGCCTCCTCTTCTCCAGGATAAACACCCCCAGCTCTCTCAGACGCTCCTCATAGGGCCTGTTCTCCAGCCCCTTCACCAGCTTCCTTGCTCTTCTCTGGACTCGCTCCAGAGTCTCAACATCCTTCTTGTGGTGAGGGGCCCACAACTGAACACAGGATTCAAGGAGTAGCCTCACCAGTGCTGAATCCAGAGGGAGAATCACCTCCCTGGACCTGCTGGTCACACTATTTCTGATCCAAGCCAAGATGCCATTGGCCTTCTTGGCCACCTGGGCACACTGCTGGCTCATGTTTAGTCAGCTGTCAACCAACACCCCCAGGTCCCTCTCCTCCTGGCAGTTTTCCAGCCAGACTTCTCCCAGTCTGTAGCTCTGCATAGGGTTGTTGTGCCCCAAGTGCAGGACCTGCCATTTGGCCGTGTTAAACCTCATCCCATTGGTCTCAGCCCATGGATCCAGCCTGTTCAGTTCCCTTTGCAGAGCCTCCCTACCCTCCAGCAGATCAACACTTCCACACAGCTTAGTGTCATCTGCACACTTGCTAAGGGTGCACTCGATGCCTTCATCCAGGTCATTGCTGTTAGTCCTCAGCATGGAACTGCATCTCAGCATCGAGATCCTCTATGAAGGATCCTTTTCCTTCCCACCTGTCTGTATGTGGGAAGCATCTGGAGCAAATACAGGATTAGAAGAGCTCTTGCCAACTTCATGACCAGTTTAAGAACTCAGTCTTAGTGTTTCCCTTCTTGTTTAAGGTCAGAGCTATCAACACAGCTTCTAGTGGGATTGAAAACTGAATCTTTGCACTGAATATTTTAGACAAATTAGATAGAAGCACAGAGGCTTCCCTTAAATTATTTGGATTCATTGGAATGTGTGGTGTATGGAGGTCTGTTGCGTGGCTGGAAGAGGTATGGAGAGACATCTGATCATCCAAGCTGTTCTTGGCTGCAGGGGATCTTCTCATTCCTGCACATCTCCCTGCTCCCTCATGGAAAAGGATTGTTTCAGAGCTGCTGAAATAAAATCCAAGAGCAGTGTCAAAAGGGCATCAAAATATTGTAGCTAGAGTTGCATTCTCCCACTGTGCTGAGCTATGCGAAGGAGAAGTTTGGAGCAGGAGCCCTCCCCATCGCCACAAAGCTAACAGACAACTCATAATTCTGATTATTTGCAGATCCCCAGGTTTTTCTCATGGTCCTAAACCTCTGACAATGATAATCAATGTCATAAAGCCTACTTAAAGAATCATTTTGAAGATATAAAAGCAAAACACTTTTTCTTTCGTCTTCTTTATGGTTAGAGGGTTTGAGTTCCTCCCATTCATTTCACAGAAAGGGTCACTGGGCGTTGGAACAGGCTACCCAGGGAGGTGGTTGATTCCCCTTCCCTGGAGGGGTTTAAGGGACAGGTGGACAAGGTGCTGAGGGACATGGGTTAGTGTTTGATAGGAACAGTTTGACTCGATGATCCGGTGGGTCTCTTCCAACCTAGTTGTTCTATGATTCTATGATTCATTTGAGGACAAACTGAGAGAGTTGGGGTTGTTCAGTCTGAGGTTGTTCAGCCTGGAGAAGAGAAAGCTGTGGGGACACCTTATAGCAACCTTCCAGTGCTGAAAGGAGGCCTATGAGAAAGCTGAGGAGGGGCTCTCGATCAGGGAGTGCAAGGATAGGATGATGGGGAATGGCCTCAAGCTGGAAGAGGAGAGATTGAAATGAGATTTTAGGAAGAAATATGTTCCTATGAGGGTGAGGAGACAGTGGTTGAGGTTGCCCAGAAACATTGTAGTTGCCCCATCCCTGGAGGTGTTCCAGGCCAGGTTGGATGGGGTTTTGAGCAGCCTGATCCAGTGGGAGGTATCCCTGTCCATGGCAGGGTGGATGGAGCCAGATGATCTTTGAAGTCCCTTGCATACAAATCATTCTATGATTCTATGATTCTGAAAGCTGGAATGCACTGTAAGAATAGACGCAGGGCTGGATTATTATCATAGAATCATAGAACAACCAGGTTGGAAGAGACACATCGGATCTTCTAGTCCAACCATTCCTATCAAACACTGAACCAAGTCCCTCAAGACCTCATCCATCCGTCCCTTAAACACCTCCAGGGAAGATGACTCAACCACCTCCCTGGGCAGCCTATTACAATGCCCAATGACCCTTTCTGTGAAAAACCTCTTCCTAATCTCCAGCCTAAATCTCCCCTGGTGGAGCTTGAGGCCATTCCCTCTTGTCCTGTCCCCTGTCCCTTGGGAGAAGAGCCCAGCTCCCTCCTCTCCACAACCTCCTTTCAGGGAGTTGTAGAGAGTAATGAGGTCTCCTCTCAGCTTCCTCTTCTCCAGGATAAACAACCCCAGCTCTCTCAGCCACTCCTCACAGGTTCTGTTCTCCAGTCCCTTCACCAGCCTCGTTGCTCTTCTCTGGACTTGCTCCAGAGCCTCAACATCCTTCTTGTGGTGAGGGCCCAGAACTGGACACAGTATTCAAGGAGCAGCCTCACCAGTGCTGAGTCCAGAGGGAGAAAAACCTCCCTGGCCCTGCTGGTCACACCATTTCTGATCCAAGCCAGGATGCCATTGGCCTTCTTGGCCACCTGGGCACACTGCTGGCTCATGTCCAGTTGGCTGTCAACCAACACCCCCAGGTCCCTCTCCTCCTGGCAGTTTTCCAGCCAGGCTTCTCCCAGTCTGTAGCTCTGCATAGGGTTGTTGTGCCCCATTATTATTAAAACTGCCTTTTTCCTATAGGCCAGCAATCTGGCTGAGACAAAATATAAGCAAGGTCCAACTATAATGTTTGTAGAAGGTGCAAGCAGTGAGATCTGAACAGCTGAGTGGCTTGAATAATCCCAAATAATTCGCTCGATTTCTTTCTTTCTAAAAGGAACCAAGTCTGCCTGGAGTGTAAAGACTTGGGAAATGCATCACTCGAGGTTTCCAGCAGCAGCTTGACCAGCAGGAATATCTCGTAAGCCTCGCAGAAGAGCTCCGAAACCTTTCATGAGTTGATGGTGTCGCTTGGCAGTGTTCCCGTCACGGCTGTGAACCACATGTATTATTTAGCTTGACGCTTGCTGACGACCTGGAATGTGAGGGCAATTTTTATGCTCGTTTCTGGTTCTTATTTTCTAGGTTGTTTGTGGGGTTTTTTTTCTAGATGAAACCATAAGATAGGGTTTGGGTTTTTTTAAATGGCTCTAAATGCTGACGGTGACACACGCTCTAATCATGTGCAATTTATGGCCTAGGGTTTTACAGCACTATAAATGTCTAAGCTGCCTTGGATCCTCCAGATGACAACTTTCAAAGCCGTCTAAGCGTTTAAATGAGCACCAGTGCCAAGTGTATAAAATTCTACGACAGAATTTGACGCTTTGAATGCCGAAAAAGATTGGTGTCGATGAAATGCGCTTTAATCTTTCCCTAATTACATCTGCTTGTGTGAGAACCACAAATGTTTACTGCATGTGCTACTAATCCCCTGCCTAATCCCAAAAATCTTTCCAAAAGGGAATAGACCTAACAAGACAGATGTTTAGGTCAACAGACTCTCTGCTACTCCTTCCTGAGGGTGGGGAGGAGGAAGCCTAGCAAGCAAAAGCCCCTCTTTGAGCAAAATCTTCTGGTCCCAGAGATGAAGAGGACCACTAATACGATGCAAAGGCTGAAGAACTTCTGCTATGAGCACAGACTAAGAGAGTCAGGGTTGTTCAGCCTGGAGAAGAGAAAGCTCTGGCGACATCTTAGAGCAGCCTTCTAGTACCCGAACGGGGTTCCAGGAAAGCTGAGGAGGGGATTTTTCCAAGGGCCTGGAGTGACAGGATGAGGGGAACAGCTTTAAATTGGAAGGGGGAAGATCTAGACTAGACATTAGAAAGAAATTCTTCACAATGAGGGTGGTGAGGCACTGGCACAGGTTGCCCAGGGAAGCTGTGGATGCCCCATCACTGGAGGTGTTCAAGGCCAGGTTGGATGGGGATTCAAGCAGCTTGATCCCGTGGGAGGTGTCCCTGCCTATGGCAGAGGATTGGAACTGGATGGGCTTTGTGGTCCCTTCCAACCCAAACCATTCTATGGTGCATAGAATCATAGAAACACCAGGTTGGAAGAGATCCAATGGATCATTGAGCCCTACCATTTACTATCAAACACTAAATCATCTCCCTTAGAACCTCGTCCACCCATCCCTTAAACCTCTCCAGGGAAGGTGACCCAGTCACCTCCCTGAGCAGCCTCTGCCAGTGCCCAGTGACTCTTTCTGTGAAAAACTTCCTCCTAATGTCTAGCCTAAATCTCCCCTGGTGGAGATTGAGGCCATTCCCTCTTGTCCTGTCCCTTGGGAGAAGAGCCCAGCTCCCTCCTCTCCACAACCTCCTCTCAGGGAGTTGGAGAGAGCAATGAGGTCTCCCCTCAGCCTCCTCTTCTCCAGGATAAACAACCCCAGCTCTCTCAGATGTTCCTCACAAGGCCTGTTCTTCATCCCCTTCACCAGCTTCCTTGCTCTTCTCTGCACTCGCTCCACAGCCTCAACATCCTTCTTGGAGTAAGGGACCCACAACTGAACACAGGATTCGAGGTACGGTCTCACCAGTGCCAAGTACAGAGGGAGATGAACCTCCCTGGACCTGCTGGTCACACCGTTTCTGATCCAAGCCAAGATGCCATTGGCCTTCTTGGTCACCTGGGTCACTGCTGGCTCATGTTCGTCGCTGTCAACCAACACCCCCAGGTCTTTCTCCTCCAGGCAGCTCTCCAGTTGAACCATAGAGAAAAACTCGAATTTACAAGTTTGCCAGGAGCATCATGACCTTCTGAAAAGGTTGTTGTACCACCCAGCATTGAGCTGAATGTCTGACCTTGAGATAATATTTTTATATAGCATCCAAAATCCAATTATACTTCTTGAAATCCCAAGCTCTGCTGAGCGCATAAAGTACAGGAGTAGCTGTTCTCGGAGCTATGCAGATGGGAATTCTCAGGTGTAAGTCCAGGGCTGAAGGCACAGGGTGAAGCTTGTGTGTCCAGTTGAAGACTCTTGTCCTTGTAAACAGCCCCTCCCAAGCTTTCTTGTAGCCCCTTCAAAAGCTAGAAGGCCACACTAAGGTCTCCCCAGAGTCTTCTCTTCTCCAGACTGAACAATCCCAGTTTTCTCAACCTGTCCCCATAGCAGATGTGCTCCAGCACTTGCATCATCTTCACAGTCCTTCTACTGATCTGATTTTTAGCATCAGGAAGGATAAGAGGCCTTATGAGGAACGTCCGAGAGAGCTGGGGTTGTTTAGCCTGGAGAAGAGGAGGCTGAGGGGAGACCTCATTGCTGTCTATAACTACCTGAAAGGAGGTTATAGAGAGGAGGGTGATGGCCTCTTCTCCCAAGTGACAGGGGACAGGACAAGAGGGAATGGCCTCAAGCTCTGCCAGGGGAGATTTAGGCTAGACATTAGGGGGAAGTATTTCACAGAAAGGGTCATTGGGTATTGGAACAGGCTGCCCAGGGAAGTGGTTGATTTACCTTCCCTGGAGGTGTTTAATGCACAGGTGGACAAGGTCCTGAGGGGCATGATTTAGTGTTTGATAGGAACGGTCTGATGGGTCTCTTTCAACCTGGTGATTCTATGATTCTATGGTGACCACATCCCCAGATATGCACTGCCCTCATGATCTCTCCATAGTTTCAGTAGAGAGGATCTGCCACAAGCAGCTCTTAGATCACCAGTGTCTGTGCAGAGTACTCCAACTTAATGGAAAAGCCGTTTGATAAGACTTTGGCTCACTGCCTGCTGTACCGGGAACAGATGAAGTGTTCAGGGACGCAGCTTCAGGCGCCACAGAATGCAAAAACCAGGAGGTCTTGAAAAACTGGAAGTTTTCCAAACCCAGGAGGACACATCAGTTTGTGGATGGTTGCTGCAGAAATCAAGGTCCAGCTGAGAGGTGTCTGGGGTAGGAGAGAGCCCTCAAAAAGGACTGAAAAGAACTTGGCTGGTAGAGATGAAGTGTATGAATGTCTTATCAGTAACTGTAAGCCAATATAAATGAAATATCAAGTGAGGCAACACAACTTGCAAAAGTGGTTAGGTTTGAACAAAAATAGAAACTTCACAGTTTTGTCACGTTAACTCTGCATTGGAATAAAATAAGCAAAATGAATTCCTCTAGCTTTGGCATAAGATCCGTGCTGAGTCTGGCTCCTCTGGCAGACTCGGCCGAGAGTAAGCCCGGTCTATCCCGTACGCTTAATCTTTTTCCCATCCCATTAGTAGCTTTCCAAATAGAACCCCAGCCTCAAATCTTTGTCCCACATATGGTTATGTTAAATCTTTTTGGCTGATGTTTTCAGCTTAAAGAGGGGGTATCTACTTTTCTGAACCGAGCTGCAGGTTCCACGTGAAAAGTTAGACTTGTGTTTTAGTATCGCTGAAGAATCCATTTCAGGTTGATTACCAAAATACAGCCAAGTCAGTGAAATGCCTTGTACGTCTGTGGGAGTTTTATGGGTTTCTCTGGGCATGAAAGGGTGAGAGAGTCGGGGTTGTTCATCCTGGAGAAGAGAAGGCTCTGGGGAAATCCTCTAGCAGCCTTTCAGGACCTGAAGGGGCTACAATTAAGCTGAAGAGGGACTTTTTTCAAGGGCCTGGAATGATAGGAGGAGGAGGAATGGCTCTAAATCGGAAGGAGGAAGATTGAGATTAGATATTAAGAAATCAGACATTGGAAATTCTTCCCAATGAGGGAGGTGAGGCACTGGAACAGGTTGCCCAGAGAAGTCGCGGCTGCCCCATCCCTGGAGGTGTTCAAGGCCAGGTTGGATGAGGCTTCGAGCAACCTTATCAGTGGGAGGTGTCCCTGCCCATGGCAAAGGGGTGGAACTGGATGATCCTTAAGGTCCCTTCCAAACCACACCATTCTATGATTCTATGATATGATGATTCGATGATTCTATAAGGCATAACTCACCGTCTCTTACTGGAAGACTTGGGGCTGGCACCCTAGGAAGGAAAAGACCCTCATCTCCTCCATGACAACCACTTAGAATCATAGAATCATAGAATCACCAGGTTGGAAGAAACCCACTGGATCATTGAGTCCAACCACTCCCATCAAACACTAAACCATGTCCCTCAGCACCTTGTCCACCTGTCCCTTAAACGCCTCCAGGGATGGTGAATCAACCCCCTCCCTGGGCAGCCTGTTCACTTACCATAGAGGGAAAGGGTTGAAATGGAGGAAAGGAAAAACTTCAGCAGGACACATTTCCAGCTGATCCCCTCACCGGAGTGTGCCTAAAAATATCCACCCAGAGTCTTGTTCTAGGCACTGCTTTATCCCGAAGTGGGACAAGAGGAATCATGTGGGTTCAAAATCACTTTTCAAGGCAGAGGTTCTGCAGTTTGCTCACCAACATCTGTCTAGCCAGGGAATCTGCTTTCTCCATCACTATGAGAACTGAAGATCTGCTGCAAACGATTTACACAGCAGTTTTGTGCCGGAACGTGTCTGAAGGAGCTGGGGTTGTTTAGCCTGGAG
The DNA here is from genome assembly GCA_033558105.1 of Coccyzus lansbergi. Classification (NCBI taxonomy): domain Eukaryota; kingdom Metazoa; phylum Chordata; class Aves; order Cuculiformes; family Coccyzidae; genus Coccyzus; species Coccyzus lansbergi. The sequence continues at coordinate 400,163 of JAUMJK010000657.1, forward strand.
AAGAGGAGGTTGAGAGGAGACCTCATTACTCTCTACAACTACCTGAAAGGAGGCTGTAGAGAGGAGGGAACTGGGCTCTTCTCCCAAGTGCCAAGGGACAGGACAAGAGGGAATGGCCTCAAGCTCCACCAGGGGAGATTTAGGCTAGAGATTAGGAGGGAGTTTTTCACAGAAAGGGTCATTGGGCATTGGAATAGGCTGCCCAGGGAGGTGGTTGATTCACCTTCCCTGGAGGTGTTTAAGGCACAGGTAGATGAGGTCCTGAGGGACTTGGTTTAGTGTTTGATAGGAATGGTTGGACTCAATGATCCGATGGGTCTCTTGCAACCTGGTTGTTCTATGATTCTATGATTCTAAGTTACTCCAGGACTGATTTATATTAGATATCAGGAAAAATGTCTTCACCGAAGATGTTCTCAAGCCCTGGCAGAAGCTGCCCATGGAGGTGGTAGACTCCCCATACCTGCAGGTATTCAAAAGACAGGAAGATGAGGTGCTCAGGGATCTGGTTTAGTAGTGGACAGGTACTGTTGGACTCTATGATCTCAAAGGTCTTTTCCAACCAAGCAATTCTATGATCAACTATTTCTTCCCAATGAGTGCAGTGAGGCCCTGGCCAAGGTTGCCCATAGAAGCGGTGGCTGCCCCATCCCTGGAGGTGTTCAAGGCCAGGTTGGATGAGGCTTTGAGCAACTTGGTCCAGTGGGAGGTGTCCTTGCCCACAGCAGGAGAGTTGGAACTGGCTGGGCTTTGAGGTCCCTTCTAACCATTCCGTGATTGTGTGCTTCTATATTTTATTTGTTGCCAGCTACAGCTGAGACTCAACGATCTCAATGATCCGATGGGTCTCTTCCAACCTGGTTGTTCTATGATTCTATGATCTCAAAGGTCTTTTCCAAGACCAAAAGGGGAGAGGACAGGGATGGATAGGGCAGCGCAATCTCTCCCTGCCTCAGTTTCCCCAACCCTTTCATCCCAGGCCTCTCCATCACTGGAGCGTGAGGCGTCTCCAAGCAACACGCCCCTCCCCCCTCCCTGATTGGCCGTAGAGCAGGAGGGCGACTCTTTTAACCACAAGCCTCACCACTGATTGGCTGAAACGTAAAAGGGGGCGTGTCTCTTCTCAACAGGCTCCGCTGATTGGTCGAGGAGCGAGAGGGGCGGGTCTCGTACCAACGCGCCCCGTCGTTCACTGGCCGGAGGGCGACGGGGGGCGGATCCCTTCGCCACATTCCCCATCGCTGATTGGTCACAACGCTAAGAAGAGGGCGGGTCTCCTAGCAACACGCCCCGCCCCCGGCGCCGATTGGCCGCCTCCGCCACCGCCGCCATTTTCAAACCGCTGTCGCCGCCGCCGCTGCCGCCATCATTTCTCACCATGGAGGCTGAGCCCGCGGCGCAGAAACCGACGAGGCGAAGACGGAGCAGGGCCAGCGCCCCCCGTTCGCCTCAGAGGGACAGCGAAGACCGGGAGGCCGCGTCCTGCAGCCGGTAGGAGCCGCGAACCCTCCCGGTCAGGGAAACCCTGGGCTCGCTTTTCCCTGCATCGTCTTCCCACCCTCGCTTCAGGGCTTTCCCTCAGCCTGAAGGGACCCCTCGGCCTTCTCGAGGGGAGAAGGGCTTGGAGTGCTGGTAGATGAGAGTCGTAGAATCATAGGATGGTTTGGTTTTGAAGGGACCTTAAAGATGTTTGAAGGGACCTTAAAGTTTCTTGAATCCTGTGTTCAGTTGTGGGCCCCTCACCACAAGAAGGATGTTGAGGCTCTGGAGCGAGTCCAGAGAAGAGCGACGAGGCTGGTGAAGGGGCTGGAGAACAGACCCTATGAGGAGCGTCTGAGAGAGCTGGGGGTGTTTATGCTGGAGAAAAGGAGGCTGAGAGGAGACCTCATTACTCTCTACAACTACCTGAAAGGTTGTAGAGAGGAGGGAGCTGGGCTCTTCTCCCAAGGGACAGGGGACAGGACAAGAGGGAATGAGAAGGTGCTGGGGGGACCTTAGTACAGCTTCCAGTAGTGAAAAGGGCTGCAGGAAAGCTGGAGAAGGACTTTTTACAAGGGCCGGGAGTGATAGGATGAGGAGCGATTTAAAATTGGAAGGGAGAAGGTTTAGATTAGACTTTAAGGGATTAGACATCATAAATTCTTCCCAGTGCAGGTGGTGAGGCCCTGGCCCAGGTTGCCCAGGGAAGCTGTGGCTGCCCCATCCCTGGAGGTGTTCGAGGTCAGGTTGGATGGGGCTTTGAGCAGCCTGGTCTGGTGGAAGGTGTCCCTGCCCATGGCAGAAGGTTGCAACTGGAAGGTCTTTGAGGTCTCTTCCAACCCAAACCATTCAGTGAATCTATGATGTTACCCTGGGAATTCTCTCCCTCCAGCTTTGCGGGCACCCCCTCTCCTAGCCCTAAAGAGAAATCCCTTTCCTGCAGGTGCTTCTTGTGGTATAGACACTACTTTTCTTACTCCCTCCAGCTGCAGGGAGCCCCTCCCTCCATGTCTATAACGGAGAGCTTCCTCTCCGTTCTTATAAGGGAAATGTGTCTTTGAGTTTAGGGGATTTTGGAGTATCCTATAATTAGGCAAAGGGCCACCAACAGCCCATCTTATGCGATAAGAGTGGAGAAGGGCGTTCCTCAGGTCACAACCGGTGTCCCTGCCTGTTCCTGTCCCAAAAGTGGTATAAATTGCTCCTGGCTCCTCCCCTGCCTGCCAAAGTCCCCCTAGGCATCTGTGCAAAGCCCTCCTTCCTCCCTCGCCTCTTCTGGGGGTGTCTTAGGGGCTGCACACATCCCTGCCCCTGGCCTGAGCTTCCTCCTGGTTCAAGTGTATTCTCCTTCAGGCCTCCCCTCAGCCTGCAGGGACTCTCTGCCCTCCTGCCTTGTCAAGAGGACCTTCACTTTCCTCTCTTTCCTCAGGAATTCCCTCCCTCTGGCTTTGCAGGAACCCAAAGAAGGGGAATTCCTCTCTTTCAGCCGTTCTTCTTATAAGATGCACACTTCTTTCCTTCACCCTCAGGCTGCAGGGGACACTTCTCTCTGTGCCTATAAGAGAGGGTCCCCCCTGCAGGTTTTCACTCCTGTCTTATAAAGCGAAGATGGCTGAGTTTAAGGAATCCCTGAGTCTCCTGTTATGAGGCAAGGGGTCACCAATGCCCCATCTCATGCAGTAAGAGTGGGGAAGGGCATTCCTTGTGCAAGGAAGTGGTGTCCCTGTCCCAAGACAAGGGTAAACTGCACCTACCTCCTCCCCTGCCTGCTGAAGTACTCCTAGGTTTCCATGCAAAGAATTCCCTCCTACCTCACGTCTTGGTTGGACACCTACAACCCACAGCAGTTTGGGACAAGGAAGAGAAGGTCCTTGTTGCTCCTTGGGTGGGAGTAATTTGGGGGTGGAGTGTTCTTTATATCCCCTGGAGTGACTGGTTGATCCTCCAGGATTCTTCAAGGCTGGATTAACTTTTTCTCCTGGGCATGGAGAGACCCACCTCAGCTCCAGTGTCAGCCTGGCTTTTACTCTAATTTTTAAATCCCTGTGTGTGCCATTTATTCCTGTTATTTTGATATGTTGGACTCGGGAGACTTTCCCAAGGCCACCCAGTGGAAGAAACTATTACTTCTTAGGTTAATCAGAAGATCAGCTTATCTGTGTTGACCCCAATAATGATACCCGGATGTGTTTATAAGCAGCTTGTGCCCTATCAGGAGTTGAACCCTGTGTGACCATCTCCCGCTGACTGATATCTAGACAAACCTAGGCTGATGAGCAGAAGATTGTGGATTTTGTCGCCCTTGGGGTTAGGAAATGACTTCCAGCCTGCAGGTGGTGTAGAAAACACCCATTTCTAGGAACTGTGGCTCTCTGTTGGGCTAATGGCTGGACTTGATTATCTTAGAGTTCTTTTCTAGGCTTAATGATTCTATGATTCTGCTTATTTTAGCCCAGTTTCTACCTCCAGGTGCTGTATGTGGGCAGAGGATCAGCCTGAGATGCAACCAGAGTCTCGCTGCCCTTGTTCTTTGCGCCTGACAGGGGATTGCAGGCCTTCACACCCCAGCCTGGGCTGGTTTGGAGCAGTGACAGATATTCTTGCTCTTCCTCCAGCTTCGTTAGAGCCATGGGAATGAGTGAGGAAGGTGATTGAGGCAATCCTGTGTTTTGAAACAAGGTGAAATTCCCTACAGGCTGGTGTAGATGTTCTTTCTTTGGTGACTTAAATCAAAGCAGTGTAAACATCTGAGTCTGGTTTTCATAATGGCTGGTTTTGGTACCACTGTGTGCTCTGGGTGGCAGAACATTTTGATGGACTTCTAAAAACAAACAAAAAACATAGAAAGATGCTGCAATATCATCTTGCCGATCAAATTGTAGCTCCTTAATTACCACGCTGTAAAAGCAGAGCATAATTGAAGGGTTCAGTGATTTGGTGAGGTGATGAAATGTTGCCTCAGTTTCTAGGGTGGTTGCACGTTCCTTTGTGAGGCTTCTCTGTGTGGAGGGGCCCAAGGAAATTGGGATAAAACTGCAAAAGGAGTTTATGCAGATAACGTGTGTGTGTGCTAAACCTTCCTCCAGAGACTTATGGCACCTAGATGTGGTTTTGTGATATAGGCAGAGCAATTCAAGAAGTCAGTCTTGCGGTTTTTCCATGGACTAATGGAAAATGTTAGCTGGAAGGGACTTTGGGAGTCCAGTCCAACACTTGCTCAAAGCAAGGCCAACTTCAAATAGAGGTCGGGTTGCTCAGCGCACTGGCCAGGTATGTTCAGAAATCTCCAAGGATAGAGATATCCATACCCTTCTGGGTCCTTGTTCCCGAGTTTCACCATGCTTATTGTAGGGGAAATTAGTTATTCTTCTGTCTAACAGGAATTTTGCTTGCAGCTTATGCACACTGCCTCTTCCCATTATGCCATGTGCGCCCGCAAAGTGTCTGCCTCTGCATTCCCTGTTTCAATGGTTGCAAGGCAGCACTTAGAGCCTCATTAGTGCTACAGACAAGAAGTCTGTCTAGAAAGCTGCCTGGAGGAGAGGGACCTGGGGGTGTTGGTCGACAGCCGACTGAACATGAGCCAGCAGTGTGCCCAGGTGGCCAAGAAGGCCAATGGCATCCTGGCTTGGATCAGAAATGGTGTGACCAGCAGATCCAAGGAGGATTTTCTCCCTCTGTACTCAGCACTGGTGAGACCACTCCTTGCATCCTGTGTTCAGTTGTGGGCCCCTTAGCACAAGAAGGATATTGAGGCTCTGGAGCAAGTCCAGAGAAGAGCAAGGAGGCTTGTGAGGGGTCTGGAGAACAGACCCTATGAGGAGCGTCTGAGAGAGCTGGGGGTGTTTCTCCTGGAGAAGAGGAGGCTGAGAAGAGACCTCATTGCTCTCTACAACTACCTGAGAGGAGGTTGCAGAGAGGAGGGAGCTGGGCTCTTCTCCCAAGTGCCAGGGGACAGGACAAGAGGGAATGGCCTCAAGCTCCACCAGGGGAGATTTAGGCTAGAGATTAGGAGGAAGTTTTTCACAGAGAGGGTCATTGGGCATTGGAATAGGCTGCCCAGGGAGGTGGTTGATTCACCTTCCCTGGAGGTGTTTAAGAGACGGGTGGACAAGGTGCTGAGGGACATGGTGTAGTGTTTGATAGGAATGGTTGGATTCGATGATCCGGTGGGTTTCTTCCAACCTGGTTGCTCTATGATTCTATGATTATCAGGGAGGGCAACGATAGGATGAGGGGGAAGTGTTTTAAGCTGAAATAGGGGAGATGTAGATGAGATGTTAGGAAGAAATGTTTTTCTGCGAGGGTGGGGAGGCCCTGGCACAGGTTACCCCATCCCTGGAGGTGTTTAAGACTCGGTTGGATGAGGCTTTGAGCAACCTGTTGCAGTGGGAGGTCTCCCTGCCCGTGGCAGGGGGTTTGGAACTCAGTGGGCTTTGAGATCCCTTCCAACCCAAGCTATTCTATGATCTTGCTGCAAACCACTAATAGCAGAATTTAAACCATTTAATCCCTTCAGCCGTTGGGGAAGTGGCAAACCCTAAGTGTTTGCACTGTTTGTGGTCCGAACAGGCAGCCTACGTGTGAGGCTGCTCACCAGCTGAGGCTTGGATTTGTCTGAGCTTCCAGAACAGCTATACAGAGCATTAAGCAAAGGTCCCTACTCCCTAAGTAAGTGCTTTTGCAGTAGAACATAACTATATTTAAACATAGGCACCATGAATTAACTCACTTTCCCTATTAATGTCCCTTAACCTTGTCACTGTGTGCACTCAGGCATGAAAAAGCTTTGTCTCCAGTGCTGTAATGCAAGATGGGAGGATTCCTCTGCCCAGCAGACTGATTTTAATCAAATATCTCTCCTGGCAGAACCAGAGCTCCAATTGCAGGCCTGAAGCCTCCGATTTAGGGACTGTGAATACACTAAATACATTCAGCAATGTTTAAGGGCGAGGTAATAGCCTTCATTAGCCATGTACTCTTGCAGACCCTGCCTTGTACCCTTCAGATTCTCACGGCTCCAGCATTCCTGACTAGTCTCAAATCTGCTGTTTCAGTTTAAGTTTTAGCTTAACTTTCACAGTGAGCATCAAGTTTCATTTCTGTGATGCTAGAGAATTCCTGACACTTCCAAACCAGGGCTCTGCAGCCTGGGAGGTGTGAAGGGATGTGGTTTGGACAGAGTATTTGTAGTCAGCCTCTTGTCTGTGTAATCCCAGGGTTGTGTCTAAAAAGGGAGGAGACAGTTGAGAGCATTCTGGAGACGGTGACTTCACACAGTTATGAGCAGTGAGTGTTTCCTCTATCATCTCTGATATCAAGGACTGTTTTAACGCTTTGCAAGTTCTCATTCATTCCTTTCTCCCACTGGCAATATCACTGTAGCTCCTGCACAGCAACATGAAGGATAAATGTGAGAGGAAACTGCTCTGTTGAACAGATGGAGAGGAAGACCGAGTGTGCACAAAGAAAAGCAGTCCTGAAGGGGGAGTGAATTGCTAAGAACCCATTCTCTGTTTCCAGCTAGTTTCTGACCCAGCATTAACCATCATCATTGGTTGCCGGGTGAGTGTTTCTCTGAAACTTGTCTTCCCGGCTCTGGGAGCCAGAAGACAATTAAAAAAAAAAAAAAAGATAAGCTTCTGGTACAGATGAACTTTAATTCTGGGGTTTGTTTGCTCTGTAGTCTTGCTCCCAGCTTGATAGTTTTACCTAGAATCATAGAACAACCAGTTTGGAAGGGACCCATCGGATCTTCTAGTCCAACCATTCCTATCTAACACTAAACCAAGTCCCTCAAGACCTCATCCACCTGTGCCTTAAACACCTCCAGGGAAGGTGAATCAACCACCTCCCTGGGCAGCCTATTCCAATGCCCAATGACCCTTTCTGTGAAAAACCTCTTCCTAATCTCCAGCCTAAATCTCCCCTGGTGGAGCTTGAGGCCATTCCCTCTTGTCCTGTCCCCTGTTGCTTGGGAGAAGAGCCCAGCTCCCTCCTCTCTACAACCTCCTTTCAGGTAGTTGTAGAGAGTAATGAGGTCTCCTCTCAGCCTCCTCTTCTCCAGGCTAAACAACCCCAGCTCTCTCAGCTGCTCCTCGTAGGTTCTGTTCTCCAGCCCCTTCACCAGCCTCGTTGCTCTTCTCTGGACTTGCTCCAGAGAGTCTCAAAGTGAAGCAGACAGTTCAGGGGGTGTTATTTCTCCTGAGATAACACAGATAAATCAAGCAGCAAGTCCTCTCTCGGGCCCCGGATACTGTCCAACCCCAGCCTGCACCTTGCAGGCACCAGGATGGCCCAGCACCCCCTCAGAAGGAGAGGGATACCCTCCAACCCCAGGAAGGCCTGGAGCTCGCAGGATTTTCTCAAAAATTGTTCTCTCTGTCTGGAACCATTTTGTAGCTTTCATATTGCAGAAGCACCCAGAGACGATTGTGCAGGGCTGGAATCCTGCTGTGCTAAGCTTCTGAAGGTGGAGATGGGCTGTCAAGTCACACATCCAATTAAAGCCCTACCTCATGCTCCCCTTCTTGAGAGTCTGCATCTTTGGTAGCAAAGAGCCACAGCTCTTTTCAAGCCCTGATCCTGTGACTTGCATGTGATGTTGTGTCTGTTCTGTGATCCAGCGGTACTTGGTCGGCTTCTGGGGTCCCAGACCCTATAAGGACAACAAAGTTCTGAACAAGAGAGTGTGATGTGTCACTTTGAGATGAGTCCTCTGCAGTGGGAAGGGACTCACAGCTGATCATACAGATTTTGTGTATTTGTAAATACTTTAATTGCAACTGTCACTTCTTAGTAGTTAATTTGGATTAATTTCGTTTGAATAACTTTGTATGGCAGGACTTTGTATGGCAGGATTAAAAGAAACAAGTGTTTTTATATAGGTCACAGTAGGGTAAAAGGTGGAAAAGATGCTCAGCTGTTGAGTTGTGCAAGCAAGGGTGGTTTCGTGGAATCCCCTGAGCAAAAGGTCGTCTCAAGCAGGCTGAGCAGTGCTGCCATGAGAAGGCAAGGACAAACAGCTTCTGTCTGGTGTGACCAACTGATGAGGCTGACAGAGGGGCCTAGTTAGAGTAGCAGGTGGTGGTGAAGAGCCCACAGTTCTCACAGATGGTGCCACTGTCAGCTGTTGCTGAAGGTGGGATTCCAGTTCCCTCTGGCTGGCTAAAAAGGACCTGGGGGTGCTGGTCACCAGCAGCTGAATATGATCCAGCAGAGTGCACAGGTGGCCAAGAGGGCCAGTGGCATCCTGGCTTGCATCAGCTGTGGCGTGGCCAGCAGAAGCAGGGCAATCGACCTTCCCCTGTACTCAGCATTGATGAGGCCTCATCTTGAATGTTGTGTTCAGTTTTGAGCCCCTCACTACAAGGACATTGAGGCACTGGAGTGCGTCCAGAGAAGGGCAATAAAGCTGGAGAACAAGTCTTATGAGGAGCAGCTGAGAGACCTGGAGTTTTTAGCCTAGAGAGAAGAAGGCTCAGGGGATACCTCATCACTGTCTACAACTGGCTAAAATGAGGTTGTAGCGAAATGGGTACTGGTCTCTTCTCCCAAATAATAAGTGATAGGATAGGAAGTGGCCTCAAGTTGCACCAGGACAGGTTCAGATTAGACATCAGGAAGCATTTCTTCACTGAAAGAGTTCTCAGGCACTGGCAAAGGCTGCCTAGGGAGGTGGTGGAGTCCCCATCCTTGGAGGTGTTTAGAAGATGGGGAGATGAAGTGCTCAGGGATCTAGTTCAGTAGTGGACAGGTATGGTTGGACTCAGTGATCTCAAAGGTCTTTTCCAACCAAATGATTCCATGATTCAAACCAGCCCCATTCTCACTGTGTTCTTGCAGCCGTTCCCCTCACTCTGTGGCTGCAGGAGCAGCTGGGCAGCTGGTTTCCAGTTGAACCAGTACCCCCAAAAAAGTGACATTTAAGCTTAACCTGTAGCTGAAACTCCTTTCCCTGTGGCCACCAAGACCCTTTACTGTAGCCTGTGCAGGAATCTCATCAAGGAGAAATTTGTTTCTGTAGCAGAAACAGGAGCAAAGACGCTGGTTGTCCACTCAAAAGGATGGGTTTTAAGGAGGGATCCCAAAAGAGAGTCCTTTCTGAATTACATGTTTACATATTAAAGGGGAAAAAAGCTTTTAAGACTACTTGTTCTGCACAATCTGCAGTAAACTCTTTATTTGGCTTTTATTCACACGTATGTTTACGCTATTTTAAGTCAGTTGTTTCTGGACAGTGACCCAACACTGTTGTGAAAAGCAAGCCTTTTTGATGGGGATCACTCCCTCTTTCCTTTCTTCTCCCTAATTAAGGCTTTTCTGAAATGAATGCTTGCTCTTGATCTCCGTTATGATTATAGCCTGTGTTCCATCAGACTTTCTTGGGCTGCTAAAGTAGTAATGAAGAGTGCAAACACACATTTTTCCTTCCTATTATCACATCAAAGTTAGCATAAATGGAAAGTTTTACTCCACTGAAGAAGGTAGCTATTAAAATGCATCACTGGTGCATAATTGGAAGCTACAGTGCAGCTTTCTGAAAAACGTCTAGAGGCTCTCATCTTACTAGGAGTTTGCTTCTTTTTAAAGCCAAAAGCAGACTATGAGTGTCTGGATCTGAATGTATTCAACCGCTTCAGTCCATTGTCATTCTGTAAGCCTCAAACAACAACTCCCAAGAGCTGGTAACACTGCCATATAGTGTCCTAAATTGTGGGCTCTGTTTTGGCCTAAAGGTCCTGTAAGATAATGGTGATGCTTCAACATTCATAAAAATCATAGAATCATTTGTTCAGAAAAGATCTTTGAGAACATTTGAATCCAACTGTACCTGTCCAGTACTGAACCAGATCCCTAAGCGCCTCATCTCCTCATCTTTTAAACACTTCCAGGGAGGAATCATAGAATCACCAGGTTGGAAAAGACCTTGGGTCATTGAGCCCAGATATTCCTATCAATCATTAACCCATGTCCCTCAGCACCTCGTCCACCTGGCCCTTAAACACCTCCAGGGAAGGAGACTCAACCCCTTCCGTGGCCAGCATGTTCCAATGACCCTTTCTGTAAATTTTTTTTTTTCCTAATGTCCAGTCTAAACCTCCCCTGGTGGAGCTTGAGGCCATTCCCTCTTGTCCTGTCCCCTGGCACTTGGGAGAAGAGCCCAGCTCCCTCCTCTCTACAACCTCCCTTCAGGGAGTTGTAGAGAGAAATGAGGTCTCCCCTAAGCCTCCTCTTCTCCAGGAGAAACACCCCCAGTGCCCTCAGCCGTTCCTCATAAGGCCTGTTCTCCAGACCCTTCACCAGCTTTGCTGGTCTTCTCTGGACTTGTTCCAGAGCCTCAGCATCCTTCTTGTGCTGAGGGGCCCACAACTGCCCGAGGATTTGAGGAGCGGTCTCCCCAGTGCAAAGTCCAGAGGGAGAAGAACCTCCCTGGCCCTGCTGGCCACGCTGTTTCTGTTCCAAGCCCAGATGCCATTGGCCTTCTTGCCCACTTGGGCCACTGCTGGCTCTAATCAAGTAATCATTTCGCTTTTAATGGTTTAAACCCCCCTTGTGTGCTTTGTTACTTCTGTTTCTCCTTAGCTGTCCTTCCCCCAAGAACTCTGCAGTGTTTCACTAACAGGAGAGCTAGGAACAAAGTATGCCTAAAACTGAGAGGCTTTACACCATTAGCAGCAATCTTGTGACACTATCTTCTTGGAATTGTGGAATCATTAACCTCAGAAAAGACCTCTAAGTTCATGCAGTCCAACTGGCAGCCCAACACCTCTATGTCTGCTAAACTATGTCCCAGAGTCCCACAGCCACTGGGGTTTTTTTGGGTTTTTTTAACCCTTCCAGAGAAGGGGACTCCACCACTGCCCTGGGAAGCCAATGCTTCATTGCTCTTTCAGTAAAGAAATTTTTACATATATCAAATCTAAACCTCCCCTGGCTCAACTTGAGGCCATCTTGCAGCAAACTGGAATTAAATCCTGACCTTACCGGACACCTGTAACTTACTGAGCATACAACTCCCTGAAAGTAGGTTGTGGAGAGGGAGGGAGCTGGCCTCTTCTCCCAAGTGACAGGGGACAGGACAAGAGGGAATGGCCTCAAGCTCCACCAGGGGAGATTTAGGCTAGACATTAGGAGGAAATTTTTCACAGAAAGGGTCATAGGGCATTGGAACAGGCTGCCCAGGGAGGTGGTTGATTCCCCTTCCCTGGAGGTGTTTCAGGCACGGGTGGACGAGGTCCTGAGGGACATGGTTTAGTGTTTGATAGGAATGGTTGGACTCTATGATCCGGTGGGTCTCTTCCAACCCGATGATTCTATGATTCTCTTACTGTGGGAATACATCTTGTACTGGAGTTTTCCTGTGAGGGATTAAAAAAAGTGTGAGCACACCTGACTGGTCAGCTGCACAGCTCTGGAAATAGTTCCTGAGTTTTTTTGTTAGGACGTGTGAAATGTGTGAAAACAGAGGCAGAATTAATAAACCAGGTGGAAGTATGCACTCAGTATGTATAACTCAGCTTACTTTTGGTGGCCTCTGAACAAGGATTTCTAGAAATGCTGATAGTGCCTGTGGAATGCTTGTCCTTGTCCAAGGTGCTCCCAGTGCAACCTGGGTGTTCTGCAGTGCCTGGAGATACTGAAAATTAAGCTTCTCATAGGGAAGATGAGATGAAGACAGGAGGAAGAAGGAAAAACCTTGAAAATCATTCAGCACTTCCTTTCCCTAACCCATAGTACTGCTGCTTTCCCAACCTACATGGCAAGTGCCACCAGCCAGTTATTAAAACCAATTAAACCCTTTCAGCATTCAACACCCCTCTGAGTGAATGTTGATGTCCCTTAATTACTCTATGCCGATGAGAGCCTGCTTGTTATTGTCTTATAAAACAGGAGTCTTGCTACACTTACCAAATAATTATCTTCCCTCACAAGTCATTATCCTCAACATTCATTTGCTTAAGCCTGGCTATTACTGCTTCAATTAATATTTCCAGGGCAAGCTCATCAGAGAATGCTCTTTTTAGATAAGTAACTCACAGTGGAAGGAGGCAGGATATTACTGCTGAGCCCAGCCAACATCAGCCCTGCGAATTGAAAGATAAGGATAGCGTTCTTTCTGTTAACGGGGTTGCTTGATGATAAGAATGAGCTCTTCGGTGCTTTTTCACCCAGTGAAGTGATCTTTGTGTGCTCTAGAACAGCTAGAAAGCTGCCTGGAGAAGAAGGACCTGGGGGTGTTGGTCAACAGCCGACTGAACATGAGCCAGCAGTGGCCCAGGTGGCCAAGAAGACCAAGGGCATCTTGGCTTGTATCAGAAACGGTGTGACCAGCAGGTCCAGGGAGGTTATTCTCCCTCTGGACTCAGCACTGGTGAGGCCGCTCCTTGAATATTGTGTCCAGTTCTGGGCCCCTCAGCACAAGAAGGATGTTGAGGCTCTGGAGCAAGTCCAGAGAAGAGCAACAAAGCTAGTGAAGAGGCTGGAGAACAGGTCCTATGAGGAGCGGGTGAGACAGCTGGGGGTGTTTATCCTGGAGAAGAGGAGGCTGAGAGGAGACCTCATTGCTCTCTATAGCTACCTGAAAGGAGGTTATAGAGAGGAGGGAGCTGGCCTCTTCTCCCAAGTGACAGGGGACAGGACAAGAGGGAATGACCTCAAACTACTCCAGGGGAGATTTAGGCTGGACATTAGGAAAAAGTTTTTCACAGAAAGGGTCATTGGGCATTGGAACAGGCTGCCCAAGGGACATGGTTGATTTACCTTCCCTGGAGGTGTTTAAGGTACGGGTAGACGTGGTCCTGAGGGACATGGTTTAGTGTTTGATAGGAATGGTTGGACTCGATGATCCGATGGGTCTCTTCCAAGCTGGTTGCTCTATGATTCTATGAAAAGTTTAAGCTGTGAAGGAAAAATGACCTTTATTTACTTAATCCCCTCCCCAACTCCAGCAACATTTCAGACCGTGTACTTGGATCCCTACTGGATAAAAAGGAATTGGAAGAACTTGAACTGTGGGAATGTGGGGATGACACTTCAGTTCAGCATCCTGGTGCTTTGGTGCTATCCATCATGCACCATCAGTGGATGTAAAATGAGCACAGACTCAATGTGTGACTGCTCCCCTGACTGCTCTGGCTTCCCACAAAAGCCTTGAAACTGTTGAACTTGAAATACCCATAGAATAGTTTGGGTTGGAAGGGACCTTAAAGGCCATCCAGTTCCAAACCCCCAGCATGTACCCCTAGATCAAGCTGCCCAAGGCCCCATCCAACCTGACCTTGAACACCTCCAGGGATCCAACTCCCATTGCTTGCTTTTAACCCTTTGAAAGGGTTTAAGCTCCAGGTTTTGCTACCAGAGTGTTTACAAGAGCTCAGATGGAAAAGAATTGGAAAAATCTGTTTATTGATAAGTTTTTCTCTTGGCAGACACAGTTACGTGAATTACTGAAGGGGATCAGGAAAACTGACAGCCTCACAGCCCTTCTGTTTCTCCACGGAGATGGTATTTGACGGAGTTTAATTGAACGCTGGGCATCTCAGTTAGGGGCAAAACTTGTGTTAATTGCTTATCACAATGACGCCGATTCATGTGTGATGTTCTCCCTGTATTCTGCTCCTTTTCTCACTGTTTTCTGCTTGAGAAACTGACTGACGTTGGCCTTGACAGGCACACCCTCTGCTGGGTGAAAAACTGGCTGGGTGGCCTGGCCCAAAGAGTGGTGGTAGATGGTGTTAAATCCAATTGTAGACCAGTCATAATTGGGGTCCCCAGAACTCAGTGCTGGGTCGGTTCTGTTCATTGTCTTTATCAATGAACTGGATGAGGGGATCCAATTATTCTTGGTAACTTCACAGGTGACAATAAGCTGGGAGGAAGTGTTCATCTCCTTGAGCGTCGGGAGTTTCTGCACAGACATTTGAACAGGTTAGATCAATGACCTGTAACCAACAGGATGAGGTTCAACAAGGCCAAGGACCGAGTCCTGCGCTGGGTTAAAGAAATGTTGTGCAGCACTCCAAGCTTGGGGAAGAGTGGCTGGAAAAGCTGCTTGGAGGAGGAGGGTCTGGGGATGCTGGTTGATAACGGCTGAACACAAGCCAGCAGTGGCTCAGGTGGCCAAGAAGGCTAATGGCATCTTGGTCTATACCAGAAGAAGTGTGGCAAGCAAGACCAGGGAGGTGATTGTGCCCCTGGACTTGGCATTAGTGAGACCTCACCTTGAATCCTAGGTTCAGTTTTGGGACCCTCTGTACAAAGAAGGACATTGAGGGGCTGGAATGTGTCCAGAGAAGAGGAACAAAGCTGGTGAAGAGTCTGGAGAGCAAGACTTGAGAGTCAGCTGAGGGAATTGAGGTTCTTAGGCCTGGAGAAAAGGAGGCTGAGGGGAGGCCTTATCACTGCCTACAGGTCCCGGAAAGGACGTTGCAGCGAGGGGGTAGTTAGTCTCTTCACCCAAGTGGCAGATGATGGGATGAGATGAAATGGCCTCAAGTTGCTCCAGGGCAGGTTCAGGTTGGACATCAGGAAAAATTCCTTCACTGAAAGGTTTTTCAGACCCTGGCAGAGGCTGCCCAGGCAGGTGGCTGAATCTCCACCCTGAACGTGTTTAAATGACAAGTAGATGAGATGCTCAGAGATCTAGTTTAGTAGTGCACAGGTACAGTTGGAGTTGATGATCTCTAAGGTCTTTTCAAACCAAATGATTCTATGATTCTGTTTTCCTCAAATGAGAGCTGGAAACATGAGTGGGTTTGGGGATGCTGAGTGCTGTAGCATTGAGCTGGCTCTCTGCAGGGTTTGACCCAGGGATCTCTGTTAAAAGGAAGGAGAAAAGAAAGGGGGAGGAGGAAGAGCTTGAACAGGTTGAAGAAGAGGTGTTTTATGTCCGATAAGAGAAGAATGAGACTGTGTTGCTCTTTCACCACAGCAAACTTGTGGGACATCTTCATCTTCCACTGTTGGGTCAAGCTTTTCAAGTGCCAGAGCTGCATACTTTAAATATTTGTGCTATTCAGGAACAGGAAAACATTTGACATCATAGCAGATGTCAAGGCTTTCAGCTTTCGGTTTCTTTTGTATTAGGAAGCTTTTCCTTAATTTTCTTTCAGTTTCAATTTCTGGGCAACTCTGTCTTGCCATTATGTTAAGTAAAACCCTTTAGGATTTGAAAATGTTTCTTATTCCTCTAGTCTAAATGTTCAGGAACATTTTACACACAGAAGGACATGAGCAAATGCCTTAGGCCATTTTTCAGATGTGTCAAAAGTAGATGGTCCTGCAAAAAGTCCCCTTCAGCTTTTAGGAAGTGTTATGACAAACCTGCCAAGCTTTCATAGAGTCACAGAATGGTTTGGATTCAAAGGGACCTTAAAGATCATCCAGTTCCAATCCCCTGCCTTGGGCAGGGACACCTCCCAATGGATCAGGTTACTCAGAGACCTCTCCAACCTGGTCTTGAACACCTCCAGGGATGGGGCAGCCACATCCTTTCCAAGCAAAACTGTGTTCTGTTATTAACGTTCCCAATGAGCTGTGGGGAAAAAGGTGAAGTCTGGTGATTTGCTTCCAAATATGTTTTTAAACTGTCATCAAGTTTGTCCCCCAAGCTGCACATCTCCTTCACTTCCCAGCTTTTCTACTCCATAGGGCAAACCCAGCAGTCCCTGGAAAGCTGCTGTAGCTTCACGTCGTATTCACATGCCTAAATTCACCCCTTGTCCTTTTAACTGTGTAAAACTTGCAGCTTTGTTGTTTCAGCTGGAGTACCTCATCCCTTTGCTTTGAGAAATGCAAATAAGGCTTCGGTTTCTCCACACCAAGAATCACAGGTCACCAGCAAATCTAACTACCTGGTGCCACGGACCTAGTGAGAGGGAAAGTACTTTATTAATCGCGCTGACTTAATTGTGAGTAATTATCTGACCAAACCTCCCATTTTACCTGCAAGTGGCCAGGAAGGTGGGTGTGATCACAGGCCTTTACTTCCCAGTGCCTTACCCTCCTCAATTTTACTCAGGACTACTTTGAAGCCTTCCCAGAAATTAAAGTGAGGATGGACAGGGAGGAAGAAGGCACAGATTATTTCAGGTGTTTGGATGAATCCCCAGGCCAAGGGGGATCTCTTTGTTCCTTGAGCAGGACTTCAGGCTTGTCAAGAGGCTCTCCAGAAGAAGCATGTTCACACTCTGGAGGGGAGTAAAGTGTGTTTCTGTCAATCTGTGCAGCTACAGCCTCACAGGCTCAGTGCTGGAAGCGTTATCCCTGCTCCACTTGGATGGCTCACTGCTCACCTTTATTCTTGCTCTTTATTTTGGTGAAGCCAAAGAAAAATGCAGACTTGAACAACAAAAAGAAGGCATAAAGCCAATAACATAGTTAGAATTGCAAATCCAGGTGGGCCCCACCTTATGTGGAGGAGTAGCAATAACCTTGGCTCAAGTTTCCTGCGTGTTTTAGCAAGCAGTCTCAAGGAGCCTGGTTTCCTACGAAGCTGCCTTATTCTTGGAGGCTCTGATGTCTTTTCCACGATTGAGGTGTAGCAGTTAGTTCACGATGTGCAAAGTTGTGAAAGGTTTAAAAAAAGGCATGTGGAGATCAAGTCTTTGGGTCTTGAGTAAGGTCTATTAGAGAAGGCATAAATGGGCTTAACCGCTGTTCGGGCCTTGGGCCTCCTGGAGGTGGCCGAGTAGGATTTGTGTCCTGCTGATGCTGCCGTGTAGAATATTTGTCTCTTCCTACGGCGTGTGGAGTTGCTGAGCAGCAGGAGCTGCTGCAGAGAAGCTCTCAGGAAGGCAAAGACCTTCTAGCACCATTTAGAAAAGGCTCAGTCTTCTCCTTGTTCTCCTCTATCTTTTTCCGTTATCACCAGCTGCTTTCTTTTTACTGCGTCCTCCTGTGCTGGAGATACACAAGGTTCTCCAGAGTATGGAATAAGGGACTCCAGAGCCACTACCAGTGAGGGTGGAAACGACTTTATCAGTTCTTTTTCAACCTCTTCAGGAGCTGCCAAGCCCGCAACGAATCCCTTTCCCTCTAGGTGTCACCACTGGATTGGGTAACGGATCTTTTCCTCCTTTTGCTCCTGCTTTAAGATGATTATTTACAATAAATTGACCAGTTAGGTTACGTTCAGGATTAATTCCGTTTAACTGAATTAAACGGCTCTGGCTTCCTGACCCAGGATGAAGGGAATTAATTTCTTGAACACTACAAGATGACTTTTTTTCCTTTCCTGCGCTGAATTGACGTTCTTCTGCAACATTTAAACGCGTTCACCTCTGAGGTGACTTGGGAGGGAGCAGGGAACCAAGTGCATGAACAGGTCCCGGGTGCCCTGGGCTCTCAGCAGGTGGGTGGGCGGTGTTCATCACCTGCATCTTCATTTAAAAGCTCTTTGGCAAAGTTGTCTGGGTGGTTCCAGGCTCATTTCTAAGAACACAGGCTTCGGCATCAGAGAGACCACAGAAGCTTATTGCATAAATTTACAATTAAGCGGTTTCTCTCCCCCGCACGCATAAAGGTCTTAGTACTTTGTAACTGCTTCCATATCTTGCTTAGTGAGAAGAGTTACAACAGCACTTGGCTTGTCTAAACCTCTAGATGCAAGGTTTTCAAGCGAACCTAAGTTATTTCATTCCCATGGATGGCTTTTTTTTTAAGGCGAGTTAGGGTTGTTCAGCCTGGAGAAGACAAGTTTCCAGGGAGACCCAGCAGCTTTCCATTGCCTGAAAGGGCTGCAGGAAAGCTGGGAAGGGACTTCTTACAAGGGCCTGGAGTGACGGGACAAGGGGGAATGGCTTTAAATTGGAAAGGGGAAAAATTAGATTAGATATTAGGAAGAAATTCTTCCTGATAAAGGTGGTGGGGCCGTGGCACAGGTTTGTCCAGGGGAGCTTTGGATGCACTGGATGTGTTCAGGGCCAGGTTGGATGGGACCTTGAGCATCCTGGTGCAGTGGGAGGTGTCCCTGCTGATGGAACTGGATGATCTTTAAGGTCCCTTCTGACCCAAACTGTTCTATGATCCTGTGATCATAGAATCACAGAATCACCAGGTTGGAAAAGATCTCTTGGATCATCAAGTCCAACCATTCCTATCTGCCACTAAACCATGTCCATCAGCACCTCATCTTCCTGTCTTTTAAATACCTCCAGGGATGGTGACTCCATCACCTCCCAGGGCAGCCTCTGCCAGGGCCCAATGACCCTTTCTGTGAAAAATTTTTTCTGATGTCCCGTCTGAACCTCCCCTGGTGGAGCTTGAGGGCACTGCCACTTGTCCTGTCTCCATCACTTGAGAGAAGAGCCCAGCTCTCTCCTCTCTACAACCTCCTTTCAGGGAGTTGTAGAGAGCAATAAGGTCTCCCCTCAGCCTCCTCTTCTCCAGGCTAAATAACCCCAGGTCCTTCAACAGATTCTCAGAAGATTTGTTCCACATCCCCAACTTTGTTGCTCTTCTCTGGACATTCTCCAGTGCCTCAACATCCTTCTTGTGGTGAGGAGCCCACAACTGACCCCAGGATTTGAGAAGCAGTCTCACCGGCACCAAGTCCAGAGGGAGAAGAACCTCCCTGGCCCTGCTGGCCACGCTGTGTCTGATCCAAGCCAAGATGCTTTTGGCCACCTGGGCCACTGCTGACTCCTATTCAGTCGCTGTCAACACCCCCAGGTCATTCTCCTACAAGCAACTTTCTAGCCACTCTTCCCCTAGCTGATTTTTCACAGCAGCTGGCTTTGTTCTAACTGCTTTACAGAGGGGGCAGCTTGGAAACTCAGCAATTAAGCACCTACCGAAGCCAATGCCGAAGTGCTGACTTTGGTCTCTTCACCACAACACAGCCCGACCTCTGGCTCGCCCACATAGAAGGCTCCCGGCGTCCTGTTCCCTCCCCTAAGGTGGTTTATATCAGGAAAATAAGTTGGTGTTTTAACTTGTGCTGTATCAACACTTGGTATGAAGGTGCTTTTAGGAGTAGGTGAAGGGTTGAGTCCTTATCGTTTTATCAAGCCATGTTTTCTGAACCAGGTTTACATATGTAATGTTTTGTGTTGCTGCTTGTTATTTCAACTGAGTAGCGTATCTCCCACTCACCTTTTAACGTTCAGTTTGATTTGAAGTGCTGGAGAGCGTCCAGAGAAGGGCAACAAAGCTGGTGAAGAGTTTAGAGCACAAGCCTTAGGAGAACTGGCTGAGGGAACTGAGGTTGTTCAGCCTGGAGGAAAGGAGACTGAGGGGAGACCTTGTCACACTCTGCCACTCCCAGAAAGGAGGTTGTAGCGAGGTGGGTTTTGGGCTCTTCTCCCAAGTGACAGGCAAGAGGAAATGGCCTCAAGTTGCACCAGGGCAGGTTCAGATTAGACATCAGGAAAAATTTCTTCACTGAAAGGTTTTTCAGGCCCTGGCAGAGGCTGCCCAGGGAGGTGGTGGAATCCCCATCCCTGGAGATGTTTAAAAGATATTGAGATGAGATGCTCAGGGATCTGCTTTAGTAGTGGACAGGAAAGGTTGGACTCAATGATCTCAAAGGCCTTTTCCAACCAAACAATTCTCTGATCTCTTTGCATTGAGCCCACTGTGCTTTGCAGTCCCTGTTGCAGTACTAACTCGTACACGTGAGGGGGCAGATTTGAGATTGTTTTGAATCTGAAATTCACTTTCTTTGTGTAAGGAATTGCTTTGGGATAATGTTCAGAAGAGACAGAGTAATCTTTGTACTAACTGTCCAAGAATGTTCCCTTGAACACAAATAACCGCTGCTTGAGCTGAGTGAGATTTAATGACGAGTTTCCTGCATGTCTAGCAGACTTTCTCGAAGTTCTTTCTACGTTCTCTCTCTCTCGAGGTGCAGTTTTCCCCTTGCACTGGGGTTTATTTTGTGTGGGGGTGGTTTGTTTGTTTGTTGCAATAACTGGAAACGGCTGTAACGCTTTTAATAAAACTTGATTATAACCCTGTTTGAAACTTGAAAACAGGCTTCAGGTGTATTTATCCTTCTCCCGTGGAAAGAGATTAGAGACGTGTGTCTGAACTCTCCTCCTTTCTCATCATGTTTGCTCATTTGTCTTCTCTGGCCCCTGAGCAGCTGCCTTTCCCTGCCAGCCTCCCTAAAATTATCCCTGGAGGCAGCAGTTCCTCGTCTTCTGCAGTAACTACATTTTCTCCAGTTCCTTCATCTCTATTGTTTTGTCTGAGTTTCAAGCTCTTGTACTCTTCTTGCAGGCCTCTCTTTCCTCTGTTCCTTATCTGCTGCTGCCTCACAAATCTTCGTGGTCAGAAAACCAAAATAACATTCAAGGCCATCATCCCATAACAAGAATATGGCTTCTTGCCCAATCTCTACCACCATCCACGTAAACGAGCTACATTGGCCAGATGAGGAGAATAGAAGGTATCTCAAACTGGAAACTGTTTTCTCGGACACGAACCAAGTCACATGAGGGCTGGTTCTCCTTTAGTGCTGTCCCACCAGCAGGACAAGGTTGAGGGTCTTGGCAAGAAGCATCATAAGATGTCCTAGAGGCAGAGAGGGCCATGAAACTCTACTGTGGGTTTGTGTTGGAGGTCTGTGACTGCAAACTTGGGTCAGACACAGGTACCAACCTTTTGGTCCAACATTAGCTGGGACTCAACACTGCCTGAAATGCTTCCTGAAATGGGAACTCATTGAGGAACCAGGAGCCTCCAAACTCCGGGGAAAGGAGGTAGTTCAAGCTTAAAATACTGTGGAGAAAGACAGTCACAGTGGAAGGAACCAGTTTTCTTGCCTGAACACAGAAGGTGTATGACTTAAAGTGCCTTAAATGAATTTAATAAAAGAGTGCAAGCCCTGTTTGAGGAAAAAAAAGCTCTTCTGGCTTGGTTCCTGGCCTATGTCAACTTAGTACAGGTCGATTTGTTACTGCCTTGCAGCACTGCCTGAGATATCAGCACTAAATGTGTTTACTTTTTGAACATTTGGTAAGAGAGAAAGGGACTGTGCTTTCAGAAAGTAAAAGCATTAAACAATCACTTTTGTAAGAGCGAAGTACAGCTTCGAGTCCTCACAATGTTTAAATATTTAAAATATGAAGTCATTCGGTGCTCCCTTACCACCCACCCACGAAGCCCTGTTTCTCTTCCGATCTTACCCATAAATTGTATAGACATTACATTATGCAACTCCACCCTGCGGCCATTTCCTGCCCAGCTCTTTACTCCTTGGTGTTTTCTGATTCTTTTTTTTTTTTTCTCTTGTCTCCTTTTCTGTTTCTCCTACAGCTCCTTTGCTTTATCCCTTGTTCCTAGACTGCTGCTGCTGGTTTACTCCGCCCAAATCTAATGCTGCCCCTGTTTCTTTTTTCCTGCGGGGGATAAGTGCTAATCTCCTTCAGCCTGCAAGGCAATGCAGGGCATCTTTTTATAGCCCTGGAAAAGAGGAGGGGAGGAGGTGAACCTTCTGAAGGACTGAAGAGCTAGTGCAGAACAAGGGCCCCTTGGACCAAATGTGCTGTTCCAAACAATGATTTTGGTGCAAATCATAGGCTCGTGGAATTGTTTGATTGGAAAAGACCTTTGAGATCATCAAGTTCAATCGTACCAGTCCTCTACTAAACCAGACCCCTGAGCACCTCATCTCCCCATCTTTTAAACACCTCAGCCACCTCCATGAGCAGCTTCTGCCAGGGCCTGAGAACCCTTGCAGTGAAGAAATTTTTCCTGTTGTCTAATCTGAACCTGCTCTGGAGCAGCTTGAGTCTGTTTCCTCTCGTCCTGTCGCCTGTCACTTGGGAGAAAAGACCAACACCTGCCTTGCTACAAACTCCTTCCTGAGACTTGTACACAGTGATAACGTCTCCCCTCAGCCTCCTGTTCTCCAGGCCAAAGAACCTCAGCTGCCTTTTGTAAGGCTTGTTCTCCAGCTCCTTCACTAGCTTAGTTTCCATTCTCCCTTCTCTGGATGTGCTCCAGGCCCTCAATGTCCTTGGAGTGAGGGCCCCAAAACTGAACCCACGATTCAAGGTGCAGGACTTGGTACTTGACTTTGTTGAGCCTCGTCCTATTGGTCACATCCCATGGATCCAGCCTGGCCAGATCCCTCTGCAGAGCCTCCCTACTCTCAAGCGCTTTGACATTGCTGGGGTTGTTTAGCCTGGAGAAGAGGAGGCTGAGAGGAAACCTCATTACTCTCTACAACTACCTGAAGGGAGGTTGTAGAGAGGAGGGAGCTGGGCTCTTCTCCCAAGTGACAGGGGACAGGGCAAGAGGGAATGGCCTCAAGCTCCGCCAGGGGAGATTTAGGCTCGAGATTAGGAGGAAGTTTTTCACAGAAAGGGTCATTGGGCATTGGAATAGGCTACCCAGGGAGGTGGTTGAGTCACCTTCCCTGCAGGTGTTTAAGGCACGAGTGGATGAGGTCTTGAGGGACTTGGTTTAGTGTTTGATAGGAATGGTTGTACTCGATGATCCAATGGGTCCGTTCCAACCTGGCTGTTCTATGATTCTATGATTTCAGCCCAGAAGCACTAAGTAAGAACAGGACTGATATTTATGATGCTTCTTTCTCGTGTACCATCTCAATCTCCCCCACTTTTCACACTGTCTGGTTAGTAGCCCTCAGTATGTCTAGTCCTGTCTTGATTCCACGCAGGTCGTGGATCTAGGGCAGCTTGAGGCAAGGAGTCCTGCAGGTCGGTTGTTTACCTGGGGTGTTCCCCGTGTGCCTGAGGCTGGAAAAACCCTTCCTTCCTCCACCAAAACAGGCAGGAAAAAGGATGCGGCTGCCCCCACCCCGGCCAAGCTGTGTTTTATGGCTTCTCCTGAACTGCCCTGAGCAGTAGGAAAAATGCTGCCTTAGCTTCTTTGCAGCCCCAGCTCTCCCGTGGCTTGTTTTGTTTTGTTGTGAATCACAAGTAATTACAAACACATTATCCGAGGGCTGATGAGTCCCCAGCTGGTGCTACAGCAAAGAGCAGGGTGGCTCCCTTTAAATACACCCGGGGGCTCTTACAAAGCCCCCACCTCCTCCAGTTTTGAAGACCTTGAGCTGCAGTAGAGTCCTATATAATAGCACAAAGAAACAAAAACATTTCAGCTCTTCTTTAATGACCTTTTACAAGCAGACATTCAGCCTCAGCAGGAGTTGATTGTCTATAACCAAGCAGGAGCCTGACTGAACTCTTGCTCAGACACCCTTGTGTTCACTGTAGGTTGTGGGATGGCTGTGGACTCTCAGGCTGCTTCTGGTCAGTGGGAACTTGTTACACCACACCGAGTTGCTCTTCCAGCCCTTGAGGCTCACAGCTAACAAAACTGCATTCATAGCAGGGGCTGCCGCCACAGTGTGCATCAGACTAGGAGAGGTCTGTCTAGAGAGCTGCCTGGAGGATGTTGGTTGACAGCGACTGACCATGAGGCAGCAGTGTGCCCAGGTGGCCAAGAAGGCCAAGGGCATCCTGGCTTGGATCAGAAATGGTGTGACCAGCAGGTCCAGGGAGGTTATTCTCCCTCTGCACTCAGCACTGGTGAGACCACACCTCAGATCCTGGGGTCAGTTCTGGGTCCCTCACCACAAGAAGGATGTTGAGGCTGTGGAGCAAGTGCAGAGAAGAGCAACAAAGCTGGTGAAGGGGCTGGAGAACAGGCCCTGTGAGGAGCGGCTGAGAGAGCTAGGGGTTTTTATCCTGGAGAAGAGGAGTCTGAGGGGAGACCTCATTACTCTCTGCAACTACCTGAAAGGAGGTTGTAGAGAGGAGGGAGCTGGGCTTTTCTCCCAAGTGACAGGGGACAGGACAAGAGGGAATGGCCTCAAGCTCCACCAGGGGAGATTTAGGCTAGAGATTAGGAAAAAAATTTTCACAGAAAGGGTCATTTGGCATTGGAATAGGCTGCCCAGGGAGGTGGTTGATTCGCCTTCCCTGGAGGTGTTTAAGGTGTGAGTGGATGAGGTACTGAGGGACATGGGTTAGAGATTGGTGGGAATGGTTGGATTCGATGAGCCGGTGGGTCTCTTCCAACCTGGTTGTTCTGTATTTTGTGAAATGAGGTTGAACAAAGCCAAACGCTGAGTCCTGCATTCACGATACAACAACCCTGTGTGGCTTCAGGCTTGGGGAAGAGTGACTGGAAATCTGCCTGGCAGAGAAGGACCTGGGGCTGTTGGTTGACAGTGGCTGAACACAAGCCAGCAGTGGCCAGGAAGGCCAATGGCATCTTGGCTTGGATCAGAAATGGTGTGGCCAGCAGGTCCAGGGAAGTGATTTTGCCCACGTACTTGGTGTTGGTGTGGCCACACCTTGAATCCTGGGTTCAGTTTTGGGCCCCACCCTGTACAGAAGGACACTGAGGGGCTGGAGTGCATCTCAAGAAGGGGAACAGAGGTGGGGAAGGGGCTGGAGAACAAGGATGATGAGTCGTCTGAGGGACCTGGGGTTGTTTAGCCTGGAGAAATGGAGACTGAAGGGAGACTTTATCACTGTCTATAACTCCCTGAAAGGAGGTTGTAGTGAGATGGGGGTTGGTCTTTTCTCCTAAGTGACAGGTAATAGAAGGACAGGAAATGGCCTCAAGGTGCGCCAGGGCAGGTTCAGATTAGACATCAGGAAAATTTCTTCGCCACAAGGGTTCTCATGCCCTGGCAGAGGCTGACCAGGGAGGTGGTGGAGTCCCCATCCCTGGAGGTGTTTAAAAGATGGGGAGATGAGGTGCTCAGGGGTCTGGTTTAGTGGTGGACAGGTACGGTTAGACTCGATTGCCAAGGTCTTTTCCAACCAAACGATTCTATGAAACATCCAGCTGAAAAGAGTGTTTCAATAGCTGCTTAGAGTTAAAAAAAGAGAAAGGTTTGTGCCTGTCAGCACTGAAATGTATGTTTTCCTGAGCGTTCTCTTGTGATAACTTCTAATATTTATTGGATCAAGCTTGGTTCCCACAAGAACTCAAAATAGTTGTCTGGATTTGAATTGATGCAGTCCTCCTGGGCTGCATGGCTGCCGGGCAGCGGAGCTGGCTCCCAGGGCTTCTGGGCATTTGGAATTCTTCTGTCTTGTTCTCTCTCCCCTGAGAGTGTTTAAAATAGGAACAGCAGGGGAGGGGGCTCAGGGGGGCAACTCAAACGGGAAACTGTTATGTTTAGAGTAAAACCAGTTTCAGCCAAACTCGAAGCCTTTTGCTCCCTGCCTGGAAATTTTCGATGAAGTTCACTTGGAGGCCTCAAGAGCCTGATTTCGTGGGAATTGAAGCCAGGTATAGTTCATCTGAAAGGGTCAGCGCTTCATTAAAACATCCCGAGACAGCGGATTTCACTTTGGGACAGAAAACTGCTGGGAAGACATCTTATCTTCAAGTCTAGTTTTTGAGACAGTGCTTTCCTGTAAGCATGGCTATTGTCTACAACATTCCCTTCCTTTCTCTTTCCTCCTTGAACGCAGTCCAGATTCCTAAGTGTTTATTTGTGATAGTATTTGTGCTTTATCACCTGGTTACACGAAGTTTAAGTTCTCTCTTTTGAGAGATTTTTATTGAGATCTCTTTGATTCTGGTTTCTCTGGAACACAGCTCAGTGACCAGGGGTTCTGCAGGGATCCATCTTAGAATCACAGAAACACCAGGTTGGAAGAGATCCACCGGATCATCAAGTCCAACCTTTCCTATCAATCACTAACCCATGTCCCTCAGCACCTTGTCCACCCTTTCCCTTAAACCCCTCGAGGGAAGGGGACTCAACTCCCTTCCTAGGCAACCAGTTCCTGAGCCAAATGACCCTTTCCATGAATTTTTTTTTTCCTGATATCCAGCCTAAACCTCCCCTGGCGGAGCTTGAGGCCATTCCCTCTCGTCCTGTCCCTTGGGAGAAGAGCCCAGCTCCCTCCTCTCCACAACCTCCTCTCAGGGAGTTGGAGAAAGCAATGAGGTCTCCCCTCAGCCTCCTCTTCTCCAGGCTAAACACCCCCAGCTCTCTCAGCCATTCCTCATAAGGTCAGGACTCCTTAATATCTTCAAAAGTGTTGAGGGCAAAGAGGCCCTGCAGAGGGATCTAGACAAAGAGCTGGGCAGCCACCAACTGCATGAAGTTTAACAAGGGCAAGCGCAGAGTTTTGCACCAGGAACACAGCAATCCTGGCTGTCCATGCCAACTAGAGAGCAAGAGACTGGAAAGCAGCCCTCTGGAGATGGGTCTGGAGTTCTGGTCGATGACAAGTTTAACGTGAGCCAGCAGTGAGCCCTGGCTGCCAAGAGGGTTAACCGTGTCCTGGGGCACATCCAGCATGGCATTGCTAGCTGGTCAAGGGAGGGATAAAAAGGATCTAAAGCTACTGGAGAGGGTCCAGAGGAGGCTGCAAAGTTGGTGAAGGGTTTTGAGGCGAAGTCATATGAGGAATGGCTAAAGTCTGGAGAAGAGGAGTCTGCAGTTTCCTCTCAAGGGCAGGAGGAGCAGGCACTGATCTCTCTCTGGTGACCAATAATAAGACCCAAGGGAATGGCAGGAAGATGCGCCAGGGCAGGGATAGGTTGGATATTAGGCAAAGGTTCTTCATTTAGAGGGTGGTGGAGCACTAGAACAGCTCCCCGGGGGAAGCAGTCACGGCCCCAAGCCTGACAATGTTCCAGAGGCATTTGGCCAACACACTCAACCACAGGGCTTTAATGTTAAGGTTGTCCTGTGCAGGGCTAGGAATTGGACTTGATGATCCTCATGGGTTCCTTTCAATTCAGGACATTCTGTGATTTGTTGCTGACCTTGGGACCAAAATTGCTGAAAAGGATGCGAACTATTTAGAATAAAGCCTGCCTAAAGTTTTCTCTAAGCCTTTAGCGGTACCTGCCATCACTGCATGGGTAGGATGACGCGATCGAGTGAGTCTAAAATGTATTTGTGATTATCGCATCTGAGCTCTAGAGAGGAACTTTGTCAGCTGGTATCTCCTAAACAGCGCAGGGAAGATTCATTTCCCCTAACTTTGGTCACCTAAAAGCCGAATGCTTAAATCTGAGCCGTACACAAGGTTCCTTTATAGCCCATGCAGAAAGAGAGGCGCCTCTAGGGCAGAGCCAAGCCAGCTTCAAATGCCTGGCTGGAGGTGTCAGCCGCTCCGGGAGTGACAGGGGAGCCTGGACAACTGCCTCCGGCTCAGGGTGCTGACAGATGAGCTGAGCCCCAGCCTGGCTACGCGCTCTGCAGGAGAAGGGGAGCCGAGGTTTGGCATGTGTTGGCGTCATTTTATTTCTGTTCCTGGTTTTGGATTATCTTCTAGCTCATCATTCATGCGAGTTGTGCCCAGCCAATTACTGACAAGGTCCCGACGCAGAAAACGTGGCTTGTGGGCTGGGGGTGCTTCATCTCTGCCACAGGGATCCGTGCTCTTCCGTCAGGGATGATCCTGAGGCAGTGAGAGCGCTCGCACGGCTGCTGACAAGCAAAATATTTTGTCAGCAGCTGCACTGCTTCTCCCTACAGTTCTCCTCCCCCCTCCTCTTCAACCTTTACATCATATCTGGGAAGGAGAGGACAAACAGCACTGTGAAGTGGGCAGGATTGCCACACACAGCACGTGCTTCATCACATATCGGGAGATATTAATGCTGTCA
This sequence comes from Coccyzus lansbergi, assembly GCA_033558105.1. Taxonomy (NCBI): domain Eukaryota; kingdom Metazoa; phylum Chordata; class Aves; order Cuculiformes; family Coccyzidae; genus Coccyzus; species Coccyzus lansbergi. Next base: position 428,210 of record JAUMJK010000657.1, read on the forward strand.
GGAGCTTTCATTTTCTCTTAATAAAGAGGAATGATGTTTTCCTCTTTCTAGCGAGGGATTATTGCCATGATCCTCTCTTGCAGGCAAGAATACCTGCTTGCACAACCAGAGCTCTCTTTGAACTGCTCTGACACGCTGAGTTCCATAAGACTCTGTGGAGATGAGTTTGCTCTTGTAGAATCACGGAATGGTTTGGAAGGGACCTTAAAGGTCATCCAGTTCCAACCCCCCTGCCATGAACAGGGACACCTCCCACTGGATGAGGCTGCTCAAGGCCTCATCCAACCTGGCCTTGACCACCTCCAGGCATAGGGCAGCCGCAACTTCTCTGGGCAACTTGGGCCAGTGCCTTACCGCACTCATCGGGAAGAAGTTCTTCCTAATATCTAATCTTAAATCTTCCTCCTTCCAATTTAGAACCATTCCCCCTCATCCAGGCCCTTGCGAACAGTCCCTCCCCAGCTTTCCTGCTGTCCCTTCAGAAAGCCACTATAAGGTCTCCCTGGAGCCTTCTCTTCTCCAGGCTGAACAACCCAAACTTTCTCAGCTTGTCCTCATCAGGAAGGTGCTCCAGCCCTCAGATCATCTTTGTGGCCACCTCTGGACCCATTCTGAGAGTTCCATATCCTTGTATTGGGGATTCCAGGATGGGACACAGGACTGCAGGTGAGGTCTCGTGAGAACAGAGTAGAGGGGCAGAATCCCCTCCCTCACCCTGCTGGTCACAATTCTTTGGATGCAGCCCAGGATACAGTTGGCTTTCTGAGCTGCAAGCACACATTGCTGGCTCATGGTGAGCTTCTCATCAATCAGCACCCCAAGTCCTTCTTGGCAGAGCTGCTCTCAATCACATTGTCATCACTATCTTCCAAAGCAAAGCATTTTGCTGGCCTGGTTCGAGGCCAGGCCACTTTCCCGGGTGTGGGAACAGCTGGGTGACGATTTAGGGCATTGCTGGCATAAAGACATTAATGCTGATGAGGCTGTAGTGACACCAGCTCCCTCCTGTGCCCTTCAGGAGGGACTGGACTTCAGGAACACCACAGTTTTGGCTCGTTCTTCGAGGTGCCTACGTACTCTCAGCTTGAGCATGGCCTGCACTCACATACTCCTTAAGGCACTAAGGTTTTCTTTGTTTTCTCAGCCATACACATTCTCTGGGATGTTCACCGTGTTCCCATCACCTTCTTGCCACACATGCAGGTGTGTTTAGGGGCAACCTTCAGCCGTTGCTGGCAGTGGGAGATGGTGTGTGCAGCTGCAGAGCTGCTCAGCCGGCTAGCTCAGAAGCAGAGAGGGAACAAAGGTTTTCCTACCCAGGTGAACGTTTGCTGCTTCTCCGTTTGGCCACTACAAATGTTTGCACAGTCGTGTTGTAAATTTTAGATCACTGAAACGGTGCTCTTAGAAATAATCTTCTCAGAAGGCTGTTGTTATCTGTTCCGTTTCAGTACTTGGTTGGTGTGTGCTGCAGTGTGTCATTCCACCAGGAGCCTTTGAAAAACTCCTTTGTGTGCTTTGCATAAACGTTGGAGACCAACGTTGAATGGTTGGACAGGGGTTGGGGTGGGGGAGAGAGGAGACCTGCAAAGTCTTCTTCCTCCTGCAGAAAGGTCTGGCTGCCAGCCTTAGCAGCAGCACTAGGAAGCTTAGAATCATTAATCTTAGAATTATTAAGGTTGGAAAAGCCGTCTAAGCTCATCCAGTCCAACCATCACCCTGACACCACAATGCCTACTAAACCATGTCCCAAAGTGCCATGTCTACATGCTTTTTGGAAGCCCTCCAGGGATGGGTACTGCACCACTGCCCTGGGCAGCCTCTTCTGGTGTCTCACCACTCTTTCTGTAAAGAAATGTCTCCTAATATCCAATCTAATCCTTTCCTGGTGCAATCTGAGGCCATTTTCTCTCATCCTATCGCTTTCAACACCCACCTCACTACAACCTCCATTCAGGTAGTTGTAGAAAGAAATGAGCTCTCCCCTCAGCCTCCTCTTCTCCAGACTAAATAGCCCCAGGTCCTTCAGCCACTCCCAGAACCTCTGGGCTCCAGACCCTTCTCCAGCTGCATTCCCCTTCTCTGGGCACACTCTAACCCCTCAATGTCTTTCTTCCACTGAGGGACCCAAAACTGAACCCAAGATTCAAGATGCAGCCTCACTAGCACCACGTCCAGGGGCACAATCACTTCCCTGCTCCTATTGGCCACCCCATGGCTGATCCAGGCCAAGATGCCATTGGCCTTCTTGGCCACTTGGGCCACTGCTGGCTCATGTTAAGCCTCTGTCAACCAGCAACCCCAGGTCCTTTTCCGCCCGGCAGAAGAGCTTAGTGATTACTAGATTTGACTTGGAGCAGATACCCAGTTGGGGAGGGAAGTGTGAAGGCAAACTGGAAGGAAGATGCTTGAGCCATAAGGGAAGTCTGGGGTGGAAAGATATCGCCTCAACCCGCTGATGAAACTGGATGTTGCTGTGTTGGCTGCAGAGAGTGTGTTAACGTGCAGCTCCGGCGAGGTCAGGCGTGTGATTATTTAAGGATATCAGAGCACGTTTGATCTGCTTGGGGCTTATCTGCTCATGTTCAGTGCTGCTGGTGATTGCCTCTTCAGAAAAACAGGTATTGGTGGGATATTGTAGCTGTGAGGAGCACATGCTTCGACAGTGGAAAATCACTCTTTTGGATCAGTCTGTGCTGAACTTTATACAACTATTTAAACAAAAATTTAATGTTCTTTCTCTAATTTAAACCTGCCCAGAGTGTCTGAAGGCGCTTCCTTTTAGAAGCAGAGATTGTTCCAACATAAAAGGAGGGAATAATTGCTATTCCAGAGTGTCTGCAGAGTACAAGAAGTTCTCAGCTCCACAGTAGCACCGCTTGGTTCTCTCCAAGTGAGAGACAGACTGAAGAGGGTTTGATCCTCGTTTAACTCCACTGCTGTCGGGTTTCATGGCTTTGCAACTTGAAAGCTGAACCTGGGAGGATTCCTGATTGCACCAGGGCTGCAAACTGTCTTGCTGCTGCTGCCAGAAAGTTCTTGCAGCTTTCTAAACCGCATTTCCAGAGAGCAATCCCTCATTTTTTTTTCCTCTCAATGTAATTATGACTGTAAGTATCCTGCTTCCTTTTGTGTGTGGCTGGCAGCAACAGCATTAATGAGGGAGCATTAATGACAGAGAAGCCGTTTGCAAACTTGAACTCTCTGCACCATTTTCCTCTCAGCTCTTGAAACACTGAGCTCTTCTGTCTTGCTTTTAGATATTTCAAATGTCTGTCAATAGGCTTTTCTTCAAGTAAGGCTATTACCCTGGAGCTTTTCAAGATAAGGAGACCTGACAAACACTCCCGTGAGTGCCCTTGGCCAGAGTTTGTTTGCACAGTTCTTGGGAGGCCTCTTAGGCTTTCCAAGGCCTCAGGATATTGTTGATGTGGAAATAATAGGCTCAGTGTTGGGTCCAGTTCTGTTCAATACCTTTTATCAGTGATCTGGATGAGGGGATTGGCTGCACCCTCAGTAAGTTTGCAGATTGCACGAAACTGGACAGAAGTGTCCATGTGCTCGAGGGTCGGGAGGCTCTGCAGAGGGATCTGAACAGGCTGGATCCATGGGCTGCAACCAAAGGGATGAGGTTCAACAAGGCCAAGTGCTGAGTCCTGCACTTGGGACGCAACAAGCTTGTGCAGCTCCAGGCTTGGGGAAGAGTGGCTGGAATGCTACCTGGAGGAGAAGGACCTGGGCCTGTTGATTGAACATGAGCCAGCAGTGGCCCAGGTGGCCAAGAAGGCAAATGGCATCTTGGCTTGGATCAGACCCGGAGTGGCCAGCAGGGCCAGGGAAGTGATCGTGCCCTTGTACTAAGCACTGGTGAGACCACACCTCGAATCTTGGGTTCACTTTTGGGTCCCTCACTCCAAGGAGGACGTTGAGGGGCTGCAGCATGTCCAGAGAAGGGCAGTGAAGCCAGTGAAGGGTTTACAGCACAAGCATTATGTGAGGCTGCTGAGGAACCTGGTAGGTTATTTAGCCTGGAGAAAAGGAGGCTGAGGAGAGACCTTATCGCTGCCTACACCTCCCTGAAAGGAGGTTGTGGAGAGGTGGGTGTTGGTCTTTTCTCCCAAGTGACAGTCCATAGAACAAGAGGAAATGGCCTCAAGTTGCTCCAGAAGCAGGTTCAGATTACACATCAGGAAAAATTTCTTCACTGCAAAGGTTCTCAGGCCCTGGCAGAGGCTACCCATGGAGGTGGTGGAATCCCCATCCCTGGAGGTGTTTAGAAGACACAGAGCTGAGGTGCTCAGGGATCTGGTTTAGCGGTGGACAGGTATGGTTGGACTTGATGATCTCAAAGGTCTTTTCCAACCAAACGATGCAATGATTCTATGATTACCTATAGCAGGTTGGAAATCCACAGGCTCTGATTTTGTCTCCTGTAGAAAAGCTTTAACTTAAAATCCAAACGCCTCTGTGTTGAGCTTTCTATTCTTGTTCAGGATTCACCAGCATGATGCGCTCGTTTAAGGAAAGACTTCTGATTTGTCCATGTTCACCATCTCAGTACTTTACTGGTGCAACTGTTTTATATTTAAGAACATCTTGCACTGAAACCAGAAAGAAAGAGGGTTGGCAGTCACGGGGGAAGGAAACAGAAAATCGCTGCCCAGTCTCAAGAATGTATTTTGGAGTTTTAAAAAGTCAAGAGGGCTGCCAGATCAAAGCATTTCTGCAGTTTCCTGGATAAGTCATCAAAAATAAGTTTTTAAAAAAAAGGGGTGTGGGCTGTCGAATGATGCTGACTCGGCGGTGTGGATTTACAGTAAAAGGGAGAAAAATGGTTCAAATAACACTAATGGGAAGTTGCTTGACCCGATGAGTGAAGCTCTTTGCTTTATCCTCTAGGCTGACTAATGGGAATCCTCCCTAGCGCAGCCTCTGTGGATGCCACTTGGATTTTTGTTGACATCAAAATTTCATTTATGGCTTCCCCCTCCCCTCTCCTTCACTCAGAAAAACAGCAAAGTCAACACAAAAACCCTTTGTCTCTGGGGAAGACAAGCAACAAAAAGATGCTTAATAAGCAACACGGTATTTGACAGAAACATTTGCTTTTGATCAAATGATTTAAAGATTAGGTGTGGTTTTTCACTGCTCTTCACTCCTCCCTTCAACACAGGCCCTATGAGGAGCGGCTGAGAGAGCTGGGGTTGTTTAGTCTGGAGAAGAGGAGGCTGAGAGGAGACCTCATTACTCTCTACAACTACCTGAAGGGAGGTTGTAAGAGGAGGGAACTGACCTCTTCTCCCAAGTGCCAGGGGACAGGACAAGAGGGAATGGCCTCAAGCTCCGCCAGGGGAGATTTAGGCTGGAGATTAGGAGGAGGTTTTTCACACAGAGGGTCATTGGGCATTGGAATAGGCTGCCCAGGGAGGTGGTTGAGTCACCTTCCCTGGAGGTGTTTAAGACACCGGTGGATGAGGTCTTGAGGGACTTGGTTTAGTGTTTGATAGGAATGGTTGGACTAGAAGATCCGATGGGTCCCTTCCAACCTGGTTGTTTTATGATTCTATGATTCAACATACGTCCAGCTCTGAAGGGAAATACAGAATCATGGAGCGGTTTGGGTTGGAAGGGACCTCAGAGCCCATCGAGTTCCAATCCCCCTAGATCAGGTTACTCAAAGTCCCATCTAACCTGGCTTTGAACATCTCCAGGTACGGGGCAGCCACCACTTCTCTGGGCAACCTACTCCAGGGCCTCCCTACCCTCACAGATAAAGATTTCTTCCTAGTATCTCATCTCAATCTCCCCTCTTTGAGCTTAAAACCATTCCCCCTCATCCTATCCTTGCACTTTCTGTTAAAGAGCCCCACTTAGTTTTGAAATATCAACCTTGAAATGAAATTCTGAGGATTGATTCAGCTCCCTGCCGTGTCCACATCCACGCTGTCCTGTGCTGGTGTGAGGATCCCAATGTTTATCCAAGGAAGGTGGAGAACAATGACTGTTTCCTTAGTCTGGCTTGGAGGTGAAACAATGGAGCCTGCCCGCTTGCCTTTATCAATTTGTTATCTACTAAATAGCCCAAACTTCCTCTATTAAGATTATTGAGGCCCCATCTCCTCCCCTGCTATGTTGCTGAACAGGTTTAGTGTTCAGGACTTCCCCTGCCTCTCACTGTCAGCAACCACTTTTCTAAACCTGTTTGCAGACCAACTGGAAATAGGAATTGTAGAACCATAGAATTGCTTGGTTGGAAAAGACCTTTGAGATTGTGGAGTCCAATCATACCTGCCCAGTGCTAAACCAAATCCCTGAGCACCTCATCTCCTTGTCTTTTAAACACCTCCAGGGATGGGGACTCCACCACCTCCCTGGGCCTCTGCCAGGGCCTGAGAATCCTTCTGATGAAGAAATTTTTCCTGATGTGTAATCTGAACCTGCCCTGGAACAACTTGAGGCCATTTCCTCTTGTTCTATGGACTGTCACTTGGGAGAAGAGACCAACACCCACCTCTCCACAACCTCCTTTCAGGGAGGTGTAGACAGTGATAAGGTCTCTCCTCAGCCTCCTTTTCTCCAGGCTAAACAACCCCAGGTTCCTCAGCAGCCTCACATAATGCTTGTGCTGTAAACCCTCCACTGGCTTCACTGCCCTTCTCTGGACATGCTCTGGCCCCTCAATGTCCTTCTTGGAGTGAAGGGCTTAAAACTGAACCAAGGATTCGAGGTGCGGCCTCACCAATGCCGAGTACGTGGGCACAATCATTTCCCTGGTCCTGCTGGCTACACCATTTTGTGCCATGAGTCAGATGACAGGCGCTCTTTTAAGGTTAACAAATCTTCCGTAGCTAATCTCTCTGTGGGCCATCGGCGCGGCAATCTCTGTTTTAACAGGCTCTGACTCTTGGCAAGACTGGCAGGATCATCATTTGCTGGTAAGCAGCCTGGAACATTCACTTCTGGAAGCAAACAGAGGGTACCAAAACAGAAACATTAGTTCTTGCTGTACAGTCTCAACAAGATTGCCCTTCCCTTGCTCTTGGTTTGGAGAGACTCGCTTTGCCCAGTGTGTTACCACAAGTTTTACATCTCAAAAGTTCTTTTTCTTGCATTCACTTAATGGTCTTCATAACCCACAAGTTCATAATCACTTTGAAATAGGTTCCAAAGTGACATTAATCAACCAACTACAATTAACTCTTGCCGCTTGTCTCGAGCCTGGTGAGATAAGGAACGAGTTTGCATCTGCTCATCCCATCTTAACAAGGAAATTATGCTGGAGACACTATCAAGAAAAAGCCTTTTCAAGGAAGTGACTGAGCACAATGTCAGGCTCTTCATTTGGGTGACACAACAGGAATGTCTGTGCATATCATGGAATGGTTTGGGTTGGAAGGGACCTTAAAGCCCATGCAGTTCCACCCCCTGCCATGGGAAGGGACACTTTCCACTGGACCAGGCTGCTCAAGGCCCCGTCCAACCTGGCCTTGAACACCTCCAGGGATGGTCCTCACCACCCTCATCATGAAGAATTCCTTCCTAGTGTCTAATCTAAATCTTCCCCCCTCCCAATTCCCCCTCATCCTGTCACTCTAGGCTCTTGTGAACCATCCCTTTGCAGCTTTCCTGCTGTCCCTTCAGGTACTTGAAAGCCACTATAAGGTCTCCATGGAGCCTTCTCTTCTCCAGGCTGAACAACCCCAACTCTCTCAGCTTGTCCTCATAGCCAAGGAGCTCCAGCCCTCAGATCATCTTTGTGGCCACCTCTGGACCCATTCTGAGAGTTCTATATCCTTCTATTGGGGATTCCAGAATGGGATACAGGACTGCAGGTGGGGTCTCATGAGAACAGAGTAGAGGAGCAGAATCCCCTCCCTTACCCTGCTGGCCACACTCCTTGTGATGTAGCCTAGGATACAGTTGTTTTCCTGGGCTATGAGTGCGCATCGCTGGCTCGTGTCCAGCTTCTCATCAATCAGCTATGTCCCTACAGCAGCCTGGGCTCTCAGAAGAGCTTTGCAGTAAACACAGCTATGGATTTTATCCCGCTTCTGGCACCAGCACAGTACTTTATTCCACTCTCTTCAGGTACTAAAACATCACATCCGGGCAACTCTGCCATTGTCTCAATTAATCACGCGATGTTTTGAGCAAGGACCAACAACGCAGTGCTCCGCCGCCCAGCTCTGCTTTTTCTCATGTCGCATTGTGAGGTAAAACTTCCAGGATTGCTCTTACGATGATCACCGACCTTTCATTCACCACTGCTGCCTCTGGAGTCAAACAGACCTCGCAAGGGGTTGCCCATCAGAGCTCTACGATCATGAGTCACCCATTTCCACGTAAAGTAGTCACACAGGTGACTCAGTTGGACTGCGGAGCTTTGAAGAGCTTTGCAGGCTCTGGCAGAGCAGAAAAACAAACAGTTCTGCAGAGAATCATTCTGACAAGCTTTGTTTAAATGGTGCCTCATTAAGGCTCAGTTAGCAAGCAGTGACTGGAGAGAGTCACAGAATCACCAAGTTGGAAGAGACCCACCAGATCATCAAACCCAACCATTCCCATCAGTCACTAACCCATGTCCCTCAGTGCCTCATCCACCCGTCCCTTAAACCCCTCCAGGGAAGGGGACTCAACCCCCTCCCTGGGCAGCCTCTGCCTGTGCCCAATGACCCTTTCTGTGAAAAATTTTTTCCTAATGTTCAACCTAAAAACCTGAGAAGAAATTTGGAGATGTGATGAAGTTTTAGGATACAGAAGCTGCTTTCCTAGAGGGCTTTTTTCCACTTAGGACAAGGGTCTGCTCCGCTCTGGGTCTGTCACCATGCCACTTCTTACAGTTCCTGGCAGATCTCAGCTCCATGTGCTTGGCCAAAGACTTGAAAAAGGAATCACAAAATCATTAAGGTTGGAAAAGACCTCTAAGCTCATACAGTCCAGCCATGACCCCAACACCACCATGACAACTAAACCAGGTCCCAAAATGCCATGTCTACATGCTTTTTTTTAAGACCTCCAGAGATGGGGACTCCACCACTGCCCTGGGCAGCCTCTTCTGGTGTTTCACCACTCTCTCTCTAAAGAAATTCCTCCTGATATCCAGCTAAACCTCCTCTCACACAACTTGAGGCCTCCTCTCACACTATCGCTTGTTACTTGATTGAAGAGCAACGAAACTGGTGAAGGGGCTGGAGAACAGGCCTTATGAGGAATGACTGAGAGAGCTGGGGGTGTTTAGCCTGGAGAAGAGGAGGCTGAGGGGAGACATTATTGCTCTCTCCAACTCCCTGAAAAGAGGTTGTAGAGAGGAGGGAGCTGGACTCTTCTCCCAAGGGACAGGACGAGAGGGAATGGCCTCAAGCTCCACCAGGGGAGGTTTAGGCTAAACATTAGGAAAAAATTTTTCACAGAAAGGATCATTGGTCCCTGGCAGAGGCTGCCCAGGGAGGGGGTTGAGTCCCCTTCCCTGGAGGGGTTGAAGGGACGGTTGGATGAGGTGCTGAGGGACATGGGTTAGTCATTGATGGGAACGGTTGGACTCCATGATCTGGTGGGTGTCTTCCAACCCAGTTGTTCTATGATTCTATGAAGAGATCAACACCCACCTGGTGGTTCCACCACCGTGGAAGAGGAGGAAAGAACAGCCTGTCTGTTGTTGCAGAAGATCTGCGATAGATGGTTGGAGGACTTGAAGAGAATGTTTCACCTGGCACTCTAACAGCTCCATGTCCTTCCTGAGGACTCCAGAACTGAACGCAGTGCTCCCAAATTTGATATTGTTGATAGGCTGCTGTAGCCAAACCCCGAATCATAGAACTGCTTAATTGGAAAATATCTAGGAGATCATCAATTTCAACCATACCTGTCCTCTGCTAAACCAGACCCCTGAGCACCTCATCTCCCTGTCTTTGAAACCCCTCCAGGAATGGGGACTCCACCACCTCCCTGGGCAGCCTCTGCCAGGGCTTGAGTTTGACTTCTGATCTCAGAGACCAGGATTCATTAAAGAAAATGATGCTCCTGCTTCCCAGCTTAAAAACCCATTCCTGCCTTAGAGCCTGAGACTTCAGCCGTTCTGGGAGCTCGTTATAGCTGTGCAGGACATGGTTTGTAGACCATTAATTATCTCTTTGCTTTTCTATCTGTCGCCAAAGAAGTTTTAATCAAACTCATAAATTTTGGTCTGGGCCGCCTAGCAGGTTGGATGGGATCAAACAGGGAGGATTTTTCTTTCTCGTGAGAAAAAAAGGCTCTATTTTAAATTTCAAAGAAATCCAGTGCTCATTCCCAGATTTCCTTCCCAAGCATTATGGGCTCTAATAAATCCCAAGAAACGTTCCCTTCCAGGAGTTTTTTTCTCTCTAACTATCAGAGCCCTGGTATGCAGCTCTTGGAAATGCCACTTTCCTTTCTGGAGCAGCATCATGGACGCAGTGATTGGATTAAGAGGTTTTGGCTGCTCCTAAGGTGCCTGCAGGTCGTGTGGGCTGAGGGAATGTTCCTCTGGTTTTCTCTAAGTCATAATTAGTGAGTATAACATTTGAAATGAGCCTAATTTTTATTAGTTTATATTTTCTAGATTTTAGGTATTTATTTAAATAGGTATTTTAAAGACTTTGGGGTTTAGGAGGGAGGACATGGATCTGTTTGAGCTAGTCCAGAGGAAACCACAAGGATGATCTGAGGGCTGGAGCATCTCTTATGCAAGGACAGGCTGAGAGAGTTGGGGTTGTTCAGCCTGGAGAAGAGAAGGCTCTGGTGAGACCTTCTAGCAGCCTTTCAGTACCTGAAGGGGCTCCAGGAAAGCTGGGATGGGGCTTTTGATCAGGGAGTGCAGAGGTAGGAGTAAAGGGAATGGTTTGAAGCTGGAAGAGAGGAAATTGAGATAAAATAATAGGAAGAAATGTTTCTCTGTGAGGCTAGTGAGACACTGGCTCAGGTTGCCCAGAGAAGTCATTGGTGAGGGGCCCAAACCTGAAAGCTGCCTGGAGGAGAAGGACCTGGGGGTGTTGGTTGAACAGGAGCCAGCAGTGGCCCAGGTGGCCGAGAAGGCCAAGGGCATCTGGGCTTGGATTAGAAATGGTGTGACCAGCAGGTCCAGAGAGGTTGTTCTCCCTCTGGACTCAGCACTGGTGAGGCCACTCCTCGAATCCTGGGGTCAGTTGTGGGCCCCTCAGCACAAGAAGGATATTGAGGCTCTGAAGCGAGTGCAGAGAAGAGCAACAAAGCTGGTGAAGGGGCTGGAGAACAGACCCTATGAGGAGCAGCTGAGAGAGCTGCTGGTATTTATCCTAGAGAAGCGCAGGCTGAGGGGAGACCTCATTGGTCTCTACAATTCCCTGAAAGGAAGTTGTAGAGAGGAGGGAGCTGGGCTCTTCTCCCAAGTGACAGGGGACAGGACAAGAAGAAATGACCTCAAACTCCACCATGGGAAATTTAGGCTGGACATTAGGAAAAAAAAATTCACAGAAAGGGTCATTGGGCATTGGAACAGACTGCCCAAGGATGTGGTTGATTCACCTTCCCTCAAGGTGTTTAAGGGATGGGTGGACAAGGTGCTGAGGGACATGGTTTAGTGTTTGATAGGAATGGTTGGACTCGAAGATCCGGTGGGTCTCTTCCAACATGTTTGTTCTGTGATTCTATGAACCCAGGATTCGAGGTGCGACCCCACCACCACTGAGTCCACGGAGACAATTCCCTCCCTGCTTCTGTTGACCACACTGTGGGTGATCCAAGCCAGGAGACTGTTGGTCTTCTTGGCCACTTGGGCCACTGCTGGCTCATGTTAAGCCTCTGTCAACCAGCACCCCCAGGTTCTTCTCTGCCAAGCAGATTTCCAGCCACACTTCTCCAAACCTGGAGCATTGCAGGCATTTTTCTGCCCCTCAGGACCTGGCTCTTGGCCTTGGTGAACATCAAGGTTGCTCTGCATCGGCTGCTTGAAGCACAAAAATCTCTTCTGGGTGGTTGACTGATCTTTTCCAAATTGCAATCCAGAACACCCCACCCTCCACAAACCTTTCACAGACAGATGCTTTTTCTCTGCCGGTGTTCAATACTACTAATGCTCCATAAGATGAATTTTGAGCAATGCTGGAGTGCAAGGCCCATGAAAGTCAGAAGGATTTGCATTCCTTTATTATTTCCAGATTTTTTATAATCCTATGGGGTCTTAGTATGAAGAAGAAAGGTGCAGCTGGTGAGGAGATGCCTTTTATAGAATCATTGAACAGTTTGGGTTGGAAGGGACTTTAAAGCCCATCCAGTTCCAACCTCCCTGCCAAGGGCAGGGACACCTCCCACTAGACCAGGCTGCTCAAGGTCCCATCTAACCTGGCCTTGAACACCTCCAGGGATGGGGCAGCCACAGCTTCCCTGGGCAACCTGGGCTAGTGTCTCACCACCCTCATCAGGAAGAATTTCTTCCTAATATCTAATCTTAAATCTTCCCCCTTCCAATTTAAAGCCATTTCCCCTCATCCTGTCACTCCATGCCCTTGGAAAAAGGCCCTCCCCAGCTTTCCTTCCTGGAACCCCTTCAGGTACTGGAAGCTTCTCTGAGGTCTCCCTTTAACCTTGTCTTTTCCAGGCTGAACAACCCAAACTCTCTCAGCCTGTTCTCACAGCCGAAGTGCTCCAGGCTTTGGATTATCTCTATGGCCTCCTCTGGACCTGTTCCAACAGTTTCTTTTCCTTCTTCTGTTGAGGACTCCAGAACTGGGCACAGGGCTCCAGATGGTGTCTCACCAGAGCAGAGTAGAGGGGCAGAATCCCCTCCCTCACCCTTCTGGCCACATTTCTCTGCCTGCAGCCCAGGACATGGGTGACCTTCTGGGTCACACATTCCCAACTCATGCTGAGCTTCTTATCCACCGGCACCTCAAGTCCTTCTCCTCAGGGCTACTCTTAATCACTTCGTCCTTCAGCCTATATTGAATCTGCGGATTGTCCTGGCCCAGGTGTAGGACCTTCCCCTTGGCCTTGTTGAGCCTCACAAGGACCTTTTCTATCGGATTTTGTGATGGCAAGGATGAAATTTTCTCCCTCTTTGCTGACACAGCCAGCTGCCTTTGGGAAAAAAATAATGGGTGGCCCCTTTGGTATTAAAATCCCGCCTGCAGAAACCAACTGACAGACAGAAATGTTTCTCCATGCTCCTGCCAGAATAAGCTTTAAAGAAACCATTGCTGGAAACATACCTTAAGTCCAGCAGACGGTGAAAGCTGGAACGTAGCTTGTTTGCTTAACTCGGCGCTAGTACAATAAATGACTTGCATAAGGCAATTTGTTTCCCATTGTTCACAGAGCAAGGATTGTACAAACGCTCGATTGTGCTTTCTGGTGGGTTAACTTTCTTAGGTGGAGAATGACTTCGTGAAAGCCCACAACTCAATTCTTGGGTGGGATTTTCTGGGAAGACTGTGTCGCCCAAGGTGCAGTTTGTTGCCTGCTTTCGTTGCAGCTTCATTAAGCTTGTAAAATAGGCTACAATATTATTATTATTTATTATCATTGGTAGGTTTGTGGCCAAAGAGAGATTTTCCTCCAGTCCAACCTGCGGGGTCTGGTGGGAGCTTTTTCACTGCCCCTGTTACACGGAGCCGTTTATTGTTCAACTTGGGAATTTCAATCAAAAACCTGCAATCGTAGTGGGGAATTCTGGCAGTTATTTCAGCTTCTCCTTCCCAAAGACTGTGCTACGTCATAGAAGCACAGAATGGGTTGGGTTGGAAGGGACCTCAAAGTCCATCCAGTTCCAACCAACCTGCCATGGGCAGGGACACCTCCCACTGGATCAGGTTGCTCAAAGCTCCATCCAACCTGGCCTTGAACATCTCCAGGGATGGGGCAACCACAACTTCTCTGGGCAACCTGAGGCCTCACCACCCTCATGAGGAAGAATTTCTTCCTAATGTCTAGCCTCAATCTTCCCTCTTCCAACTTAAAGCCATTCGTCCTTGTCCTATCACTCCAGGCCCTTGAAAAAAGTCCCTTCCCAGCTCTCCTGCAGCCCCTTCAGGTACTCAAAGGCAGCTCAACATCATTCTTTTCATTATCTTTGTGCTCGGAGCTGACGATGTAGGACACTGTCAGCGCTATGGAAAGCAGATGTGCTTTATTAATTACTCCAGCCACCTCTAAATGACTTATGTTATTCCTGCTCGCAGGTACCCGCTGAGGCGAGGCAGCTCGTTCACCTTTCTGACTCCAGGACCGCACTGGGACTTCACCCTGGTGAGTAAAAGAGCTGGTGGGTGCATACTGGGAAACAAAAGCAGGGATAGAGAGGTAGAGGTGAAGGAAGAAAATCAACACATTCCTCTCTACCTGACTAGACATTTTCTGAGCCACTGAGGCTTCTGAGCTTTACCTAGAGCGTGCTTTCTGCACACTGGGATTAAGAGAAGGCAGGATATCCTGGACACTCTGGTTTCTTTAAAAACATCTTTCTGATGTTTTTCACAGAATCATAGAATCACCAGGTTGGAAGAGACCCATCGGATCATCAAGTCCAACCATTCCTATCAAACACTAAACCATGTCCCTAAGGACCTCATCTACCCATCCCTTAAACACCTTGAGGGAAGGTGAATCAACCACCTCCTTGGGCAACCTATTCCAATGCCCAATGACCCTTTCAGTGAAAAACTTCCTCCTAACTACCTCCTTCATGGAATGGTTTGGGTTGGAAGTGACCTCAAAGCCCATCCAGTTCCACCCTCCTGCCATGGGCAGGGACATCTCCAACTGGACCAGGCTGCTCAAGGCCCTATCCAGCCTGGCCTTGAACACCTCCAGCGATGGGGCAGCCACCACTTCCTTGGGCAACCTGGGTCTGTACCTCATCACCCTTGTCATGAAGAATTTCTTCCTGATGTCCAATCTAAATCTTCCCCCTTCCAATTTAAAGCCTTTCTTCCTCATTTCAGCAGTGCAGCTGACTAAGCTGACTGTGTAATAAACATGGTGTAGAATGTGGGATAGAAATACACATTTTTTCCCTTAAATACAAAAATATGTATCTTGTTTGGTATAGAAAAACTACCTGGAACAAGCACATGGTCTTAGAATCATAGAATGATAGAATCATAGAATCACCAGGTTGGAAGAGACCCACTCGATCATTAAGTCCAACCATTCCTATCAAACACTAAACCATGTCCCTCGGGACCTCATCTACCTGTGCCTTAAACACCTCCAGGGAAGGTGACTCAACCACCTCCCTGGGCAGACTGTTCCGATGCCCAATGACCCTTTCTGTGAAAAACTTTCTCCTAATGTCCAGACTAAATCTCCCCTGGTGGAGCTTGAGGCCATTCCCTCTCGTCCTGTCCCTTGGGAGAAGAGCCCAGCTCCCTCCTCTCCACAACCTCCTCTCAGGGAGTTGTAGAGAGCAATGAGGTCTCCTCTCAGCCTCCTCTTCTCCAGAAGAAATAACCCCAGCTCTCTCAGCTGCTCCTTATAGGGCCTGTTCTCCAGCCCCTTCACCAGTCTTGTTGCTCTTCTCTGGACTCGCTCCAGAGCCTCAACATCCTTCTTGTGGTGAGGGGCCCACAACTGAACACAAGATTCGAGGAGCAATCTCACCAGTGCTGAGTACAGAGGGCAGTCTTACTGCCTTATACTTTCCTCTCTCCATCCTTTAACATTCATTAACTTCACATCCAGAAAGCAGTGGTCAGTGGCTTGATGTCCAGTTGGAGATCAGTGACAAGTGGTGGACCTCAGATGGGACCAGTACTGTTTAATATTTTAATATTTTTTTACTATAAACAGTGAGATTGAGGACACCCTCAGCAAGTCTGCAGATGACACCAAGCTGAGTGGTGCATTTTTCACACCAGGATGAGATGGCATCCAGGAGGACCTCAACAAACTGGAGAAGTGGGGCTGTGTGAACTTCATGAGGTTCAACAAGGCCAAAGCCAAGGTCCTACACCTGGGTCAGGACAATCTATGGTTTCAATACAGGGTGGGGGATGATGAGATTGAGAGCAGCCTGAAGGAGCTACAGAAAAGCTGGGGAGGAAGTCTTATCAGGGAGTGGAGGGATAGGATGGGGGGGAATGGCTTTAAATTGGAAGGGGGAACATTTAGAGTACACATTAGGAAGCAATTGTTCATGATGAGGGTGGTGAGGCCCTCACCCAAGTTGCCCCAGGGAAGCTGCAGCTGCCCCATCCCTGGAGGTGTTGAAGGCCAGGTTGGATGGGGCTTGGAGCAACTGGATCCAGTAGAAGGTGTCCCTGTTCATGACAGGGGGGTTGGAACTGGATGATCTTTCTAGCCCACCTCCTTCTATGAATCTATGATTCAAAATCTGGGGAGTTTCTTCTTTGTATGCATTTAGCCAGGCACTTGCTGGCTGTGCCTTGAAGGGCAGCCATGTGCAATCTGAGGCTGCACAAACCCCAGTCCCATGTGGATGAAACAAAACCCTAAATTTTTATAGATTCTTCTTTTGCTTAATTTTCAAAACTTTCATCTGGTGGCTCCATTAAACACATACATTTGCATATTAGAAAGCCTTACAAATTATATGCTTTCAGATTTACAACTGTTGTGCTCTATCATCACAACATAAAAGTGTTTTGATTCAGTTTCAAGGCAGTCCTGTTCTCTACGTTTCTTTAATCTGCTTTTATTTGGCGACACGCTATTCAGTTCAACTCTCATTTATAGTTAGAGTGTTTTGAACGTCAGGACACAGACTGCAAAACCCACAGAAACTGGTTTTGAAGGACTTAATTGCTTTCCCGCGTTCCTGTGTCATGTCCTTCATCAACCCAGTCCACTGCCACTTCTCCCTTCCAGCCCAAGTTGCTTCATTTTGATCCTCAGACAGTGAGAACCCCTGAACTCCGTCCTTTCCCTGGAGATCTAAGCTTTCCCATGACTAGTTAACAGGTTAGGCTTGGACTGATGCACCCAGCTCTGGAAGAGAAACAAGTACGTGAGGGAATGAATAAGGAAGGAAAGAGCTGCGTGATTCAGCTGCCCAGCAGACAAACCCTTACTGCTCGCTTGGGGACTAGACTCTGCTTGGAGGCTTTGCCAATGGAATTGGCCTCAAAGATGATGTGAAGGCTGGAACACCTCTGCTATGAGGACAGGCTGAGAGAGTTGGGATTGCTCAACCTGGAGAAAGAGAAGGCTCCAGGAATACCTTAGAGTGGCCTTCCAATACCTGGAGGGGCTCAAGGAAAGCTGGGGAGGGACTTTTTCCAAAGGCCTGGAGTGACAGGACAAGGGGGAACGGCTTTAAATTGGAAGAGGCGACATTCAGTGTTCAGTTGCGGACCCCTCATCACAAGAAGGATGTTGAGGCTCTGGAGCGAGTCCAGAGAAGAGCAACAAAGCTGGTGAAGGGTCTGGAGAACAGGCCTTATGAGGAACGGCTGAGGGCCCTAGGGTTGTTTATCCTGGAGAAGAGGAGGCTGAGAGGAGACCTCATTACTCTCTACAACTCCCTGGAAGGAGGTTGTAGAGAGGAGAAAGCTGGCCTCTTCTCCCAAGTGACAGGGGACAGGAAGACAGGGAATGGCCTCAAGCTCCACCAGGGGAGGTTCACGCTCAACATAAGGAAAAAATTCTTCACAGAAAGCATCATTAGGCAATGGAACAGTCTGCCCAGGGAGGTGGTTGATTCCCCTTCCCTGGAGGTATTTAAGGTGCAGGTAGATGAGGTGCTGAGGGGCATGATATAGAGATTGGTAGGAATAGTTGGACTCAGTGATCCAGTGGGTCTCTTCCAACCTGATGATTCTAGGATTTAGATCAGACATTAGGAAGAAATTCTTCATGATAGGGGTGGTGAGGTGCTGGCCCAGGTTGCCCAGAGAGGTCATGGGTGTCTCTTCCCTGCAGGTGTCCAAGGCCAGGTTGGATGGGAGGTGTCCCTGCCCCTGGCAGAGGGGTTGGAGCTGGATGATGTTTAAGGTCCCTTCTAACTCAAACCATCCCATGATCTATTCATGACATAGTTTGTGCAGCTCTTGGGCCACAAGTCTGTAAATTGTCCCCTTCCCAAGTCTTGGGGGATGTGGGTGACTAAGCCAAATGTCCTTTTCATGCCTGCAGAGGTGGAGCGAGTTTAAAGAGAAGGACTAGTTGGAGTTCTGCAGAATTCTAAGAAAAAACTAATGCCATTTGAGTTCCAGCCCCCTCTGAATGACTTCTGACTGGAAGCAAGTTTACTCATGGTCTGTTTTCCGTTCATCTTTTTCATAAAAGAGGGTTCATTTACGAGAAACAGGCACTTGATCTTTGTTGACTTAACGGTTCTGTTGCACATTCCTCACCCGAAACTTTGGTGATGTTTTATGACTTCAGGTGGGCAATAAGGAGCAAAAACCAGGCTGATCCCTAAAGAACAAAATAATTAACAGCCTTCCAGTACCTGAAGGGGCTCCAGGAAAGCTGGGGAGGGGCTTTTTCCAAGGGCCTGGAGTGACAGAATGAGGGGGAATGGCTTTAAATTGGAAAGGGGAAAATTTAGATCAAACATTAGGAAGAAATTCTTCCCGATGAGGGTGGGGAGCCCCTGGCCCAGGTTACCCAGGAAAGTGTTGGCTGCCCCATCCCTGGAGGTGTTCAAGACCAGGTTGGATGGGGCTTTGAGCAACCTGAATCCAATGGGAGGTGTCCTTGCCCTTGGAACCGGGTTGGAACTGGCCGGGCTTTAAGTCCCTTCCAACCCAAACCATTCTATGATCCTGGTCCTAGGCAAAAGCTCATAGAAGGAGGGATGAAAAATAAATGATTGGAATTGTTTTCAAATTGAAAACCAGCCCTTTCCTCAAAAGCAGTGCTGGAACTTTCATCGGAATCTTTGCAATGTCATTAACATTCATGCTCATGGCGTTGCTTAGGTCTCTCTGAAATACAGTCACACAATATTTAGATTTCCCCTCCTGATTAGCTTTTTTTTTTTATGCTTCTCCTCCACAATCCCTCTTTGAGAGCCACGCTCGGCTCTCACGCTTTTTACAGTTTAATAACTTTCATCAAAGTCACTTTTTCCACATGACTTGAGTTTCGCGAGAAGGTTAACGTATCGGATCTCCGATCGCCACCGTCTCCGAAACGTGAGAACCCAGCACCGTAGCAGTCGCTCTTCCACCATGTGGCTTTAAACCGAGCGTCTGAAGAGGCCGTTTTCTTGGAATCTGTTCCCATTCTGGCACCGCGCAGGAATGAAACAGCTGGCCCTGCAGCAAAATGTCTCCGTTTTTGTATGAAACTATATTGGGCAAAGGAAATGGGGTGCAGCCAAGGCAACACTTATTGCATAAGTCTAGCCAGTTTCAAAACAAAAACTTTGGCCTTCCTTTCGTGTCTGGCCTTCGGTCTGGAGCTGTGTGTTAAAGCCGTTAATATAGGATACCTGACTCCATAAGGAACGAATAATATTCAGACAAAGAAGGCGTGGTGGCTTTGTCTTTATGGCAAGTTTTCTTCTGTTAAATAGATGCTGCCTTCCATCTGGGAAATATAACCCGCAGACCGACAAGGTGGGGTTGTAACGGTCTTTTATTGCAGGGCTTGATAAATAACCAGCACTGAATATTTTACTAAAGCTTAAAAAAACACAAGTGTCTGTGTTTTGCATGTGTTCTCAAGGCTGCCAAGGGCTGTTCAAAGAGTGTGGAGTGTGCTGGGACATTAATTCCATGTCAGTGCTACAAATGGGGTAGGCAGAATGTCTAAGGTGAGAGCTTTTTCCTCTGGAGTTAGCAAGTCTGCCAGCGAAAAGACTCACTCACAGAATCATAGAATCATAGAACAACCAGGTTGGAAGAGACCCACCGGGTCATTGAGTCCAACCATTCCTATCAAACACTAAACCATGTCCCTCAGTACCTCTTCCACTCGCAACTTAAGCACCTCCAGGGAAGGCGAATCAACCACCTCCCTGGGCAACCTGTTCCAATGCCCAATCACCCTTTCTGTGAAAATTTTTTTCCTAATGTCTAGCCTAAATCTCCCCTGGCGGAGCTTGAGGCCATTCCCTCTTGACCTGTCCCCTGTACCTTGGGAGAAGGCCATCACCCTCCTCTCCACAACCTCCTCTCAGGGAGTTGTGGAGAGCAGTGAGGTCTCCTCTCAGCCTGCTCTTCTCCAGGCTAAACAACCTCAGCTCTCTCAGCAATTCCTCATAGGTTCTGTTCTCCAGCCCCTTCCCCAGCTTCATTGCTCTTCTCTGGACTCGCTCCAGAGCCTCAACATCCTTCTTGTGCTGAGGGGACCACAACTGACCCCAGAATTCCAGGAGCAGTCTCAACAGTGCTGAGTACAGAGAGAGAAAATCCTCCCTGGACCTGCTGGTCACACCATTTCTGATACAAGCCAGGATGCCCTTGGCCTTCTTGGCCACCTGGGCACACTGCTGCCTCATGTTCAGTCGGTTGTTGACCAACACCCCCAGGTCCCTCTCCTCCTGGCAGTTTTCCAGCCAGGCTTCTCCCAGTCTGTAGCTCTGCATAGGGTTGTTGTGCCCCAAGTGTGGAACACGGCACTTGGCTTTGTTGAACCTCATCCCATTGGACTCAGCCCAGTGGTCCAGCCTGTTCAGATCCCTTTGCAGAGCCTCCCTACCCTCCAGCAGACTGACACTTCCACCCATCTTAGTGTTACCATTTCCAGAGTCAGGATCTTGTCCTCACAAATACAGGAAAAAACTGATTGAAATCCTCTGTGAATTTTGTACCTGAATCCACTCCTCTCACTAGTTTGAACAGCTGAGGGAAAAACCACCAGAGCAAAACCCAAAGAAACAGAGAGCTTCTGTAACACCTAACCACGACCTGTGCTGGTGTAATAGTTAAATGGTGCAGTC
This sequence comes from Coccyzus lansbergi, assembly GCA_033558105.1. Classification (NCBI taxonomy): domain Eukaryota; kingdom Metazoa; phylum Chordata; class Aves; order Cuculiformes; family Coccyzidae; genus Coccyzus; species Coccyzus lansbergi. Next base: position 449,052 of record JAUMJK010000657.1, read on the forward strand.
AGCGTAAGGAGGACAGGCAAGAAGACAGGCTGGGTGGAGAATGGATTCAGAGCAGCCCTGAGGAGAAGGACTTGGGATACTGGTAGATCAGAAGCTCAGTATGAACCAGCAATGTGCACTTACAGCCCAGAAAATCAACCGTGTCCTGGGCTCTATCCAAAGCAGTGGGAGCAGCAGGATGAGGGAGGGGATTGTGCTCCTCTGCTCCACTCTGGTGAGACCCCCACCTCGAGTCTTCTATTCAGTTCTGGAGTCCTCAGCACAAGAAGGACATGGAGCTGTTTGAATGGGTCCAGAGGAGGCCATGAAGATGATCCGAGGGCTGCAGGATCTACCGCACAAGGGCAGTCTGAGAGAGTTTGGGTTGTTTAGCCTGGAGAGGAGAATACTCCAGGGAGACCTTCTAGCAGCCTTCCAGTACCTGTAGCAGCAAAAGGAAAGCTGGGAGGGGCTTTTTATCATGCAGTGCAGGAAGAGGACAAGGGGGTTTTAAGATGGAAGAGGGGAGATTTAGATGAGATCTTAGGAAGAAATGTTTTCCTGTGAGAGTGGGGAAGCACTGGCCCAGGTTGCCCAGGGAGGTCATGGATGATCCCTCTCTGAAAGTGTTCAGGGCCAAGTTGGATGAGGTTTTGAGCAACCCTCATCCAGTGGGAGGTGTCCCTGCCCATGGCAAAGGGATTGGAGCTGGGTGGGCTTTAATGTCCCTTCCAACCCAAACCATTCTATGATTTGGAGACTCATGGGAGCCTGCAAACACATCACATGAATGGCTAAGCAGACCAGCGAACAGCTTTCTGAGAAGGCTCAAGGGATGCTGGACATCCCCTCAACAGCATCAGGTTTTCACAAGACCCATGGCAACCGGGCTGGTCAGCATTTAAAAATAGTTTGAGCAAATAGTTTTATTGCGACATTTTGAATGCACTTGCAGTGATGACCAACACCTATTAAAGCTGAAGAGATTATTAAATTATTAAAGAAAACAGGGCTTACATGTTTGCTCCTGGCGGAATGTCGAGCTGCTGGACCGGTAGAGCATAAAACTGCTGTTTGCTGAGGTTCAGAGTTGACTTGGACAGGAGTTTCCTCAGCAGCTCACCTGGTTCAGTGCCCATTAAACTGACAAACAACATTTAGACCAATATAAAAACATAAAATGGTTTCTTTTCTTCTTTCTACTTAGTGAAGTGGATGAGGATGAACTTGAGTCATTCCGAAATGTTGAAGAACAAGGGTCAAACGCAGGATGAAAATCAGCTCTTTGCTTCGTGGGTGACCAAACACTTTATAGAATCATAGAATGGGGTTGGGTTAGAAGAGACCTCAAAGCCTATCCAGTTCCAACCTCGTTCCATGGGCAGGGACACCTCCCACTGGACAAGGCTGCTCAAAGCCCCATCCAATGTGGCCTTGAACACCTCCAAAGACGGGGCAGCCATGACTTCTCTGGACAACCTGGGCTAGGGCCTCACCACCTTTATTGGGAAGAATCTGTTCCTAACGTCTAATCAAAATCTTCCCCTTCCAATTTAAAGCCATTCCCTCTCTTCCTATCACTCCAGGCACTTGGAAAATGATCCTCCCCAGCTTTCCTGGAGCTCCTTCAGGTATTGGGAGGCCACTCTAAGGTCTCCCTGAAGCCTTCTCCAGGCTGAACAACCCCAACTCTCTTAGCCTGTCCTCATAGCAGAGGTTCTCCAGCCTTTGGATCATCTTCATGGCCTCCTCTGGACCCATTCCCACAGTTCCATCTCCTTCTTATGTTAGGGATTCCAGAACTGGACCCAATACTTATTCTGTCCTGCTCTCCTGAGATTTCCTGCCTAAGCCTTTACTCACAACCAGAATTACAGGTGTGCAGAGAAGCAAGTTTATAGGCACATAATTTATGGGTATCAATCAGGTGACAAACCTCACAATACAGCATAAACACACTTTCCACATAGTTTCAACCTTTAGGGGGTTTCAGTTATGCCATTTGGTAGGGGTGTAGAGAAAGAAAATAACTCTGATTTTTATAAAACCAGAACTTTCTGAAGGTAAATCTGCAGGTAAAGGTTTGGCTCTAAGTCTGTTTCATTTCTTCCAGAAGAGGAAGCGGCGAGAGAAAGAAGATGATGTGGTCAGTCTTTGCAGCCTTGACTTTAAGGTAATCAAAACGCGTTTGTTCCTCACAATTGTGCAATCGACTGCTTTGTGGACTGTGGTGCCTTCCAGCTGGGAATGCCGGACTTTCCGTGTTTGCATTTCACCCGCGACAGTTTAGAGACTCGTACAGCTGTGTTTGCTCTTGTGTGCACCTCTGGGGTGGGCTGAGGCCTGCTAGGGAGATCCGTAACACTGCTCCTGAGCTCCTGTTTAATCATTTGAAACCTAAATATGCCCCAGGCTTAATGTTGGGCTGGAGCGCGTCCAGAGAAGGGCAACGGAGCTGGGGAAGGGGCTGGAGAACAAGTCTTACGAGAGGCAGCTGAGGAACCTGGGATTGTTTAGAAAAGAAGGCTGAAGGGAGACCTTATCACTGTCTACAGCTGCCTGAAAGGTGGTTGTAGCAAGGTGGGTTTTAGTCTCTTATCCTAAGTGACAGGCAATAGGATGAGAGGAAAAAAGCCTCAAATTACACCAGGGCAGGTTCAAATTGGATGTCAGGAAAGATTTCTTCACCAAAAGGCCCTGGCAGAGGCTGCCCAGGGAGGTGGTGGAGTCTCCATCCCTGGAGGTGTTCAAAAGACAGGGAGATGAGGTGCTCAGGGGTCTGGATTAGTAGTGAACAGGAACAGTTGGATTCCTTGATCTCGAAGAGATCCTTTTCCAACCAAACAATTCTATGTTGTGTGAAATAAATGAGTGTAACCTATACTTAGCACGAACATAAGCATTTTCAAGTGCCAGAAGTGAAACTGTGCAAAACCCCTTCAAATGTTGCTTTTGTTTGACTTAGTTAGCACATTTTGTTGTACTGCAAACACTGCCTGGGTGGTAAATTGTTCTTAAAGCTGTGGATTAAAGTGATTTACAAAAACAAGGGTGGGGAGGTGCAGAGTTGCATATTTTTCCAAGGATTATCCAAGCTTGATTTTCCAAAAGAAAAACCTCTTCCCGCTGCCCATCTCACTGTCAGCACTTAAAATCATAGAATGGTTTGGGTTGGAAGGCACCTCAAAGCCCATCCAGTTCCAACACCCCTGTCACGGGCAGGAACACCTCCCACTGGATCAGGCTGCTCAAGGCCCCATCCAACCTGGCCCTGAACACGTCCAGGGATGGGGCAGCTACAATTTCCCTGGGCAACCTAGGCCAGGGCCTCCCCACCCTCATTGGGAAGAATTTCTTCCTTATGTCTAACCTAAATCTTCTCCCTTCCAATTTAACACCATCTCCCTTCGTCCTATCTAAAACATCCATCCACAACTTTCCTGGAGCTCCTTCAGGTACTGGAAGCTGCTCTAAGGTCTCCCCGGAGCCTTCTCTACTCCAGGCTTAACGTCTCCAACTCTCTCAGCCTGTCCTTATAGCAGAGGTGCTCCAACCCTCACATCATCTCCATGGCCTCCTCTGGACCTGTTCCAACAGTTCCTTGTTCTTATGTTGGGGATTCCAAAACTGGACATAGGACCCCAGGTGGGGTCTCACCAAAGAAGAGTAGAGGGGCAGAATGCCCTTCCTCGCCCTGCTGGCCATGCTTCTTGTGATGCCCAGGATACCATTGGCCTTCTGGGTTGCAAGCACACGTTGCCAGCTCACATCAAGCTTCTCGTCAATCAGCACCCCAAGTCCTTCTCGGCAGGGCTGCTCTGAATCACATCGCCCCCCAGCCTGTACTGAATCCACGGATTTCCCCGATCCAGATATTGGACCTTGTACTTGACCTTGTTGAACCTCATGAGTTTCACACAGTCCCACTTCTCCATCCTGTCCAGGTCACTTAGAATGAATCAGGATCATAGAATGGTTTGGGCTGGAAGGGACCTTAAAGATCATCCAGTTCCAACCCTTATCTTCCCTTCCGTCTTATCCACAGATGGAAAGGAAGAGAAACAGGGTTTTTCCTATGTTGTCACCTATCGAGATAAGTGTTAACTAAGTGGGGTTTACGGTTTATTAAGCTGGAATTAAAAGTCATTTCTTAGTGGGGAATTTCCTGTTTGACCCAATGACCAAGCGCATCCTTTGTCATTGTCGCTTCCTTTGCATTTCTGCATATTTATTAGCCTCACTTAACCTGCCTTCTCCTGGATGCTCTCCATCCCTGCTTGTCCTGCCTGACAGGCAGCTCTGGGCTTTGACCTCTCTAGATTAGATCTCCTTTTCCTGATAAGACCAGCCCTGTAATTTCCCAGTAGGGGAGGGATAAGAGCAAAACAGATTATCTGCAGAGAGCTGAGACACACAGTGGCTGATGCCTCTCAACTGACTCTGTTTGGGGCTTCCTTTGTTTCTGAGGTCTTGCTGGTTTTCTGATGCAGATGGGAGTGTTATGGGTAGGAAATCTGCCCTTGGGGAAGAAGATTTTCTTCTTTTTTTTTGTTTTAAATTGGGCTACATTTTTAGTCTTGGACAAAATTGCATGAGGTAGGGTTTTTCCCACAAAGCAATCTCTTCAAGGTGAGGCTAAAGTATTAGCAGCAATCAGTGTGCTCGCCTTTTAATAGAAATCTTTCAAGGATGGGAATAGGATGAGGGGAAATGGTTTTCAGCTGAAAGAGAGGAGATTGAGATGAAATCTTAGGCAGAAATTGTTTCCTGTGAGGGTAGTGAAACCCTGGCCCAGGTTGCCCAGAGAAGTGGTGGCTGCCCCACCCCTGGAGGTTCTCAAGCCAGGTTGGATGAGGCTTGGAGCAGCCTGATCCAGTGGGAGGTGTCTGTGCCCATGGCAAGAGGGTTGGAACTGGATGGTCTTTAAGATTCCTTCCAACCCAAACCATCCTATGATTCTATGAAAAAGAGAAAACCCACTCCTGATACAGCCAAAGCTCAGCTGGCAGCTTTTCTTTAACATGACTTGGTGTTTTGGAAGGGTCAGGCTCTTGAGGACATTTTTTGAGGCACACTCACCAAACACACCCCAATGTCCTTGTTAAAATACATACGGTACTGATTGGAGTGTAGTTTTCATCGAATCATAGAACGGTCCCTGAGCACCTCCAGGGAAGGGGCCTCCATAACTTCCCTGGGCAACCTGGGCCAGTGTCTCACCACCCTCATCAGGAAGAATTTCTTCCCAATGTCTGAAATAAGTGTTTCCCCTTCCAATTTAAAGCCTTTCCCCCTCATCCAGTCACTCCAGGCCCTTGGAAAAAGTCCCTTCCCAACTTCCCTGGAGCCCCTTCAGGTACTGGAAGGCCATTATAACCTTTTCTGCAGGCTGAACAAGCCCAACTCTCCCAGCCTGTCCTTGTACAGGAGTTGCTCCGGACCTTGGATCATCTTTGTGGCCTCCTCTGTGGTCTGATCTAAGTGTTCCCCCTTCCAATTTAAAGCCATTCCCCCTCATCCTGCCACTCCAGGCCCTTGGAAAAAGTCCCTCCCCAGCTTTCATGGAACCCCTTCAGGTCCTGGAAGCTGCTCTAAGGTCTCTCTGGAGCCTTCTCTTCTCCAGGCTGAACAACCCCAACTCTCTCAGCCTGTCCTCATATGGCAGGTGTTCCAACCCTCAGATCATCTTTGTGACGTCCTCTGAGGGCCTTTTCTAGCTTTTTAATACCAATTATCAAGGTTAAGAGTTTCAAAAGCACCCCAGTTAAGTATTTATAGTCAGATTTTCCACGCTCGTCACCAGGACTTCTCAGTCTCATTGAGCACCTACACTGCAGTACAGATCGTACTTCACTCTGTTTGGATTTGATGTGGGTGAGCCAAAAGGTTAAAATCTGGCTCCCCAAAACACTGCTACATCTGTTTCATTGATGAAATAAGGTCACAAGAGAAGATGAAGATCATTTAGGGGTGTCACATGTAGATCAGACCATTCGTTGTTTATGTTTTATTGCAGATGGGAACTGGTTTTTTTCAGAGTTTGGCTCTATGAAGTGTCAAACTCCACGGCAGAACAGTTAGTACAGCTTCACTCTCTCCCCCAGCAAACACAGCTCAGCTGACATGCTGCTGCTTTCTCACTGTACTTGTAATAACGGAGGAGTTTTGCCAACGTGCTGCGTTCACACTCCCACGAAACATAACTGTGCTGACAAAGCTGCCGTATCGGTGGTGATGGCATGAAAGGCTCATTCTGAGCAGGGAGTGTGAATCAGAGAATCACAGAATGGTTTGAGTTGGAAGGGACCTCAAAGCCCAACCAGTTCCACCTCCCTACCATGGTCACCCCTCACTGGACCAGGTTGCTCAAAGCCCCATCCAACCTGGCCTTGAACACCTGCAGGAATGGGGCAACCACAATTTCCCTGGGCAACCTGGGCCTCACCACCCTCGCAGGAAAACATTTCCTCCCAATATGTCATCTAAATCTCCCCTTAAATCCGACCCCTCTCATCCACTCCCTGATCAAGAGTCCTTCCCCAGCTTTCCTGGAGCTCTGGAAGGCTGCTACAGGGTCTCCCCACAGCCTTCTCTTCTCCAGGCTGAACAAGCCCAACTCTCTCAGCCTGTCCTTGTATGGGAGGTGCTACAGCCCTTGGATCACCTTCATAGCCTCCTCTGAATCATAGAATCATAGAACAACCAGGTTGGAAGGGACCCATCGGATCATCCAGTCCAACCATTCCTATCAAACACTAAACCATGTCCCTCAGCACCTCATCCACCCGTTCCTTAAACACCTCCAGGGAAGGTGACTCAACCACCTCCCTGGGCAGCCTATTCCAATGCCCAATGACCCTTTCTGTGAAAAACTTCCTCCTAATCTCTAGCCTAAATCTCCCCTGGCGGAGCTTGAGACCATTCCCTCTTGTCCTGTCCCCTGTCACTTGGGAGAAGAGCCCAGCTCCCTCCTCTCTACAACCTCCTTTCAGGTACTTGTAGAGAGTAATGAGGTCTCCTCTCAGCCTCCTCTTTTCCAGGCTAAACACCCCCAACTCTCTCAGCCACTCCTCATAGGGCCTGTTCTCCAGCCCCTTCACCAGCTTCGTGGCTCAAAGGACTCTTCGTGGCTCTTGACTCCCAACAGCTTCATGTCCTTCAAGGAGTTAAACTAGAAAGGTGAAACTAGAGCTGTACCTTAGAATCCCTGACTTGGCTCCGTACCCACTGTATGTTTGTACAATAAAGGTAGGGGAAGGGTTTATTTAATTTGGATGTGTACCTGTCTTTCTGAAGAAGCTGAGCTGTTCGAGCCTCACAGATTTGAGATCATCACACTGCATACCAGGATGATATGGCAGGCGAGATCACACCAGCCTAGATGGACGGCAGCGCCCCAGCTATTCCTGTTTATCTTGGCTTGCAAACCTCCCCCTTGCTCGCCCAGAGTCCTACTCAAAATTGAGCTTGACCTGTACCCTCAGCAACTTTGCAGATGACACCAAGCTGAGTGGTGAGGTGACACCCCTGAGGGACAGGATGCCATCCAGAGGGACCTGGACAAGCTGGAGAAGTAGGACTGTGTGAACCTCATGAGATTCAACAAGGTCAAGTGCAAGGTCCTACGTCGAGGTCAGGGCAACCCTCAGTATGTGTACAAGGTGAGGGATGAAGAGATTGAGAGCAACCCTGTGGAGAAGGACCAGGGGGTTTTCTCCTGTAGCCTGGTTTGCATCAAAAGAAGTGTGACCAGCAGGGCCAGGAAGGGGATTCTGCCCCTCTACTCTGCTCTGGTGAGACCCCACCAGGACTGGACCCCTCCAGGACTGGAGTCCTGTGTCCAGTCCTGGAATCCCCATCAGAAGAAGGAGATGGAACTGTTGGAACAGGTCCAGTGAAGGCCACAAAGATGATCGAAGGCCACAAAGATGTTCAAAGGCCTGGAACAACACCCCTATGAAGAAATGCTGAGAGAGTTGGGGTCGTTTAGTCTGGAGAATTGAAGACACCAAGGAGACCTTATTGCAAACTTTCAATACATGAAGAGGACTTATAAGACTTGTGGTGAAAACCCTTTTAGCAGGACCTGTTGTGATAGGACCACGGAGAATGGTTCTAAACTACAAGATAAGTTTAGACTTGATATTGGGAAGAATTTTTTTACATCGAGGGTGGTGAGGCACTGGCTCAGGTTGCTCAGGGAAGTTGTGGCTGCCCCATCCCTGGAGGTGTTCAAGGCCAGGTTGGATGGGGCTTGGATCAACCTGGTCCAGTGGGAGGTGTCCCTGCCTATGACGGGGGGCTTGGAAATGGATGATCTTCAAGGTCCCTTCCAACCCAACCCGTTCTATGATTCTACTTTACAAACAGCCCCAAACCCTCCAAGTTACCAAAATACAAGTGGGAATCTACACCCTGAAACCATAGTTTCAGCATCCATGTCTTTCAACAAGGAGCCACCCCTTCTCTTGTGCTAAAACACCTTTTTGGGGGAGAAAGCAGGTATTTTGTCCCTGCATCAGGTCTGAAGCCCTACTCCAAACTAAGCTGTTGATAATTGTCAAGGGAAGATAGAAAGGAGAATGAATTCCCATGCAGGGACAGAGGTGAGAAACTGAGGACAGGAATTTCTGAAGCAGATCTTCCTGCTTAAAAACCGAGTTATCTTTTACATTTTGGGTATGGTTTATGACCAATGTTTTGTTAAGGGATCACAATGGAACTGTTCCACGTTACCTCTGGTTATGTAAGGTGCTGAGTGATTCACGGCAGGAAGCAGTGCCGAGGTTTTGAACGCGTGTACACCTCAGTGTTTGTTAGCAACTGCGTAAACACCTTGGAGTACACGACAGGGAAGAGACAACGGCGATGGAGTGTTTTACCTGAGGCAAAACAAAGCCAGGCTGAGTAATGTGTAAGCATCACGTCTCGTCTGGATGGTGTTTTCTGTTGGGTATGGGGTGGCCTTGTAAGGCTTTAGAGAGACAGATTTCACAGAGGAAATGAGATCTTAGAGAGGACGCTTTTTATGACCCACCACACTTGGTCCTCTAGAAACCTTACGCAACCTTTTAGGACTGATTCTGAGAATGTTACTTAGCCCAAAGAGGAGTTCAGCCCAATCACAGAATTATAGAATCACTTGGTTGGCAAAGACCTTTGTGATCATCAAGTCCAACCGCACCTGCCCACCACCAAACCAGATCCCTGAGCGCCTCATCCCTCATCTTTTAAACACCTCCAGGGAGGGGGACCTCCTTGGTCAGCCCGTACCAGGGCCTGAGAACCCTTGTAGTGAAGAAATGTTTCCTGATGTCTAATCTGAACATCCCCTGATGCAACTTGAAGCCACTTCCTCTCATCCTGTCTTCTGTCACTTGAGAGAAGAGACTAACACCCACCTTGCTACAGCCTCCTTTCAGGGAGTTGTACACAGTCATGGGGTCTCCTCTCAGTCTCATTTTCTCCAGGCTAAATAATCCCAGATCCATCCTCCGCCTCTCATAACCCCTGTTCTCCAGACTCTTCACCACCTCCGTTGCTCTTCTCTGGATGAGCTCCAGCTCCTTAATGTCCTTCTTGCAGTGAGGGACACAAAACAGAACCCAGGATTCAGGATCCGGCCTCACCATTGCTGAGACCAGGGGCACAATCACCTGCCTGGTCCTGCTGGCCACACTGTCTCTGATACAAGCCAGGATGTCATTGGCCTTCTTGGCCACCTGGATCACTGCTGGCTCATGCTCAGCTGCTGCCAACCTGCACCCCCAGGTTCTCCTCTGCCAGGCAGGAAGAGAACAAGCCCTGGGGTTGTATTAGTGCTGGCAAGGAGTGACTGCAATGATAAAGCTGGCAACACCAGTCTCGCCCAGTAACGCAGAGAAACACAGAGATTTTGATGTAAAAATCACTTAGAAATATAAAGAAGGATTGAGGATCCGTGTGTCTGCATTCTCACTGGTCCACATCACTTGAAACCATCAGTGAGTGTCTTTCCATACATAGCGACATCAAGTGCACTCTCAGCAAGTTTGCAGGTGACACCAAGCTGAGTGGTGCAGTTGTCACACCAGAAGGACAGGATGGCATCCGGAGGGACCTGGACAAGCTGGAGAAGTGGGGATCCGAGAACCTCATGAGGTTCAGCAAGTCCAAGGTCAAGGTCCTACACCTTGGTCAGGGCAATATATGGTTTCAATACAGGTTCAGGGACAATGTGATTGAGAGCAGCTCTGGGGAGAAGGGGCGTCAATTGATGAGAAGCTGAACATGAACCAGCAGTGTGTGCTTGCAGCCCAGGCTAACCATATCCTGGGCTGCATCACAAGAAAAGTTGTCAGCAGGGTTGAGGGAAGGGATTCTGCACTCTGCTCTGCTCTCATGAGACCTCACCTGGAATCCTGTGTCACGTTCTGGAGCCCTCAGCACTGGAAGGACATGGAACTGTTGGAATCGGTCCAGAGGCCATGAAGATGATCTGAAGGCTGGAGCACCTCTGCTACAAGGACAGGCTGAGAGAGTTGGGGTTGTTCAGCCTGCAGACAAAAAGACTCTGGGGAGGGCTTATAGTGGCCTTCCAGTACCCGAAGGGGCTCCAAGGAAACTGGGGAGGGACTCTTTATTAGGGAATGTAGGGACAGGATGGGGAGGACAGTTTTTACCTTGAAGTGGGGAGATGAGACGAGATCTTAGGAAGGAATGTTTTCTTCTGACGGTAGTGAGTCCATGTCCCAGGGTTGCCCCAGGGAAGCAGTGGAGGTCACAACCCTGAAAACACTCAAGATCAAGTTGGAAGTGGCTCTGAGCATCCTGATTGAGTTCAAGATGTCCCTGCTCTTTCAGGGAAGGTGGACTGGGTGACTGTAAAAGTCTCTTACAACCCAAAGCCTTCTAAGATTCCATGATGAGGGTTCCCACAGGCAGCCTGGCACCTGGTAGGACCAACACAGCCTGAAGACCATCGCTAAGTAATGCAAGAAGCTGTAGTGGTAACTCCTTCCTTTAGCGTTTATATCCACAGGCTTTAAAGGAGCACCAAAACAAATCCTTCCCTCAACAAATCCTTCCCTCCTCCCTCTCCTCTCCCAAAGACACAACGGCTCCTGAGGACTTTTATGGCAATTCTGTCAGGGTGGCTGATTCATGCGAGAACGTGCCTGTGCATAAGTTACCAATTTGTTTTTGGAAATGGACTTTGATCAAAACGAACATCTCTGGCGTCGGCTTCGCTGCACAGCTCTGAAAAACAACATTTGGCAGGGGAGGAGTTTGGGAGCTGAAGTCAACTGTAGCTTTTCGCCTCATTACACGGTTGGTAGCGTAGAAGTTGTGTTTAATAATATCACGAGATGTGGGTCCATGCTTTCAAGGGCTGCATTCATATTCATAAGATGGAAATTGCTTTCCTGGCCTGATCACACAAATGTTCGCTTCAGAGATGATGGTTGAGGGAACAAGCTGGAGAAGTCGCGCTGTGTGAACCTCATGCGGTTGAACAAGGCCAAGGGAAAGGTCCTAGACCTGGGTTGGGCCAATCCCCAGTTTCATGATGGGGGAACAATATGATTGAGAGCAACCCTGAGAAGAAGGACTTGGGGTGCTGGTGGAGGAGACGCTCAACATGAGCTGGCACATGTCCTCACAGCCCAGAAGGCCAATTCTGTCCTAGGCGGCATCCAAAGAAGTGTGACTAGTAGGGCAAGGAAGGGAACTCTGCCCCTCTCCTCCACTCTCATGAGACCTGACCTGGAGTCCTTTGTCCAGTTCCAGAATTCCCAACAGAGGAAGGATATGAAACTGTTGGAACGGGCCCAGAGGAGGCCACAAAGATGATCCAAGGTCTGGAGCTCCTCCTGTACAGGCTGGGAGAGTTGGGCTTGTTCAGCCTGGAGAAGAGAAGGCTCTGAGGAGACCTTATAGTGGCCTTCCACTACCTGAAGGGGCTCCAGGGAAGCTTTTTCCAAGGGCCTGGAGTGGCAGGATGAGGGGGAATGGCTTTAAATTTGAAGGGGGGACACTTAGATCAGACATTAGGAAGAAATTCTTCCTGTTGAAGGTGATGAGGCTCTGGAACAGGTTGCCCAGGGAAGTTGTGGAAGCCCCTTCCCTTGGAGGTGTTCAAGGCCAGGTTGGATGGGGCCTTGAGCAGCCTGATCCAGTGGGAGGTGTCCCTGCCCGTGGCAGGGATGTTAGAACTGGATGATCTTCAAGGTCCCTTCCAACCCAAACCAGTCTATATTTCTGTTTTCTACCCATCCTTACTCACATGGCAGTAGGAACACATCCACGCTGTGGGCTGAAGGGGCTTTTTTGGTGTTTCAAACTGTGTAACGGACTTGAATGGCCGCTAATTATAGTGTCCTCCCAACATCTAAAATAAATGCTGGATTCCAGAGCTGCTCATACACTTTTCAGATGACTCTTGTTGGGTCATAGCCTACTTTTGCTCATTTTCCAGAATATAGCTCTCGATTTGGCTCTCAATATAAATATCTGAGAGCGGAATGTTATAAACAGAGTTCGTGGCCAGTAAACAACTTTGTGTACGGCAGAGGTGGTCTGAGCGCCCGGGATCTGTGAACATGGACGGGAGAAGAGGATTTCATTAGTTATTCCAGTCCTGGAGTATTCTGCACATTCTGTTCTCGATAGCGCATTAAAAATAGCTGTAAAGTGAGTTTTTAGGTGGATTTTGGTTCCTAGTAACTAGGATTTCAAACCATACACACAAAACGAAAAGGAATATGCTCCGACTGTAATGGATGCTTTCGTTTTCCTCGAGACTTCAAGCCGCCAAAGGGATTAAAATGTCGCAGGTTCTCTCTTTGAAGAAATCGAAGCCAGATGTCAGGAACATTAGAGGCATCCAGGAGCTGGGAAAACTGAGAAACCTGCCTACCGAGGAACACCCCCTGCCTTGGGGCTCTCTTAGTGCACCAACTTGTGTCTTCTCCTCTCCAGCCGAGATCTTTTCTCATCGGCTCTGTCAGAGCAATTACCATTTGTGCAGGTTTAGGTAAAGCAACCACAGAGGGTTAAATAAAACTTAAGTAACCTTGCAGAGTGAAATGTGGGAGAAGTGACCCTCGGGGGTCCATACTGGGACCAATGCTGTTTAATATTTTAATTGATGATAGAGACAACGAGATCGAGGGCAAGGTTGAAGATGACACCAAGCTAAGTGGTGCAGTTGTCACACCAGAATCATAGAATCATAGAACAACCAGGCTGGAAGGGACCCATCGGATCTTCTAGTCCAACCATTCCTATCAAAACACTAAACCAAGTCCCTCAAGACCTCATCCACCCGTCCCTTAAACACCTCCAGGGAAGGTGACTCAACCACCTCCCTGGGCAGCCTATTCCAATGCCCAATGACCCTTTCTGTGAAAAACTTCCTCCTAATCTCCAGGCTAAATCTCCCCTGGCAGAGCTTGGGATGGTGTCCAGAGGGACCCGGACAAGCTGGAGAAATGGGGCTCTGTGAACCTCATGAGGTTCAACAAGGCCAAATGCAAGGTCCTACACCTTGGTCAGGACAGTCCATGGTTTCAATCCGGGCTGAGGGACAACGTGATTGAGAGCAGCCCTGCCAAGAAGAACTTGGGGTGCTGGTGGATTAGAAGCTTCACATAAGAAGCAATGTGCACTCACAGTCTAGAAGGCCAATGGTTTCCTGGGCTGCATCGTGAGAAGCATGTGCAGCAGGGCCAGGAAGAGGATTCTACCCCTCTACTCTGGTCTAGTGAGACCCCACCTGGAGTCCTGTGTCCAGTTCTGGAATCCCCAACAGAATCAGGAAAAGAAACTGTTGGAACAGGTCCAGATGAGGCCACGGAGAAGATCTGAGGGCTGGAGAACCTCTGCTACGAGACAGGCTTGAGAGAGTTGGGATTGTTCAGCCTGAAGAAGGGAGACTACACATAGACATTATAGTGACCTTCCAGTACCTGAAGGGACTCCAGGAAAGCTGGGAAGGGACTTTTTTCCAAGGACCTGGAGTTATAGGACATGGGGCAATAGCTTTCAGTTGGAATGGGGAAGATTTAGGTTAGACATTAGGAAGAAATTCTTCCTGATGAGGTTGGTGAGGCCCTTGGCCCATGATGCCCTGAGAAGTGTGGCTGCCCCATCCTTGGAGGTTTCAAAACCAGCTTAGATGGGGCCTTGAGCAGCCTGGTCTGGTGGGAGGTGTCCCTGCCCATGGCTGGAGGGCTGGAACTGGATGATCTTTAAGGTCCCTTCCAACCCAAACCATTCCAGGATTCTAAATAAAGCAACTGTGAAGCATCCTGGTTGGTGGCTGGGGCTGTGTAACCTGGCCACACCTGAACTACGAGGATCTTAAGGGCAGCATAATGGTTCTCTTCCAATAAAGTTTGGCTGAACTTCACAACCCAGGTATAACATTATCTTTTTGCTCATTGATTTTCACTTGAAAGAGATGGGATCAGGTCTCTAGTTGTGGCCACCCTGGACGCAGGTGCTGGAGGACATTGTCAGCTGTCGGAGGAGCATTCCTGCAGGCCACACTTGGCAACCCCTGGCACGAGCCAGATGCCGCGTGTCGCTTAAACAGCCGAGTATTTATAACTGCGAAAACTTACATCAGCCTGGAATCTTTAGCTGGAATTTCGACGCATGGTTTCTTAGGAATTCATCTGTTTGTTAATCTAAAATTTATTTGATGATGCTTTGGGGCTGAAATAACAAAATGCCACATCGATACCCTCGAAAACATTTTATTTAGTAGCGTCTCCACCCAGAATAACTTCCAGGAGGGAGGAATGTCACAGGTATGAGGCCACCCGGGATGTCCAGCACACAGCTCTGTGTGACAGCAGCTCTCGCTTCTTCATGGAAATGAAACCCAAGCTAAAAATAAGAGTGAAACAATGAGGGCCGGTTGACTCCTCTGTCACTTGAACTCTTCCAGGCTCCCTGATTTGACAGTAGGATAGGAGTCACCGTGGTATTTTGCTCCTAGAAGTGAAAATTCACACTGGAGTGTAAGGGAGGAACACTATTAATACCCATTGGCAGGAGAGCAGGAAGAACTGGTCTGGTCCCGTCACTCAGCACAGGAACCGGCCAGGCTGCATTCTCATGCACTCATGGTCTAGAAGGCCAATGGTTTCCTGGGCTGCATCACAAGAAGCGTGGCCTGCAGGGCGAGGGAGGGGATTCTGCCCCTTTACTCCTCTCTCGTGAGACCTCATCTGGTGTCCTGGGTCCAGTTCTGGAATCATAGAATCATAGAGTAGTTTGGGCTGGAAAGGATTCTAAAGATCATCTAGTTCCAACCTCCCTGCCATGGGCAGGGACACCTCCCATTGGATCAGGCTGCCCAAAGCCTCATCCAACCTGGCCTTCAACACCTCCAGGGATGGGGCAGCCACAACTTCCCTTGGCAACCTGTTCCAGGGCCTTACTGCTCTCATCATGAAGAAAGTCCTTATGTCTAGCTTAACTCTGCCCTTCTTTAGTTTATACCCATTGCCTCTAGTCCTATCACTCCAAGCCTTTGTCAACAATCCCTCCCCAGCTTTCCTGTAGCCCCTTTCAGGTATTGGAAGGTTGCTATAAGATCTCCTCAAGGCCTTCTCTGGGCTGAACAACCCCAGCTCTCTCAGACTGTCCTCATATGGGAGGTTCTCCAGCCCTCACATCATCTTTGTGACCCCCTCTGGACCCATTCCAGCAGTGCCGTATCCTTCTGTTGGAATCACCAACACAAGGAGGAGATGGAACTATTAGTATGTGTCCAGAGAAGGCCATGAAGATGATCCGAGGGCAGAAGCACCTCTGCTATGAGGACAGGCTGAGTGAGTTGGGCTTCTTCAGCCTGGAGAAGAGCTGGTTCTAGGGAGACCTTGGAGCAGCTGCCAGTACCTGAAGGGGCTATAGGAAAGCCAGATCGGGACTTTTTCCAAGGACCTAGACTGGCAGGATGAAGGGGAATGGTTGAATTGAATTGAGCAACAAAGCTGGTGAAGGGGCTGGAGAACAGGCCCTATGAGGAGTGGCTGAGAGAGCTGGAGAAGAGGAGGCTGAGTGGAGACTTCATTGCTCTCTACAAGTCCCTGAAAGGAGGTTGTAGAGAGGAAGAAGCTGGCCTCTTCTCCCAAGTGATGGGACAGGACAAGAGGGAATGGCCTCAAGCTCCACCAGGGGAGAGTCAGGCTGGACATTAGGAGGAAGTTTTTCACACAAAGGGTCATTGGGCATTGGAACAGGCTGCCCAGGGAGGTGGTTGATTCACCTTCCCTGGAGGGGTTTAAGGGACGGGTGGATGAGGTGCTTAGGGACATGGTTTAGTGTTTGATAGGAATAGTTGGACTTGATGATCCGGTGGGTCTCTTCCAACCTGGTGATTCTATGATTAACGAAGGGCATTTGTCCAGAGCATGTAACCCTTCGCTCGGGCCACGCCAGGAGGCAGACGGCAAGACCTGTTGCATCAGGCCAGAGATTGATGTTCCACAAGATGACATCAACAGGCCCATCAGCTGGGGTTGCATCACCACGAATGAGTTGTCCTCACAGGGCATCATGCAGAAAGTCAGGGAGCTCCCCGCCAGTGAATCACGTGCTTCCCCAAGTGTGCGACAGCAGGTCCCTGCCCCGAGGGCTCGGAAAGGAGAAGGGTATTCAGCACTTACATCACTGAAATGGCTTCATATGTGGACATCACATTCTGGTCCTAACGAGACACCTTTAATTAACCTCAGTGTGCATGACTCTGCTTCACGCCTTCCCTCTCAGCTCTTGGTTGTTCATCCCTTGCTTTCAGTTGACTCGGCATGGCCCGAGTCACTGAAAAGAGACACGTTCGCAGGGTCGAGAAGCATTCCTGACTCTTTAGACCAAGCTTAATGATCCTTTGACCTTAGATAGTATGGAAATGGTCATGTTTGGTACTCCCAAAAAGAAGTCCAAACTCAACAGAAAGTTTGCCTGCTCCTCCCCAGAACCATCTTGACTTTTGTTGTCTTAAAAGTGGTTGCCTTCAGTGGCCCAAGAAAGGATTCTGAAAGAGTCACAGTCATAGAATCATGGAATGTCTTGAGTTGTATGGGACCCACAAGGATCATCCAGTCTAACTCCTGTCCCTGAACAGGACAACCCCAACATTCACATCATTAGTCTGAGGGCATTGGCCAAATGCTTCTGCAATATTGTCAGGCTTGGGGCTGTGACTGCTTCCTGGGGAGCTCTCCCAGAGCTCCACCACCCTCTAGGTGAAGAACCTTTTCCTAATGTCCAACCCACCTTCCCCTGGCACACCTTCCCACCATTCTCTTGGTCCTATCATTGGTCACCAGAGAGAGAACAGTGTCTGCTCCTCCTCCTTCCCTTGTGAGGAAGCTGCAGACTGTGATGAATTCTCCCCTCAGTCTCCTCTTCTCCAGGCTGAACAGCCCATGTCCCTTTAGAATCACAAAATCATAGAACCACCAGGTTGGAAGAGACCCACCAGATCATCGAGTCCAACCATTCCTATCAAACACTAGCCACTCTTCCATCATCCTCAGCTGATCCTTCCAACAAGGGTACGGGAAATCGTTGTATCTTGAGTTTCTGAGAATCCTGCAGTGGATGCTCCTGAACACCCTGGTCGCATGTCACAGAGGTGCAGATCTGCTGAGAGAGGCTTTCGAGGCAGAGGAGCAAACAGAGCACCCAAAAAAAAAAAAACCCAGAGGAGAGGACAGCAGGACTTCTGCCCATTCCACCTCACATCCTGTGCTATTTGCCAAGGACCAGGGAAGTGATTTTACCCCTGGACTCAGCACTGGTGAGTCCACACCTCGAATCCTGAGTTCTGTTCTCGGCCCCCAACTTCAAGGACACTGAGATGCCTGGAGCACATCTAGAGAAGGACAAGGAAGCTGGGGAAGGGGTTGGAGAACAAGTCTTAGGAGAAACGGCTGAGAGAGCTGGGGTTGTTTAGCCTGGAGAAGAGGCTGAGGGGAGACCTCATTGCTCTCTACAACTACCTGAAAGGAGGTTGTGGAGAGGAGGGAGCTGGGCTCTTCTCCAAGACAAGGGGCAGTGTGGAGCTGGGGTGCAGCTCATGGGGACCATGCGGTGCTTGTGGCCACCCCACGTTTATCCCCTCCAGGAAGGAGGTTGGTCAGGACAGGTAGGAAGCAATGCAGCCACTCTCCTTTCACCAAATCAACTCGGTTTATTTTTACCAGCACAAGAGATCTTTTCTGTTGGAGATTTGTCACAGTGCCAGGAATAATAGGACTTGAACAAACAAACAACATCTACAACCCCTTTGGATCTTCAGCCAGGCCTGCTGGGACAAGCTCCCCCTTGGAAGAGGGGGAGAGGCTGAGCCCAGCCCCTGGCTCACCCAGCTGTGCCAACACAACCTTTAAAGCCGGGAGCAGACTCAAAAGCACAGGTCTAGACAAGAATTCTCTTTCTTTTTGAGCAAGGAGGGCTGAGGTGGGGAGAAAAACAACTCGTGGTGGCAGGGAGAGACACCATCAGGTGGAGTGTGTCCCACCACCGTGCTTGCCAAGTGGCCATGAGTGGCAGAAAACCCCAGAAAAAGAGGGGAGGAAACCTCAAAAACAAAACATACATTTTGTTTCATCTCTTTTTGGTGCAAATAGTGATCCCCGTGCTTTTCAAACTGTTTTCCATCGTCGGGTGTGATGGAGTGGTGCCTCTGACCTTCCCTGGGTGCCTGCAACATGCTGCATTAAAGCAGAGACTCCCCAGGGTCCTGTTTTAGCATAAAATCATGGAATCGTTTGGGTTGGAAGGGACATTAAAGCCCATTCTATTCCAATCCCACCTCCCATGGTCAAGGACACCTCCCACTGGACCAGGCTGCTCAAGGTCCCATCCAACCTGGCCTTGAACACCTCCTTGGATGGAGCAGCCACAACTTCCCTGAGTAACCTGTTCTAGGGTCTCACTATCCTTATCGGGAAGAATTTCTTCCTAATGTCTAGTTTAAATCTTGCCTCTCCAATTTAAAGACATTTCTCCTCATCCTATCACTCCAGGCTCTTGGGGAAATGGTTATAAGCTGAAATAGGGGAGACGAAGGTGAGATCTCACAAAGAAATTCTTCTCAA
Source organism: Coccyzus lansbergi (assembly GCA_033558105.1). Taxonomy (NCBI): domain Eukaryota; kingdom Metazoa; phylum Chordata; class Aves; order Cuculiformes; family Coccyzidae; genus Coccyzus; species Coccyzus lansbergi. The sequence goes on from JAUMJK010000657.1 coordinate 468,131, forward strand.
TGAGGGCAGTGAGGTCCTATCACAGGTTGCCTAGAGAAGTTGACGTGAGCCAGCAATGTGCGCTCACGGCTGTATCAGAAGAAGTGTGGCCAGCAGGGCAAGGGAGGGGATTCTGTCCCTCGGTTCCTCTCTCAGGAGACCTCAGCTAGAGTCCTGTGTCCTGTTCTGGAATCCTCAACAGAAGAAGGAGATGGAGCTGCTGGAACGGGTCCAGAGGAGGCTACAAGGATGATCCCAGTGCTGGAGCACCTCCCATAGGAGGACAGGCTGAGAGAGCTGGAGTTGTTCAGCCTGGAGAAGGCTCCAAGGAGATCTTTTAGCAACCTTTGCAGTTGCTGCAAAGGGGCTGCAAGAAAGCTGGAGAGGGACTGTTGACAAAAGCTTGTGGTGATGAGATGAAGGACAATGGGGATAAACAGGAAAGGGACAGATTTAGACTGGACATAAGGAAGAATTTTTTCATGATGTGAGTGGTGCGACCCTGGAACAGGTTGCCCAGGGAAGCTGTGGCTGCTCCATCCCTGGAGGTGTTCAGGTCCAGGTTGGATGGGACTGTGAGCCACCTGGTCCAGTGGGAGGTGTCTCTACCCATGGCAGAGGGGTTGCAACTGAGTGATCTTTAATTTCCCTTCCAACCCAAACGATTCTATCATTCTGAGTCGTGGCTGCTCCCTTAGCAAGTTTGCAGATGACACAAAGCTGTGTGGATCTGCTGGAGGGTAGGGAGGCTCTGCAAAGGGACCTAAACAGGCTGGAGCGCTGGGCAGTGTCCAATGGCATGATGTTTAACACGGCCAAATGGTGAGTCCTGCACTTGGGGCACAACAACCCTATGCAGAGCTACAGACTGGGAGAAGCCTGGCTGGAAAACTGCCAGGAGGAGAGGGACCTGGGGGTGTTGGTCGACAGCCGACTGACCATGAGGCAGCAGTGTGCCCAGGTGGCCAAGAAGGCCAATGGCATCCTGGCTTGGATCAGAAATGGTGTGACCAGCAGGTCCAGGGAGGTTCTTCTCCCTCTGGACTCAGCACTGGTGAGGCTGCTCCTTGAATCCTGTGTTCAGTTGTGGGCCCCTCAGCACAAGAAGGATGTTGAGGCTCTGGAGCGAGTCCAGAGAAGAGCAATGAAGCTGGTGAAGGGGCTGGAGAACAGGCCCTATGAGGAGCAGCTGAGAGAGCTGGGGATATTTATCCTGGAGAAGAGGAGGCTGAGAGGAGACCTCATTACTCTCTCCAACTACCTGAAAGGAGGTTGTGGAGAGGAGGGAGCTGGGCTCTTCTCCCAAATGACAGAGGACAGGACAAGAGGGAATGGCCTCAAGCTCCACCAGGGGAGATTTAGGCTAGACATTAGGAGGAAATTTTTCACACAGAGGGTGATTGGGCATTGGAATAGGCTGCCCAGGGAGGTGGTTGATTCCCCTTCCCTGGAGGTGTTTAAGGCACAGGTGGATGAGGTCTTGAGGGACTTGGTTTGATAGGAATGGTTGGACTGGATGATCCGATGGGTCCCTTCCAACCTGGTTGTTCTGTGTTACTATGATTCTATGATCCCTGGAGATGTTCAAGGCCAGTTTGGATGGAGCTTTGCAGGGTGGGAGATTCCCCTCCCCATGGCCCAGGGGGGTTGGACCTGGATAGGCTTTGAGGCTCCTTCCAACCAGAACCATTCCACGAATCCATGAAGCAGACGCTGGGAATGGGGTGGTTCTCCGGGGGGCGTGGCCTAATTGCGGGTGGGGGGCGTGGCCTCCTCACGCCCCGCCCCCGAGGTGAGGTCTGGGCGCGGCGCCTCGGTGCTCGCAGAGCCGGGGATGAGCGGGGGCTGAGGAGCCGAGTGCTAGAGCTGGGTTGGTGGCCATGGTGGCCCACGACGAGCTCGGGGGGCTGCTGCCCATCAAACGGACTATCCGGGTGATCGACGCGCAGAACCAGGCCGTCAGGGAGCCGGAGGTGAGGAAAAAGAGGGGGATTTGGGGTGGAAAAGGAGGGGTTTGAGGCGAAAAATGGATTGTTTTGATGGGAAAATGGGGTTTGAGGAGAAAACAGAAGTGCTGGGATTCGTTATCACATCATCTTCCCACTCTCCATGCCTGAATTGAGGTCTCCAAGCCAGGTTCGTTCCCTACCAAAAGCCACCAAGGTGCAGGCACTGATTTAAAACCTCTCTATATTACATATTTTATACTAAATTCTCATCTCCTGGGGGAATGGGACTAGGAGCCGAAAAAAATCCCAGTGCCTCACCTCATCCTGCTTCTCCCAGTGGGATTTCCATTAATTAAACACCTTCACAACCCCTGGAGGAGCAGAAGCAGGAGTCAGAACCCAATTCAATGCCTCACCTGATCCCCCTCTTTCTTCCCAGCAGGATTTCTATTCAGATTACACCATTTTTTCCATTTGTTTTTCCCACCAACAGGATTATTCCTCATTAAACCATTCCTTTGCTGCGTAAACCAGGCAGAAACCTCATAGGTTTTGGGTGGGGGAGTGGGTTTATTTGAACTATTGTTATTTTTATCCACTGTTGTTATGTAGATGGCAATAATTGCATTGCTGGTGGCTGCTCCTGCTGTGACAGGAGGCAAAAGTTCAGCAGCCAGGTAGGGACCGGCTGCCCTGGGCACAGGGTTTTATGGCCGAGAGAGATTAGCAGCGAGATGAGTTAGAGAAGAAAAGAAGGCGGCTCCAGCAGCCCTGGGGCTGGAGGACTCTGGGTTGAGTGGCAGACTCTTCAAATGCTGCCTTTAAAAACAGCCAAACTTGGGCAATCTCATTGTGCAAAAGGGAAACCAGATGCTGGGAGCGAAATAACATAAACCAGAGCTTTTAAAGGGAAAGAAATCGTCTCCGATTCTTAAAATGTGTGTCTGCTGTGGGGTATAACCAGCATGCTGAGTATAGAATCATAGAATCATAGAATTGGAAAAGACCCACCAGATCATGGAGTCCAACCATTCCCATCAATCACTAACCCATGTCCCTCAGCACCTTGTCCACCCGTCCCCTAAACCCCTCCAGGGAAGGGGACTCAACCCCCTCCCTGAGCAGCCTCTGCCAGTGCCCAATGACTCTTTCCTTGAAAATTTTTTTCCTAATGTTCAGTCTGAGCCTCCCCTGGTGGAGCTTGAGGCCATTCCCTCTCGTCCTGTCCCTTGGGAGAAGAGCCCAGCTCCCTCCTAGAGAGCTCCCTCTCCACAACCTCTTCTCAGGGACTTGCAGAGAGCACTGAGGTCTCCCCTCAGCCTCCTCTTCTCCAGGCTAAACAACCCCAGGGGCCTCAGCCTTCTTCTCCAGCCCCTTCCCCAGCTTCCTTGCTCTTCTCTGCACTCGCTCCACAGCCTCAACATCCTTCTTGTTGTGAGGGGTCCACAGCTGACCCCAAGATTCTATGTGTGGTCTCCCCAGTGCTGAGTCCAGAGGGAGAACAACCTCCCAGGACCCACTGGTCACTGTTTCTGATACTACTGAAGTTCAACTTTGGGTCTGGGCTCTGACGCTGACTCCGAAGCCAATGCTCCTGCTGGTGCCAGGCACTGGGTTGCTATCGAGAACCGCTGCAGTTATCAGCGAGTTTGAGGCCTGATTTCCTCCCCTTGGGTGTGAACAGCCCAGTGTATTTGGGAAAAGCGAGGCTTCTTATCTCTGTACTGATGCCCAGTTGCTCATTTGGAGGTGAAACAGCCTTTTGCAGAGCAGAGCTTGAGACTCAGCGAGCTCCTTAACCTTCAAGGTAGTCAGGTACAGGTAGATGAGGTCCTGAGGGACATGGTTTAGTGTTTGATGGGAACGGTTGGACTCGATGATCTGATGGGTCTCTTCCAACCTGGTTCTTCTATGATTCTATGATTTCTGGCAGGAATTATTCGAGCTGGTGACTAAAATCCCTGACTTGATAGGAAAATTTTGCTGCACGTGGTTTTTAGATTCGTCACTGTTTGGTACAGGACAGGCACGTAGGACATTGCGCCGGAGTAAGTGATCCTTGTAAAAACCACTAATTATTACCTAACATGGGGGGAAAGGTTGCAGGCGTGCGTGCTTTGAGAGGAAAATGTTCTTAAAAGCAGAACCTGGGTTTCTTTTGAGCCTTGTGTGACAAGAGGGAATGGCCTCAAGCTCCACCAGGGGAAATTTAGGCTGGAGATTAGGAGGAAGTTTTTCACATAGAGGGTCATTGGACATTGGAATAGGCTGCCCAGGGAGGTGGTTGATTCACCTTCCCTGGAGGTGTTTAAGGGACGGGTGGATGAGGTCCTGAGGGACATGGTTTAGTGTTTGATAGGAGTGGTTGGACTAGAAGATCCGATGGGTCCCTTCCAACCTGGTTGTTCTGTGATTCTGTGAATATAAAGAGTTAATCTGCACTTGGAGAAATTCCCCTGGTGTGAAGTCTTGCCTGCACTGAGGCTCAGATTTAGCTTTCATGCGTGTGTTTATGGTATATTTATATTCACTGTTAATAAAGAGTATAAAAGAAACCTGAGTGGAAGCCAAAGCGCTGCTGAACTCGCTGGGATTTTAAAGATCTGTCCGTGCTGTGATGTTTAACACCAGAGACTTCACAGGCTTCATTCTAATCTGGGCTCTCTTAAGTAATGCAGCGTGGAGACAGTTTAAGTGTTGTTTGCAAGTCCAGGGCTACAAAAAAAAAGCCCTGAGCCAGAGTTATCCGTGGCAAGAACTGTGCCGCGTCTCAGCTTACACCATGGCTGGATTTGACTGTAAGCAGAGTGCGTGACCCTGAGCTGAAACGCAGATCTCGGAGAAGGTGAAGTTTCTAAGGAGAAGGATATTTTTTTCCCCCCTCCCCACTGCCTCGGATCAAATGGTGTAGTTGGAAGGACATGAAGAAGAAACAGATGCAGGTTTTTGGCAGTCGAGCGTTCGTGTCTGAGGACACTCAGGACAGAAAGTGGGATTTGTTTTGCTTAAGGAGAGGGGAAAATGGCCTTTGCCTAAGCTGATTTATAGCACACAGAGGTTTTTCTGTTGGACAACGACCCCAGGGGAATCATAGAATGGGTTGGGTTGGGTTGGAAGGGACCTCAAAGCCCATCCAGTTCCAACCCCTCTGCCGTGGGCAGGGGCACCTCCCACTGGACCAAGGTGCTCCAAGCCCCATCTAACCTGGCCTTGATTGGTTGCCCATCCTTCCCTGGGCAACCTATGCCGGTGTCTCACCACCTTCATTGTGAAGGATACCTTCCTAATGCCTAATCTAAGTCTTCCCCTTCCAATTTAAAGCTGTTTCCCCTCAGTTCTATCACTCCAGGCCCTTGGAAAAAGAACCTCCCCCACTTTTCTGAAGCCCCTTCAGGTACTGGAAAGGGAGGACATTGCACATACGCAAAATACTCTGCTCCTGACAATTGATCCATGTGGAATTCCTCCTTTTGCAGAACCGAGGAGGGCTCCCCTTACTCCAGAGAGCAGCCCTTTTACCTCTCAAACCTCTTTCTGCTTTTCTCCGTGTGTATGGACTTCACAAAAGTGACGATTTCTGATCCTAGGGAGCCCCTTTGCACCGCCTGTCCGGAAGAGAGCAGGAGGAATGCCGTCTGCTGCCAGACCTTGTGCCTCAGCCCAGGCACAGATGTGCTGGGAAGGCATTTGCATGTGTCCCCCAGTACCACAGTGGGTCATTGTCCTCCTGGCCGCAAAGGGCTGACCCTTTTCACAGCGAGCTGCCAAAGACTGCACCAGCATCCTGAAGTACTGAGCTTCCTTGCTATTCATTTCCAGCTACTAAATTACTGAGGTTCCTCGCTATTCATTTCCAGCTCCTAAAGTGCTGAGGTTCCTCGCTATTCATTTCCAGCTCCTAAAGTGCTGAGGTTCCTTCATTTCCAGCTCCTAAAGTACTGAGGTTCCTTGCTATTTATTTCCAGCTCCTAAAGTGCTGAGGTTCCTTGCTATTCATTTCCAGCTCCTAAAGTACTGAGGTTCTTTGCTGTTCATTTCCAGCATCCTAAAGTACTGAGGTTCCTTTCTATTCATTCCCAGCATCACGTCTTTCTTTCTTTTCCAGGCTTTTTATATCTGACCTTGACAGAGCTGTGTGTGGCTCATGTCTGTCTACTTTCTGCTTACGTCTCTGCAGCAATTAAGCTTCCCTTGGCTCATGTCCCTTTATTCTAGTACACTGAGGTATGGCTTTCTAGAAGTAAATTGCCTCTCGTTTTCCTCCACCAAGACATGTCTGCAACTAATTAAAGCTTCCTCGTCTGCTTTTGAGCCCAGCCTGACTTCCCAGCCTCCTGTATAATTCTCTTCCTGGCCTCCTCTGTCCTGAGGGCAGTGGCTCATGGTTGGCAACGGGAAGAGGTGACTGCAGAGCTCCTGGTTCTATACTTGCAGCCAGCTGAGTCAGGATCCCGGGGTTGAGGTCACTGTCTTACAGCTCTTCCCCATTTCTCTTGCACCCTCTGAGTGCTGAGATCACCCAAATGTTTCAAGCACAGCTTTGAACACACTTTGTGCTGTGCCAGGAGGTCTTTCTGTTCTGCATCCCTCATAAATTGTTTCTTTTCATGTTTTCTCCCCCTGCAAGTTGAAGGCTGACGGCAGCGTGAGCTAACGTCTTGCTCAACGCCGTGTGTAGGCAGTTACACTGGCCACTCCTCGGGTCGTGTTGCTGAAATCAGATCCTCCATACGTAGCTTTTATGCTTCCTCAGTCTCGGGACTGGAATTCAGCTCTCTGCGTTCCAATTCCCCTTCTTTGTTTTCAGCATTTGTCACTTCTCTTCCTGCACTGGAGGAGAAAATTTGAGCAACTTCACTTGCCATCTCAGACTAGAAGTGGAAGCAGCTGAGAGCTTGACCTAAACAGCTTCTCAGCCTTTTCAAACATTTCACAGAAAGGGTCATTGGGCACTGGAACAGGCTGCCCAGGGAGGTGGTTAATTCCCCTTCACTGGAGGGGTTTAAGGCACAGGTAGACAAGGTGCTGAGGGACATGGTTTAGTGTTTGATAGGAATGGTTGGACTTGATGATCTGGTGGGTCTCTTCCAACCTGGTGATTCTATGATTCTATGATAGGAGGAAGGACTCAGCTCTAATTACCACAAAATGCCCAGTAAATCTTTAGTTAAATTTCTACAGAGATAAACTCAAAAAAGAAGCTCAATCTGAGCCAGCAATGTGCACTCAGAGCCCAGAAGGCCAACCATATCCTGGGCTGCATCAGAAGGGTGCCCAGCAGAGCGAGGGAGGGGATTTTGCCCCTCTTCTCTGTTCTTGTGGGACTCAACTTGGGGTCCTGCATCCAGTTCGGGAATCCTTAGTATTAGAAGGATAAGGAACTGTTGGAATTGGTCCAGAGGAGGCCACAAAGATGATCTGGAGCACCTATGCTAGGAGGACAGGCTGAGAGAGCTTGGGTCGTTCAGCCTGGAGGAGAGAAGGGTCTGGGGAGACCTTCTAGCAGCCTTCTAGTACTTGAAGGGTCTCCTGGAAGCTGGGGAGGGACTTTTTATAAGAGCCTGGAGTGACAGGGCGAGGGGGAATGGCTTTAAATTGGAAGGGGGAAGATTTAGATTAGACATCAGGAAGAACTTCTTCCCGATGAGGGTGGTGAGACGCTGGCCCAGGTTGCCCAGCAAAGTCATGGCTTCCGCATCCCTGGAGGTGTTCAAGGCCAGGTTGGATGGGGCTTTGAGCAGCCTGATCCGGCAGGAGGTGTCCCTGCCCTTGGAGAGGGGTTGGAACTGGATGATCTTTATGGTCCCTTCTAACCCAACCCATTCTATGATTCTAAGTGGCTGCTTTCATTAGCTCATCTGAACTTCATGCTAAGGAGCTTCCTTGTGATGATGAGTCACGTCCACCCATGTGCCAGATGTTTAAGAGGACCAGGGCACCTCCTCCTACCTTTCTCCTGGCCTTAAGCTCCGAGTCCATCTCCTCCTGGCCTCCCGTTGTGCACAACCCCTGTAATACAATATTTTTGATGTAAAATATGTAACGTTGCCAGCATGATTTTAAAAACCAATCTGAGCTTGAGCAGCAGGAGGTTTCCCTGGGCGTTTCCTCTTTCTTGGCAGCATTTTGGTCGGGACAGAATTGAAACTCGCTGTGGGCTCCCAGCAGGGATTAGTGGTGTAGAAAAGCAGAAGCTCTATCTTTCAAATTCAAACAACACATAAGAGAAATTATGACAACTTGGTGGGGGTGAGGGGGAGCAGGAGGGGGAGGAAGTTTTGTAAACTGAGGTTTTCAACTTTATCTGCTTCGTGTGTGCGTGTCCCTTGCAGGAATGTTCAGCATGTGGTCATTTGCTGTTTGTTAGAATAGCTGCTGAGGCTCTCCAAGGCTCTGACTGCTCCTTTTTTCGCTCCAAAATAAAATTAAAATGGAAAAACACATTCTTCTTACAAAGGAAAACATGATAAAGCAGAGCAGCTCCTTCTTTAGATGACAGTCACTTGCCTTGCGGAGGAGAGAGCTTCAAGCTATTTATGTTCAAGCCTTAACGGTCCCCGTTGGAGCTCTGGTTTGAATTCTGATTGACTTGCATGTCATCTCATCTCTTTAACTGCAGCCTTAAAGTTCAGGCAAATATTTACAGCCTCTGCTTTCCTTTTAAGATGAATGACTACTTCAAAACACTCTCTTTGCTGTGTTTCTCGCTCCTTAAGTGGGTTGGTGCTTTTGGAACCTGCCTGAGCAGCTTGAGCGATGAAATGGGAGTCGCAGCCAGTACAAGTTGTTCTCTGCTTTTATTTACAGGAGCCAAGTAATAAGCGGGTTCGGCCTTTAGCGCGGGTGACATCCCTGGCGAACTTGATCTCTCCTGTAAGAAATGGTGCAGTTCGGCGCTTTGGGCAGACAATCCAGGTAAAAAGCAGAGCCTTCTGGTCCTAGGAGCGTAGAGACCCTGGGAATGTGGTGGCTGTATGGGGATAAAACTGGGATTTCCAGGCATCACTTGGAAATCTCCTGTCTGATCCACACTAGGCCAGAAAACCTGCTTGGCAATGAAGAAGAGTTTGGGAGTTCAGAGGTGACTTGTTTGGGTTATTGAGGGTTTAAGCAGTAATAAAAATAAACTGATTCAGATAGAGAGAATCAGTTGATAAACTGTTCCAGCCCTTGAGATCCGAGCGCTGGAGCACGTGCTCAAATGCGAACTGACCCTGCTGATCTTTCGATGTGTTCGAGGAGTGTTGTGGAAGGAACACGATACTCCATGCACGAAGATAAGAGCACTTCTCCATCAAGGTTTTAGTAATGTTTCAAAGTTCAAGTGGCTCCTGATTAGCCCCGTTCTAGGTGTAAAATTATGATCCTCCTTTATTTACTTCCTCATACCTTGAAAACAGACCCAGGCTTCACCTGCCCATCCTCCTCCCAAGCTGGATCAGTGCAGGGAGAGGCGCTTGCCAAGCTCTGGGGGCTTTCTCAGCAGCTTGATTAAAAAGTTCCTTTATCTGAGGAAAAGTGTCTGGGTGTGTTTTCCTGCCCTGTACAACAGAGGAGGGCGAAGGACTGGGAGGAGTAGGGCTAATACCATAATATTTCTGTACTTCTGAACATGTTTGCTTTCCACACGTGTTTTAACGAGTTTCTTTTTTCACTCCTTTGTAGTCATTCACCCTTCGTGGGGACAGCAAGTCTCCCAGCTGCGCCCAGAAGTCATGTAGCAGATCTGCAGCTCCAACTCCTCCTAAAAGAAGGAACAGTGTGCTGTGGTCTGAGATGTTAGACGTCAACATGAAAGAGTCCCTGAGCACCAAAGAAATCAAGCGCCAGGAGGTAGGTGCTCTCCGTTGAACAGCAACGCTGGGAAAGGCAGCCTGGGAGCTTGGCTTGGGCTCTTTCCTTGGTGGCGAAAGGATTAATGAGCATCTTTGGGCAACTTTATCTTCCTGTGCACCTTCATTTCTAAACAGCTAAATTTATTGCTGGTAGGCATGGGAAAAGGTAGACCCCTCTCTCTCTCTTGAGTCACTAAGGAGTTTGTCTCCCCAGTTTGACTCTTCGGAGGTGCCAAACTCTTTCCATGGGGGCTCAGCATTTCTGCAATCCAAGCCGCAGCCATGCTGGTTGCTTTGCAGCAGACCCAAAGCCGGGTTCCTTGTAAAGTCTTTCTCTTAAAGCTCTTGACAACTGGTTGAAAGCCAAACACCAAGGCCTTGGCTTGCCTTTTCCCTGTAGCCCTTAGACAAATCTTCTCGTGACAACACAGAAGCTGATTAAAGATGCCTGGGATTTGACCTCGGTGGCTTTTGGGGGTTTTGTTTTTTCGTCCTCGCCTGTGATTTAAAAGGCGCTAATATTTAATTTGGCTCGTGCGCGAGCAACCAGAGCTTTCCCGCAGTTGGAAGTATAACGTTGCTTTCTCAGAGCTGGGAAAAGCAGCAGATTTATTTGGGGTTGTCATGCCCAGGTGGCATACAGTGACTCAGCTGGCAAAAAACTGGTTCCCGCTGCCGACGCAGGATGTACATTATGTGTGCTGAAAGGCTCTTTCAGAGGAAGACGGATTAAAAATGACTCTCGATGCTTTGTCCCTTCCCTCACAGGCCATATATGAAATGTCCAGGGGAGAGCAGGACCTGATCGAAGACCTGAAGCTTGCCAGGAAGGTGAGTGTTTTATTTGCAGATTGCAGTTAGTAATGAGGTTTCTTTGCACCCGCAAACATGCTACATCAGCCTTGTGGGGCCCAGAACCCCCAGTTTGCCAACTGGCCTGCACGGCTGACGTGAGCCGTTCTGCAGTACCGGTTGGATTACAACCACCCCAGCCAAAAAAGGATTGCGCTTCGCAGTCCTGCAGAGCCAGTTGGGGATCCCTCTCCGAGACGAGAACAGTTCGCTTTGCCTTTAAAGGCTTTGATACCTTCATACAGACATGAATCTTTTAGCACCAGCGATATTTCTGTTTGTGTTGGCCTTACTTCATTTCTGTCCTACAGAGGATACGCCCCCTGGTATTTAGCCAGCTTTGGGCCTTGAGAGATGTAAATATATTCTCCCTCTGTACTCAGCACTGGTGAGGCCGCTCCTTGAATACTGTGTCCAGTTGTGGGCCCCTCACCACAAGAAGGATGTTGAGGCTCTGGAGCAAGTCCAGAGAAGAGCCACAAGGCTGGTGAAGGGGCTGGAGAACAGGCCCTATGAGGAGTGGCTGAGAGAGCTGGGGGTGTTTATCCTGGAGAAGAGGAGGCTGAGAGGAGACCTCATTACTCTCTACAAGTACCTGAAAGGAGGTTGTAGAGAGGAGGGAGCTGGTCTCTTCTCCCAAGGGACAGGGGACAGGACGAGAGGGAATGGCCTCAAGCTCCGCCAGGGGAGATTTAGGCTAGAGATTAGGAGGAAGTTCTTTACAAAAAGGGTCATTGGACATTGGAATAGGCTGCGCAGGGAGGTGGTCGATTCCCCTTCCCTGGAGGTGTTTTAAGCACAGGTGGATGAGGTCTTGAGGGACTTGGTTTAGTGTTTGATAGGAATGGTTGGACTAGAAGATCCGATGGGTCCCTTCCAACCTGGTTGTTCTATGATTCTATATTTTAACAGCGATGTTCTTTGACAGGCCTATCACGATCCCATGCTGAAACTCTCCATCATGTCCGAGGAGGAACTCACTCACATATTTGGGGACTTGGATTCTTATATTCCTCTGCATGAAGGTAAAAACAACTGGAACACTTTCACGTAATGAGCTGACTAAGAGTTAAACTTTATGCTTTCTCACATTGGGGCATTGTTGCAATTTCTATTTTTGTGTTTCAATTCCAGACCTGTTGGCAAGTTTAGGAGAAGCAACAAAACCAGATGGAACAGTGGAGCAGATCGGACCCATCCTTGTCAAGTGGGTGAGTACATAACTTAGAGATAGCAGGCTAAGAGTGCGCTTAAAGACCGTTTAAAGCCAGAAGCCGAAAAGCTCTGGGCTTTTGTGGCCTTGAGCGAAAGATTGAAACGGAAATCCTGGCTACCCTGAGAACAATGGAACTCTGTCAGCCGTAATGGGCCATGATTTCACCCTGGAGACTCTACACTAGTGTGACTGCAATTACTTGCTGATTTATGTTTGAAATGTCTATATCTTCTGGACTGTTTGCCACTGATGTGATTTCAATAACTTTTATCTCTGTTAATCTCAAACATCTGAACTTCAGAGTCACTGGGCCAGGATGCCCTTGTTCTCCTAACAAAGGACTCGCTCTGTATACAAGATATTCCATTAGCTTTTCTTCTTGGTCAGAGTGTTCCAGCAAGGGGAGTAGAGCTCCCCGAGTTTGACACGTTAATGTGATTTGCTTTTTCTCCATGGAATTTGACTCCAGACCATTGTTTTCTTTTGCAGTTGCCACGACTTCATGCCTACAAAGGTTACTGCAGCAATCAACTGGCAGCCAAAGCACTTCTGGATCAGAAGAAGCAGGACCGGAGAGTGCAGGATTTCCTTCAGCGCTGCCTCGAGTCCCCTTTTAGCCGCAAGCTAGACCTTTGGAGCTTCTTGGACATTCCTCGAAGTCGGTTGGTCAAATACCCGCTGCTCCTCAAAGAGATCCTGAGGCACACTCCTAAGGAGCATCCTGATATCCAGATTCTGGAAGAAGCTGTAAGTAACGGTGACTTCCTGATTGTTGTTCTGGAGCTCTGGAAAGCTTTCTTAAACCCTTAGCGATTTACTGGGGTGGTTTACTTGGTGGGCACCAATCTGTGACTTCAAACTTTGTGATTGCAAGGAAGGGATCAGCCCCCATGGATTCATAGAATGGTTTGGGGTGGAAGGGACGTTAAAGATCCAGCCCTGTGCCGCAAGCAGGGACAACTCCCACTGCTCCAGGCTGCTCAAAGCCACATCCAGCCCCTTGAACACCTCTGAGGATGGGCAGCCACAACTTCCTTGGGCAACCTGGACCAGGGCCTCAACGCACTCATCAGGAACAATTCCTTCCTAATGTCTAATCTAAATCATAGAATCATAGAACAACCAGGTTGGAAGAGACCCATCAGATCATCGAGTCCAACCATTCCTATCAAACACTAAACCATGTCCCTCAGGACCTCATCTACCTGTGCCTTAAACACCTCCAGGGAAGGTGAATCAACCACCTTCCTGGGCAGCCTGTTCCAATGCCCAATGACCCTCTGTGTGGAAAAACTCCCTTCTAATGTCCAGCCTAAATCTCCCCTGATGGAGCTTGAGACCATTCCTTCTTGTCCTGTCCCCTGGCACTTGGGAGAAGAGCCCAGCTCCCTCCTCTCTACAACCTCCCTTCAGGTAGTTGTAGAGAGTAATGAGGTCTCTTCTCAGCCTCCTCCAGGCTAAACAACCCCAACTCTCTCAGCCGCTCCCCCTTCCAGTTTAAAGCCATCCCCCCTAATCTTATCACCTCAGGCCCTTGGAAAAAGTCCCTCCCCAGCTTTCCTGGAGCCCCTCTCGGTGTTCCAAGGCTGCTAGAAGGTCACTGTGGACCCTTCTCTTCTCCAGGCTGAGCAAACCCAACTCAGCCTGTCCCCCTAGCAGAGGTGCTCCAGCCCTCACGTCATCTCCATGGCCTTGTCTGCACCCATTCCAACAGTTCCATATCCTTCTTGCGCTGGGGATTCCAGAATTGGACACAGGACTCCAGATGGGGTCTCACCAGAGCAGAGTAGAGGGGCAGAATCTCCTTCCTGGCCCTGCTGACCACACTTCTTTTAGACTCCAGGAGGGGCTCCATCATCTGGAGCTCTTGACCAGCACTTAAGTGAAAGGTGCTCAAGTAGAGCTTGCTGTTTAATCACTGGTGAATGTTTTGGTTTCTAGATATCTATCATCCAAGGAGTTCTATCTGACATCAACCTGAAGAAAGGGGAGTCAGAATGCCAATATTACATCGACAAGCTGGAATACCTGGATGAGAAGCAGAAGGACCCAAGGATTGAAGGCAGCAAAGTTTTACTGTGCCATGGCGAGCTGAAGAATAAAAACGGACATGTAAGTCCCTTTTCATAGAATCACAGAATCATAGAACAACCAGGTTGGAAGGGACCCATCGGATCTTCTAGTCCAACCATTCCTGGAAAGCTTTCTTAAACCCTTAGCGATTTACTGGGGTGGTTTACTTGGTGGGCACCAATCTGTGACTTCAAACTTTGTGATTGCAAGGAAGATCAAACACTAAACCAAGTCCCTCAAGACCTCATCCACCTGCACCTTAAACCCCTCCAGGGAAGGTGAATCAACCACCTCCCTGGGCAGCCTATTCCAATGCCCAATGACCCTCTGTGTGAAAAACTTCTTCCTAATGTCCAGCCTAAATCTCCCCTGGTGGAGCTTGAGGCCATTCCCTCTTGTCCTGTCCCCTGTCGCTTGGGAGAAGAGCCCAGCTCCCTCCTCTCTACAACCTCCTTTCAGGGAGTTGTAGAGAGTAATGAGGTCTCCTCTCAGCCTCCTCTTCTCCAGGCTAAACACCCCCAGCTCTCTCAGCCACTCCTCATAGGGCCTGTTCTCCAGCCCCTTCACCAGCTTTCTTCATGGTAATCAATTCTCTAGTTTGAAAAGCTCCCCCTCAGAGGTAGTTAAAACTGTTTTTCTGTTCTAGCAGGGCCAGGAACCCTTCCACCCCTCAGGGACAATTAGTTTAGACAATCAGCTACCTTTAAAAAGCAGGAGAGAAAGCACCTGATGGCAGCCTGTGTCGCAGGGCGTAAGGGAAAGTTTCCTGCTGACAGCTTTACAATCAGCCTTCAGAAGCTGGAAAATAATTAGCGCAGAATTACCATAGAAAGTGTGCTTGGGAGCCCAAGCTCTCCATCAGAAGGGATTTCCTGCCTGCTGTTTACTTTCAGGTGCTCTGACATTCCCCATTATGAGCGCTGGCACACAGCTCTTCCAAACAAAAGCCTTTCCTGCAAAGGCCTGTTTAGCTTTGAGGTGAACTGCCAGAAGTTTATCTTCCACTGCAGCAGAGCTGGACTCTAGGGTTTGCTGCCTTTTGTCCCGGCTTTCAGGGGTAACCTCGGTTTAAACATGAAATCTTCTCGGTTTTCTTTATTTTTTGGTTGTTTTGAGGGCATTTTTTGTTTAATTTGACCATTGCACGTCTGTACAAGCGAAGCATTTTGTGTTGTCAGAACAGACACTGCTTCTAATCATCCCTCTGTCAACCATCATTTACTTTTTCATAGAATCATAGAACAACCAGGTTGGAAGGGACCCATCGGATCATCCAGTCCAACCATTCCTATCAAACACTAAACCATGTCCCTCAAGACCTCATCCAACTGTGCCTTAAACACCTCCAGGGAAGGTGACTCAACCTCCTCCCTGGGCAGCCTATTCCAATGCCCAATGACCCTCTGTGTGAAAAACTTCCTCCTAATCTCCAGCCTAAATCTCCCCTGGTGGAGCTCGAGGCCATTCCCTCTTGTCCTGTCCCCTGTCGCTTGGGAGAAGAGCCCAGCTCCCTCCTCTCTACAACCTCCCTTCAGGTAGTTGTAGAGAGTAATGAGGTCTCCTCTCAGCCTCCTCTTCTCCAGGCTAAACAACCCCAGCTCTCTCAGCCGCTCCTCATAGGGCCTGTGACCCTTTTTAAGGGTCATTAAAGTAATAAAACAGTTGATGTCAGTGCCAGCGCTGCCAGGGGCCTGCGGTGCTGCAGCAGGAAACTTTACATGGGTGCAACTCCAGATAACGTGGCCTTGAGTCCCAGAGGGATGTGTGTTTGCTTTGAATATAACGCTTTGCTCATATTCAAATGCGCTTTCCCTTTCAGAAACTCTACGTCTTCCTCTTCCAAGAAATCCTGGTTTTGACCCGGCCGGTGACTCGTAACGAGCGTCAGGCCTACCAAGTGTACAGGCAGCCCATTCCCGTCCAGGAGCTCATCCTGGAAGACTTGCAGGATGGCGACGTGAAAATGGGAGGATCCTTCCGAGGAGCTTTCGGCAATGCTGATAAAGGTACGGACCAAACCAGTTCATCTGCATGGGGATCTGTTGGAGAGGAGAAGCTACACTGGGGCACAGATCCTTGTGAACTGAGGTTCTTTGAGGACAGCAGACACGTGATGTGCCCCAGCAGCTGTGTTTGGACTGTGCAGTTTTATATTTGGTGGCCATAAACTTCTAGAATCATAGAATGGGTTGGGTTAGAAGGGACCTTAAAGATCATCCAGTTCCAGCCCTACTCCAGTTCCAACCCGGCTCCATGGGCAGGATCCCACCGGATCAGGCTGCTCAAAACCCCATCCAACCTGGCCTTGAACACCTCCAGGGATGTCCACAACTTCCCTTGGCAACTAGGACAGGACCTCACCACCCTCATTGTGAAGTTCTTCCTAATGTCTAAATCTAGATCTTCCCTTTTCCAATTTAAAGCCATTTCCCCTTGTCCTGTCACTCCAGGCCCTTGGAAAAAGTCCTTTCCCAGCTTCCTGTAGTCCCTTCAGGCCACTCTAAGGTGTCCCTAGAGCCTTCTCCATGCTGAACAACCCCAACTCTCTCAAGCCTCTCCTCATAGCAGAGAAGTGTTCCAGCCCTCTCATCATCTCCATGGCCTCCTCTAGACCTCTTCCAACAGTTCCATCTCCTTCTGTTAAGGGTTTTGGAACTGGACACAGGACTCCAGGTGGGGTCTCACAAGAGCTGAGTAGAGGGGAAGAATCCCCTCCCTCACCCTGCTGGTTCCACCGCTTTAGATACATCCCAGGATGCAGTTGGCCTTCTGGGCTGTGAACACACGTTGGTGACTCCTGTCGAGCTTCTTATCAATCAACACCCCAGGTCCTTCTCCCCAGGGCTGCTCTCGGTCACGTTGTCCCTCAGCCTGTAGTGAAGTCACCGATTGGCCTGACTCAGGTGTAGGACCTTGCACTTAGGTGTTTACACTTAGCAGCCAGTGCTCAGTTTATAGAATCACAGAATCATAAACATCTATTTCAGTGTCTCAGGGTTTGAAGGGGTTTGGTGGCATTTTGGATGCTTTCCCTGAAGCAGAGCAGGGCAATCCAGCTCGTTTGTTTAGCAATGGAATCTCTAAATATTGAGCTAGGAACTGATCTGCTTTTTCCTATGTTTATCTCCAGCTAAAAATATCTTCCGAGTTCGCTTCCAAGATCCCTCCCCAGGCCAGTCGCACACGCTCCAGGCCAACGACGTCTTCCACAAGCAGCAGTGGGTGAACTGCATCCGAACGGCCATCGCTCCCTTCCAGAGAGCTCCTGCTGCCACGGAGCTGACGGAGCTGCCGGAGCTGAGCGAAGAGTCGGAGGAGAACAACCCCTCCGCGCCCAACGTCAGGGCCCAGAAGAGGCAATCCACTGCCTCTGGAATCACCGAGATGGAGCTAGACGAAAGCGCATCCGAATGCGGCTCCATCCTGGACTCGGAGGAAGCCAAGGGCCTGAAATCGCACAGAACATCGTTCAGGCACAGAAAAACAAGGGAGAAGCAGCTAAGTGGCAAGCGGAAAGAAACGCTGGTGTGAAAAAAAGAGGGCCTGATGACTTCCGAAGGGAGGACTGTTTATTTATAAATAACGTGTACATTTCTCTCTGTAATGTGAGTGTGGTTGGGTCTGCTCCACTGACCAGAACTGGGTTGGGGTTGGGGTTGGGGTTGTCATGGCAGCTACTGGGATACAGGTAACACGGCTGAACTGGAGTCTGTTTTTGCAAACACGGCCCCTTCGAACCTGGGTTTAACGCCACGAATCTGCAATTCAGAGCTCTGCCTGTGGCACATTTGAAAAAACGCACTTTGCTTTCCGAAAAATCTTCACATGTGGCAGTCGAGGTTGGAAAACGTAGGAATTGGGGGTGTTGGCCACTCATTTCCAAGAGTGGAATTGGCACCATGAAGCTCAAAACCCGATCGCATGTTCCCTTCTTGTCTCGCACAGCTTGTGGGTGTTGGGGGAAAAAAAAAAAAAGCAGACCCCATGTTCAGCACGTATTCTCAATTTCTCTACTGGAATCTTTCCCTGAGTGTGTCCTTTGTACATTCCTCATTTTCACTCTCGCAACCTGCCAGGTATTTATGTTTTTTTGTTGTTTTGTTTTGATTTGTTTTGGGGGGTTTGGTTTTCTTTTTTGGTTTTTGGTTTGTTTTTTTTTTTTTTTTTTACTTTTGTATTTCATTGTTCAGGCTTGGCATTTCTTTCCGTGTACTCCATCTTTGTTCGGAGATGTGCATGTCCACAACTCTTTCTCACGTCACTTCGCAGTTCCCCGGAGCACAGACGAGCCGCAGCCTTCGGAGCCTGAGGGGCTGAGAGGCTCCGTTATCCAACCTTCTCCTTTTCCGAGTGGCTCGTCTGCGCTCCGGCCTACTGAAAGAGAACTGCATCGAGAACTGCATCGTTCACAGGGGTCGGGAAGTTCTAGGAATGTTGTAAAGGGCTGGGGGAGGGAGAGAAGCAGCAGCTAGAGGGGAGTAGCCAGGAGCGCAGGTAGATTTTCTTGTTCCTGTTGCCTTTTGGAAATGAGACGCCTCCCGCGCAGAGGCAGGACTGGAGGCAACCAGGGGGTTCTTGCATGTGGTAGAAAGGTAGAGACGAGAGAGCGTTTGAAGCAGATGAAGTAGAAGGACAGAGATAGTTGTTGTATATTCTTGGAACGGTGACGCTGCCATGTCCTCGCGGTCCAGAGATCGGGGTGGGAGATGCCAGCTCGCTAAGGGATGCGGGAAGCGATGACAGCTTTTTGAGCGAAGCCAACAGGCCCTTCCTGCCCTTTGACAGGGTGAGGACAGCGATTCGCAAGCTCCGGTCTGTGCTGGAGGGGCCGTAACGCGTGTGTCGAGGGCCACTGCCTGTCCCGTCTGGCCAGTAAAGTTGGAAATGGGAAGCGGGTGTATATAGACACAGCCGGGTGGTTCTCTGTAAATGGATTGTACAGTTTCCAGTGCCAAGTACCATTAAATTCCTGCCAATCTCTCGCCTGCCTCGTCTCCGTTGCTGCTGGGGAGGGACCTAACTGTGCTTAGAGTCATGGAACAGTTTGGGTTGGAAGGGACCTTAAGGATAAACCATCTCCCCCTATCACTGCCGTGGGCAGGGACACTTTCCACCAGCCCAGGCTGCTCGAAGCCTCATCTAACCTGGCCAACACCTTGGGGTGTTGGTTGACAGCCGACTGACCATGAACCAGCAGTGTGCCCAGGTGGCCAAGAAGGCCAAGGGCATCCTGGCTTGGATCAGTAATGGTGTGACCAGCAGGTCCAGGGAGGTGATTCTCCCTCTGTACTCAGCACTGGTGAGGCCACTCCTTGAATCCTGTGTTCAGTTGTGGGCCCCTCAGCACAAGAAGGATGTTGAGGCTCTGAAGCGAGTCCAGAGAAGAGCAACGAAGCTGGTGAAGGGGCTGGAGAACAGGCCCTATGAGGAGCATCTGAGGGAGCTGGGGGTTGTTTAGCCTGGAGAAGAGGAGGCTGAGAGGAGACCTCATTACTCTCTACAACTACCTGAAAGGAGGTTGTAGAGAGGAGGGAACTGGGCTCTTCTCCCAAATGCCAGGGGACAGGACAAGAGGGAATGGCCTCAAGCTCCACCAGGGGAGATTTAGGCTGGAGATTAGGAGGAAGTTTTTCACAGAAAGGGTCATTGGGCATTGGAATAGGCTGCCCAGGGAGGAGGTTGAGTCACCTTCCCTGGAGGTGGTTAAGGCACAGGTGGACAAGGTGCTGTGGGACATGGTTTACTGTTTGATAGGAATGGTTGGACTCAATGATCCTATGGGTCTCTTCCAACCTGGTTGTTCTATGATTCTATGATTGAACACCTCCAGGGATGGGGCAGCCATGACTGCTCTTGGAAAAAGTCCCTCCCCAGCTTTCCTGGAGCCCCTTCAGCTCCTGGAAGGTCACTCTAAGGTCTCCCTGAAACCTTCTTTTCTCTGAGCAATCCCAACTCTGTCCCAGCAGAGATGCTTCGTTCCTCTGATGATCTTTGCAGCCTCAACAACATGAGCTGGACAGGGCTGCAACTCACAGGAGGGAGTTGTGGCCGTGTCCAAAACCTTTTTCTCTGTCACGGTTCCTCCTTGTGCTGCTGAGGATGGGCAGGCCACGAGCTGGTGGTTTCCAGCTCCGGGTGCACCGTGGGGCCCGGCAGCCGCCGCCCTTGGCGTGCAACGTGCAGGAACCATAAAAAAGGGCCCAACCACGTGAGTCATCCCAGCGCTTGCATCACTGCCCTCCTTTTGTGGGGGAAAAGGGAGCTGGGGCAGCAATCCTTACCCTCCGGAACTTTCAAGCTATGGAAGAGAAACCACTTTACCAAAATGAAATGCTCCCAGTTACGCAGATATTTGAAAGTCCTCTCCTGGGTGAACCTTGAGCAGAAAGGGGACCCTGCTGGGTAGATTCCATTCCACTGGGGAGCTGCTGGGTTCTGATGAAACCATCAGGTCTCCACATCCTCCTTGAAAAGCTACAGCCTGACCATAGAAGTGGGTGTCTGCAGCTCCTGGTGGTCCCTGTCCTCTCCCTTGGGGAGGCCACATTCCCCTGTGTCCTCCAGATCTGCTCCAGAGGGAAAATACAGCTCTGTTTGAAGAGAGAAGGCTTAGAGTTGGGCTTTGACTGTGAAGCTCAGTCTGGAGGAACCTCAGCCCTTTCTGAAGCAAAGAGAAGATGTTAAAAAAAAGGCTTTTCCTGAAATAAGAGCTTGGTGAGCAGCCTGAGCACACACAGCTCATCCTCGACGCGGAGGAAAACCTGCAGGGAGCCTGCTCATCCTCCCGCGCAGCTGGGCTGGGACTGAGCCTTCGTCTCGTCATCCTTAGCCAAAAACTTTAATTTCCCTTGAAAAGGAAATTCCTCCCTTACCGCCCCCGACTCCTGGTGGTTCCTATCCCCGCTCCATCCCTCGGGGAGGAATGTGCAGCCCAACCGCAGCCGTCGGCCTGGCCTGGCTTTGCTAGACTAAACAAGTTGGGCTTCCCTGCTTTCCTCCCATGCTGAACTCCCAGTGGATCCTGGCCAGCCCTGGCCTGGCCTGTGCTGCGCCAAGACTTCCCAGCTCACGTCTTGGGGGTTGGACTCGATGAGCCGGTGGGTCTCTTCCAACCTGGTGATTCTATGATTCTATGGAGGGATCAAATATCCAGGGGTGGAGGTGGAACTCGGGGCCCCACTGAGCCCCGACATCCTTGGCCACCCTGGTCCGTGGTGGCTTCTCTTTCCCGTTGTGGCCAGGGAATGGGGAGATGTTCCTGCCCAGCAGACACGTGGCCACCTCTGCTTGCGGAAAGCAGCTCCCTAGCTCCGTATTTACCTTTTGGGATCCACCCAGCTCAAGCCTTACGTGCAGAGAGGAGCCAGCACTGCCCTGCTCTACGTGGGCATGGGCAGGGACACCTCCCATTGGATCAGGTTGCTCCAAGCTCCATCCACCCTGGCCTTGAGCACCCCCAGGGATGGGGCAGCCACAACTTCTCTGGGTAACCTGCAGCAGGACCTCACCCCTCTCAGGGGGAAGAAGTTCTTCCTAAGGAGCTGCCCTGCACATCTCCCAGTTTGCCTTTGGCTTTGGAAAACTCTGATGCCTAAAATAAAGCTCAAGCCACCAAAGCCCAAGTTTTACGCTTGGCAGCTGTTGTTCCCTGGAAATCCAGCAGCTATTGTGGGTTCATCTCCAAACTCAGTCTCTCCTGGAGCTGTTGGAATGGGTCCAGAGGAGACCAAGAAGATTATCCAAGGGCTTGAGCACCTCTGCTACGAGGACAGGCTGAGAGAGTTGGGACTGTTCAACCTGGAGAAGAGAAGGCTCTGAGGAGACCTCAGAGCAGCCTTCCAGGAGCTGAAGGGGCTCCAGGAAAGCTGGAAAGGGACTTTCTCCAAGGGCCTGGAGTGACAGGATGAGGGGGAATGACTTTAAATTGGAAGGAGGAAGATCTAGATTAGACATTAGAAAGAAATTCTTCAAGATAAGGCCGGTCAGGTTCTGGCCAGGCTGCTGAGGGCAGTTGTAGCCCTGGAGGTGCTCATGGTCAGGATAGCTCTTGAGCAGTCTGGTCCAGTGCGAAGTGTCCCTCTTAGAACTGGAAAGGTTTTGATGCCCCTTCCACCCCAAACCACTCTGTGAAATCTCATTTTACACACTAAACTCCAGCGAAATTTATGCTGAGCTTTGCAGAGGTTCCTCCTCATCCCCACAGACGCCGGTGGGACCAGACCTGCTGCCCTCGGCACGGCCGGGGCCCCCGCAGAGTTTCCCTTGTTGGAACCATTTCCTTCTCTGCTTCCAACTTTCTGTTTTCCATGAATCCCTCAGCCTCCTCCCCTTCCAGCGCCTCGTCTGCAAATGCTCAGCCAGACGTCGCTGCACACAGCTGTGCACATCTGGGCTTGTGTTACGAGCTGGTCAGGCTTGGGACGGTCCAGCTGGGAACTGTCAGCCATCTGGTCCAGTTGTTTTTTTAGCCTTTACCTGCGTCAGATCGTAGAATCATAGAATCACCAGGGTGGAAAAGACCCACTGGATCATCGAGTCCAACCATTCCCATCAATCACTAACCCATGTCCCTCAGCACCTCAGCCATCCGACCCTTAAACCCCTCCAGGGAAGGGGAATCAACCCCCTCCCTGCGCAGCCTCTGACGGGGACCAATCACCCTTTCCAGGAAATATTTCTTCCTGATGTCCATCCTGAGCCTCCCCTGGTGGAGCTTGAGGCCATTCCCTCTCATCCTGTCCCCTGTCCCTTGGGAGAAGAGCCCAGCTCCCTCCTCTCCACAACCTCCTCTCAGGGACTTGCAGAGAGCAAGGAGGTCTCCCCTCAGCCTCCTCTTTTCCAGGACAAACACCCCCAGGGCCCTCAAGCTTCTTCTCCAGCCCCTTCCCCAGATTCCTTGCTCTTCTCTGCACTCACTCCACAGCCTCAACATCCTTATTGTGGGGAGGGGCCCACAACTGAACATGGGATTTGAGGAGTGGTCTCCCCAGTGCCAAGTCCAGAGGGAGAAGAACCTCCCTGGCCCTGCTGGCCACACTGGGTCTGATCCAAGCCAAGATGCCCTTGGCCTTCTTGCCCACCTGGGCCACTGCTGCCTCCTGTTTAGTCAGCTGATGATGGGAAATGTGCTGGGTGCTGAGAATGGGGAGGTGGTGGCAATGGGTTCTTGTGATCAGGAGGTGATGGAGAGGGAGCAGGTGCTGGTGACAGGGAGGTGATGGGTACTGATCACGGGAGCTGGTGATGGGTGCTGACCATGGATAGTTGTCATGGCAGGGTGATGGATGCTGGCATTGGCTGCTGATCATGAAGAGATGATGAAGAGCCACATGAAGAGCCACGAAGCTAGTGAAGGGGCTGGAGAACAGGCCCTGTGAGGAGCGGTTGAGAGAGCTGGGGGGGTTTAGCCTAGAGAAGAGGAGGCTGAGAGGAGACCTCATTACTCTCTACAACTCCCTGAAAGGAGGTTGTAGAGAGGAGGGAGCTGGGCTCTTCACCCAAGTGCCAGGGGACAGGACAAGAGGGAATGGCCTCAAACTCCACCAGGGGAGATTTAGGCTAGACATTAGGAGGAAGTTTTTCACAGAAAGGGTCATTGGGCATTGGAACAGGCTGCCCAGGGAGGTGGTTGATTCACCTTCCCTGGAGGTGTTTAAGGGATGGGTAGATGAGGTGCTGAGGGACATGGTTTAGTGTTAGATAGGAATGGTTGGATTCGATGATCTGATGGGTCCCTTCCAACCTGGTTGTTCTATGATTCTATGATGGGTGCTTGTAACGGGTACTGATCATGGAGAGACGATGGGTGCTGGATGCTGATCATGAGGAGGTGATAAGTGGTCATAGAATCACCAGGTGGGAAAAGATCTCTGAGATCATCAAGTCCAACCACATATAACTGCCATTAAACCTTATCCTTAAGTACCTCATGTACCAGTCTTAAATACCTCTAGGGATGGTGACTCAACCACCCCATCTGCTCGTGATGGGCAAGTGAAGGCTGTTGGTGATGGGGATGTGATGGGGAGGTGGCAGGTGCTGGAACTGGTGAGGTGGGGGTGGCAGCAAACCCCCAGCAGCTACCAGCTTTGCTCAGCACCAAGGGACATGCAGGATGGAGAAACCCCTTCATCCTTAGCAAAGAGACCCAGGGCGCTCCCACCCACCTTCATTGATCATTGAGCAGGAGCCAGCAGGGGCCCAGGTGGCCAAGAAGGCCAAGAGCATCTTGGCTTCGAGCAGACACGGTGTGGCCAGCAGGTCCAGGGAGGTTCTTCTCCCTCTGGACTCAGCCCTGGGGAGACTGCTCCTTGAATCCTGGGGTCAGGTGTGGGCCCCTCCCCACAAGAAGGATGTTGAGGCTGTGGAGCGAGTGCAGAGAAGAGCAAGGAATCTGGGGAAGGGGCTGGAGAAGAAGGCTGAGGGCCCTAGGGGTGTTTGTCCTGGAGAAGAGGAGGCTGAGAGGAGACCTCATTGCCCTCTGCAACCACCTGAGAGGAGGTTGTGGAGAGGAGGGAGCTGGGCTCTTCTCCCAAGGGACAGGGGACAGGACGAGAGGGAATGGCCTCAAGCTCCACCAGGGGAGGCTCAGGATGGACATCAGGAAGAAATATTTCCTGGAAAGGGTGATTGGTGCCTGTCAGAGGTTGCCCAGGGAGGGGGTTGATTCCCCTTGCCTGGAGGGGTTTAAGGGCCGGGTGGACGAGGTGCTGAGGGACATGGGTTAGTGTTTGATAGGGATGGTTGGACTCGATGAACTGGAGGGTCTCTTCCAACCTGGTGATTCTGTGATTCTATGATTCCTGAGGTCAAACATCTCCCCCAGTTGCTCAAACCCCTTATCTCCCAGGCTTCGAGAACACCCAGTATCTGTTGATGTTTGCTTCTCTCATCTGGATGCCAACCAGCTCCCTCTTCTCCTCTTGAGTCCCTGCCTGACTGCCTGGGGCTCTCTCACTGCACTTATAATTTAGCCCTTATTAAATGTGGAGCAGAAGAGCAAGGGCAGGCAATTAGGCAGGCAATTAGGGAGGAGCTCGTTGCACAAGAGGAGCCACCAGGATCTCCCCTCCCTGAAACAAGCTCACGAGGCCTCTCGCCAGAGCCGAGCCTCTCGCCAGACAGGTTCCCGGCACAACTCAGCCCATCCCTCCCTGCAACTGCGGTTTTTAGTGCCCAATCTTTTCCAGATGAGGTTTTCCTCAAGCTACTGATCCTCTCCCACCTGGAGACCCCCATTCCCAATGTGTTCCTCTGGTGTCCCCATGGGTTGGCTTTTTGGCTTCTAGATTGTGGCCTCTTCAAATCTCACAGGTTTGATTTGAGGGACATGGTTTAGTGTTTGATAGGAATGGATCCGATGAGTCCCTTCCAACCTGGTTGTTCTATGATTCTATGATTCCTCACTGAGTTAAACTGGGGAAAACTGGTAGAGTTTTCTTGTAGCAAAGACAGTCAAACCGTCTTCTGCTGTGGGTCCATTTGCTCCTTGGACTGGTGGTTGAAGGTCTCTTGGGCTTATAGGAAAGAGAAATGTGTGGCTGGAAGAACTGGTGGATGGAAGGTAATGAGAATGTTTGAATGGATGGAGAGTTGACTGAATCATAGAGTCACCAGGTTGGAAAAGACTCATCAGATCATCAAGTCCAACCATTCCTATCAAACACTAAACCATGTCCCTCAGCACCTCGACCACCCGTCCCTTAAACCCCTCTAGGCAAGGAGACTCAACCCCCTCCCTGGGCAGCCTCTGACAGGGACCAATCACCCTTCCCATGAAAATTTTTTTCCTAATGTTCAGCCTAAACTTCCTCTGGTGGAGCTTGAGGCCATTCCCTCTCATCCTGTCCCCTGTCCCTTGGGAGAAGAGGCCAGCTCCCTCTTCTCCAGGTAGTTGTAGAGAGCAATGAGGTCTCCTCTCAGCCTCCTCATCTCCAGGAGAAACACCCCCAGGGCCCTCAGCCTTCTTCTCCAGCCCTTTCCCCAGCTTCCTTGCTCTTCTCTGCACTCGCTCCACAGCCTCAACATCCTTCTTGTGGGGAGGGGCCCACAATTGACCCCAGGATTCCAGGAGCGGCCTCCCCAGGGCCGAGTCCAGAGGGAGAAGAACCTCCCTGGCCCTGCTGGCCAAGCCGGGTCTCATCCAAGCCAAGATGCCCTTGACCTTCTTGGCCACCTGGGCTCCTGCTGCCTCCGCTTCAACCAACCCCCCCAGCTCCTTCTCCTCCAGGCACTTTCCAGCCAGATTTCTCCTAGTGTGGAGCTGCTCAGGGTTGTTGTGCCCCAAGGGCAGGATCCGCAATTTGGCCTCGTTAACCCTCATCCATAGGTCTCAGCCCATGGATCCAGCCTGTTCAGATCCTTTTGGAGCCTCCAGACCCTCCAGCAGATCCACACTTCCACCCAGCTCAGTGTCATCCACAAACTTGCTCAGGGTGCAATAGATAGATAAGATAAGACAGGTAGGTGGGTAGGTAGGTAAGTTGATAGATAGTTAGATAGTTAGATAGTTAGATAGATAGATAGATAGATAGATAGATAGATAGATAGATAGATAGATAAGTGATAATTTGGTCAGGTGGATCGATGGACACATGGATCAATGGTCGAGAGCCTGGGTGGATGTTGGTTTTTGGGATGAGCATGTGGATGACAATGTGGTTAGATTAACAGGCACGTGAATGACTGGTTGGTTGGAAAGGTGGTGAGACAGATGATCATGTGACTGGATGGATGGATGGATGGATGGACGGACGGACGGACGGACGGACGGACACACGGATGGATGGTTAGTTGGTGGGATGGACAGTTGGGTAGATGTATGAATGGACAAAGAGATAAATGGGTGGAGGGATGGATGGAAGGTAGTGGGATTAAATGGGTGGATGGACAGTAGGTTGGAGGAACATCCAGACAGAGGCACAACCTTCATCACCAGGTTTCTCCGAACCTTCCTGCGCTCCCTGATGGAAGAGATGAGTAGAAACGAAAGCAGGTCATTACAACATGGTTAACCCTCACTCGACCGCGGGGTTAACCCCTGACTAACCATGGATTCATGACATTGATGCACCTCAACATCAGCCGCCCCAGGGCAATAGGGCTGCTCCAGGGGAGCCAGGAAGAGGCATCACGGATGATTCAGGTCTCTGTCAGCTCGGAGCACGTCAACTCCGGGCTCTGCTTGGACCTGCACGAGGGAACCATCCCTCAGCAGGTCTGAGACACTGCCAGCATCACCATGGGCCCCTCAGCACAAGAAGGATGTTGAGACTCTGGAACAAGTCCAGAGAAGAGCGACGAGGCTGGGGAAGGGGTTGGAGAACAGGCCTTATGAGGAGCGGCTGAGAGAGCTGGGGGGGTTTAGCCTGGAGAAGAGGAGGCTGAGAGGAGACCTCATTACTCTCTACAACTACCTGAAAGGAGGTTGTAGAGAGGAGGGAGCTGGGCTCTTCTCCCAAGGGACAGGGGACAGGACAAGAGGGAATGGCCTCAAGCTCCACCAGGGGAGATTTAGGCTGGAGATTAGGAGGAAGTTTTTCACACAGAGGGTCATTGGGCATTGGAATAGGCTGCCCAGAGAGGAGGTTGAGTCACCTTCCCTGGAGGTGTTTAAGGCACAGGTAGATGAGGGACATGGTTTAGTGTTAGATAGGAATGGTTGGACTCGATGATCCGATGGGTCTCTTCCAACCTGGTTGTTCTATGATTCTATGATTCTATGGTGGCCCTGACACTAAGGCTGGATGGGTTCCCTCAAACCCCCACCCCCACCTCCGTCAGATGCTTCACCCAGCTCCAAAATTGCCTTCAACCAGCCCAAAATAGCACCTATCCCCCTCCTTCCACCAGCGCTTTGCTGCAAGCCACAGCACGAATCGCTTAATTAGGCCGTTCGTTACCTCCATGAAGTGGAGCAAGTGGGACAGCAGCCAAGGTGGCCCAAGGGGGCTTGATGATTGCTCTTCTCCACCCCAAACCCCCCTGTCTGCTCTGCCAGGATCCAACCAACCTCTTCCTGTTGATCCCACGGCTCAACCTCTCCCACCTTCCTCAGCTCCTGCCTCCTCCTCCTCCTTCTCCTCCTCCGGGGAGAGGCAGGTTGGAAGGAGGAGGTCCTCTCGCTGGGGCGTGTGAGCCGAGGAGAAGCATGGCCGAGCGGCTGTCGGAGGAGAAGATCGCGGAGTTCAAAGAGGCTTTTTCCCTTTTCGACCGGGACGGAGACGGCTGCATCACCACCAAGGAGTTGGGCACCGTCATGCGCTCCTTGGGCCAGAACCCCACGGAAGCCGAGCTGCAGGCCATGGTGGGGGAGGTGGACGCCGACAACAGCGGCACCGTCGACTTCGCCGAGTTCCTCTCGCTGATGGCGAGGAAGATGAGGGACACGGACAGCGAAGAGGAGATCCGGGAGGCCTTCCGCGTCTTCGACAAGGACGGCAACGGCTACATCAGCGTGGCCGAGCTGCGGCACGTCATGACCAACCTGGGCGAGAAGCTGACGGACGAGGAGGTGGACGAGATGATCAAGGAGGCCGACTGCAACAACGACGGGCAGGTCAACTACGAGGAGTTTGTGAGGATGATGACGGAGAAGTGAATCCCCACCACCCATCTCCAGCCCCATCCCACAGGTAACTCGCTAGGACGCAGCTTCGCTTCCAACCCCCATATGCACGGAAAGTCCAGGACCGTCGGGGGGGGGCACCCCACCCATGGCAACGGCCACCCCACATCTTGACCCCATCTCGACCACCTCCTGCCCTGCGATTCTTGGTGGTGGTTGGAGAAATCAATGCGAGTGATGCTCTTTGTAATTTGTCCTTCATTTTTTATAGGGAACAGAGGTCGTGGGACTCCCCCAGCCCCTCCAGCCCCCACCGCCTTCTCTCCACCGTCCCAGGCTGGGAAAATCCTCTTTTCTCCCAGCTGGAGCGTCGGCATGTGGGCTACCCACATGGCAGGATGGGACTTGCGGTGCAGACACATGAAGGGGTTCCTCCCAACGAGATGAACCCCTCATGTCCATACAGATGCCAGTGGCCACAGCACCTTCCCTCAGCACCCTGCTGAGTCCAATAAAGAGACGTATCCTCCCCCATGTCCTAGTGCTTCTTTTGGCTTCTCTTCAAGGTCCCTGCTACAAACAGGACCCTTGCAAAGGGACCTAAACAGGCTGGAGCGATGAGCAGTGTTCAATGGGATGAGGTTTAACACGGCCAAATGCCGGGTCCTGCACTTGGGGCACAACAACCCTATGCAGAGCTACAGACTGGGAGAAGTCTGGCTGGAAAACTGCCAGGAGGAGAGGGACCTGGGGGTGTTGGTTGACAGGGACTGACCATGAGCCAGCAGTGTGCCCAGGTGGCCAAGAAGGCCAAGGACATCCTTGTTTGGATCAGAAACGGTGTGACCAGCAGGCCCAGGGAGGTTATTCTCCCTCTGGACTCAGCACTGGTGAGGCTGCTCCTTGAATCCTGTGTTCAGTTGTGGGCCCCTCAGCACAAGAAGGATGTTGAGGCTCTGGAGCAAGTCCAGAGAAGAGCAACGAAGCTGGTGAGGGGTCTGGAGAACAGACCTTAAGAGGAGCGGCTGAGAGAGCTGGGGGTGTTTATCCTGGAGAAGAGGAGGCTGAGAGGAGACCTCATTACTCTCTCCAACTCCCTGAAAGGAGGTTGTAGAGAGGAGGGAGCTGGGCTCTTCTCCCAAGTGACAGGGGACAGGACAAGAGGGAATGGCCTCAAGCTCCACCAGGGGAGATTTTAGGCTGGAGATTAGGAGGAAGTTCTTCACACAGAGGGTCATTGGGCATTGGAACAGGCTGCCCAGGGAGGTGGTTGATTCCCCTTCCCTGGAGGTGTTTAAGGAACGGGTGGATGAGGTCTTGAGGGACATGGTTTAGTGTTAGATAGGAATGGTTGGACTAGAAGATCCGATGGGTCTCTTCCAACCTGGTTGTTCTATGATTCTATGATTCTATGAAACCAACCCCTCCCAGATCACCAACACCAGAGCATCCCTGCCAGGGTCAAGCCCCACATCACCCCCATCCTCGTTACCCTCATTCTTCTTCTCCGCAAGCTGGAAAAATGCTCCTCGTGGATTCCTGGCTTTGCTTTTGGGGTTCCCCCCACCAGGGTGTTGGAGATCCTATACTCCCATCCCTAAGCTAAGAGAAGAGTCAGTAGCTGGATTTAACCCTAATCCTCGTCCCAAAGATGAGTAAAGCAGGATTCACTAGTCGAAATCCACCTCGTCATGCTCCCCATGACTCAGTTTCCCCACAAAGAGGGTGAAACTCAACTGAGGCAGCCCTGGGGGGGGGTGGGCAGGCTGGGGTGAATCCCTAAAGGTGAATTCATCCTAATTGGGCTTATTAATGTGCAGTCACTAATGAGCGAGCGGGGAGGTGGTTCCACGGCAGGTTCCATGGGTGACATTGGGACCGTTCAAGCCACTCGACACCTCGAGCTCTTTGGAAATCCCAGTTGTTTTCCCAATGCTGGGAGGACTGGGCAGGTGTTGACATGCCAGCCGGTGGGGCTGAGTGTGCCCGTGCTCGCTCCACCCTGCACACTCGGAGCCTTCTGGAGGTGCTGCCCTCTCGATCACACACCCAACCCACCCAGAGCTCCACACAGAATGAATGGGATTAGAGCAAAGGAAACCTCAAATCATAGAATCATAGAACAACCAGGTTGGAAGAGACCCATCGGATCATCGAGTCCAACCAGTCCTATCAAACACTAAACCATGTCCCTCAGCACCTCATCCACCCGTTCCTTAAACACCTCCAGGGAAGGGGAATCAACCACCTCCCTGGGCAGCCTATTCCAATGACCAATGACCCTTTCTGTGAAAAAACTTCCTCCTAATCTCTAGCCTGAACCTCCCCTGGTGGAGCTTGAGGCCATTCCCTCTCGTCCTGTCCCCTCTCACTTGGGAGAAGAGCCCAGCTCCCTCATCTCTACAACCTCCTTTCATAGTATCATAGAATGGTTTGGATTGGAAAGGACCTTAAAGACCATCCAATTCCAACCCCGTTCCATGGGCAGGGACACCTTCCATCAGAGCAGGCTGCTCAAGGTCCCATCCAATATGACCTTGAACACCTCCAGGGATGAGGCAGCCACAGCTTCCCTGGGAAACCTCTCCTAGGGTCTCACCACCTTCATCAGGAAGAATTTCTTCCTCGTGTCTAACCTAAATGGTCCCCCTTCCAATTCAAACCCACTCCCATCATCCTGTGACTCCAGACCCTTGGAAAAAGTCCCTCTCCAGCTTTCCTGGAGCCCCTTCAGGTAGTGGAGTTGCTCTAAGGTCTCCCTGCAGCCTTCTCTTCTCCAGGCTGAACAACCCCAACTCTCTCAGCCTGTCCTCATAGCAGAGATGCTCCAACATTCAGATCATCTCCACGGCCTCCTCTGGATCTGTTCCAACAGCTCCATCTCCTCCTCCTGTTGGGGATTCCAGAACTGGACACAGGGCTCCAGGTAGATTCTCATAAGAGCAGAGTAGAGGAGCAAAATCCTCTTCCTTGCCCTGCTGGCCACGTTCTTTGGATGCAGCCCAGGACATGCTTGGTTTCTGGGCTGTGAGCACACCTTGTGGCTCACATTCAGCTTCTCCTCCCCCAGCCCCACAAGTCCTTCTCCTCAGGGCTGCTCCCATCACATCATCCCCAGCCTGGATTGAACCTGTGGATTGTCCCAGCTCAGGCGTAGGACGTTCTCCTTGGCCTTGTTGAACCTCCTGAGGTTCTTCCAGCCCGACTTCTCCAGCCTGTCCAGGTCCCTCTGGATCCATCCTGTCCTTCTGCTGTGACAACTGCACCTCTCAGCTTGGTGTCACCTGCAACCTTGTTGAGAGTCCCCTCGAGCTCATTGTCTCCATCATGAATGAAAATATTTAATGACTAAATGAAATCCGGTGAAACCAAAACAAGTGGAGGGGTCACAGCAGGTTTTTGTCCCCAAGCTGCTAAAATTAGACCTTCCCCAGAACAGGATTATTTATGAATACTCTGTTTCAGAGCAAAACCATGCCTTGTATTTTTAGGCTTTGACCTTTCCTCCTTCTATTCTGGGCTTGTTTAATTAATGGAGTAGTGCTTTATACCACTTATCCTGACGTGTGGGGTTTTTTTTAATTAACGATGCTCTTTCTTAAACGGGAGGCTGGACCCTGGCCAGAAACACCAGCCCAGTTGGCCCAGAGGAGGAAGTTTATTTAGAATCATAGAATCATAGAACAACCAGGTTGAATCATCGGATCATCGAGTCCAACCATTCCCACCAAACACTAAACCATGTCCCTCAGCACCTCATCTACCTGTGCCTTAAACACCTCCAGGGAAGGGGAATCAACCACCTCCCTGGGCAGCCTATTCCATTGCCCAATGACCCTTTCCGTGAAAAACTTCCTCCTAATCTCCAGCCTGAACCTCCCCTGGTGGAGCTTGAGGCCATTCCCTCTTGTCCTGTCCTCTGGCACTTGGGAGAAGAGCCTAGCTCCCTCCTCTCTACAACCTCCTTTCAGGGAGTTGGAGAGAGTAATGAGGTCTCCTCTCAGCCTCCTCTTCTCCAGGAGAAACACCCCCAGCTCTCTCAGCCGCTCCTCATAGGGCCTGTTCTCCAGCCCCTTCACCAGCTTCGTGGCTCTTCTCTGGACTCGCTCCAGAGCCTCAACATCCTTTACAGAATGTGCTTTAACAGAGATGTTTGCCCATTTCTGCACCAGTTTGATGATCGGGAAGGTTTCCACCAGCACTCAGGGTGGGCAGGAGGGCCCTGTCTGCTACAGCTTTGCCAGAGCAGGGCAAAAAAAGAGATAAAGCTTCTCTTTATCAGGGTGTGCAGGAACAGGATGAAGGAGCAAAGTCTTTAGGCTGCAAGAGGGGAGATCGAGACGAGATGATAGGAAGAAATGTTCTTCTGTGAGGTTGGTGAGGACCTGGCCCAGGTTGTCCTGAGAAGTGGTGGCTGCTCCATCCCTGGAGGTGCTCAAGGCCTGGTTGGATGGGGCTTGGAGCAACCTGATCCAGTGGGAGGTGTCCCTGCCCATGGCAGAGTGTTGGAACTGGACGGGCTTTGAGGTCCCTTCTGCTCCAAACCATTCCATGATTCCCAAGTCCAGCTTTCCAGACCCAAATCAAAGTAACTGAGCAGGTACAAGAAACGCACTTGGGACCAGGGAGGTTGTGGGGGAGGCCCATGTGGGGCAGAAAGTTGGGCCATGGGGTGACATAGAATCATAGAATCATAGAACCACCAGGTTGGAAGAGACCCACCGGATCATCGGGTCCAACCATTTCTATCAAACACTAAACCATATGGAACAAACGCAGCCATTTCCACCCCAAAACCTGGTCAGGGGTTGTCCTCTGCACCTGAGGATGGAGACTGCAGGATAGGATCATAGAATCATAGAATCATAGAACAACCAGGTTGGAAGAGACCCATCGGATCATCGAGTCCAACCATTCCTATCAAACACTATAGCATGTCCCTCAAGACCTCAT
This sequence comes from Coccyzus lansbergi, assembly GCA_033558105.1. Classification (NCBI taxonomy): domain Eukaryota; kingdom Metazoa; phylum Chordata; class Aves; order Cuculiformes; family Coccyzidae; genus Coccyzus; species Coccyzus lansbergi. The sequence goes on from JAUMJK010000657.1 coordinate 501,554, forward strand.
CCACCTGTGCCTTAAACCCCTCCAGGGAAGGTGGATCAACCACCTCCCTGGGCAGCCTATTCAATGCCCAAAATCTAAATCATCTCAAGCAGGATCATCTAAAGTGGGACCTGAGTTCGTGGTCACCTAAGATGGATGTGTCCTGGAGGATCATCTAGGCTAGGACCTCTTCGGATAAGACCTAGGGGATAAAAGAGAGGACCTGGAGGAGGCTCATCTGGGATGTAACATGGGTGACCATCTAGGATGGGACTTGGGGGAATAGCTCAGATGAGTCCTGTGACCATTCAGCTACTGATGTAATAAAACACAAGTATTTTAGTATTCAGGATTATTTCTGATGAGGAAACAAAGGATCTCCCATGGGAGGCCCTGGCCCAGGTTGCCAAGAGATGCTGTTGCCCCATTCCTGGAGGTCATAGAATCATAGAATGATAGAACAACCAGGTTGGAAGAGACCCATCAGATCATCGAGTCCAAGGCCAGGCTGGATGAGGTTCAAGCAGCCTGATCCAGTGGGAGGTGTCCCTGCCCATGGCAGAGGGGCTGGAACTGGATGGGCTTTGAGGTCCCTTCCAACCCAAATCGTTCTATAAATCTAGGAATAAATACCAAACCAAAACCCTTCGCGAATGCTTATTTTTTTTCCAATATTTAGTTTGGCAGAAAAGAGTTTCATTTCTCGGGGGTGTTTTTGAACCTGTTTTAACGAGCTGCTTCTCGCCAATTTTCCACTCGCGGGTTATTCGTGAAAAGGAAAAATGACTGTCTGCAGGAGAACTGGAAAGGAAAGAACCACCAGGAATGGCCCCATGACCAGGCTCAGGGCATGGGGCAGGATCACAGGAGCACAGAATCACAGAATCAGCAGGTTGGAAAAGACCAACTAGATCATCGAGTCCAACCATTCCCATCACTCATTAACCCATGTCCTTCAGCATCTCGCCCACCTGACCCTTAAACCCCTCCAAGAAGGTGACTCAACCACCTCCCTGGGCAGCCTCTGACAGGGACCAATTCCCTCTCGTCCTGTCCCCTGTCCCTTGGGAGAAGAGCCCAGCTCCCTCCTCTCCACAACCTCCTCTCAGGGAGCAGGAGAGAGCAATGAGGTCTCCTCTAAGCCTCTCAAGGGTGACCAAGATGCTGCTGAATGGAGCCAACAGAATCATATAATCCTTGAGGTTTCAAAAGACCTCTATGATCATCAAGTCCAACCGCACGGTGCCTACTAAACCATAGAATCATAGAACAACCAGGTTGGAAGGGACCCATTGGATCATCAAGTCCAACAATTCCTATCAAACACTAAACCATGTCCCTCAGGATCTCATCTACCTGTGCCTTAAACACCTCCAGGGAAGGGGAATCAACCACCTCCCTGGGCAACCTATTCCAATGCCCAATGACCCTTTGTGTTAAAAACTTCCTCCTAATCTCCAGCCTAAATCTCCCCTGGTGGAGTTTGAGGCCATTTCCTCTTGTCCTGTCCCCTGTCACTTGGGAGAAGAGCCCAGCTCCCTCCTCTCTACAACCTCCTTTCAGGCAGTTGTAGAGAGTAATGAGGTCTCCTCTCAACCTCCTCTTCTCCAGGCTAAACACACCCAGCTCTCTCAGCCACTCCTCATAGGGCCTGTTCTCCAGACCCTTCACCAGCTTTGTTGCTCTTCTCTTCACCAGTGCTGAGTCCAGAGGGAGAATCACCTCCCTGACCCTGCTGGTCACACCATTTCTGACACAAGCCAGGATGCCATTGGCCTTCTTGGCCACCTGGGCACACTGCTGGCTCATGCTCAGTCTGCTGTTGACCAACACCCCCAGGTCCCTCTCCTCCTGGCAGTTTTCCAGCCAGACTTCTCCCAGTCTGTAGCTCTGCATAGGGTTGTTGTGCCCCAAGTGCAGCACCCGCCATTTGGCCGTGTTAAACCTCATCCCATTGGACATTGCCCAGCGCTCCAGCCTGTTTAGGTCCCTTTGCAGAGCCTCCCTACCCTCCAGCAGATCCACACTTGCACACAGCTTTGTGTCATCTGCAAACTTGCTAAGGGTACCCTCAATGCCCTCATCCAGGTCATTGATGAAGACATTGAACAGGACTGGACCTAGCACTGAGCCCTGGGGAACCCCACTTGTCACTGGCCTCCAGCTGGACTTAACACCATTTCCCACCACTCTCTGGGACCAGCCATCCAGCCAGTTTTCTACCCAGGAGAGTGTGCGCCTGTCCAGGCCAGAGGCTGACAGGAGACAAGCAGGACAAGAAGAGAGAATCAGAAGAGCAGGAGATGGGGCAAGCGTGACCAGGAAAGAGCATCAGGACAGGGGTTCCCATGCTCCACAAACACCAGGCAGGTTGTTGGGTCATGAGATACGAGCGTCCCCAGGGATGCTCCGATGCCCTGTGCCCTGCTGCAAGGATGGAGCCTCCTCCCCAGCACCTCCATCTGGCTTCCCCAGCTTTCCCAAGGCTTAACGTAAAGCCCCAAAGGGATTTTGTGAAGATGCCTGAGGCTCCTCTTGGGGTCTTCAGGATCTCCCAGCTGCTGCAGCATTTCACAAGGTTTCGCTTCCCTCCTTCGACAGCCAAGGGGTTTCCCAAGTTCAAGTTACCAAGATAAGCCCCTGGGCTCAGCCTCGGGAGCTTTCGAGCGTGAAATGCAACCAGGAGCTGAGCTATAGCCGGTTTCCAGCATCGAAGGGTGGGTAGATGCGGCTCCAGCCCCGACGGCTGGTGGGGGATTAAACCAGACAAGATCTTTGCAGGCGCCACGAGGGTTTTCTGGACATCTCAAGGGTCCCCGAGCCCAGCAGGAGTTAGAATCATAGAATCATAGAATCATAGAACAACCAGGTTGGAAGGGACCCATCGGATCATCGAGTCAAACCATTCCTATCAAACACTAAACCAAGTCCCTCAAGACCTCATCCACCAGTGCCTTAAACACCTCCAGGGAAGGTGAATCAACCACCTCCCTGGGCAGCCTATTCCAATGCCCAATGACCCTCTTTGTGAAAAACTTCCTCCTAATCTCTAGCCTAAATCTCCCCTGGATGAAGACCTGAAGTAGCCACAGGGAGGCTAAGGTGGTGACCATCAACCTTCAAGAGACGTAACCTACTGTTGTGGCATCACGGGGTTTGGTGCTCTCAACCCCAAAAGTCAAGCATCCCTGCAGGGGTTAACTTACAGCAGCCGCAATTGGAGCTGCTTCATTTTCCATCCCTGCAGCGCTGGAGTTGTGGGAGGGAGGGCTTTTAATGGGAAATTAATAGCTCCATGACCTCAACCCCCATGCATGCGGCCTCGGAGCCTCAGCCTCACGTAAGCACAGCCCATGGCATACCAGCCAGGGTTGATTTTGGAGCTTTTTCCCTTATTTTTCTCCCCCAGAAGAGGCAGGAGAATGGGGCTGTAGCTCAATGGGGCCCTTCCAACTCAGGACATTCTATGATTCTATGATTCTATGATTCAATACATCACTCTAGTCGATAAACAAAGAATAAAAAAAGCCATCCCCATCCCTGCAGCTTTACAACCTGGTGCCTTCTCCCCTTTATAGCTTAAAAAAGTAATTTCTCGTAATTTCACGCTTCATAAAACTGTACATAGAATCACTGGATTGGATAAGAATTTTAAGCTCATCAAGCCCAACTGTACCTGCCCACGACTAAACCATAACCCGACACATGGACCCTAAGCACTTGGATCCATTCCAGTCCCAAATCATAGAACAATCATAGAATCACCAGGTTGGAAGAGACCCATCGGATCATCGTGTCCAACCATTCCTATCAAACACTAAACCATGTCCCTCAGGACCTCAGCTACCCATCCCTTAAACACCTCCAGGGAAGGGGAATCAACCACCTCCCTGGGCAGCCTCTGCCAGAGTCCAGTGACCCTTTCTGGGAAAAACTTCTTCCTAATCTCCAGCCTAAATCTCCCCTGGTGGAGCTTGAGGCCATTCCCTCTTGTCCTGTCCCCTGGCACTTGGCAGAAGAGCCCAGTTCCTGCCTCTCTAAGACCTCCTTTTAGGTAGTTGTAGAGAGCAATGAGGTCTCCCCTCAGCCTCCTCTTTTCTAGGTTAAACAACCCCAGCTCTCTCAGATGCTCCTCATAGGGCCTGTTCTCCAGCCCCTTCACCAGCTTTGTTGCTCTTCTCTGGATTTGCTCCTGAGCCTCAACATCCTTCTTGTGCTGAGGGGCCCACAACTGGACACAGGATTCAAGGAGCGGTCTCACCAGTGCTGAGTCCAGAGGGAGAATCACCTCCCTGGACCTGCTGGTCACACCATTTCTGATCCAAGCCAGGATGCCATTGGCCTTCTTGGCCCCCTGGGCACACTGCTGGCTCATGCTCAGTCGGCTGTCGACCAACACCCCCAGGTCCCTCTCCTCCTGGCAGTTTTCCAGCCAGACTTTCCCAGTCTGTAGCTCTGCATAGGGTTGTTGTGCCCCAAGTGCAGGACCCGGCATTTGTCCATGTTAAACCTCATCCCATTGGTCTCAGCCCAGTGCTCCAGCCTGTTTAGGTCCCTTTGCAGAGCCTCCCTACCCTTCAGCAGATCCACACTTCCACACAGCTTTGTGTCATCTGCAAACTTGCTTAGGGTACCCTCAATGCCCTCATCCAGGTCATTGATGAAGACATTGAACAGGGCTGGACCCAGCACTGAGCCCTGGGGAACCCCACTTGTCACTGGCCTCCAGCTGGACTTAACACCATTTCCCACCACTCTCTGGGCCCAGCCATCCAGCCAGTTTTCTACCCAATTTCTACCCAATCAGCCCTTGCAAGACTCATAGAATCATGGAAGGGCTTGAGTGGGAAGGGATCTCAAAGCCCATCCAGTTCCAAGCCCTCTGCCATGGGCAGGGACCCCTCCCGCGGGATCAGGTTGCTCCAAGCCCCATCCAGCCTGGCCTTGAACACCTCCAGGGATGGAGCAGCCACAGCTTCTCTGGGCAACCTGGTCAGGTCCTCCCCACCCTCATGGGAAAACATTTCTTCCTAAGATCTCATCTTAACCTCCCCTGGAAGAGACGCAAAACTGAAAATGAACCCAGGCAATGCTGAAAGGAATAAATGGCTGTTTTGCAGCCCCTCCAACCCTGTTATCTGCCCTATTTTCATGCCATCGAGGGAGGCAAAACCTGCTCCAAACTCTTCCTCTCCCTCCCAGCCGAGCTGGCTTTGCGCAGTTTTCCCTCAATTCCCATTTTCTTAATCCTTCAAAACGTAAACCTCTCCAGCTGAGATCAGAGGCAATTTGATTCCTGGCAGATCTGAGGAATGCAAAAAAAAAAAAAAAAAAAAAAAAAGCTTCTTATGCTGCAGAGAACTGAAGCCTGGAGGTAGGAATTGAAACATCATAGAATCATGGAACAGTTTGAGTTGGAAGAGAACTTAAAGATCATCCAATTTCAACCCCCGGTCAAGGGTAGGGACACCTCCCACGGGATCAGGTTGCTCCAAGCCCCATCCAACCTGCCCTTGAACACCTCCAGGGATGGGGCAGCCACCACTTCTCTGGAAACCTGGGCCAGGGCTTCGCCATCCCCACTGGAGAACATTTCTTCCTAAGATCTCATCTCCATCTCCACTCTCTCAGCTCAAAATCGTTCCCCCACATCCTATCCCTGCGCTCCCTGATCCAGGGCCCCTCTAAGCTTTTCTGGAGCCCCTTTCAGCACCAGAAACTGCTCTAAGGTCTCCTTGTACCCTTCTCTTCTCCAGGCTGAACAACCCCAACTATCTCAGTCTGTCCTCATATGGAAGGTGCTCCAGCCCTTGGACCATCTTCATGGCCTCCTGTGGAATGGCCCAGATGTAGAATCATAGAATCATAGAACAACCAGGTTGGAAGAGACCTGTCGGATCATCGAGTCCAACCATTCCTATCAAACACTAAACCATGTCCCTCAGCACCTCATCTACCCGTCCCTTAAAGACCTCCAGGGAAGGGGAATCAACCACCTACCTGGGCAGCCTGTACCAATGTCTAATGACCCTTTCTGTGAAAAACTCCCTCCTAATGTCCAGCCTAAACCTCCTCTGGTGGAGCATGAGGTCATTCCCTCTCACCCTGTCCCCTGTCACTTGGGAGAAGAGCCCAGCTCCCTCCTCTCCACAACCTCCTTTCAGGTAGTTGTAGAGAGTAATGAGTTGCTATTCATTTTTATTCAGGGTTAGAGGGGGAAAAAAACCTCCAAATACAGGTGAAACAGCAGCTACACTTGCAAACTTCAGAGCTTTGCTGGAACAAAAGAGCATCTTGGCTCACGGGGACTCATGATTCCTTTGCCGTCCTCCCACGCAAAACTGCCTGGACTTGTTTCAAGCAAGAGATTTTCAAAGCTTTTCCTGGATTTGCCTTTCTCCTGTAAAAAATGTGGCTGTTGCAGATCCAGCCGGTTAAAGATTTCCCACTCCCTTGGAGGAGCAGCAGCGCCGCGGTGGGAAGAGGCTCCCCACAACCCCAGCAGCAAGGAAAGCTGCCGGTTGGGAAACTGTTCACTCTTCCATCACAAATCTGCAGTGCTGGAGACAAGGAGATGTCTGGCTTGAGAGCTGCCTGGAGGAGAAAGACCTGGGGATGTTGGTTGAAGAGGAGGCAGCAGGGGCCCAGGTGGTCAAGAAGGCCAAGGGCATCTTGGCTTGAATCAGACCCGGTGTGGCCAGCAGGGCCAGGAAGGTTCTTCTTCCTCTGGACTCAGCCCTGGGGAGACTGCTCCTTGAATCCTGGGGTCAGTTGTGGGACCCTCACCACAAGAAGGAGGTTGAGGCTGTGGAGTGAGAGCAGAGAAGAGCAGGGAAGCTGGGGAAGGGGCTGGAGAAGAAGCGTGAGGGCCCTGGAGGTGTTTGTCCTGGAGAAGAGGAGGCTGAGGGGAGACCTCATTGCTCTGTGCAAGTCCCTGAGAGGAGGTTGTGTAGAGGAGGGAACTGGGCTCTTCTCCCAAGGGACAGGGGACAGGACGGGAGGGAATGGCCTCAAGCTCTATCTATCAACTTACCTACCTACCCACCTACCTATTTTATCTAATCTATCTATTGCACCCTTAGTAAGTTTGTGGATGACACTAAGCTGGATGGAAGGGTGGATCTGCTGGAGAGTCGGGAGGCTCCAAAGGGATCTAAACAGGCTGGATCCATGGGCTGAGATCTATGGATGAGGGTTAATGGGGCCAAATTGCGGATCCTGCCCTTGGGGCACAATAACCCTGAGCAGCTCCAGCCTAGGAGAAGTCTGACTGGAACGTGCCTGGAGGAGAAGGACCTGGGGGTGTTGGTTGAAGAGGAGCCAGCAGGGGCCCAGGTGGCCAAGAAGGCCAAAGGCATCTGAGCTTGGATCAGAGGAGGCTGAGGGGAGACCTCATTGCTCTCTGCAACTCCCTGAGAGGAGGTTGTGGAGAGGAGGGAGCTGGGCTCCTCTCCCAAGGGACAGGGGACAGGACAAGAGGGAATGGCCTCAAGCTCCACCAGGGAAGGTTTAGGTTGAAGATTAGGAAAAATATTTTCCCAGAAAGGGTGATTGGTCCCTGGCAGTGGCTGCCCAGGGAGGGGGTTGAGTCCCCTTCCCTGTAGGGGTCTAAGGGACAGGTGGACGAGGTGCTGAGGGACATGGGTTAGTGATTAATGGGAGTGGTTGGACTCAATGATCCAGTTGGTCTATTCTAACCTGGTGATTCTATGATTCTAAATTGGTGCCAATTCTCCATAAAACACCTCCCCAGAAACCCACAGGCACCTTTTCCCCACCCAAACCATCTCCTCTAGTCCATGAGAAGGTCTTGGTGAGCACTTAAACCTGGAAAGCATCTCCCAGGGAAGAGAGGGACTGTCCCTTTATCATAGAATCATAGAACAACCAGGTTGGAAGGGACCCATCAGATCTTCTAGTCCAACCATTCCTATCAAACACTAAACCATGTCCCTCAGGACCTCAGCTACCCATCCCTTAAACACCTCCAGGGAAGGGGAATCAACCACCTCCCTGGGCAGCCTATTCCATTTATGTCCAAACAGTATCTCCTTCCCCTGAAGATCTTTTGGATTTCTCCACTCTCAGCACTTCTCCCCAGGTTCCACCAAGATGTGAGAAGCATCCTTGAGAAACAAGGACTAAAACCTGGGATGATGCTGCTTTTTTCCATCATTTCAGCATCCTCTATAAACCTCAGCACTGCTCCTATGTGGCCCTGAAAGCCTGTGACTGCTACGAAAACAGATTCTTTTTTATAGACTCATAGAACGGGTTGGAAAAGACCTGAAGGTCCATCCAGTTCCACTCTCTTGCCATGGGCAGAGACACCTCCCACTGGATTCAGGTTGCTCAAAGCCTCATACAATTTGGCCTTGAGCACGTCCAGGGATGGGGCAGCCACCACTTCTCAGGGCAACCTTGGCCAGAGCCTCCCCACCCTCATCATAGAAAATTTCTTCCTCATGTCCAGCCTTAACCTTCCGGTTTTGAGTTTAAAATCGTTGCCCTGTCATGATTCTATGTATCGCAAGGCCACTCTAAGGTCTCCCCAGAACTTTCTCTTCTCCAGGCTGGATAACCTCAACTCTCTCAACCCTTCCTCACAGCAGAGGTTGTCCAGCCCTAAGATCATCTCCATGGCCTCATCTGGCCCCATTCCAACAGCTTCATCTCCTTCTTCTGTTGGGGATTCCAGAACTGGACACAGGACTCCAGGTGGGGCCTCACAAGAGCAGAGTAGAGGGGGAGAATCCCCTCCCTGTTGGTCCCACTGGGATTCAGCCCAGGGCAGCACTGGCCTTCTGGGCTGTAAGCACACGTTGCCACCTTGTGTTGAGCTTCTCATCCACCAGCACCCGGTGCTGGCTTTAAGGTTGAAAATAACAACCTCATCTGTACAAACCCCAATTTCATAGAATCATAGAATCACCAGGTTGGAAGAGACCCATCGGATCATCGAGTCCAACCATTCCTGTCAAACACTAAACCATGTCCCTCAGCACCTTGTCCACCTGTCCCTTAAACACCTCCAGGGAAGGGGAATCAACCCCCTCCCTGGGCAGCCTATTCCAATGGCCAATGACCCTTGCTGTGAAAAACTCCCTCCTAATGTCCAGCCTAAATCTCCCCTGGTGGAGCTTGAGGCCATTCCCTCTTGTCCTGTCCCCTGTCACTTGGGAGAAGAGCCCAGCTCCCTCCTCTCCACAACCTCCTTTCAAGTAGTGGTAGAGAGCAATGAGGCCTCCTCTCAGCCTCCTCTTCTCCAGGATAAACACCCCCAGCTCTCTCAGCCACTCCTCATAAGGCCTATTCTCCAGCCCCTTCACCAGCTTTGTCGCTCTTCTCAAAACAAGCAGTGCCCTGGGCACCTTTAGGTGAGGGAAGAGGACGTTCACCAGCCTCTCAGACATCCAAGGGTGGACCTGAAGCAAGAGCAAGTCAGCAGAGAACCCTCAACTCCCACTTCCAGGGTGTGGGAGAGGCGCCATCTCCTTGCAGGTGCCTGCAAGATCACTTCTTCTCTGAAGAACGGAGGGAAGCGAAGAATAAGGGGTGTGAAAACTTTTTTCACAGAATCATAGAATTGTTAAGGTGAGGTGCTGATAGGAATGGTTGGACTTGATGATCCGGTGGGTCTCTTCAACCTGGTGATTATATGATTCTATGAATCTATGAATAAAGACTTCTAAGCTCATCCAGTCTAACCATCAACCCAACACCACCGTGCCTACTAAACCAGGTCCTGAAGTGCCACATCTACATGTTTTTTGAAAACCTCCAGGGATGGAGACTCCACCACTGCCCTGGGCAGCATCTTCCACCGCTGCCCAGCTCTTTCGGTAGAGAAATTTCTCCTAATATCCAACCTGAACCTCCTCTGGTGCAACCTGAGGCCATTCCCTCTCATCCTACCCTTCTTCCTTGGGAGAAGAGGCCCTCACCCACCTTACTCCAACATCCATTCAGGGAGTTGTGGACAGTTATAAGGTCTCTCCTCAGCCTCCTCTTCTCCAGGCTAAGCAAACCCAGGTCCCTCAGCCGTTCCTCGTAAGACCTGTTCTCCAACCCCTTTACCAGCTTTGCTGCTCTCCCCTGGACTTGCTCCAGGACCTCAAGGTCTTTGTTGGAGAAAGAGGATTTTAGTCCATGTTACCGAGTAAATAAGCAGCTGAGTGCGAAGTTAAAAAATTCTTCTGGAATCCAGGTCCCTCAGCCATGACTCATAACACACTTGCTCAGGTAAATGCTCAAGGTCTTCAGCATCTGTTTGGTTTTTTTTTTTCATAGAATCATAGAACAACCAGGTTGGAAGAGACCCTTCGGATCATCGAGTCCAACCATTCCTAACAAACACTAAACCATGTCCCTCAGGACCTCATCTACCCATCCCTTAAACACCTCCAGGGAAGGGGAATCAACCACCTCCCTGGGCAGCCTGTTCCAATGCCCAATGACCCTTTGTGTTAAAAATTTCCTCCTGATGTCCAGCCTAAATCTCCCCTGGTGGAGCTTGAGGCCATTCCCTCTTGTCCTGTCCCCTGTTACTTGGGAGAAGAGGTAGAACAGACAAATCAAGAGGTAGAACAGACACTTCGTGCTCACACTTGCTCCAACCGTGATGCAACTGCTGCATTACTCATCTCCAGAGGACACTGAGGTCTTTGTTTGCTGCTTCTAACGTTAAAGCGGTTCTCTTAGTCCAAAGTCCCCTGAAAATATCAATAAATGATTAAAACCCCAACCCTGTTTGTGTCCAACATCCTCCCTCCTCCGCTGCATCTTTACGCCAAGACTCAGGGAGCTGCAACCAAACAGCACAAACCCTTCGTTCATGCACGGAGGGAGAAGGTGGTTCCTCTCTGCCTCATCCAAGGGAATGCTGGTGTTACAAAGAGTTAATTCTTCAGCACCGGGAGACTTTCTTCCAAAGCTCCACACCTTGTTTGCTCTGGACAGACTTCACAAAGTTGGAGAAAAGCTCCTGTGAGCAAGTTCCTTCTGGCTGCGCTTCTTAAGATCGGCTTGTGAGCAAGTTCCTTGCTCACAAGCCGATCTTAAGAAGCGCAGCCAGAAGCAACCAGCAGCAGACAGGAGCAAGAGCTTTGACTGTCCCAGAGATGGTTTTCACGGATGAAAGCGAAGCCCTGTTCTCACCTGGGCATCCCTGGAGCAACGGGGCTACTTCAGACACCTCCCATGCTGCTGGTCCCACAGCAAAGGTGGTGGAGACACACAGAGGAATGAGGAGGTGGCCCAAAAACCTCAGCTGGGTTCACACTTCGAGGAGCCCACAAAGAAAGCAGGACAGGGTCGGTTGGTTTGGATTGGAAAGGACCTTAAAGCCCATCCAGTTCCAACCCCCCTGCCATGGGCAGGGACATGTTGCACTAGGTTAGGTTGCTCAAAGCCTCATCTGGCCTGGCCTTGAATATCTTGAACACAGTATGTGCCAGTTTTTGTTTGTTAGATCCTCCTTCCCTCTGCCTGCATCCTTGGAACAGCTGTTTATCATAGAATCATAGAATCACCAGGTTGGAAGAGACCCATCGGATCATCGAGTCCAACCATTCCTATCAAACACTAAACCATGTCCCTCAGGACCTCATCCACCTGTCCCTTAAACACCTCCAGGGAAGGTGAATCAACCAACTCCCTGGGCAGCCTCTGTCAGAGCCCAGTGACCCTTTGTGTGAAAAACTTCCTCCTACTGTCTAGCCTAAATCTCCCCTGGCGGAGCTTGAGGCCATTCCCTCTTGTCCTGTCCCCTGTCACTTGGGAGAAGAGGCCAGCTCCCTCCTCTCTACAACCTCCTTTCAGGTAGTTGGAGAGAGCAGTGAGGTCTTCTCTTATATTTCACTAGAGCTTCTCATGGTCAGCAGAAGCAAGAAGTCCAATTGAGGATGGTGTGACCAGCAGGGCCAGGGAGGTGATTCTCCCTCTGGACTCAGCACTGGTGAGACCACTCCTTGAATCCTGTGTTCAGTTCTGGGCCCCTCACCACAAGAAGGATGTTGAGGCTCTGGAGCGAGTCCAGAGAAGAGCCACGAAGCTGGTCAAGGGGTTGGAGAACAGGCCTTATGAGGAACAGCTGAGGGAGCTGGGGGTGTTTACCCTGGAGAAGAGAAGGCTGAGACCTCATTGCTCTCTACAACTACCTGAAAAGAGGTTGTAGAGAGGAAGGAGCTGGGCTCTTCTCCCAAGGGACAGGGGACAGGACAAGAGGGAATGGCCTCAAGCTCTATCAGGGGAGATTTAGGCTGCACATTAGGAGGAAGTTTTTCATGGAAAGGGTCATTGGGCATTGGAATAGGCTGCCCAGGGAGGTGGTTGATTTAAGGCACAGGTGGACGAGGTCCTGACGGACATGGTTTAGCAGTTGACAGGAATGGTTGGACTCAATGATCCGTTGTGTCTCTTCCAACCTGGTGATTCTATGAAGTCCAAATGAGCATGGAGCTCTCTAATTGTCAGTCACCAAGCAACATCTCTTTGTCACCCACAGGGCTGTGAAGAAGCTCCAGCAGCATTTCATGAAGGGCTTATTATAGACCCAGAGAATTATAGATTAATTTAAGGTTGGAAGACGACCTCCAAGATCCTGAAGTCCAACCATCAGCCCAACACCACTGTGCCCACTAACCGAAGTCCTGAAGCGCCACATCTACGTGTTCTACAAACACCTCCAGGGGTGGGGACTCTGCCACTGCCCTAAGAAGCCTCTTCTAATGCTTCATCGCTCTTTTAGTAAAGAAATTAGAGAATCATCAGATAGTTTGGGTTGGAAGGGACCTTAAAGATCACCCAGTTCCACCCTCCTGCCATGGGCAGGGACACCTCCCACTGGATCAGGCTACCCAAGGTCCCATCCAACCTGGCCTTGAACACCTCCAGGGATGGGGCAGCCACGGCTTCCCCGGAAAACCTGTTCCAGTGTCTTCCCACTCTTACGGTGAAGAGATTCATCCTTATGTCCAGTCTAAATCTTCCCGTCTCCACTTCATCCCCTTCCCCCTCATGCTATCCCCACAAGCCTTTATGAACAGTCCCTCTCCAGCTTTCTCGTAGCCCCTTTCAGATACTGGAAGGTCGCTCTGAGATCTCCTCAGAGCCTTCTCTTCTCCAGGCTGAACAAGCCCAACTAATTAATCCTAATACCCAATCTAAACCTCACCTGATGCAACTTAAGGCCATTTCCTTATCCTATCACTCAAACCTCCAGAGATGGGGCATCCACCACTTCTCCAGTCAAGTCCTCCCTGGATGGATGGACTCAGCAGCAGGACCTCTTCAAAAAAAGATTGAAAAAGAACAACAAAATTTAGGACCTACTGGCAAGACGACTTAAAAGAGAGGAAAAAAATAAAGTTGATGTAAATAGGAACTTGTAATTTTATTCTTGGTGGTTTGAGGAGTCTTTTGGTGACATTGGAGACTTGGAGTTTAGTATTTTTTGTTATTTCACCAGCTTTTGGTTAAAAAAAGCTGTCGAACGAGGGATTTGGATTTGAATTTGAATCAGAAGGGAAGGGATTCATCCCAGAGTGCCAAGGGGTGCGTTTTCCTAACACATATTTATCCGTAAGGACACGCATGTGGGGCAGAGGAAGCTTTTATTGAAGGAAACAATACAAAACCTTTATCCTAACACTCACAGGGATAAGTCCCACACTCGACATCTCTAGGGCTTCCCTGAGCTTCTTGGCAATTTCACATTTTGCTACTTGAAACACAAACCCAAGAACTACAAACCAGACAAAGAGCAGGAGCACACGTTGTCTTCTGTTCGTCTCTAGAGGATACGGCACAACAGGATAAAAAGAACAAGAAATGGACTTGGGGGGGACACAAAAAAACACGAAACAAAGCGGTTTGCTGGTCACTATTTAAAGTGCATTCAGTTCCACCTCTGCTCTTCAACCCTGGGCTTGTGCTGAGCTCCATCCTAGTGGATACGGGAGCTGGAAGGCAGCAGGGAAGCAACTGAGTGTTCTCTTCACAGCCTGAAGGACGTTGAGAGCCGCATCAGACGCTCGGAGCCACATCAGAGCAGTTTTTCTAACCTTGGCCTGTCATTCAGAGGAGGAATTTGTTCTCATCACGGTGCTAAGAGCTGCCACGGGGGCATCAGGGAGCTCCCTCGCGTTCCCGGAGGTCACTGCCTGCAGACAGCACGTAACGTCTCCTCTGGAAGGCAGACGACGATTTTTGGCTCTGCTTGTAGAACTGTCACCCTGCAGGTTTAAATCACTCGGGTCACACCTGCCGAAGCCAAAGGATTGGAGCACAAGGCAAAGCTCAGGCCTGCCTCCCGCTGCCAAGCTCTGGAGAGGCTCCAGCACTGAGAGAGAAACTCAGAGGAAGGGAAATAAAAGTACAAAATCTCAAAATCCAAGGTCTGGATCTGCTGCACTACCCAAGGGAGATGCCTTCGCCGTCCTTGAGGCATCACCAGGAAGCAGCTCCTGCCACTTATTGCACCTAAAACCAACAGAGCAGCCACAGCGGCTCAGAGCGAGTGGAAAAAATATTCTTTGGGACCAGCCATGGGGAGGGAAGCATCCTTGGCCACGCAGAGAGACCTGCTTCCTGCTTGGGTTTGAAAACTAGACGTGGTTATACCCTAGAGGAACGTTACAGCGAGAGCTGCCTCAGCTGCAGCAAGGACGGAGCAGGAAAAGTCAACACTGATGTGGTAGCAGTCAGTCCTCAGCGCTGGAGGAGCCAAATCTTCCAACATTCACAAAAAGCCAGTAATGCTAATTAGTCCTGAGCTTGCTGGGGCCATAATAGGCTTCTGGGGACTTCATTCGCCTCCAGCTGGAGCACCCAGGTCTCTCAAGCCTTGTCCCTCCGCTTTAGAGAGTCATCAACTGAGTTTTTAAGACAGGGTGGACGAGGCGCTGAGGGACATGGGTTAGTGATTGATGGGAATGGTTGGACTCGATGATCCAGTGGGTCTCTTCCAACCTGATGATTCTAGGTGGGATCCAGCGCTCTCACTACAGAAACCAGACGTCCGCAGCCGAGGGTTAAATCCCTTTGCAGTCAGTGGAGACAAGCGCTCCCGAGCCTGCTGGCTCATCCCAGCATGAGCTTCTAAAACAGGACGGATGAATCACACTCCAGAAGGATCTATTTCTCTCCACCGACTGCAAAGGGAGTTTGGTGGAATCATAAAGAATCACAGAATCATAGAATCATAGAACAACCAGGTTGGAAGAGACCCATCGGATCTTCTAGTCCAACCATTCCTATCAAACACTAAACCAAGTCCCTCAAGACCTCATCCACCCGTCCCTTAAACACCTCCAGGGAAGGTGAATCAACCACCTCCCTGGGCAGACTATTCCAATGCCCAATGACCCTCTGTGTGAAGAACTTCCTCCTAATCTCCAGCCTAAAGAGATGCCCTCACGCTCGAAACAAGGAAAATTAGGCAAAGTTAACGCTCCTCAAAGAGCCTCGAGCGCAGTAACAGCCTCACGGATTCCCCCAGGAGAGGTTACAGCTTCAAGCCAGAGCTAAGAATTGCCCCCGGAGAAGGGAAGTGCTGCCTCATAAACACTATTTACATCACTTGGCTTAAATTAAAACTCGTGCGGGGAGGTAGAAGAGAAAGAAATTGATACTTCATGCTGCGGGAGCTAAAGATATCGTCCTTCCCGGTCACCTTCAACCCTGTCAGTTGTAGGACAGGTACTGGATTAATCGGGGAGGAATATTTAACTTGGCAATCTTCTCCAGCGCTCGTTGCCCGGCGGCTTTCCTCACCGTGACCCTGCAGAGCTGCGACAAGCTCAGAGGCGTTTCTGAAACAAGAAAAAGAGGATGCAGAGTTAGGACTGCAGCTCAGCAGAGGTTGATGTTCCTGCGAAGCCTCTCTTTGTGAGACCTCAGCTGGAGGATTGTGTCCAGTTCTGGAATCCTCAACAGAATCATAGAATCATAGAACAACCAGGTTGGAAGGAACCCATCGGATCTTCTAGTCCAACCATTCCTATCAAAGAAGATGGAGATGTAGCTCTTGGAACAGGTCTAGAGGAGGCTAAAAGGATGATCTGAGGGCTGGAACACCTCCCGTATGAGGATAGGCTGAGGGAGTTGGGGTTGTTCAGCCTGAAGACGCTGAGGAGACCTTAGAGAGACCTTCCAGTACCTGAAAGAGGCTCCAAAAAAGCCAGAGAGGGACTGTTCACAAAGGTTTGGAGTGATAGGACGAGGGGCAAATAGGTATAAAGTGGAGAGGGGAAGATTTAGACTTGATATAAGGAGGAATTTCTTCCCAATGAGGGTAGTGAGACACCAGAACAGGTTGCCCAGGGAAGCTATAGCTGCCCCATGCCTAGAGGCTTCCAAGGCCAGGTTGGACGAGGCTTGAAGTCCCTGATCCAGCGGGAGGTGTCCCTGCCCATGGCAATGGGGTTGGTACTAGATGATCTTTAAGGTCTCCTCCAACTCAAATTCTTCTATGATTCTACAATTCTAAGATGATCTGAGGGTTGGAGCACCTCCCCTAAGAGGACATGGGTTATCCAGCCTGGAGAACAGAAGGTTCCAGGGAGACCAGCCTTCCAGTACCGAAGTTGCCCTGAGAATCATAGAATCATAGAACAACCAGGTTGGAAGAGACCCATCGGATCTTCTAGTCCAACCATTCCTATCTAACACTAAACCATGTCCCTCAGGACCTCGTCTACCTGTGCCTTAAACACCTCCAGGGAAGGGGAATCAACCACCTCCCCGGGCAGCCTATTCCAATGCCCAACGACCCTTTCCGTGAAAAACTTCCTCCTAATCTCCAGCCTAAATCTCCCCTGGCAGAGCTTGAGGCCATTCCCTCTTGTCCTGTCCCCTGTCCCTTGGCAGAAGAGCCCAGCTCCCTCCTCTCCACAACCTCCTTTCAGGTAGTTGGAGAGAGTAATGAGGTCTCCTCTCAGCCTCCTCTTCTCCAGCATAAACACCCCCAGCTCTCTCAGTCAGTCCTCATAAGGCCTGTTCTCCAGCCCCTTCACCAGCTTTGTGGCTCTTCTCTGGACTCGCTCCAGAGCCTCAACATCCTTCTTGTGCTGAGGGGACCACAACTGAACACAGGATTCAAGGAGTGGCCTCACCAGTGCTGAGTCCAGAGGGAGAATCACCTCCCTGGACCTGCTGGTCACACCATTTCTGATCCAAGCCAGGATGCCCTTGGCCTTCTTGGCCACCTGGGCACACTGCTGGCTCATGCTCAGTCGGCTGTCAACCAACACCCCCAGGTCCCTCTCCTCCTGGCAGTTTTCCAGCCAGGCTTCTCTCACTCTGTAGCTCTGCATAGGGTTGTTGTGCCCCAAGTGCAGGACCTGCCATTTGGCTGTGTTAAACCTCATCCCATTGGACACTGCCCAGTGCTCCAGCCTGTTTAGGTCCCTTTGCAGAGCCTCCCTACCCTCCAGCAGATCCACACTTGCACACAGCTTTGTGTCATCTGCAAACTTGCTAAGGGTACCCTCAATGCCTTCATCCAGGTCGTTGATGAAGACATTGACCAGGGCTGGACCCAGCACTGAGCCCTGGGGAACCCCACTTGTCACTGGCCTCCAGCTGGACTTAGCACCATTTCCCACCCCTCTCTGGGCCCGGCCATCCAGCCAGTTTTCTACCCAGGAGAGTGTGCGCCTGGCCAGGCCAGAGGCTGACAGTTTCCGTAGCAGAATGCTGTGAGAAGTGGTGGCTGCCCCATCCCTGGAGGTGTTCAGGGGCAGATTGGATGGGACTTTGAGCAACCTGATCCAGTGGGAGATGCTCCTGCTCATGACAGGTAGGCTGGAACCGCATGGGCTTTGAGGTCACTTCCAACCAAAATCATTCAATGATTCTGTGATTCGATGACAATTTGGATCACCATGTTCAGCACAAGTCGGCAAAGGCTGGGAAGGGTCTGTGAATTACTCTTCTAAGACCCTGTAAGTGTTTGATAGGAATGGTTGGACTCGATGATCCGATGGGTCTCTTCCAACCTGGTTGTTCTATGATTCTAACGGTAACCAAGACAAAGACTGATTTAAACTCATCCTCAAACTTCAGTCAGATTTCTTCTCCAAACCCAGTCAGTCAGCACTGCTAAAGTTTAGCACTTTCCGTGCCCCAGATCAAACGAGTTTTCGAGTAGGTGTGATTTCCCTGACCTGACTCAACACATCAAAGTAAAAATACCTGCGCTGACACATGAGAGGGACCTGAATTCAGTGAAGGAACGACCTAGACCATCTTACCCGTCATTCAACCGCAATAACACAGCACCAGCCTGCGTCTGGCTGCCCTACATTTGCTACCGAGAACTCTATTCCTTCACCAGAAGATGAGCAGAGATTTATGGGATGATTTGGGTTGGAAGGGACCTCAAAGCCCATCCAGTTCCAACCTCGCTGCCATGGACGGAGGCAATTTTCATCAGACCAAGCTGCCCAAGGTTCCATCCACTCTGGCCTTGAACACCTCCAGGGATGGGGCAGCTACAGCTTCCCTGGAAAATCTGTTCTAGTGCCTCACCACCCTCATCGGGAAGAATTTCTTCCTAAAGTCTAATCTACATCTTCCTCCTCCCAATTTAAAGCTGTTCCCCCTTGTCCTATAACTCCAGGCCTTTCTTGTAGGCCTCATCTTGTATCAAAAATGGTGTGACCAGCAGGTCCAGGGAGGTGATTCTCCCTCTGGACTCAGCACTGGTGAGGCCACTCCTTGAATACAGGGATCTACAAATCAAAGTGATTTGATATGAATGGTTGGACTCGATGATCCAATGGGTCTCTTCCAACCTAGTGATTCTATGATTCTATGAGTCTATGATTCTATGAAGTGGGCTGAGAATCATGATCTGGTGCAACAGAACCAGCAGGCTCTGAATCCCTGGGGCAGGGAATCGTATCTCACTTACTTTCGTAGAACTCAAAGCACTTTGCTGTGGGGCTGCTGCTCCAGGTGTAATCCGACGGCTTCTTGCCCCGGTTGTCCCTCGCGTAAATGTTTCCTCCAAATTCGATCAGCATCTCCACCAGGTCTACGTTTTTCACTTTGGCTGCGTGGTGGAGGGCCGTCTCGTGAAGTTTTGCGGCGTTGACGTTCGCTCCTGAGGCCAGAAAGAGAAACAAATCCCTTCAGAGTAAGCCTCACTTAGAATCATAGAACAACCAGGTTGGAAGGGAGCCATCGGATCTTCTAGTCCAACCATTCCTATCTAACACTAAACCAAGTCCCTCAAGACCTCATCCACCTGTGCCTTAAACACCTCCAGGGAAGGTGAATCAACCACCTCCCTGGGCAGCCTAGTCCAATGCCCAATCACCCTCTGTGTGAAAAAATTCCTCCTAATCTCCAGCCTATATCTCCCCTGGCAGAGCTTGAGGCCATTCCCTCTTGTCCTGTCCCCTGTCATTTGGGAGAAGAGCCCAGATCCCTCCTCTCTACAACCTCCTTTCAGGTACTTGTAGAGAGTAATGAGGTCTCCTCTCAGCCTCCTCTTCTCCAGCATAAACACCCCCAGCTCTCTCAGTCACTCCTCATAAGGCCTGTTCTCCAGCCCCTTCACCAGCTTCGTGGCTCTTCTCTGGACTTGCTCCAGAGCCTCAACATCCTTCTTGTGCTGAGGGGTCCACAACTGAACACAGGATTCAAGGAGCAGCCTCACCAGTGCTGAGTCCAGAGGGAGAATCACCTCCCTGGACCTGCTGGTCACACCATTTCTGATCCAAGCCAGGATGCCATTGGCCTTCTTGGCCACCTGGGCACACTGCTGGCTCATGTTCACTTGACCCAAACTTAAGGAGTGGCTTGACTGGAGGGGAAAAAACGTTGTTAGAACACATACGAGGTGCTAGAAGATCCAAGCAAAACAGCACAAACAGGAAACCAAACTGCTGAATCAGTTCTCAGTGCTGGCAACGCATGAGTTGTCTTCTTTGGCTTTATGTTTTCATAGAACTGCTTGGATGGAAAAGACCTTTGAGATCATAAAGTCCAACTGCATCTGTTCACTACTAAACCAGATCCCTGAGCTCCTCATCTCCTCAGTTTTTAAACACCTGCAGGGATGGGGACTCCACCACCTCCCTGGGCAGCCTCTGCCAGGGCCTGAGAGCCCTTTCTGTGAAGAAATTTTTCCTGATGTCCAATCTGAACCTGCCTTGGCGCAACTTGAGGCCATTTTGTCCTCTCACCTGTCATTTTAGGAGAAGAGACCAACACCCATCTTGCTACAACCTCCTTTCAGAGGTTGTAGGCAGTAAGAAGGTCTCCCCTCAGCCTCCTCTTCTCCAGGCTAAGCAACCCCAGGTCCCTCAGCCGTTCCTCATAAGACTTGTTCTCCAGCCCCTTCACCAGCTTTGCTGCTCTCCCCTGGACCTGCTCCAGGACCTCAAGGTCTTTGGTGCAGAGAAAGAGGATTTTAGTCCATGTTACCGAGTAAATAAGCAGCTAAGTGTGAAGTTTAGAAATTCTTCTGGAATCCAGGCTCTTCAAAACCAGCCAAGAACCATTCCCAGACCTGTTCACATCTCTGAGCTCCCACTCAAGGCAAAAAATGTCATCTTTGTCAAGCAGAAATACCCCAGGTCCAGGAGATCTTGCAGCTGACGCCACAGCTGGATCAAGTTTTAGGTGCAGATATTTTTGCTAAGAATGTTTAGCTTTTATTTGCTGGCAGCGAAAGGTCCTTCTGATCCCCCTTAACCACTTGAATTTACCAGCTGATCTGCTCAGAACTCAAAACAACTGACATTTAGATACGTGTGGCCACACTGAAATCCTTTTATAATCACAGAAATCACAGAATCACAAGGTTGGAAAAGACCCATCGGATCATTGAGTCCAACCATTCCTATCAAATACTAAATCATATCCCTCAGCGCCTCGTCCACCCGTCACCTAAACCCCTCCAGGGATGGAGACTCCACCACTGTCCTGGGCAGCCTCTTCCAAAGCTTCACCACTCTTTCCATAAAGAAATTTTTCCGAATATGGAATCTAAACCTCCCCTGGCACAACTTGAGGCCATCTCCTCTTGTCTTAGCAAGAGCCCAACACAGGGAACTCGAGGAGGTGGCAACAGGAGTGCTTAGATGGCTAACTCCTAGACAATTAACGTTCAATGAGACAAATCTCCGCTTCTGGACCAAATCTCTTTCTGGTAAACCCAAAGACAAGAACTCCAACTCCAAATTCCTTCAAAGCCAGCAGCAGGAAAAATGGGTGGTCAAACCTGAAGCAGAGAACATGGAACTCAACAGCCAGGAAACTCACCTGGACACAAACCAGATCTCCCTGAGGTGCAAAGTGACTTCATCTCTGCTTTTCCATACAACATCAAACCCTAAGACCTCTCCAAAACCATACAGCTGATGATTTTTTTTCCTGTGAGGGTGGACAGGCCATGGCCCAGGTTGCCCAGAAAAGTTGTGGCTGCCCCATCCAGCAGTGTGCCCAGGTGGCCAAGAAGGCCAAGGGCATCCTGGCTTGGATCAGAAATGGTGTGACCAGCAGGGCCAGGGAGGTGATTCTCCCTCTGGACTCAGCACTGCTGAGGTCGTTCCTTGAATCCTGTGTTCAGATCTGGGCCCCTCAGCACAAGAAGGATGTTGAGGCTCTGGAACGAGTCCAGAGAAGAGCCACGAAGCTGGTGAAGGGGCTGGAGAACAGGCCCTATGAGGAACGGCTGAGAGAGCTGGGGTTGTTTAGCCTAGAGAAGAGGAGGCTGAGAGGAGACCTCATTACTCTCTACAACTACCTGAGAGGAGGTTGTAGAGAGGAGGGAGCTGGGCTCTTCTCCCATGTGACAGGGGACAGGAAAAGAGGGAATGGCCTCAAACTCCACCAGGGGAGATTTAGGCTGGACATTAGGAGGAAGTTTTTCACACAGAGGGTCATTGGGCATTGGAACAGGCTGCCCAGGGAGGTGGTTGATTCACCTTCCCTGGAGGTGTTTAAGGCACAGGTAGATGAGGTCCTGAGGGACATGGTTTAGTGTTTGATAGGAATGGTTGGACTCGATGATCCGATGGGTCTCTTCCAACCTGGTTGTTCTATGATTCTATGATCCCTGGAGGTGTTCCAGGCCAGGTTGGATGGAGCTTAGAGCAACTTGATCCAGCGGGAGGTGTCCCATCCAAGGAACTGGATGGGCTTTGAGGTCCCTTCCAATCCAAACCATTCCATGATTCTGCAGTGGACCGGTTGACACCACTTCTATGAAGAAGTTGCAACTTTGCTCTAGGGGCTGGAGAGTTCTGAGTTTTATTAAAATCAGAGAATCTGAATGTCATTGGGAACATCTCAGACTGGACACTGACATGTTGTCATGATAAAAAATGGTTAAGCATAAATATATATTGAATATATATATATGACAATATATAACAAATCCTGGATGCAGTTTTGGGCTCCTCACTACAAGAAAGACCTCGAAGGGCTGGAGCACAGCGAGAGAAGGGGAATAGAGTTGGGGAAGGGCTGGAGAACAAGGGTTATGAGGAATGACTGAGGGACCTGGCATTGTTCAGCCTGGAGGAGACTGAGCGGAGACATCATCATTCTCTACAACTCCCTGAAAGAAGGTTGGAACCAGGTGGGTGCTGGTCTCTTCTCCCAAGTGACAGGCGACAGGACAAGAGGGAATGGTCTCAGGTTGCACAAGGGGAGGTTTAGATTGGATATCAGAAAAAAATTCTCTACTGAAAGATCGGTGAAGGATGGGAAGAAGATGCCCAGGGCAGTGATGGAGTCCACATCCCTGGAGGGGTTCAAACACTGTGTAGATGTGGCACTTTTGGACATGGTTTAGTAGGTACAGTGGTGTAGGGCTGATGGTTGGACTGGATGAGCTTGGAGATCTTTTCCAGCCTTAATGATTCTATGATTTGAGTCAGCAGTGGCCCAGGTGGCCAAGAAGGCCAAAGGCATCTTGGCTTGGATGAGACATGGTGTGGCCAGCAGGGCCAGGGAGGTTCTTCTCCCTCGGGACTCAGCCCTGGGGAGACTGCTCCTCGAACCCTGGGGTCAGTTGTGGGTCCCTCCCCACAAAAAGGATGTTGAGGCTCTGGAGTGAGTGCAGAGAAGAGCAAGGAAGCTGGGGAAGGGGCTGGAGAAGAAGCCTGAGGGCCCTCGGGGTGTTTCTCCTGGAGAAGAGGAGGCTGAAGGGAGACCTCATTGCGCTGTGCAACAACCTAAGAGGAGGTTGTGGAGAGGAGGGAGTTGGGCTCTTCTGCCAAGGGACAGGGGACAGGACGAGAGGGAATGGCCTCAAGCTCCACCAGGGGAAGTTCTGGCTGAATATTAGGAAACAATTTTTCACAGAAAGGGTCCCTGGGCACTGGCAGAGGCTGCCCAGGGAGGGAGTTAAGTCACCTTCCCTGGAGGCGTTTACGGGATGGGTGGACAAGGTGCTGAGGGACATGAGTTAGTGGTTGATAGGAATGGTTGGACTCGATGATCTGGTGGGTCTTTTCCAACCTGGTGATTCTGTGATTCTATGGTTTGCCCAGGGAAAGGCAAAACCGTTCACCTTTGTGACCCCCATTATGCTATGAATAAGCTCTTCAATAAGAACAACACTGTGGAGCACTGAGGGAAACGCTGAGCATAGACACCAGTGTCTGCTGCCAACCCAGAAACAAGCCCCATGGCTTCCATACCTGCCTTGAGCAGAACCTTCGCGCAGTCCAGATGCTCCCTGGCACAGGCCACGTGGAGAGGAGTCCCAAAGTGACAGTCATGAGCTTCCAAGTTCGCACCGACGTCGATGAGGAGTTGCACACACTCTGAGCTACCTTTAGAAAGGGGAGACACAAGTGAAAAGAAAGAACACAGCTCAGACAAGATCATAGAATCACAGAATTATAGAACAACCAGGCTGGAAGAGACCCATCGGATCTTCTATTCCAACCATTCCTATCAAACACTAAACCATGTCCCTCAGCACCTCGTCCACCCGCCCCTTAAACACCTCCAGGGAAGGTGAATCAACCACCTCCCTGGGCAGCCTGTTCCAATGCCCAATGACCCTTTCTGTGAAAAACTTCCTCCTAATCTCCAGCCTAAATCGAAGCTCAAAGGCTGGAATGATAAGTGGAGACCAATGGGATGAGGTTCAACAAGGCCAAGTGTTGAGTCCTGAACTTGGGACACAACAACCCAGCGCACCTCCAGGCTTGGGGAAGAGTGGCTGCAAAGTGCCTGGAGGAAAAAGACCTGGGGGTGTTGGTTGAAGAGGAGCCAGCAGGGGCCCAGGTTGCCAAGAAGGCCAGAAGCATCCTGGCTTGGAGCAGAAAAAGTGTGGCCAGCAGGACCAGGGAGGTGATTGTGCCGCTGGACTCAGCACTGGTGAGACCTCATCTCATATCCTGTGTTCAGTTCCGGGTCCCTCACCCCAAGAAGGACATTGAGGGGCTGAAGAGAACAGAGATGGGGAAGGGGCTGGAGAACAAGTGTTACAAGAGGCAGCTGAGGGCCCCAGGGTTGTTTAGCCTGGAGAAGAGAAAGCTGAGGGGAGACTTTATCACTGTCTACCACTCCCTGAAAGGAGGTTGTGGTTGTAGTGAGGTGGGTGTTGGTCTTTTCTCCCAAGTCACAGGAGATAGGATGAGAGGAAATGGTCTCAAGTCGCTCCAGGGCAGGTTCACAATGGACATCAGGAAAAACATCTTCACTGCAAAGGTTCTCAGGCCCTGGCAGAAGCTGCCCAAGGAGGTGGTGGAGTCCCCATCCCTGGAGGTGTTGAAAAGACAGGTAGATGAGGAGCTCAGGGATCTGGTTTAGTAGTGGACAGGCAGAGTTGGACTTGATGATCTCAAAGATCTTTTCCAACCAAGTGACTCTATGATTCAATGCTGAGATCAGCCTGACCCACAAACACGTTTAATGTCCAGGGTGATGGCTCCAAAGCAGAAATGTTTGTGAGCCAAGACAATGCACTCAGATGGCATCAATAAGCCTTGAAAACGGTTTCAAGAGGAAAAGCTAAGCCACAGCTCACAGTTACGTATTCAAAGACCTGGTGGTCAAAAATGTCACCTGTCACAGCTTTGCAGATGACACAAAGCTGTGTGGAAGTGTCGATCTGTTGGAGGGTAGGGAGGCTCTGCAAAAGGACCTAAACAGGCTGGAGCACTGGGCAGAGTCCAATGGGATGAGGTTTAACACGGCCAAATGGCAGGTCCTGCACTTGGGGCACAACAACCCTATGCAGAACTACAGACTGGGAGAAGCCTGGCTGGAAAACTGTCAGGAGGAGAGGGACGTGGGGGTGTTGGTCGACAGCCAACTGACCATGAGCCAGCAGTGTGCCCAGGTGGCCAAGAAGGCCAAGGGCATCCTGGCTTGGATCAGAAATGGTGTGACCAGCAGGTCCAGGGAGGTTCTTCTCCCTCTGGACTCAGCACTGGTGAGGCCACTCCTTGAATCCTGTGTTCAGTTGTGGGCCCCTCAGCACAAGGATGTTGAGGCTGTGGAGCGAGTCCAGAGAAAAGCCACAAAGCTGGTGAAGGGGTTGGAGAACAGAACCTATGAGGAGCAGTTGAGAGAGCTGGGGGTGTTTAGCCTAGAGAAGAGGAGGCTGAGAGGAGACCTCATTACTCCCTACAACTACCTGAAAGGAGGTTGTAGAGAGAAGGGAGCTGGGCTCTTCTCCCAAGGGACAGGACGAGAGGGAATGGCCTCAAGCTCCGCCAGGGGAGATTTAGGTTAGAGATTAGGAGGAAGTTTTTCATGGAAAGGGTCATTGGGCATTGGAATAGGCTGCCCAGGGAGGTGGTTGATTCCCCTTCCCTGGAGGTGTTTAAGGCACGGGTGGATGAGGTCCTGAGGGACTTGGTTTAGTGTCTGATAGGAATGGTTGGACTCGATGATCCGATGGGTCTCTTCCAACCTGGTTGTTCTGTGATTCTATGAATCTTTCATAGCTGAAGGGAAACTCTGTCCAGGACAACACATCACAAAGCCAGTGACAGGGAGGGGAGAGGAGGTATTAGAGCTTACAAAGAGGAAACTGAGTCACAAAGTGATTAAGAGGTGTGGTCACGTTCATCTAAAGTGGACACCAAACCATAGAATCATTAAGATTGGAAAAGACGGCTAAGATCCTGAAGTCCAACCCAACACCACTGCGCCGACTAAATGAGCTTCAACATCCTGGTTCTCCTGTGGTTGTGTTCTTGCAGGTGTCAGGTCAGGGTTGGAATTATAGTCAAAGACCAGGATGGGGCTCAGGCAGGACCATCTGATGGTCTCGTGCCTTCATCAGAACGACAAATCCCACCTCAGCTTGGATCAGAGGGAGAAGATGCAAACGCTGCTCACAAGAGCTGCATAGAATCATGGAATGGGTTGGGTTGGAAGGGACCTCAAAGCTCATCCAGTTCCAACACCCTGCCATAGGCAGAGACACCTCCCACCAGACCAGGCTGCTCAAGGCCCATCCAGCCTGGCCTCAAACACCTCCAGGGTGGGATAACATCATCTCTGGGCAACCTGTGCCAGGGTCTCACCACCCTCACAGGAAGAATTTCTTCCCAGTGTCTAATCTGAATGTTTCCCCTTCCAATTTAAAGACATTTCCCCTCGTCCTGTCACTCCAGGTCCTTGGAAAAAGTCCCTTCCCAGCTTTCCTGGAGCTCCTTCAGGTACTGGAAGGCTGTTACGAGGACTCCCTGGAGCCTTCTCTTCTCCAGGGTGAACAACCCTAACTGTCCCTCCTAAGGGAGGTTCTCCAGCCCTCGCACCTCTTCATGGCCTCCTCTGGACCCGCTCCAAGAGTTCCATCTACTTATGTTGTGAATTCCAGAACTGGACACAGGACTCATGAGAGTAAAAGGGGAGAATCCCCTCCCTTGCCCTGCTAGTCACTCTTCTTTGGATGCAGCCCAGGACACGATTGGTTTCTGGGCTGTGAGTGCACATTGATAGCTCCTGTTGAGCTTCTCATCCCTCAGCACTCCACGTACTTCTCCTCAGGGCTGCTCTCAATCACATTATCCCCCAGCCTGCATTGAACTTGCATAATGCCCTGACTCAGGTGTAGCACTGAATTGGGTAGAACAATCAATCTGCTTGAGGACAAGAAGGTTCTGCAGGTGGATCTGGCCAGGTTGAATCCATAGGACCCTGTCAATTGTACGAGGCTGAACAAGGCCAAGTGCTGAGTCCTACACTTGGGGCACAACAGTCCTGAGCAGCTCCAGACTAGGAAGAGTCTGGATGGAAAGTGCCTGGAGGAGAAGGAGCTGCGAAGGTTGGTTGAAGAGGAGCCAGAAGGGGCCCAGGTGGCCAAGAAGGCCAAGGGCATCTGGGCTTGGATCAGACACAGTATGGCCAGCAGGGCCAGGGAGGTTCCAACTCCCTGAGAGGAGGTTGTGGAGAAGAGGGTGCTAGGCGCTTCTTCCAAGTGACAGGGAACAGGACGAGAGGGAATGGCCTCAAGCTCCAGCAGGAGAGGCTCAGGATGGACATTAGGAAAAAATTTTCACAGAAAGGGTGATTGGTCCCTGTCAGAGGTTGCCCAGGGAGGGGGTTGAGTCCCCTTCCCAGGAGGGGTTTAAGGGACGGGTGGACAAGGTGCTGAGGGACATGGTTTAATGTTTGATAGGAATGGTTGGACTCGATGATCCAGTGGGTCTCTTCCAACCTGGTGATTCTATGATTCTATTCTAAGCCCAGGTGAGCTCACCATTCATGCAGGCTTCGTGGAGAGGAGACGCCGTGTAGAGGGGAGGGTTGACCTTGGCTCCATGGGACAGCAGCACTTTGACACACTCGATGCTCCCCGAGGCGCAGGCGTCGCAGAGGGGAGTGCTCCCATCAATGTTCCTGGCATCCACCTTCAAGGGAGAGAAAAAAAAATCTTAGGTACCCACAGGCTGTTGCATGGTGGAACCCTCTGGCCGGTGCTTTCACTTCTTTGAAGTCTAGAAATAGAATCATAGAATGGTCTGAGTTGGAAGGGACCTCAAAGCCCATGCAATTCCAACCCCCTGGGGTGGGCAGGGACACCTCCCACTGGATCAGGTTGCTCCAAGCTCCATCCAACTTTGCCTTGAAGACCTCCAGGGATGAGGGAGCAATGATTTCTCTGGACAACCTGGACTAGGGCCTCCCCACTCTCATGGGAAAACATTTCTTCCTAAGATCTCATCACAATCTCCCCTCTTCCAGTTTAAAACCATTCCCCCTCCTCCTATCTCTGCAATTCCTGATCAAGAGTCTCTCCCCAGCTTTCCTGGAGCCCATTTCAGTTACTGGAAGCTGCCCTAAGGTCTCCCTAGATCCTTCTCTTCTCCAGGCTGAACAACCACAGCCTGTCCTCGTATAGGAGGCACTCCAGCCCTCAGATCGTCTCCATGGCCTCCTCTAGCTCACTCCAACACATCCATGTCCTGCCTGGGCTGGGAACTCCAGAACCGAGTATGGGACTCCAGATGGGCTCTCGCCAGAGCAGAAGAGAGGGGTAGAATCCCCTCCCAGGACCTGCTGGTCACCTCCTGCTCTGTTAATGGTCAGTGAGGAGAGAGAGGGACAGACAGGAATAGTTCCAAGCAGTTTTTTGAGCCTTCCCCAAGCTTAAACACCTTCTGGAGAGCCTCTGCTGACTGACAAGAAAGCCCACGGTGATGAAGAAGAACCTAGAGCCAGACAAGGAGATCAGATCCCAGCAATAACTTCCGACACCACAGAATCATGGAATGGTTTGGGTTGGAAGGGATCTTAAAGATCATCTAGTTCCAACCATGGGTAGGGACACCTCCCACTGGACCAGGCTGCTCAAAGCCACATCCAGCATGGCCTTCAACACCTCCAGGGATGGAGGAGCCACAACTTCCAGTTCCTCACGAAGCAACACAGTCCCAGCTGGATCAGACCTGGGCACCCACCTGGGCTCCTGCTGCCAGCAGAAGCTTGACACACTGAGTTTGTCCTCGCAGACTCGCCTCGTGCAAGGGGGTGATCGAGTCATAGGTGACAGCGTTGACACAGGCTCCACTCTCGATCAGCTGCTGCAGCTGCAGGATCTCTCCTCGCCTGGCCGCTTCGTGAACGGGTGTCCGATCGGCCCAAAAGCCTGAAGAGGAAAGAAGAAGCGAAAAAGTCAATAAATAAAACCATACACATGGAGAAAGTGGGTCTAGTGCTGGAGAAGAGCAGGTGGGGCACATGGGCCAGCAGCTAGAAGAGAGAGATGGGAATGAGAAGCTTGTTCCTCACCAAGCTCCCCACTCAGGACGTGATTTTAAATTGAGTCCTTCACATTTGTGGGTTCCCTGCTGACATCTCAGGGACCGTTCCTAATGCTGAGTTCCCTAAGGAGAATCACAGAATGGTTTGGGTTGGAAGGGACCTCAAAGCCCATCCAGGTCCAACCCTCCTGCCATGGGCAGGGACAACTTTCACTGGATGAGGTCGCTCAAAGTCTCATCTAACCTGGCCTTGAACACCTCCAGCTCCCCAAAACCTCCTCCTTGGATCAGACACTCAGGGAGGAGCAATGATAATTTCCCACATCCAGAAGCATCCTCACTCTCCTCTTATCCCTTTCCTTGGGAGAGGTCACATGCCAGCCAAACCAACTTGTCCATCTCCAAAGTGTCCTGCTCAACCACAAACCTTCCTGCCCAACCCTCCTACTCACCCTCAAACCATCCTGTCCACTCCAAATCATCCTGCTTGCCCTCCAAATCATCTCTAGGCCATCCCAGACACCCTTAAAAAGTCCTGCCCACCCCAAAATGATCCTGATCATCCCAAAACCATCGTGTCCACCTCAAAACAGACATGCACATCCCTGAAGCTAAGGAGTTTCCAAAGGGATCTGAACGGGCTGGATCCACGAGATGAGACCAATGGCATGAGGGTTAATGAGGCCAAATGGCGGGTCCTGCCCTTGGGGCACAACAACCCTGAGCAGCTCCAGACTAGGAGAAGTCTGTCTAGAAAGCTGCTTGGAGGAGAAGGACCTGGGGGTGTTGGTTGAAGAGGAGGAAGCGGAGGCCCAGGTGGCCAAGAAGGCCAAAGGCATCTTGGCTTGGAGCAGAAATGGTGTGGCCAGCAGGGCCAGGGAGGTGATTCTCCCTCTGGACTCAACACTGGGGAGACTGCTCCTCGAATCCTGGGGTCAGTTGTGGGCCCCTCACCACAAGAAGTATGTTGAGGCTCTGGAGCGAGTGCAGAGGAAGAGCAAGGAAGCTGGGGAAGGGGCTAGAGAAGAAGCCCGAGGGCCTTGGGGGTGTTTCTCCTGGAGAAGAAGAGGCTGAGGGGAGGCCTCATTGCTCTCTGCAACTCCCTGAGAGGTGGTTGTGGAGAGGAGGGAGCTGGGCTCTTCTCCCAAGGGACAGGACAAGAGGGAATGGCCTCAAGCTCCACCAGGGGAGGGTCAGGATGGACATCATGAAGAAATATTTCCCAGAAAGGTCATTGGTCCCTGTCAGAGGCTGCCCAGGGAGGGGGTTGAGTCACCTTCCCTGGAGGTGTTTAAGGGCCGGGTGGCCGAGGTGCTGAGGGACATGGGTTAGTGTTTGATAGGAATGGTTGGACTCGATGATCCTGTGGGTCTCTTCCAACCTGGTGATTCTATGATTCTATGAACCACCCTGCCCACTCCAAAACCACCCAACACTGTCCTGCTCGCCCCTAAACCTCCCTGCTCACCCTCAAACTGTTCTGCTCACCTTTAAAGCATCCTGCCAACCCGCAAACCATCCCGCCTACTTTTAAAGTACTTTGGCAACCCCAAACCTTCCTGCCCACCTCTCAACCATTCTATTCACCCCCAAATCATCCTGACCATGTCCAAACCTCCCTGCCCAAGTCTAAACCTTCCTTTTCATTCCCAAACCAACCTGCACTTCTTTAAACCATCATGAGGAACCTTAAAACCTTCTTGCCCATCCCTAAACCACCCTGCCCCCCCTCTAAGCCATCCTATTCAACCCAAAACTGTCCTGTCCACCTCCAAATCATCTGGTCCATCTCCAAACCATCTCATCCGTCCCCAAACTCATCCTGCTCACCCCTAAACCCTCCTGCTCACTCGCAAACCATCCTGGAAATTCCAAAACTTCTTGCCCATCCCGCAAACCTTCCTACCCACCTCTAAACTATCCTATTCATCCCCAAACCACCCTGCACTCCTCCAAACCATCACGAAGACCCCAAACCTTCCTGTCCACCCCCAAACCCTTCAGCTCAGCCCCAAGCCCTCCAGCTCAGCCCCAAACTTTCCTGCCCACCCCTAAACCCTTCAGACCAGCCCCAAACATTTCTGCCCACCTCCAAACCCTTCAGATCAGCCCCAAACCCTCCAAACCAGCCCCAAACCCTCCAGATCAGCCCCAAAACCATCTCACCCACCTCAAACCCTCCAGACTAGCCCCAAGCCCTCCAGGCCACCCCCAAACCTTCCTGCTCACCCCCAAACCCTCCAGAACAGCCCCAAAACCATCTTACCCATCCCAAACCTTCCTGCCCACCCCCAAACCATCCTGCCCACCCCCAAACCATCCTGCCCACCCCGAAACCGGCCCCCAAACCATCTTACCCACCCCAAACCCTCCAGACCAGCCCCAAACATTTCTGCCCACCCCCAAACCCTTCAGACCAGCCCCAAACCTTCCTGCTCACCCCAAAACCCTCCAGACTAGCCCCAAACCTTCCTGCCCACCCCCAAACCTTCCTGCTCATCTCCAAACCCTCCAAACCAGCCCCCAAACCATCTTACCCACCCCAAACCCTCCAGACCAGCCCCCAAACCATTCTACCCACCCCAAACCCTCCAGACCAGCCCCCAAACCATTCTACCCACCCCAAACCCTCCAGACCAGCCCCCAAACCATTCTACCCACCCCAAACCCTCCAGACCAGCCCCAAAATCATCTTACCCATCCCAAACCCTCCAGACCAGCCCCAAAATCATCTTACCCATCCCAAACCCTCCAGACCAGCCCCCAAACCCTCCAGACCAGCCCCCAAACCATCCTACCCACCCCAAACCCTCCAGACCAGCCCCCAAACCATCCTACCCACCCCAAACCCTCCAGACCAGCCCCCAAACCATCTTACCCACCCCAAACCCTCCAGACCAGCCCCCAAACCATCCTACCCACCCCAAACCCTCCAGACCAGCCCCCAAACCATCTTACCCACCCCAAACCCTCCAGACCAGCCCCCAAACCATCCTACCCACCCCAAACCCTCCAGACCAGCCCCCAAACCATCCTACCCACCCCAAACCCTCCAGACCAGCCCCCAAACCATCTTACCCACCCCAAACCCTCCAGACCAGCCCCCAAACCATCTTACCCACCCCAAACCCTCCAGGCCAGCCCCAAACCTTCCTGCTCACCCCCAAACCAGCCCCAAACCCTCCAAACCAGCCCCCAAATCATCTTACCCACCCCAAGCCCGCCAGGTCAGCCCCAAACCTTCCTGCCCACCCCCAAACCCTCCAGACCAGCCCCAAACCTTCCTGCTCACCCCAAACCCCTCCAGACCAGCCCCCAAACCCATCTCACCCGCCCCAAACACCATCCTGCCCACCCCAACAGAAACCCTGCCTACCCTAACCCACCCTTTCCGTCACCAAACCGTCCTGCCCCACCCAGTGCCCCCAGGTCCCTCCCCTCAAACACCACACACCCCTCCCCCGTAACACGCACCGATCTCGCCCCGCACGGAGCCCACCGGGCTCTCCATGGCCCGGGGCCGCCGGGGCTACGGCAGCGATGGAGCGGCCGCCGGCCCCGCCTCCTGCCTCCAAGCTCCGCCTCCTCCGGGCTCAACGCTCGGAGCTCCGCCTCCTCCGCGCTCCACGCTCCGAGCTCCGCCTCCTCCAAGCTCCGAGCTCTGCGCCCCGAGCTCCGCCTCCTCCGAGCTCCACGCTCCGAGCTCCGCCTCCTCCAAGCTCCGAGCTCCGCCTCCTCCAAGCTCCGAGCTCTGCGCCCCAAGCTCCGCCTCCTCCGAGCTCCCAAGCCGGCACCGGTGGCTGCCGGGAGCTGTAGTTCTGGGCGGAATAGGGACTCGTGTGTGGGGAGGGGGTGTTGGGAGCACTGGTGTTGGGGGGAGGGGGACTGGGAGCACTCGTGTGGGGGAAGTGGAGATACTGGGAGCACTACGAGGGGTACTGGAGGCACTGGTTTGTGTTAGGAACGGGCACTTCATAGAATCAGAGAATCACCAGGTTGGAAGAGACCCACAGGGTCATCGAGTCCAACCATTCCTATCAAATCTCCCTCATATCCCTCTGTCCCCTTATATCCCTCTGTCCCACCCAAGTCCCTCTGTCCCCTCATACAGAAAACTGGCTGGATGGCCGGGCCCAGAGAGTGGTGGGAAATGGCGTTAAGTCCAGCTGGAGACCAGTGACAAGTGGGGTTCCCCAGGGCTCAGTGCTGGGTCCAGCCCTGGTCAATGTCTTCATCAATGACCTGGATGAAGGCATCGAGTGCTCCCTTAGCAAGTTTGCAGACAACACTAAGCTGTGTGGAAGTGTTGATCTGCTGGAGGGTAGGAAGGCTCTGCAAAGGGACCTAAACAGGCTGGAGCACTGGGCAGAGTCCAATGGGATGAGGTTTAACACGGCCAAATGGCAGGTCCTGCACTTGGGGCACAAAAACTCTATGCAGAGCTACAGACTGGGAGAAGTCTGGCTGGAAAACTGCCAGGAGGAGAGGGACCTGGGGGTGTTGGTTGACAGCGACTGACCATGAGCCAGCAGTGTGCCCAGGTGGCCAAGAAGGCCAATGGCATCCTGGCTTGGATCAGACATGGTGTGACCAGCAGAAGAGGAACGAAGCTGGTGAAGGGGCTGGAGAACAGGCCTTATGAGGAACGGCTGAGAGAGCTGGGGATGTTTCTCCTGGAGAAGAGGAGGCTGAGAGGAGACCTCCTTGCTCTCTAAAACTCCCTGAAAGGAGGTTGTGGAGAGGAGGGAACTGGGCTCTTCTCCCAAGTGACAGGGGACAGGACAAGAGGGAATGGCCTCAAGCTCCACCAGGGGTGATTTAGGCTAGAGATTAGGAGGAGGTTTTTCCCAGAAAGGGTGATTGGTCCCTGTCAGAGGCTGCCCAGGGTGGTGGTTGATTCCCCTTCCCTGGAGGTGTTTAAGGCACGGGTAGATGAGGTCCTGAGGGACATGGTTTAGTGTTTGATAGGAATGGTTGGACTTGATGATCTGATGGGTCTCTTCCAACCTGGTTGTTCTATGATTCGATGATTCTATATCCCTCTGTCCCACTCATGTTCCCCTATCCCCCCTGTTCCCCCTGTCCCCTCTGTCCCCACTGTCCATCTGTCCTCCCTCTACCTGTGTCTGTCTTGAGGAGGGGGAAGTAACTGGTGTAGGTGGGGAGGGTGTACTGGGAGAACTGGTGTAGGGGGAAGGTGGTATTGGGAGGCACTGGTGTGGGAGGGGATACTGGGGGCACTGGTGAAATGGGTAGTGGGAGCACTGGTGTGAGGGGAAGGTGGTACTGAGGACACTAGTATATGTGGGGAGGGGATACTGGGGACACTGGTGCGGAGGAGAGGGTGTACTGGGGGCACTGGTGTATGTGGGGAGGGGATACTGGGAGTACTGGTGTGTATGGGGAGGGAATACTGGGAGTACCAATACAGGCAGAGGGGGCACTGGGAGTACTGGTGTGTGTGGGGAGGGAGTAGTGGGATTACTGGTGGTGGTACTGGAGGCAGTGGAGTGTATTGGGAGTAGATACTGAGAGCACTGGGGTAGAGGGAGGGGATACTGGGGAGCACTGCTGTTTCAGGGGAGTGGGCACTGGGGGCACTGGTGTTTGGGGTGAGTGGGCACTGGGGGAACTGGTGTTTGTGGGAATGAGGTACTGGTGGCACTGGTGTGGACTCTCAGGACACCACAACCTGGTCTATTGAAAATAGCTTTGAGATTCCCAGCTTGATCCCAGGATTCCAACCTAAGTTTTGAGGTAGCATCAAAAAGACCTCAAAGCCCATCCAGGTCCAACCCTCCTGCCACGGGCAGGGACACCTCCCACTGGATCAGGTTGCTCCAAACCCCATCCAACCTGGCCTTGAGCACCTCCAGGGATGGAGCAGCCACAACTTCCCTGGGCAACCTGGGCCAGCGTCTCATGACCCAAGCCAAGCCGATCTCTCTCTTGCCACCCAGTCAGTAACGATCTCAAACCTCGTTATTTATTTTCCCCTTGTGTGTTGTCCTTCAGGAGGAAGACACCACCGTTGCCAGGAAGCGCCGTTTCCACCTCCCCGTTGACTCATTTCATTGTGGCTCTTTTCTCTTTCAGAGTGACCAACAGCATCTCATCAAATCACAGAATCGTTAGGTTGGAAAAGACCTTTGAGATCATCAAGCCCAACCATACCTGTCCACTACTAAACCTCATCTCTGAGCACCTCATCTGTTTGTCTTTTAAGCACCTCCAGGGATGGGGACTCCACCACCTCTCTGGGCAGCCTGTGTCAGGGCCTGAGAAACTTTGCAGTGGAGAAATTTTTCCAGTTGTCCAATCTGAACCTGCCTTGGAGCAACTTGAGGCCATTTCCTCTTGTCCCATCACCTGTCACTTGGGAGAGGAGACCAACACCCACCTCACTACAACCTCCTTTCAGGGAGTTGTAGAAAGTGCTAAGGTTTCCCTTCAGCCTCCTCTTCTCTAGGCTAAATAATCCCAGGTCCCTCAGCTGCTCCTTGTAAGACTTGTTCTCCAGCCTTTTCACCAGCTTGGTTGCTCTTCTCTCTGGACGTTGTTCATTTCTCTTCTGAATAGGAGAAGAAATAGATCTTCAAATGACTACTTGTCTATTTTAGGTTTGTGGACACACCAGAACTTTATGAGTCATCCTTTCAAAGAAACCAGAATAGAGAATTACCAGAAACTATGTCCCCACCATGGTTAGATCATGGGCTCTCCTCTTATACAATGCACAGGTTGCCACCCAAAAAGGTCACTGGTCACCCGAGAGAAGAGGTCAGTGCCTGCTCCTTCTCCTCCCTTTGTGAGGAAGCTCTAGACCGTGGTGAGGTCTCTTCTCAGTCTTCTTCAGGCTGAACAGAAGAAGTGACTTCAAGTCCTACGACTTCCCCGCTAAACCCTTCACCAACTTTGTGGCCTCCTCTGGACCCTCTCCAGTAGCTTTAGATCCTTTTTAATGCCCAAACCTGCATCCAGTGCTTGAGGTGGAGCAGAACATGATGATGTCCTTCCTGGACCAGGTGGTAACATGTACTGGATGCACCTCAGGACACGGTTGCCCTCTTGGCTTCTAGGGTTCTCTGTTGGCTCATGGTCCACCAGAGCCCCCAGATCCCTTCCAGCAGGGCTGAAGAATTCTGGCTTTGATACATCAGCAGGGGCTACAAACTGGATCTGGCAAACTGGAAGTTCACTGCTCTGTGGTCAGAGCAGAAGACCACGATCAGTGACTGTAGGACACCAAATGAATGATTTACTCTCCCCAGTGCCTTCAGTTTCTCCGTGGGTGGTTGCACTTTGCACTTTCTGCTGCTGTGGATGCGAAGTCTTAGTATCTGCAGCTTTGCTTTGAGTGATAAGTGACTTATTGGAGAGGCATCACATGGTCATCTCATTGATCTTTTTCCTTATCCCCTTTGTTTGCTGATGGTTCTGGCTAAGGCCCTGACCACCCCAGCACATGAGAATACACCCAACGAGTTCAGCGGAGGTCATGGGGGAGTTGAGCACAGGGACACTCAAATTCACTGTGTAAACACCAGCAAGGACTGGGAATCAGGGTCTCCAATAACTTTATTAGCCCAGCTAGAGGACCAAAGGGCACACCAGTATGTGAACCCACCACTAGGAATCAAAGAATCACCAGGTTGGAAAAGACCCACCAGATCATCAAGTCCAACCATTCCCATCAATCACTAACCCATATCCTTCAGTACCTCGTCCACCCATCCCTTAAACCCTTCCAGGGAAGGTGACTCAACCCCCTCCCTGGGCAGCCTCTGACAGGGACCAGTGACCCCTTCTGTGAAAAATATTTCCCTAATGTTCATCCTGAGCCTCCCCTGGTGGAGCTTGAGGTCATTCCCTCTCGTCCTGTCCCCTGTCCCTTGGGAGAAGAGCCCAGCTTCCTCCTCTCCACAACCTCCTCTCAGGGAGTTGCAGGGAGCAGTGAGGTCTCCCCTCAGCCTCCATGAGAAGATCCACAAGATCCAAGAGAAGGATCTTGTTGCCAAAAGAACCCAAAAGCCCAGGTGGGACTGCTCCTGTCCAAGCAGCCACCAGCCAAATACATGTTCAGGGAATGCAACCGTTGACCCAGCATTCGGCACGTTGTGTTCCCCACCTTGCATAAGAGGGAGGGCAAACCCAGATCATCCTGTTCCCTTCTCCGAAGTCTCTTGCGACATCGACTATTGGCTGCATTCATGATGTCCCCGAGAGGCTGGTGAACCCTAAAAACTATCAGCTACATTTACTATTCTATGCAGGGTCCAACAGTAGTGCAATGAGGCAACTCAGAACCATCAAAATAGACTTTATGTCCCCTAGAGCAACATTAAAAGGATCTGGAGCAGAGGTGATGTTCTCCTCCATCCTCACAGTTAGAGGGAGTGGTTTAGGAAGGAGGAGGAATATGGAACATGGAGTTAACGTTTGGCTTGGAAGGCACCTTAAAGCCCATCCAATTCCAATTCCAACCTCCCTGCCGTGGGCAGAGACACCTTCCACTGGATCAGAAGGCTTAAAGCCCCATCCAACCTGTCCTTGAACACCTCCAGGGATGGGGCAACCACAACTTCCCTGGGCAACCCTTGCCAGAGCCTCACCAGCCTCATAGTGTAGAAATTCTTCTATGTGATTTGCCTGTCCAGGTAGTACAAGGGAGTCCTCACCAACAAGGAGGCCACAGAGAGCTTTAAGCTCAACTGAGTGGGGGAAGGAGATGAAGTTTTGAACAAGCGCGAGCTTCTAAGAAAGATGGGAGAAGCCTTGGACCCGTAGAGAGGGGACAAGGGACGATGGTTCTAAACCAAGAGAGAGAAGGTTTAGACTGGATATGAGGAACATTTTGTGCTGAATTTGGTGAGACATTGAAGTTTTGGATATCCCATCCCTGGAAGCGTTCAAGGTCAGGTTGGATGGGGCTTGGAGCAACCTGGTCCAGTGGTCTACGTGCGCTGCTCTAAGATATAGTGAAGGGACAGAGGAATAGAGGGAAGGGGCAGAGGGAACAGGTTTAGGGACAGAAGGACTGGTGGACAGAGGGAAGGGACTGAGAGACAGAGGGAACGGGATGAGGGAAAGGTCTGAGGGAAGGGACAGGACCGAAGGGGCTGGGGGACAGAGGGACAGAGGGATGGGGCTGAAGGACAGAGTGACAGAGGGAAGGGACAGAGGGAAGGGGATGAGGGGCCAAGGGGCAGAGGGAAAGGGATAAGGGAATAAGGAGCCAAG
The DNA here is from genome assembly GCA_033558105.1 of Coccyzus lansbergi. NCBI lineage: Eukaryota > Metazoa > Chordata > Aves > Cuculiformes > Coccyzidae > Coccyzus > Coccyzus lansbergi. The sequence continues at coordinate 539,968 of JAUMJK010000657.1, forward strand.
GGACAGAGGGAAGGGACTGAGGGGCCAAGGGACAAAGGGAATGGGATGAAGGGCTGGGGGAGAGAGAGAAGGGACTGAGGGACAGAGGCAAGGGGTTTAGGGGCAGAGGGAAGGGATTTAGGGGCAGAGGGAAGGGAATTAGAGACAGAGGGAAGGGGATGAGGGACGGGGGAAGGGGTTCAAAGACAGGGGGAAGGGTCTGAGGGACAGAGAGAAGGGGTTTAGGGACAGAGGGGAGGGACTGAGGGACAGAGGGGCTGGGGGACATAGTGAAGGGACAGAGGAATAGAGGGAAGGGGCAGAGGGAAGAGGTTTAGGGACAGAGGGACTGGTGGACAGAGGGAAAGGACTGAGGGACAGAGGGAAGGGGATGAGGGGCCAAGGGCCAGAGGGAAGGGACTGAGGGCCAGAGGGAAGGTGATGACGGAAAGGTCTGAGGGAAGGGAGAGGACCGAAGGGGCTGGGGGACAGAGGGACAGAGGGAAGGGGCTGAAGGACAGAGTGAAGGGACAGGGGGAAGGGACTGCGGGAAGGGGATGAGGGGCCAAGGGCCAGAGGGAATGGGATGAGGGCCCAAGGGACAGAGGGAATGGGATAAGGGACAGAGGGAAGGGCTTGAGGGGCAGAATGAAGGAGTTGAGGGACAGAGGGAAGGGGATGAGGGACAGAGGGGCAGGAGTGAGGGACAGAGGGATGGGGATGAGAGACAGGGGGAAGGGTCTGAGGGAAGGGGCCAAGGGACAGAGGGAAGGGACTGAGGGACAGAGGGAATAGGATGAGGGGCTGGGGGAGAGAGAAGGGACTGAGGGACAGAGGGATGGGGATGAGGGACAGGGGGAAGGGTCTGAGGGACAGAGGAAAGGGTCTGAGGGACAGAGGGAGGAGACTGAGGGACAGAGGGAATGGGATGAGGGGCTGGGGGAGAGAGAAGGGACTGAGGGACAGAGGGATGGGGATGAGGGGCAGAGGGAAGGGGATGAGGGGCAGAGGGAAGGGGTTGAGGGATACAGGGAAGGGGCTGAGGGACAGGGGGAAGGGTCTGAGGGACAGGTGGAAGAGTCTGAGGGACAGGGGGAAGAGACTGAGGGACAGAGGGAAGAGACTGAGGGACAGAGGGAATGGGATGAGTGGCTGGGGGAGAGAGAAGGGACTGAGGGACAAAGGGAAGGGGTTGGGGGACAGACGGAAGGGACTGAGGGACAGAGAGAAGGGGATGAGGGGCCAAGGGACAGAGGGAAGGGGTTTAGGGACATAGGGATGGGGATGAGGGGCTGGGGTACAGAGGGAAAGGACCGAGCAGGATCATCCACACGGTCGGAGGCTCGGCCCCAGCCTGGGGCGGGGGAAGGAGGGCGGAGCGAGCTGACCCCGCGGGAAGAGGAAAAGCCTCTGCGGCCGCCACGCTCTCTTTCCGGTTCAGTTTTCACTTTCTCTTTTTTTTTTTTTTTTTCCTTCCCTTCCCCCACCTCCACCTCCTCAACTTCAGCCCAGTCCTTCGCCTTCCACGCCCTTTCCACTTCCTGGGGCCGGCGGATGGCGGGGACAGAGGCAGCCTGAGCCCGCCGGCCCCGGGAATCGAACCGGGGTCCCCGCTGAGGGAGCGGCCATGGGCGAGCGGAGCCAGCGGGGTGAGCGGGGCTGGGGGGGTGAGCGGGGCTGGGGGGGTGAGCGGGGCTGGGGGGACGGGGGGTAGGGGGGGAGCCGGGGGGATGCGGAGATCCGGGGCTGGGGAGTGAGGGGATCGAAGGGTCAGAGCATCAGCGGATTGTAGAGTCGGAGAGGGGCGGAATCACACTGTTCCCAAGTGGCCAAGAAGGCCAATGGCATCCTGGCTTGGATCAGAAATGGTGTGACCAGCAGGGCCAGGGAGGTGATTCTCCCTCTGGACTCAGCACTGGGGAGGCCGCTCCTTGAATAGTGTGTCCAGTTGTGGGCCCCTCAGCACATGAAGGATGTTGAGGCTCTGGAGCGAGTGCAGAGAAGAGCAACGAGGCTGGTGAAGGGGCTGGAGAACAGGCCTGATGAGAAATGGCTGAGAAAACTGATGATGTTTAGGCTGGAGAAGAGGAGGCTGAGGGGAGACCTCATTGCTCTCTACAACAACCTGAAAGGAGGTTGTGGAGAGGAGGGAGCTGGGCTCTTCTCCCAAGGGACAGGACGAGAGGGAATGGCCTCAAGCTCCACCATGGGAGGTTCAGGCTCGACATAAGGAAAATATTCTTCACAGAAAGGGTGATTGGTCCCTGTCAGAGGCTGCCCAGGGAGGGGAGGTTCTTCTCCCTCTGGACTCGGCCGTGGGGAGACCGCTCCTCAAATCCTGGCGTCAGTTGTGAGCCCCTCACCATGAGAAGGATGTTGAGGCTCTGGAGCGAGTGCAGAGAAGAGCAAGGAAGCTGGGGAAGGGGCTGGAGAAGAAGCCTGAGGGCCTTGGGGGTGTTTGTCCTGGAGAAGAGGAGGCTGAGAGGAGACCTCATTGCTCTGTGCAACTCCCTGAAAGGAGGTTGTGTAGAGGAGGGAGCTGGGCTCTTCTCCCAAGTGACAGGGGACAGGACAAGAGGGAATGGCCTCAAGCTCCGCCAGGGGAGATTTAGGCTAGAGATTAGGAGGAAGTTTTTCACGGAAAGGGTCATTGGGCATTGGAACAGTCTGCCCAGGGAGGTGGTTGGTTCACCTTCCCTGGAGGTGTTTAAGGGACGGGTAGACAAGGTGCTGAGGGACATGGTTTAGTGTTTGATAGGAATGGTTGGACTCGATGATCCGGTGGGTCTCTTCCAACCTGGTGATTCTATGGTTCTGTGATCACGGAGCTGTGGAGTCGTGACCTGATGGGATGGTGGAATCGCAGCATCGCAGAGTGTAGGGTCGTAGATGCGTCGAATCGTGGAATTGTGGAGTCGTAGAATCACAAAATCGTAGAATCATTGAAGCACCGAGTTGTAGAATGGTGGAATCTTAGAATCATAGTATCGCAGAGTTGTAGAGTCATAGGATCATAGAATTGTAGAATCATAGAATCATTGAATCAACGAGTTGTAAAATGATGGAATGGTGGAATCACAGAATCATAGAATAATTGAATCACTGAGTTGTAGAATCGTAGAATTGTGGGATTGTAGAATCGTAGGATCATAGAATCACCAACTCGTAGCATCACAGAGTTGCAGAGTCATAGGATCGTAGAGTCGCTGAATCATAGGATCATTGAATCACAGAGTTTTAGAATCATAGAATTGTGGAATCATAGAATTGTAGCATCGCAGAGTTGTAGAATCATAGAAGTATTGAATCATAGAGTCGTAGAAGCATAGAATCACCAATTTGTAGAATCATAGAATCACCAGGTAGGAAGAGACCCATCGGATCATCGAGTCCAAGCATTCCTATCAAACACTAAACCATGTCCCTGAGGACCTCGTCCACCCGTGCCTTAAACACCTCCAGGGAAGGTGAATCGACCACCTCCCTGGGCAGCCTGTAAGAGTCATAGAATTGTAGAGTCACATAATCATAGAATCACTGAACTGTAGAGTCATAGAATTGTAGAATCGTAGCACCACAGAGTTGGAGTCATAGGATCATAGAATCACCAACTCATAGAATTACTGAAGCACCGAGTTGTAGAATCAGAATTGTGGAATCATAGAATCATAGCATCACCAAACTGTAGAGTCATAGAATCATAACTTCGTGGAGTTGTAGAATCATAGAATCACTGAATCATAGAATCATTGAATCACCTAATTGTAGAATCATAGAATTGGCCCTAACCAACCTGGCCTTGAACACCTCCAGGGATGAAAGCCTGGAGAAGAGAAGGCTCTGAGGAGACCTTATAGCTAGCTACCTTTCAGTACCTGAAGGGGGCCTACAAGAAAGCTGGGGAGGGACTGTTCACAAAGGCTTGGAGTGATAGGATGAGAGGCAATGGGGATAAACTGGAGAAGGGCAAATTTAGCCTATACACAAGGAAAAATTTCTTCACAGTAAGAGTGGGGAGGCACTGGAACAGGTTGCCCATAGAATCATAGAACAACCAGGTTGGAAGGGACCCATCGGATCTTCTAGTCCAACCATTCCAGGTTGGATTGAGCAGCCTGGTGCAGTGGAGGTGGAACTAGATGATCTTTAAGGTCCCTTCCAACCCAAACTATTCTATGAGTCTATGGGGCATCCACAACTTCTCTAGCCAACCTCTGCCAGGGCCTTCGCACCCTCATGGGGAAGCATTTCTTCCTAATGTCCAATATAAATCTTCCTCTTTCCAATTTAAAGCCATTGCCCTTAATCCTATCACTCCAGGCCCTTGGAAAAGGTCCCTCCCCAGCTTTCCTGGAGCCCCTGTCCTATGATTCAACCTGGAAATGACTGGTGTGCAGTTGAACAGAAGGGTTAAGTACTTACCTACGACATGAAACTATGTTACTCAGCTCTGAAACTGGTTTTACATACTAGTTTGATCTATTTTTAGCGTTCCTCTTAAGCTGGTGGTTTTGATGATAGCAGAGCTGGCTTAAGGGTTCCCCTAACCCATCTGGCAGCCCAGAAGTTCAGCGGTATCCTGGACTTCATCAGAAGAAGCGTGGCCAGCAGGGCAAGGGGGGGGATTCTCCCCATTTACTCTGCTTCTGTGAGATCCCACCCAGAGTCCTGTGTCCAGTTCTGGATTTCTCACCACAGGAAAAAGATGGAACAGTTGGAACAGGTCCAGAGGAGGCCCTGGAGATGATGTGAAGAAAGAAACACCTCTGCTACAAGGCCAAGCTGAGAGAGTTGGGGTTGTTCAGCCTGGAGAGAAGAGAAGGCTCCAGGGAGACCTTAGAGCAGCTTCCAGTACTAGAAAGGGGATACAGGAAAGCTGGGGAGGAGTGCAGGGACAGAATGAGCAGGAATGGTTTTAAGCTGAATGAGGGGAGATTGAGATGCGATTTTAGGATGAAATGTTTTGCGGTGAGGGTGGGGAGGCCCTGGAACAGGTTGACCAGAGAAGTTGTGGTTGCCCCATCCCTGGAGATGTTCAAGGCCAGGTTGGATGGGGCCTTGAGCAGCCTGATCCAGTGGGAGGTGTCCCTGCCCATGGCAGGAAGGTCGAAACTGGATGATCTTTAAGGTCCCTTCCAACCCAACCCATTCCACATTTCTGATTCTGTGTTGGTCACTCTGCCATCTGCCCCAGGGATTTACTTGGTTAGAATCACTCTGAGACAAGAAAGTGAAACTTCTTTTTTGGTAAATGCTATTTTTGCACAATTTGGCTTTTTTTTTTCTTTGTGGGTTTTTTGATGGTGAAATCACTACCCACAGTTCCAGAGGGGCATTTGGAGTCATTGTGTGCGTGGAGATTGTAGGACTTGGCTTTGGTTCTGGTTTATTTTGAATCTCTAAGCACGTCTTGGTAATTTCTGCAGCAAAAGGATCCGAAGAGAGCATGAAGTTAGAGCTTTGTTGCTGTATCAAGCAGAACGAGAAACAAAGGGTAAGAAAGTCAGTGCTGAAAGGAGAGCATCTGTAGTGAGAGCAGAAGTCATGGGACAAATCATGCCTGGGGAAGTTTTTAGGCTATGCTCAAAGTCAACTTTGTTGATGATCTGGATGAGGGGATTGAGTTCACCCTTTGTAAACTGACAGATGACACTAAGCTGGGAGGAAGTGTCCATGTGCTTAAGGGTTGGGAGGCTCCAAAGGGATCTGAACAGGCTGTATCGGGCATTGGAATAGGCTGCCCAGGGAGGTGGTTGAGTCACCTTCCCTGGAGGTGTTTAAGACACGGGTGGATGAGGTATTGAGGGACTTGGTTTAGTGTTAGATAGGAATGGTTGGACTAGAAGATCCGATGGGTCCCTTCCAACCTGGTTGTTCTGTGATTCTGTGTGATCCATGGGCTGAGACCAACAGGATGAGGTTCAACAAGGCCAAGTCCTGCACTTGGGACCAACAACCCCGTTCAGTGCTTCAGACTTGGGGAAGAATGGTAGGAAAGCTACCTGGAGAGAAAGGATGTTGGTTGACAGCAGCTGAACATGAGGAAGCAGTGGCCCAGGTGGCCAAGAAGGCCAGAGGCATCCTGGCTTGGAGCAGAAAAAGTGTGGCCAGCAGGACCAGGGAGGTGATTGTGCCGCTGGACTCAGCACTGGTGAGACCTCATCTCAAATCCTGTGTTCAGTTCTGGGTCCCTCACCCCAAGAAGGACATTGAGGGGCTGAAGAACATCCAGAGAAGGGAACAGAGATGGGGAAGGGGCTGGAGAACAAGTGTTACAAGAGGCAGCTGAGGGCCCCAGGGTTGTTTAGCCTGGAGAAGAGAAAGCTGAGGGGAGACCTTATCACTGTCTACAACTCCCTGAAAGGAGGTTGTAGTGAGGTGGGTGTTGGTCTCTTCTCCCAGGTGAGAGGCGTCAGGATGAAAGGAAATCACCTCAAGGTGCACCAGGGCTGGTTTAGATTGGACATTATGAAAAATTTCTTCACCAGAAGGGTTCTCAGGCCCTGGCAGAGGCTGCCCAGGGAGGTGGTGGAGTCCCCATCCCTGGAGGTGTTTAAAAGACAGGTAGATGAGGAGCTCAGGGATCTGGTTTAGTAGTGAACAGGTGCAGTTGGACTTGATGATCTCAAAGATCTTTTCCGACCAAGCAATTCTCTGATTCTACGAAAGGCAAAAGGAGTCAATAATCAGCAGTTTGGTGGAACAGAGCTGCGGGATTTCACACAGAAGAACCTTTTGCCTACTTTTCCCAGCTGCCAACGAGTTGTTTCTTTCTCTTTTTCCAAATGAGGGGGCTCTGCCTTGGGCACATTGTTTTTCACACTGTTGCTGTTGCCCTCACAAGGCTACCCGCGTGTCAGGAGACCTTGGACATCGCTGCAGTGTGTGTGATTGTCTTGGCAGCACATGGGATGATCCCAGAATTGACTTTTTGGGGTTACGGGAGGCAGTAGATGAACTCCGGCTCACATGATGGGAAGGGAGGGCTGGATGTTCCTCTGTGGGTGACGTGTGGTTGGTTGTGTTTCAACATGAGGGGTTTGATGTCGTTTCTGTGTGAGGGAACCTCAGAACGTAACCTAGCAAAGGCAAACCTGGCACCAGCAGGGTTTTTAGTTTGTTGAGCAAGACTCTACAGCTCTTCTGAAAGGTCAGAGCTCATCGAGTCTGGCTTTCAGAGGTCATCAAGCTGCAGTAGCATGGAGAATCACTTGGCTGGGTGGGTTTGCAATGAAGGAGTTGTCTGGAGTTGTCTCAGTGCTAAAACACCTGGTGCTGGATGTGGGAAGAGTCATAGCATCATAGAATCATTGAACAACCAGGTTGGAAGGGATCCATCGGATCTTCTAGTCCAACCATTCCTATCGAACACTAAACCAAGTCCCTCAAGACCTCATCCACCCGTGCCTTAAACACCTCCAGGGAAGGTGACTCAACCACCTCCCTGGGCAGCCTATTCCAATGCCCAATGACCCTTTCTGTGAAAAACATCCTCCTAATCTCCAGCCTAAATCTTCCCTGGCAGAGCTTGAGGCCATTCCCTCTTGTCCTGTCCCCTGTCACTTGGGAGAAGAGCCCAGCTCCCTCCTCTCTACAACCTCCCTTCAGGTAGTTGTAGAGAGTAATGAGGTGTCAGTGTAGATGCCTCCAGGTGAGTGAATCCACAGGTGGCAACCCCGTAGTAGGTAATAGGAGAAGGGAGCTGTGGCAGGACGGAGCTTTGAGGAGCATTTGCTGACCTGAAAGGCTGCAAAGATGGCCTGTGCAATGGTTAACGAAGGAAAACCCTTAATAACCACATCCTCAATTACATGAGTGGCTGGGAAGAGCAGGAGGGAGGTTACCAAATCAAAGAAATGTTACTTGGAAGGTCCCGTCCAACGTGGCCCTCTCTGGTAAGACCTTAGAGCAGCCTTCTAGTACCTGAAGGGGCTATGAGGCAGCTGGGGAGGGACTTTTTCTGAGGGCCTGTAGTGAAAAGACGAGGGGGAATTGCTTTAACTTGGAAAGCAGAAGATATGGATTAGACTTTAGGAAGAAATTCTTCATGATGAGAATGATGGCCCAGGCCCAGGTAGTCCAGGGAAGTGGCTGCCCCATTCCTGGAGGTGTTCAGGGCCAGGTTGGATGGGGCCTTGAGCAGCCTGATCCAGTGGGAGGTGTCCCTGCCCATGGCAGGAGGTTGGAACTAGTTGATCTTTTAATGTCCCTTCCAACCCAAACCATTCCATGATTCTGTGGTGTCGGAAGTTACTGCTGGGATCTGATCTCCTTGTCTGGCTCTAGGTTCTTCTTCATCACCGTGGGCTTTCTTGTCAGTCAGCAGAGGCTTTCCAGAAGGTGTTTAAGCTTGGGGAAGGCTCAAAAACCTGCCTGGAACTATTCCTGTCTGTAACTCTCTCCTCACTGACCATCAACAGAGCCGGAGGTGACCAGCAGGTCAAGGGAGGGGATTCTACCCCTCTCTTCTGCTCTGGCGAGACCCCATCTGGAGTCGCGTACTCAGTTCCGGAGTCCCCAGCCCAGGTAGGACATGGATCTGTTGGAGTGAGCTAGAGGAGGCCATGGAGACGATCTGAGGGCTGGAGCACCTCCCATACGAGGACAGGCTGTGGGGGTTCGAGCTAGATGAGCTTTGAGGTGCCTTCCAACCCAACCCATCCTATGATTCTGTGCTACACAGTAGTCACTCATCCGAGTTTCTCACAGAGTGATGGAAACTTTCACTTTTACTTCTGGTTCAGATACTTTCACTTTCTTCTCCTCGCATTCTGCACAGAGACTGGCAAGGGATCTCTGCTCCAGCAAAGGAAACTTGCATCTATCAGGGGTCTGTATGTGTTTCCATGAACCCAAGCTCTTCCTTAGGGTGGGAACAGATCTGATGGAGCCTCTGGAATCTGGAAGGGGAGATGAGGGTCACAGCAAGCTGCTGGGCTTGGTGCTACGCTCTGCGATGTTCTCATCTCCAGTATTTGTGTATGACTACAGCAAGTTCATTCTTTCCCTTTTGCACTTTCATTTTTACACTGCAACTGAACTTGTGAGGAGGAACAAATGTCTGAGTCCTCAACTGTGGAATTGCTGGGTTTCATAGAATCATAGAATCACCAGGTTGGAAGAGACCCACCAGATCATCAATTCCTATTATTCCTATCAAACAGTAAACCATGTCCCTCAGGACCTCGTCCACCCGTGCCTTAAACACCTCCAGGGAAGGTGAATCAACCACCTCCCTGGGCAGCCTGTTCCAGTTCTCAATGACCCTTTCTGGGAAAAACTTCCTCCTAATCTCCAGCCTAAATCTCCCCTGGCGGAGCTTGAGGCCATTCCCTCTTGTCCTGTCCCCTGTCCCTTGGCAGAAGAGCCCAGCTCCGTCCTCTCTACAACCTCCTTTCAGGGAGTTATAGAGACCAATGAGGTCTCCCCTCAGCCTCCCCTTCTCCAGGCTAAACACCCCCAGCTCTCTCAGCCGTCCCTCATAAGGCCTGTTTCTCCAGTCCCTTCAGCAGCCTTGTTGCTCTTCTCTGCACTCACTCCAGAGCCTCAACATCCTTCTTGTGCTGAGGGGCCCACAACTGAACACAGGATGCAAGGAGCAGCCTCCCCAGTGCTGAGTCCAGAGGGAGAAGAACCTCCCTGGCCCCACTGGTCACACCATTTTTGATCCAAACCAGGATGCCCTTGGCCTTCTTGGCCACCTGGGCACACTGTTGGCTCATGTTCAGCCGGCTGTTGACCAACACCCCCAGGTCCCTCTCCTCCTGGCAGCTTTCTAGACAGACTTCTCCCAGTCTGTAGCTCTGCATAGGGTTGTTGTGCCCCAAGTGCAGTACCCACCATTTGGCCGTGTTAAACCTCTTGCCATTGGTCTCAGCCGATGGGTCCGTCCTGTTCAGATCCCTTTGTAGAGCCTCCCTACCCTCCATTTGTTTGTTTGTTTGTTGCATTTCCAAGAGGTTTGCAGGGTTTTTCTTTAAAGCCTTTAGCTTTTACCTCTGAAAGGAACTGAATATGAAATCACGGAATGGTTTGTGTTGGAGGAGGCCTCAAAGCTCATCCAGTTTCAAACCCCCTGCTATGGGCAGGGACACCTCCCACTGGATCAGGTTGCTCCGAGCCCCATCCAACCTGGCCTTGAACGCCTCCAGGGATGGGGCAGCCGCGACTTCCCTGGACAGCCAGGGCCAGGGCCTCACCACCCTCACAAAATCTCATCTCAATCTCCCCTCTTTCAGCTTCAAAACCATTCCCCTCATCCTATTCCTGCACTCCCTGATCAAGAGCCTCTTAACAGCTTTCCTGGAGCCTCTTTCAGTACTAGAAGGGCACTATAAGCTCTCCTTGCTGCCTTCTCTTCTCCAGGCTGAACAACCCCAACCCTCTCAGCTTGTCTTTGTACGAGAGGTGCTCCAGCTCTCAGATTATCTTTGTGGCCTCAAATGGATTCATTCCAACTGCTCCATATCCTTCCTGTACTGCGGACTCCGGAGAACTGTACTGAGTGTTCCTTCCTGTACTGAGGAATCCTGGAAACTCCAGGCCTGTCAGTCTGACCTCAGTGCCAGGAAAAGTCATGGAACAGGAGATCTTGAGTGCTATCATGAAGCACATGCAAGATAACCAGGTGATCAGGCCCAGTCAACACGGGTTCACAAAAGGCAGGTCCTGCCAAACCAACCTGATCGCCTTCTGTGACAAAGTGACTTTCCTACTGGACAAGGAAAAGACTGTGGATGTATCGTGTTGGACTTCAGTAAAGTTTTTGACAGAGTTTCTCACAGCATCCTGCTATGGAAACTGTCACCCGTGGCCTGGACAGGTGCACACTTTTCTGGGTGGAAAATTGGTTGGCTGGAGGGCCCAGAGAGTGGTGGGATATGGTATAAAATCCAGCTGGAGGCCAGTGACAAGTGGTGTCCCCAGGGCTCAGTGCTGGGTCCAGCCCTGTTCAATGTCTTCATCAATGACCTGGATGAAGGCTTTGAGTGCACCCTTAGCAAGTTTGAGATGATACTGAGCTGGGTGGAAGTGTCAATCTCCTGGAGGGTCAGGAGGCCCCAAAGGGATCTGAACATGCTGGATCCATGGCCTGAGACCAATGGGATGAGGTTTAACGAGGCCCAAATGGTGGATCCTGTACTTGGGGCACAACAACCCTGAGCAGCTCCAGACTAGGGGAAGTCTGGCTGAAAAGTGCTTGCAGGAGAAGGACCTGGGGGTGTTGGTTGAAGAGGAGCCAGCAGAGGCCCAGGTGGCCAAGAAGGCCAAGGGCATCTTGGCTTGGATGAGACCCGGTGTGGCTAGCAGGGCCAGGGAGGTTCTTTTCCCTCTGGAGTCAGCCCTGGTGAGACCACTCCTGGAATCCTGGGGTCAGTTGTGGGCCCCTCCCCACAAGAAGGTAGTTGAGGCCCTAGAGTGAGTCCAGAGAAGAGCAAGGAAGCTGATGAAGGGTCTGGAGAAGAAACCTGAGGGCCCTGGGGGTGTTTGTCCTGGAGAAGAGGAGGCTGAGGGGAGACCTCACTGCTCCCTGCAAGTCCCTGAGAGGAGGTTGTGGAGAGGAGGGAGCTGGGCTCTTCTCCCAAGGGACAGGGGACAGGACAAGAGGGAATGGCCTCAAGCTGCCCCATGGGAGGTTCAGACTAGACATCAGAAAGAAATTTTTCCCAGAAAGGGTGATTGGTCCCTGTCAGAGGCTGCCCAGGGAGGTGTTGGAGTCACCATCCCTTGGTGTTTAAAAGATGGTAGACGAGGTGCTCAAGTGGCAGGTAGGAATGGTTGGACTTGATGATCCAAAAGGTCATTTCCAACCTGGTGATTCTATGCTTCTAACCCAAACCATTGCATGATTTGATGACATAGGGAATGATTCTGTGTTTTCTTTCCTTCTTCTTTTTAACTGAGGAGGGGCAAAGGAGAAAATGGTTCAAACATACACTTTAAAAATAGGGCAGCCACCACTTCTCTGTGCAACCAGGGTCTCACCACCCTCATTGGGAAGAATTTCTTCCTAATGTCTAATCTAAATCTTCTCCTTTCCAATTTAAAGCCATTCCCCCTCATCCTACCACTGTGTGCATTTGAAAAAAGTCCCTTGCCAGTTTTCCTGGAGCCCCTTTCAGATACTGGAAGCTGCTCTAAGATCTCCATGGAGCCTTCTCTTCTTCAGGCTAAACAATCCCAACTCTCTCAACCCTTCCTCACAGCATAAGGTTGTCCAGCCCTAAGATCATCAACATGGCCTCCTCTGGCGCCATTCCAACAGCTTCATCTCCTTCTGTTGGGGATTCCAGAACTGGACACAGGACTCCAGGTGGGGTTTCACGAGAGCGGAGTAGAGGGGCAGAATCCCCTCCCTCGCCCTGCTGGCCACAGTGTCACCATGAGTAATATAGGGTTTGGATTATGCAGCAGAAGCAGCCTGGGATTTCCAGTGTTTCTATGTGGCTGCTTTATATTTGGTATTTGGATTTTAGCACCTGCAAGATGTTTTTACTCAGCACTGGTGAGGCCGCTCCTTGAATACTGTGTCCAGTTCTGGGCCCCTCAGCACAAGAAGGATGTTAAGGCTCTGGAGCGAGTCCAGAGAAGAGCAACAAGGCTGGTGAAGGGGCTGGAGAACAGGCCCTATGAGGAGCAGCTGAGAGAGCTGGGGGTGTTTAGCCTAGAGAAGAGGAGACTGAGAGGAGACCTCATTACTCTCTACAACTACCTGAAAGGAGGTTGTAGAGAGGAGAGAGCTGGGCTCTTCTGCCAAGTGCCAGGGGACAGGACAAGAGGGAATGGCCTCAAGCTCCACTAGGGGAGATTTAGGCTGGACATCAGGAGGAAGTTTTTCCCAGAAAGGGTCACTGGGCTCTGGCAGAGGCTGCCCAGGGAGGTGGTTGATTCACCTTCCCTGGAGGTGTTTAAGGGGCAGGTAGATGAGGTCCTGAGGGACATGGTTTAGTGTTTGATGGGAATGGTTGGACTTGATCCAATGGGTCTCTTCCAACCTGGTTGTTCTATGATTCTATGAAATACTGCAGAGTTTTCCTTTGCTTCTGCAGCCATATTTAATGTCTCATCTTCTTGGGGACCTCTTTGTAGTGGGATGCATTGGGAAATGTTTTACTGGGATGCTTTCCTTCCAAGAGTTTGAGTTTGGAGATGGCACTGCCCACGGAGGCTTTAATTCATGGAATGGTTTGGGTTGGAAGGGACATTAAATCATAGAATCACCAGGTTGGAAGAGACCCATCGGATCATTGAGTCCAACCATTCCTATCAAACACTAAACCATGTCCCTCAGGACCTCATCTACCTGTGCCTTAAACACCTCTAGGGAAGGTGAATCAACCACCTCCCTGGGCAGCCTGTTCCATTGCCCAATGACCCTTTCTGTGAAAAACTTCCTCCTAATACTTCTATGGAAATAAAAAAAAAGTTCTATGATCCAGTTCCAACCCCCTTGCCATAGGCAGGGACACGTCCCACTGGATGAGGTTGCTCAAAGCTCCCTCCAACCTGGCCTTGAACCCCTCCAGGGGGTGTTTGAAGGTCCTGCTCTCATGGTATTCAAAAACCTTGTTTGCTCCAGACCTGAGGATCTTTATGGAGAAACAGATAACACTGAGAAACATGCACAAAGATTTTCCCTGTGTGCAGACATCATCTCGAACAACTTATATATATAATATATATAATAACTTCTCAACACAAGAGAAAACTCTGACCTGCTCTAAGTCATTTTCATAGAATCATAGAATAACCAGGTTGGAAGAGACGACCGAATCATTGAGTCCAACCATTCCTTTCAAACGCTAAACCACCAGGCTTTGTTTGTAGCACTTGATAACAACTTATTTTGTTCATTTCTGTTGCAAAGGAAGAATGTTATGGGCTCATTGGCCACCGAAGAGCTGGGATTCCTCCTGCAGGAGGGCAGTTGAGCGTCCGAAGACTTCATGGCTGCATGACTGGAGAGGAGATGCTGCTGCTCCCAATCTGAGCTTGTTAAATGAACCGCACTCAGCTGCTCCCCATCTCTACTGAGGTCCCATCCTCACCTGGGGCTACTCAGATTTAACATCTGCTTTTTGCTTCCTTCCTCCAGGTTCTCAGCCGGAATCAGAAGAGTCGAGTTGCCTTTTGCAGACGGCGGTTTCGGTGCTGCAGCGCTCCTATCTGGACTCTGCATCTCAAGACAGTTTTCAGTACAGCCAAGCGGTTTTGGTGGAAAACGACGTTTTTTTAAGCGAGGTAAGGCTGGCGTGGGACCAGGGAGCCCTGGCAGCTCGAGAGGAGGGGGGTGGCGTTTCTCTGGGAGCTGCAGGTGTCTGCTTTATTGGCCTTTGCAGTTCCTGACTAAAGGTAGCCTTGGCTTTCTTGCCCTTCTTCCAGTCTCACCAGGAACAAAAGGTCCATTCAGCTGCTGTTTCCAAACAGTTCCTGGAGGAGGCTTTGGGGACAGGTTGAAATCCTGGGTTGATACCTAGGGGAGAGCTTTGATGTTATTGGCACACCTGCTGACTCACCGTAAGGCAGATTTCCCTGTGGTGTTTCTTCTGTTCTCACACCTGAGCAAGCACCAGTTTTAACCCTTTATCTCTCTCTCCAACTGACTGGAATGTGAGGAAACCACTTTTTCAAACTCTTTCATCCCTACAGTCCCAGTGGCATGGAAGACGGGTTGTCTCCCCTGGGGATGGGAGGTGATCATAGAATCATTGAATCATCATGGTGACATAGGTGTCCCTGCCCTTGGCAGAGGGATGGAACTGGAATAGTCAAGGTCCCTTTCAACCCAAACTATTCCATGATTCTATGAATGTATGTAAACTACGTATTAATGCGCTCAAACCGCTCCTTGAATCCTGTGTTCAGTTCAGGGCCCCTCACCACAAGAAGGATGTTGAGGCTCTGGAGCGAGTCCAGAGAAGAGCAATGAAGCTGGTGAAGGGGCTGGAGAACAGAACCTATGAGGAGCAGCCGAGAGAGCTGGGGGTGTTTATCCTGGAGAAGAGGAGGCTGAGAGGAGACCTCATTGCTCTCTACAATTACCTGAAAGGAGGTTATGGAGAGGAGGGAACTGACCTCTTCTCCCAAGGGACAGGACAAGAGGGAATGGCCTCAAGCTCCACCAGGGGAGATTTAGGCGAGAGATTAGGAGAAAATTTTTCACAGAAAGGGTCATTGGGCACTGTCAGAGGCTGCCCAGGGAGGTGGTTGATTCACCTTCCCTGGAGGTGTTTAAGGCACGGGTGGATGAGGTGCTGAGGGACATGGTTTAGTGTTTGATGGGAATGATTGGACTCGATGATCCAGTGGGTCTCTTCCAACCTCGTTGTTCTATGATTCTATGATCAGGTTGGAAGAGACCCACCGGATCATTGAGTCCAACCATTCCCATCAAACAATAACCCATGTCCCTCATCAACTTAAACCCCTCCAGGGAAGGTGGCTCAACCCCCTCCCTGGGCAGCCTCTGCCAGGGACCAAGGACCCTTTCTGTGAAAATATTTTTCCTAACATTCAGCCAGAACCTCCCCTAGTGGAGCTTGAGGCCCTTCCCTCTCATCCTGTCCCTTGGGAGAAGAGCCCAGCTCCCTCCTCTACACAACCTCCTGTCAGGGACTTGCACAGAGCAAGGAGGTCTACCCTCAGACCAGTCTGCTTGTTGTCATGAATGCAATAGAGCTTAGATGTTTTGGCTGCCTAGGTCTGGGAGAGTCACTGTGGAACTGGACAAAAAAAAACTGGGGAAAAAGGTGCCAAGTAGAATCATAGGATGGTTTGGGTTGGAAGGGACCTTGAAGGTCATCCAGTTCCAACCCCCCTCATATGTTGTTTTGCCTGCAAGCTCTAAAGCCAAAATAAGCAAAATCAGTGATGAGACTTGTTTTCTTGGATTTTTAAAATCCAATCCTTCTACAACTTCTTTTATTAAATCCCCAAAACATCTTGGACTCAGACCCACCTCTGCTGGCTCCTGTTATGTTCACTCTGTCTGCACAGAGAACGTGCTCTGCTTTAATTATCATAGAGTCATTGAATGATTGAGTTGGAAGGGACCTTAAAGATCATCCAATTCCAACCCCCCTTCATGGGCAGGAACACCTCCCACTAGATCAGGAGGCGCCAAGCCCCGTCCAACCTTGCCTTGAGCACCTCCAGGGATGGGGTAGCCACTACTCCCCTGGGCAACCTGGACCAGGGCCTCCCTACCCTCATTTGGAAGAATTCCTTCCTAAAGTCTAATCCAAGTCTTCTCCCTTCCAATTTAAGCCATTCCCCCTCGTCCTGTCGCTACAGGCCTTTGTAAACAAAATCCCTCCCCAGCTTCCTGAGGCCAGTTCAGGTCCTGGAAGGCCACTCTAAGGTCTCCCTGGAGCCTTTTCTTCTCCAGGCTGAACGACCTCAGCTCTCTCAACCTGTCATAGAATCATAGAATCACGAGGTTGGAAAAGACACACCAGATCATCAAGTCCAACCATTCCCATCAATCACTAACCCATGTCCCTCAGCACCTCGGCCACCCGTCCCTTAAACCTCTCCAGGGAAGGGGACTCAACCACCTCCCTGGGCAGCCTCTGACAGGGACCAATCACCCTTTCTGTGAAAATTTTTTTTCCTAATGTTCAACCTAAGCCTCCCCTGGTGGAGCTTGAGGCCATTCCCTCTCATCCTGTCCCCTGGGAGAAGAGCACAGCTCCCTCCTCTCCACAACCTCCTCTCAGGGAGTTGCACAGGGCAATGAGGTCTCCCCTCAGCCTCCTCTTCTCCAGCCTAAACACCCCCAGGGCCCTCAGGCTTCTTCACCAGCCCCTTCCCCAGCTTCCTTCCTCTTCTCTGCACTCGCTCCACAGCCTTAACATCCTTTTTGTGGTGAGGGGCCCACAACTGACCCCAGGATTTGAGGAGCAGTCTCCCCAGTGCTGAGTCCAGAGGGAGAAGAACTTCCCTGGACCTGCTGGCCATGCTGTTTCTGCTCCAAGCCAAGATGCCCCTGGCCTTCTTGGCCACCTGGGCCCCTGCTGGCTCCTGTTCAACCAACACCTCCAGGCCCTTCTCCTCCAGGCACTTTCCAGTCAGACTTCTCCTAGTCTGGAGCTGCCCAGGGTTGTACCCCAAGTGCACATTAAACATGTTCTGCTGGGGACAAACACCAACAGATGCATGGATTGGGGGCCTGGTGGTGGGACACTGGGTGTACATGTGCCTGAGGGAGGGAATGGTGGGTGGACATGAGCTGGTCCAGCATCACTGAGCTTCTGCAACGGCTGAAATATGTGGGACACACTATCCTCACACGATATGTTCCCTGTATTGCTCATCCGCTTGGCTCTGGCACAAACGGACTAAAACAAAGTGATGTTGTTTCTTCTGCAGCTCAAAGCTTTCGCCCAAGCAAAGGAAGCTGCCGGGTACAGCCAGGAGGAGCTGGAGGAGACCTTCGCCTTTCTCTTGTTTGATAACGAAGAAGAGGTAACCTAAAGTGTTTATTCGGCTTAAGAAGTTTGACGCCAAGTGCCTGCACGTGTGCTTTGTCCCACCAAAGCCCAGATCTGTTGATGGAAGTGTCCTGGCTCTTTCTACCGTAGCTACAATTCTTAAAATCTTAAAATTCTTAATCTTAAAATTCTAAAAATAGAATGGTTTGGGTTGAAGGGACCTTAAAGATTATCAGGTTCCAACCCCTCTGCCATGGGCAGGGACACCTCCCACTGTACCAGGTTGCTCAAAGCAACATCCAACCTGTCTTTGAACACCACCAGGGATGGGGCATCCATGACTTCTCTGGGCATCCTATGCCAGTGCTTCACCGGCCTCATCAGGAAAAATGAATTACAACTCTTTGGTCTTTGCATTCTGTTAAAAATCTGCTTAGGGCATGGATTAAATCCAAGTCAGTGAGATGCTCCGAAGTCAGAAACTGTGCTTATAGAGGAGCGAGCACAGAGAAACAATGAAGGCAGAGAGAGTTGAGGTTGTTCAGCCTTGAGGAGAGAAGATTCCAGGGAGACCTTAGAGCGGCTTCCAGTACCGAAAGGGGCTCCAGGAAAGCTGTGGAGGGACTTTTTCCAAGGGCCTGAAGTGATAGGATATGGGGGAATGGCTTTAAATTGGAAAGGGGAAGATATAGATCAGACATTAGCAAGAAATCCTTCCCAGTGAGGGTGGAGAGGCCCTGAAACAGGTTATCCAGAGAAGTTGTAGCTGCTCCATCCCTGGAGGTGTTGAAGGGCAGATTGGATGGGGCTTGGAGCAGCAGGTGGGAGGTGTCCCTGCCCATGGCAGGAGGTTGGAACTGGCTGGGCTTTAAGGTCCCTTCCAACCCAAGCCGTTCTATGATTTGTGCCAGCTCCGTTGCATTTACTTTTCCACGAATCACCCATGCAAATAAAGAAAGCGCAAAGTCCAGCCTCACACTTGCTGGAGATGCTGGATTTTTTCCAGTCTTTGCTAAGCCGTTGCTTCCATGGAGCTTTTTCTAACAACACTTGATAAAAACAAGTATTCAGCTTCTGAAACAACAAATTTTCTTACCATTGGTTCTTCTACGACCATTGTGCTCATTTTTCTTTATCATGCGGGTATTTTGGGACACGTGTCTGCCTGTTGCAAGCGTTTTGCCAGCTGTCATGCTACAGAATTCAGTAGCTGTGTCCCTTATGTGTGAAGAAAAGTAGATATAAAATGCTATCTCTTCTTTTTTAGGCAAAAGAAGTGTGTCAGACCGGCCTCCGCGTAAACAGCAGTTCCATTTCCATGCTTGGTGACCCAGCAAAAGGTAAGATTTCCATTCAGAGGACTGAAAGGCCTGTTCTGCTGTCCTGGGGTTATTGACTTCTTTGAAAAAGAAAACCAAAAGGCTGGACGAGTTCCTGGTATTGTGGTGTTCACAGGAAGTCCAGTGTTTCTTACAGGGGAAACTGCATTTGATAGAATCATGGGATTATAGAATCGTTTGGAAAAGACTTTTGTTATCATTGAGTGCAGCCATTACCTGTCCACTACTAAACCAGATCCCTGAGCACCTCATCTCCTTGCCTTTTAAACACCTCCAGGGATGGGGACTCCACTACCTCCCTGGGCAGCCTCTACCGGGGCCTGGGAACCCTTGCAGTGAAGAAATTCTTCCTGATTTCCCATGTGAACCTGCTCTGGTGCCCCTTGAGGCTGTTTCCTCTTGTCCTATCACCTGTCACTTGGGAGAAGAGACCAACTCCCACCTCACTGCAACCACCTTTCAGAGAGTTGTGGACAGTGATAAGGTCTCCCCTCAGCCTTCTTTTCTCCAGGCTGAACAACCCCAATCCCTCAGCTGCCTCCATAAGGTTTGTTCTCCATTCCCCTTCTCTGGATGCTCTCCAGCCCTTCAGTGTCCTTGGGGTGAGGGCCATAAGGAGCCAAGGAACGTGTGTGGAAGGGTCCGTTCCACCCCATGGACCTGCTCTAATGCCCTTGTGGTGTATGTTCCCCACATATAGAATCATAGAACAACCAGGTTGGAAGGGACCCATCGGATCATTGAGTCCAACCATATAAACACCCCATTGCCTCTTCATGACTCCAGATTGAGCAGAGTACCTGCCCTGCTTGCAGGCTGACCTGGAAACCCTTCATCAGATCTTCCTGTAAGAGACAAGCCCTCGCTCAGTATGTTTTCATGTAGTGTGGACAAAACCGACCTTAGCTGGGCTACTTCTCCTAGGAGGACCCCAAGTTTACTCCTGTCCTAGAGCTGAAACATATTTCATTGATAAACATATATTCATTGGTGATATAAGCTGTGAGGGCACCCTCAGCAAGTTTGAGCCACGAAGCTGGTGAAGGGGCTGGAGAACAGGCCCTATGAGGAGCGGCTGAGAGAGCTGGGGGTGTTTAGCCTAGAGAAGAGGAGGCTGAGAGGAGACCTCATTACTCTCTACAACTACCTGAAATGAGGTTGTAGAGAGGAGGGAACTGGCCTCTTCTCCCAAGTGACAGGGGACAGGAAAAGAGGGAATGGCCTCAAGTTCCGCCAGGGGAGATTTAGGCTGGAGATTAGGAGGAAGTTTTTCACACAGAGGGTCATTGGATATTGGAATAGGCTGCCCAGGGAGGTGGTTGAGTCTCCTTCCCTGGAGGTGTTTAAGGGACGGGTGGACAAAGTCCTGAGGGACATGGTTTAGTGTTTGATAGGAATGGTTGGACTCGATGATCCGATGGGTCCCTTCCAACCTGGTTGTTCTATGATTCTATGAAAGGAAATTTTGATTTCTGGTACAATGATTCCCTGGGTGTAACCCTTTGTTCTCCGGATCGCCACACAGACAAAATGAACCCATATATTAATCCTCCCTTGACCGGGTCGAGATACCCCGATTACAGTGCAGGATGGGGGATGATGTGATTGAGAGCTGCCCTGAGGAGAAGGACGTGGGGTGCTACTCGATATGGAACTTGACACGGTCAACAACGTGTGCTCACAGCCCAGAAGGCCAGCTGCATCCTCGACCGCATCAGAAGCATGTCCAGCAGAGCGAGGGAGAGGATTCGGCCCCTCTACTATGCTCTTATGAGACCTCAGCCAGAGTCCTGTGTCCAGTTCTGGAATTCCCAACACAAGAGTGATACAGAACTGTTGGAACGGGTCCATAGGAGGCCACAAACATGATCCTAGGACTGGAGCACCTCTGTTATGAGGACAGACTGAGAGAGCTGGGGTTGTTCAGCCTGGAGAAGAGAAGGCTCCAGAGAGACCTTATAGCAGCTTCCAGTACCCGAAGGGGCTCCAGTAAAGAGAAGAAGAGGCTGAGAGGAGACCTCATTACTCTCTACAACTACCTGAAAGGAGGTTGTGGAGAGGAGGGAGCTGGGCTCTTCTCCCAAGTGCCAGGGGACAGGACAAGAGGGAATGGCCTCAAGCTCCACCAGGGGAGATTTAGGCTAGACATCAGGAGGAAGTTTTTCACACAGAGGGTCATTGGGCATTGGAACAGGCTGCCCAGGGAGGTGGTTGATTCACCTTCCCTGGAGGTGTTTAAGGCATGGGTGGATGAGGTCTTGAGGGACTTGGTTTAGTGTTTGATAGGAATGGTTGGACTCAATGATCCGATGGGTCTCTTCCAACCTGGTTGTTCTATGATTCGATGATTCTATGATTCTATGAAGATGACACTAAGCTGAGTGGTGCAGATGTCACACCAGAAGGACGGGATGGCATCCAGAGGGACCGGGACAAGCTGGAGAAGTGAGGCTGGGAGAACCTCAGGAGGTTCAACAAGGCCAAGGGCAAGGGCCTGCACTTGAATCAGGGAATCCCTGTGTCATAGAATCATAGAACAACCAGGTGAGAAGGCTCCAGAGAGACCTTATAGTAGCTTCCAGTACCTGAAGGGGCTCCAGGAAGCTGGGGAGGAGCTTTTTCCAAGGTCCTGAAGTGATGGGAACAGGAGGAATTGCCTTAAATTGGAAAGGGGAAGGTTTAGATTAGACATTAGGAAGAAATTCTTCCCAGTGAGCGTAATGAGGCTCTGGCCCAGGTTGCCCAGGGAAGTTGTGGCTGCCTCATCCCTGGAGGTGTTCAAGGCCAGGTTGGGTGGGGCTTTGAGCAACCTGCTCTGATGGAAGTGTCCCTGCCCATGGCATGGGCTTGGAACTGGGTGGTCTTTGAGGTCCTTTCCAACCCAAACCATTCTCTGATTCTACAATTTAATGTTGTTCCACACCACCAGTCAGAAAAAAGAGCCCGAAAGAGTTTCATCCTTTTTATGGCAGCAAACACTGCTCTGGTTTGCAGCCCTCACTCTTCAGAAACTCACATTCTGACAAGGAGGGTCCTCTTCACAGACTTGTTTTGGCCATCAGCTCTACTCAACAGATTATTTGCATCATCTAGTCTTGTTTTCTTTTCACAGGGGTTTATATTTCCAGGTATGCCGACTGTCTTCAGCTGAGACCCTGGTATCATGGAAAATCTGGCTATATTGTCATTTGCAAGCTAATTAAGGTAAAATGCGAGTCGTCTTTTCTATGTGGAATGGTTTCAGAACCCGCTGTATGGTGCCACCCTTTTACGGAAACACTGGTGCCCATAATTGGGGTGGGATGGCGTGTTCAGTCACCTCTGTTGGGATTTCTGATTATGGAAAACCAGACTGGGCTTGACTGGTAGCCCAGAGCGAGGCAAGGGATGTGGAAGACCTTCCAAGTTCCACCACTGAGATCAGAAATTCCCCCTAGGATCACCTTTTTCCCTGGATTTGGGTGGTTTGTGGGGATAACCGTAACGTGGCTGAGATGAAAGCCCTATTCCCATCCTCCATGGGTGTGTGGGACCTTTCTCCTCTTCCCACCAGCTCCAGTTTTCTGAGGACATGTTACTCCTGTTGGCTCTCCTGAGCAGCACTGGTTTGTCTGTTGGGCTGAGCTCAGGCCCTTCTGGTTGGCTGGAGGGCCCAGAGAGTGGTGGGAAATGGTGTTAAGTCCAGCTGGAGGCCAGTGACAAGTGGGGTTCCCCAGGGCTCAGTTCTGGGTCCAGCTCTGGTCAATGTCTTCATCAATGACCTGGATGAAGGCATCAAGTGCACCCTGACCAAGTTTGCAGATGACACTAAGCTGGGTGGAAGTGTGGATCTGCTGGAAGGTAGGGAGGCTCCAAAGGGATCTGAACAGGCTGGATCCATGGGCTGAGACCAATGGGATGAGGTTTAACACGGCCAAATGGCAGGTCCTGCACTTGGGGCACAACAACCCTATGCAGAGCGACAGATTAGGAGAAGTCTGGCTGGAAAGCTACCTGGAGGAGAAGGACCTGGGGGCGTTGGTTGACAGCAACTGAACATGAGCCAGCAGTGACCCAGGTGGCCAAGAAAGCCAAGGGCATCTTGGGTTGTATCAGAAACGGTGTGACCAGCAGGTCCAGGGAGATTCTTATCCCTCTGTACTCAGCACTGGTGAGACTGTTCCTTGAATCCTGTGTTCAGTTGTGGGCCCCTCAGCACAAGAAGGATGTTGAGGCTCTGGAGCGAGTCCAGAGAAGAGCAACAAGACTGGTGAAGGGTCTGGAGAACAGGCCCTATAAGGAGCAGCTGAGAGAGCTGGGGTTATTTCTTCTGGAGAAGAGGAGGCTGAGAGGAGACCTCATTGCTCTTTGCAGGTCTCTGAGTGGAGGTTGTGGAGAGGAGGGAGCTGGTCTTTTCTCCCAAGTGACATGGGACAGGACGAGAGGTAATAGCCTCAAGCTCTGCCAGGGAAAATTTAGGCCCGACATCAGGAGGAAGTTTTTCCCAGGAAGGGTTCATTGGGCATTGGAACAGGCTGCCCAGTGAGTGAGTTGACTCACCTTCCCTGGAGGTGTTTAAGGCACAGGTAGATGAGGTCCTGAGGGACATAGTGTAGTGTTTGATGGGAATGGTTGGACTCAATGATCTGGTGGGTCTTTTCCAACCTGGTGATTCTATGATTCTGTTTGGAAGGACTGAACACACATAGTCCCATCGCAGTGAGGAACGTGGGGCTCCCAGCAGCACTGTCTTCAGGGAGAAGAAGGGTTCAGGTGTCTCAAGTCTCTGTGAACAACTATGTATAGTCTTTTTTTTCCCATTTCTTTCTTAATTTGCTGGCACAGGGGAAGGTCAAGGTGGTATCGGGGAATTACACAACCAGCTACACCTGCCCATCTCCTGGCTACGACTGCCACATGACTGTGAGCAGCGAGAATGTCCCATCGAAGACCAGCCACTGCCAGGCCTTCGAGCAGAGCCAGGTACTCGTTTCCACCGGGACCGTGCAGATAATTCGAGGGATGGAGCACCTCTACTGTGAGGACAGGCTGAGAGAGCTGGGGTTGTTCAGCCTGGAGAAGAAAAGGCCCTGGGGAAAACTTCTAGTTGTCTTCCAGTCCCTTAAGGGGCTATGGGGAAGTGGGGAGGGACTTTTTAGAACGGCCTGGAGTTGGAGGATGAGGGGAAATGGCTTTAGGTTGGATGGGGAAAGATTTAGATTAGACATCAGGAAGAAATTCTTAACGATGAGGGTGGTGAGGGACTGGCACAGGTTGACCATAGAAGCTGTGGCTGCCCCATCCCTGGAGGGGCCAAGTTGGATGAAGCTCCAGTGAGACCTTATTGTGGCTTCTCAATGCACACAGGGATTTACAGGAAAGATGAAAGAGACATTCTACTAAAGTCTGTAGTGACAGGAGAAGGGGCAACAGCTTTAAAGTGAGAGAGGGAAGGTTTAGGCTGGACATAAGGAAGAAATTCTTCGTGATGAGGATGGTGAGGCACTGGCCCAGGTTGCCCAAGGAGAAATTGTGGCTGCCCCATCCCTGGAGGTGTTGAAGGCCAGGTGGGATGGGACTTTGAGCAACCTAATCAAGTAGGAGGTGTCTCTGCCCATGGCAAGGGGGTTGGAGCTGGGTGGGCTTTAATGCCCCTTCCAACCCAAATTGTTCTATGATTCTGTGATTCCTCATGGGTAGACAAGGTGCTCAGGGACATGGTTTAGTGACCAATAGGAATGGTTTGGCTCCTTATGAGGAGCAGCTGAGAGAGCTGGGGGTGTTTATCCTGGAGAAGAGGAGGCTGAGGGGAGACCTCCTTGCTCTCTGCAACTCCCGGAAAGGAGGTTGTGGAGAGGAGGGAGCTGGGCTCTTCTCCCAAGGGACAGGGGACAGGACGAGAGGGAATGGCCTCAAGCTCCACCAGGGGAGGGTCAGGCTGGACATTAGGAAAAAATTTTTCACAGAAAGGGTGATTGGTCCCTGTCAGAGGCTGCCCAGGGAGGGGGTTGGGTCACCTTCCCTTGAGGGGTTTAAGGGGCGGGTGGACGAGGTCCTGAGGGACATGGGTTAGTGTTTGATAGGAATGGTTGGACTCAATGATCCAGTGGGTCTCTCCCAACCTCGTGATTCTGTGAATCAATAATCTAAGAGGTCTTTTCCGACCTGGTGATTCTGTGGTTCTGATTCTTAGACCGTTGCCCTTAGGCAGGTGCCTCCTCATTCCTCAGTGGGTTTTCTCATCCATGTTTCCCTTCTCTCCCCAGTATTACGTGTACGAGGTCTCCGATGGCAGCGCCGTGGAGCGGCCCAGGCAGATCTGCCCATACATCGTCATCGCCTGCCAGTACAAGGAGCGGAAGGACTTGCCGGTCTTGCCTATAGAGAACCCGTAAGCAACTCGTTGTTGTTCCAAAACACCCCATCGCTTTTGTGGGCCATTTTCATTTTTGCGATGCTAAATATTTCTCTTTTTCTCCCTTTTTCTCTAGACCTGAGCTTGACCACAAGGGTAGGAGCATCTGGTGGTTGGGTTTGTTTTATAAATGTGCCTTTCTCTGTTTGTCCTCCTCTCCTCCTGGGGGTTGATGGGGTTGGAGAAGGGGAAGAGCATCCTTGGTTATAGGCTTCCAACCTACTGGAAAGGGTTTTAAACTAAAATTGCCTGGGAAGGGGATCCTCAATCCATCCTGCTCCTACCAGTTTATGCCAGTGCAGGCAGTAGATGCCCAGAAGCTGGAGAAGGATCCCAGGTCAGTAGGATCATAGAATCATAGAATCACCAGGTTGGAAGAGACCCACCGGATCATCAAGTCCAACCATTCCTGTGAATCACTAAACCATGTACCTCAGCATGTTGTCCACTTAAACCCTTCCAGGGGAGGTGACTCAACCCCCTCCCTGGACAGCCTCTGCCAGGGACCAATGACCCTTTCTGTGAAAGGGTCTAACTCCCCTCTCTCCACAACCTCCTTTCAGGGAGTTGTAGAGAGCAATGAGGTCTCCCCTCAGCCTCCTCTTTTCCAGGAGAAACACCACCAGCTCTCTCAACCGTTCCTCATAAGGCCTGTTCTCCAGCCCCTTCACCAGCTTCGTTGCTCTTCTCTGGACTCGCTCCAGAGCCTCAACTTCCTTCTTGTGGGGAGGGGCCCACAACTGACCCCAGGATTCGAGGTGCTGTCTCCCCAGGGCTGAGTCCAGAGGGAGAATCACCTCCCTGGCCCTGCTGGTCACACCGTGTCTGCTCCAAGCCAAGATGCCCTTGGCCTTCTTGGCCACCTGGGCCCCTGCTGGCTCCTCTTCAACCAACACCCCCAGCTCCTTCTCCTCCCGGCACTTTCCAGCCAGACTTCTCCTAGTCTGGAGCTGCTCGGGGTTGTTGTGCCCCAAGTGCAGGACCCAACATTTGGCTGTGTTAAACCTCCTCCCGTTGGTCTCAGCCCACGGATCCAACCTGTTCCCCTCCCGACCCTCCAGCAGATCCACACTTCCACCCAGCTTAGTGTCATCTCAAACCTGCTATGGGTGCACTCAAAGCCTTCATCCAGGTTATTGATGAAGACAT
The DNA here is from genome assembly GCA_033558105.1 of Coccyzus lansbergi. Taxonomy (NCBI): domain Eukaryota; kingdom Metazoa; phylum Chordata; class Aves; order Cuculiformes; family Coccyzidae; genus Coccyzus; species Coccyzus lansbergi. Next base: position 566,262 of record JAUMJK010000657.1, read on the forward strand.
TGACCAGGGCTGGACCCAGCACTGAGCCACCTGGGCCCCTGCTGGCTCATGTTCAGTCACTGTCAACCAACACCCCCAGGTCCTTCTCCTCCTGGAGAGCACCTGAAGAGCAACACAAAGGAAATCCATCCAGTAAATCGGCTTCATCGGGGGCCCAGATTCAATACAAACACACAAGGCATGGAGAATAAACAAAGAGGAGTGAGAGGTGTGCACATACCTCCAGGGCTGTGATCTTAGTGTCATTACAGAGATGTGATGGGACAGTTCCTGTAACTGAAGTGTTGGAATGGAGCGCACCATAGGACAAGGGGAATGGGTTGAAGCTGAATGAGGGGAGATTGAAATGAGATTTTAGGATGAAATGTTTCCCTGTGAGGGTGGTGAGACCTTGGCCCTGGTTGCCCAGAGAAGCTGGGGCTGCCCCATACCTGGAGATGCTCAAGGCCAGGCTGGATGGGGTTTTGAGCAACCTGATCTAGTGGGAGGTGTCTCTGCCCATGACAGGAGGGTTGGAACTGGATGTTCTTTAAAGTCCCTTCCAACCCAAACCATTCCATGTTTCTGTGATTCTCTCCTGCTTTCCCTGAGCTGTTCTCTTTTCCCCGTAGCTCTGTACTGTCCCTGGAGGGGGCAGCTCTCCATCCGGGGCCAGCTCTTGTGCAACATTGCCCTGAGGACTCCATACAGCTCCACAATTCCAGTCCAGCTGTAAGTTGCTCCTTTTTCTTTCTTCTTTCCAATTTGTGGAGTGGGAAGCATTACAGCCGCACTTTCAGATCATTTTGGGATCACCTTTCAGTGTCCACGTGCCAGCAAAAACCAGGTTTGTCTCTCCTTGCCCCATCTCTTCAATGCTCAACATCTTCTTGGAGATGAACCAGCCTGCACTATTGTGCAGTTTTTGGGGTCAGGGAAGGGGTGTTGAGCAGTGTTGCAGCGGCAGCTGCATAAGAACACGAGATCAGGCTGAGAACAGCTATATTTTATCACCTCTTTTTATTCCAAATCACTTACTCCTGCATGAGATTTTTCTCCTGGTGAGAATTTGCACCCCCGGATGGTGCAGATCTGCTCAACCTGTATTTGTATTTGTATTCGTAGATGGTGGCAAATGAAGCATTGAGGTAACCGGCATTCTAAAAAACCGAGATATTTAAAATCTTCAGTAGTCAGGAGCTCACCAGCAGGCAGCAATTTGAAACTGTTTGCAAAGTAGGATCCTCAAATCAGCCAAGTCCAAAGCAAGTTGCACCTTCTCCACCCTTCTCCAGAGCTGCTTTCCCTGGTCTCGCAGTGATGGGATGAATGGGAATATTTGCTGTGCTCAGTCTTGAGAGCCTTTTACGCTTGTGATCTCGCTGTCTGCTTCTTTACCCTCACAGGCCTCCTAATCTAGACATTAACCATGTCATGGGTTTGTCTGACTTGAAGAAAAAGCTACCAGAAGCTGCGTTTGGGAAGAGAAATTACGTAGAGAATGAAGGTGAGTGCAAAACCTACTGGTGTGATGAGTAACTGGTGCTTGTCCCACAGGTATTCATAGAATCACTTGGTTGGAAAAGACCTTTGAGATCATCAAGTCCAGTGGTCCCTGCCCAGTACTAAACCAGATCCCTGAGCACCTAATCTCCTTTTCTTTTAAATCCCTCCAGGGATGGAGACACCACCACCAACCTTGGCAGCCTCTCCCAGTGCTCAATGACCCTTTCCATGAAGAATTTTTTCCTGATGTCCAACCTGAAAGTCTGTTGGTGGAGCTTGAGGCCATTCCCTCTTGTCCTGTCCCCTGTCCCTTGGGAGAAGAGCCCAGCTCCCTCCTCTCCACAACCTCCTCTCAGGGAGTTGCACAGAGCAATCAGGTCTCCCCTCAGCCTTGTCTCTTGAACCAAAGGAGGTGTTCAAGGGGACAGGTGGACAAGGTGCTGAGGGACATGGTTTAGTGTTTGATAGGAATAGTTGGACTCGATGATCCTGTGGGTCTTCTCCAACCTGGTGATTCTGTGATTCCTCCTCATCCTATCCCTGTGCTCCTTGATCAAGAGTCCCTCCCCAGCTTTCCTGGAGCCCCTTTCCATACTGGAAGCTGCTCTAAGGTGTCCCTGGAGCCTTCTCCAGGCTGAACAACCCCAACTCTCTCAGCCTGTCCTCATATGGGAGATGCTCCAGCCCTCAGATCATCTTTGGGGCCTCCTCTGTAAGAATCTCCCTCTTTCGGCTTAAAACTTTGAAGCAAGAAGCATGATTGCAACACCAAATTCTCTCTCCTTTATCCACAGTTTGCTTTCAAGGCATTTACTTCAGTCTGTACGAAGTAGAAATATCAAAGAAGGATCAATATAAAATGGATCAGCTGGTCAAAAATCTAAAGGAGAAGGATTTGGTAAGTGTGTTCAAACATCATTCTGGGAGGAAAGCAGCATTTTGAATGATCTCTTGAAACTTGGTAACGTTATTCACAGATTCTGAACTAACGCAAACTGGAATGGATTTCCCTGCTTGAAGTGTTGTTTTCCTGCTTTGTTACTCTCAAAAACATTTTAGTCTTTCTCTGTGTAAACTGTTGACTGAAGATCACCCACTGTGAGCTGGGAACGGAGCTCTTCCTACTAAGCAGAAGACATTCAACCAGACAAACCTCTCTTTTGGCTGTTTTTATTCCACAGGAGATTATTTTATTGTCTGCGTTAATGATTTTCCTCCTAGCAGAGGTGCTCGAGCCCTTGGACCATCTTTGTGACCAACTCTGGACCTGTTCCAACAGTTCTATCTCCTTCTTGTGTTGGGGATTCCAGAACTGGGCACAGGAATGCACTGAAAAGAACGTGGAGGACAAGGACTGCAAGGCCATCTTTGATATTAAGAAAGCAGAACCAAAGTCCCTCAATGCTGGAGTGATAATTACTGAACAATAAATAGAGAATCATAGAATGTTTTGGCTTAGAAGGGACCTTAAAGCCCATCTAGTTCCAGCCTCCTGCCATGGCTAGGGACACCTGCCACCAGACCAGGTTGCTCAGAGCCTCATCCAACCTGACCTTGAACACCTCCAGGGATGGGGCAGCCACGACTTCTCTTGGCCACTTGAGCCAGGGCCAAACCAACCTCACGAGGACAAATTTCTTGCTAATGTCTGATCTAAATCTCCCACCTTAAAGCCATCCCCCCTTGTCCTGTCACTCCAGGCCCTTGTAACAAGTCCCTCCCCAACTTTCCTGAAGCCTCTCCACGTACTGGAAGTTGCTTTATGGTCTCCCCAGAGCCTTCTCTTCTCCAGTCTGAAGAAGCCCAAATCGCTCAGCCTGTCCTAACAGCAGAGGTTCTCCAGCCCTCAGATCATCTTTGTGGCATCCTCTGTACACATACTAACAGTTCTATATTATTCTGCTGTCGGGGATTCCAGAACTGGACACAGGACTCCCCGTGGGGTCTCTCAGAGGGGCAGAATCCCCTCCCTTGCTCTGCTCATCAGGCTTCTTTGGATGCAGCCCAGGACATGGTTTCTGGGTTTCATTGAGCTGGATTTACGCAGCAGAGATGCTGGCTCTTAGCCCATCTGCTCTGCTGGTTCGAGACAACCAAAGCAAGGAATTACAGTTCCGAACAGCGAATGTTGCACTGAAATTGTTCAGCATTTCCAAAGTTGTCCTGGAGAGAGGAGGCTGTAGGCATTAGTCCAACCCTCTGTTATGTCTGAACCTATTGAATGGGATCAGCAGAGTTTCACAGCGCTCAAGGAGCCCTGGGGTTACTCAGCTCCTCTGCGTTTCCTGAAAAGACGTCACTGCTTGTAAGAAAGAGATCCAAATGGATGTCCCACCGAGGGGAAGGCAGCCCAAGCCAAGGTCTGTGATGAGGCATCAGCCACAAGAAAAGATTCCATAAGGGCACATATCTTTTTAGACATGTGGTCATCCAGCTCTGAGACAGAGTTATGGGAGTCTCTTAGACTCAGCAGATTCTTTTCCCCGTGTTCATTGGTGCTGAGGCTGCACAGCCTGAACATCACTCAGGCTTGTGGCTGGTGTCCTGCTTTGCTTTCCCTGCTAGGAAAACCTCCCCCTTGAGCTGCAGAAAACAATTCCTGGCTGAGGTGCCCAGGAGCTTTTGAACTTCAGACATTAAAATTACTGGAGAATCATAGAATGGTTTGGGCATAAGAGACCGTAAAGATCATCCATGGGCAGGGATGCCTTCCACTGGACCAGGCTGCTCAAAGCCCCAACTAACTTGGCCTTGAACACCTCCAGGGATGGGACAACTAGAACTTCTCTTGGCAACCTGGGCCTGTGTCTCACCACCCTCATCATGAAGAATTTCTCCCTCATGTCTAATCTAAATCTTCTCCCTTTAATTTTATAGCCATTCCCCTTTGTCCTATTGCTCCAGGCCCTTGTAACAGGTCCTTCCCCAGTTTTCCTGGAGCCCCTTCACGTACTGGAAACTGCTCTAAGGTCTCCCTGGAGCCTTCTCCTCTCCAGGCTGAACAATCCAGCTCCCAACCTGTCCTCATAGAAGAGGTGCTCCAGCCCTTGGATCATCTTTGTGGCCTCACATGGACCTGTTCCAACAATTCCTTATCCTTCTGGTGGGGTTTCCAGAACTGGACACAGGACTCCAGCTGGGGTCTCACAAGAGCAGGGTAGAAGGACAGAATCCCCTCCCTCACCCTTCTGGCCACGTTTCTTTGGATGCAGCCCAGGATGCAGTTGGCCTTCTGGGTTGTGAGCGCACGTCGTTGGCTCATGTTGAGCTTCTCCACCCCCAGAATCCCAAGTCCTTCTCCTCAGGGCTGCTCTCAATCACGTTGTCTCCCATCCTGAATTGAAATGACAGATTGCCCCAAGATGTAGGACCCTGGACTCGGCCTTGTTGACCTCATGAGATTCTCACCTAATTAACCTCATTCATTAAGGTCATTCATTTGATAGGAATGGTTGGACTCGATGATCCGATGGGTACCTTCCAACCTGGTTCTTCTATGATTCTATGATTAATTACAACCAGTTTGGCTAAGTTTGTTTATCTTCTGAGGATGAGATGGGAGGAATCTGAGCAATGGATAACAACGTAAATGGAAAGGGTTACAGATCCCAGTTGACCCACATGGTGTGGACTGAAGTGTGTCCTCCAGCAGAGGGATTGAGCTGGTGGTGTTGGCGCAAGCTCAGTGGCAGTCAGGGCTTGTTGACAGTCACGCTGGGTGACATAAAGTGTGCTAGGTGGGAAGGGAGGGATTGCTTTAACTTTATCTGTGTTTGTTACAGGCGATCATCAAATATTTACAAGATCAAGGAGTCCTTATCCTCCTCGCGTCCTCTGCCTTGGCACGAGATGATGGTGAGTTGTGGTTACATGGCAACCAATCCTTGTGCTTAAACACGCTGCTGTATCTTGGAGATGGAGGGTGTGCACCCTCAGGCGAATCAAAACCCGTTGTTTTCTTTCGTAGGCTTTGACCCCAAGGAACCCGTCAGCCTCCTGGCCCTGTTTCTCTTCACCTCGTCCCGGTCGGTGTGTCAGAAAGGTAGGGAGGTTCTCTTTGCTGGCTTTGGGGATGGAGCCTCACCAGAGGCTCCTCATGGTCACTTTCCTCTCAAGGAGTCGATTCCTCTGCTCAGAACTACCAGTAGCTTTAGCACAAAGAGGAGAGGAACATCTCAGCTCTTTAGCTGTGCTGCTTTTTTAAAGTAGGTCCCCGTTGCCCTTTGCTGCTCGTCCTTCACCCTTTGCAAGAAGTTGATGTGAGAGCAATGAGGTCTCCCCTCAGCCTCCTCTTCTCCAAGCTAAACAACCCCAGCTCTCTCAGTCGCTCCTCGTAAGACTTGTTCTCCAGCCCCTTCCCCAGCTTCGTTGCTCTTCTCTGAACTCACTCCAGAGCCTCAACATCCTTGTGGTGAGGGGCTTAGAACTCACCCCAGGATTCTACGTGTCGTCTCACCAGTACAGAGTCCAGAGGAGAACCTTCCTGGCCCTGCTGGTCATGCCATTTCTGATACAGGCCAAGATGCCATTGGCTTCTTGACCACCTGGTCCACTGCTGGCTCATGTTCAGTTGCTGTCAACCAACACCCCCAGGTCCCTCTCCTCCTGGCAGTTTTCCAGCCAGACTTCTCCTAGTCTGTAGCTCTGCATAGGGTTGTTGTGCCCCAAGTGCAGGACCTGCCATTTGGCCGTGTTAAACCTCATGCTATTGGTCTCTGCCCAGTGGTCCAGCCTATTCAGATCCCTTTGGAGCCTCCCGACCCTCCAGCAGATCCACACTTCCTCCCAGCTTAGTGTTGTCTTCAAACTTGCTAAGGGAGCACTCAGTGCCTTCATCCAGGTCATTGATGAAGACATTGAACAGGGCTGGACCCAGCACTGAGCCCTGGGGACACCACGAGTGTGTCCAGAGAAGGGAACGGAGCTGGTGAAGGGTCTGGAGAACAAATCTTAAGAGGGGCTGCTGGGGGACCTGGGATTATTTAGCCTGGAGGAGGCTGAGAGGAGACCTCATCACTGTCCACAACTCCCTGAAAGGGGGTTGTAATGAGGAAAGTGTTGGTCTCTTCTCCCAAGTGACAGGGGCTAGGATGAGAGGAAATGGCCTCAAGTTGCACCAGAGCAGATTCAAATTGGACATCAGGAAAAATTTCCTCATGGAAAAGGTTCCTAGGCCCTGGCAGAAGCTGCCCAGTGAGGTGGTGGAGTCCCCATTCCTGGACGTGTTTAAAAGATGAGGAGATGAGGTGCTCAGTGATGTGGTTTAGTAGTGGACAGGTAGGGTTGGACTCAATGTTCTCAGTGGTCTTTTCCGCATTCAAAGTGGGTTTGGAAGTCGGGTGAATGTGTGCTGGTAACTTCACAGTTTGGATTGTGAATGTCTCTGATGCCTGAATTCATTCCGCTGAAGTTTCAGGACATGCTGCTGGTGCCCGTGTTAGCTTGACAACCTTTCTAGTTTCTTTTCTAGGTGTAGGAGAGATCTAAAGTGCCAGGTCAAATGTGGGATCAGTAGGTTGTTGCTGCGACACCTGAAGCAAGAGGCTGCAGGTGGGTGAGGTGAAAGGGGAAAACGCATGGAGACCAGACTGGATGTGGAAACTGGTTACCAAAATGTTGAGAACTTGCTGACCAGCCCCATAACAGGCAGAAAATACCCTCCAGAGCAAAGGAATCTATTCCTGGACTGCAAGCACCACATACTGGAGGAGAGGAGAACAGGGCAGGGAGGTATTTATCTTGGAGATAGTTTTTGCGGAAGAAGGTGAAGGAGCCAGGAGAGGGCAGCAGGCATAAGGAACATCCCAGAAGAAAGATGGTGCAGAAAGACCTGGGGGTGTTGGTTGACAGCCAACTGAAAATGAGCCAGCAGTGGCCCAGGTGGCCAAGAAGACCAATGGCATCTTGGCTTATATCAGAAACGGTGTGACCAGCAGGTCCAGGGAGGTGATTCTCCCTCTGGACTCAGCACTGGGGAGACCACACCTCGAATCCTGGGGTCAGTTGTGGGCCCCTCACCACAAAGAGGGTGTTGAGGCTGTGGAACAAGTGCAGAGAAGATCAAGGAAGCTGGGGAAGGTGCTGGAGAAGAAGGCTGAGGGCCCTGGGGGTGTTTCTCCTGGAGGAGGCTGAGGGGAGATCTCATTGCTCTGTGCAAGTCCCTGAGAGGAGGTTGTGGAGAGGAGGGAGCTGGGCTCTTCTCCCAAGGGACAGGGGACAGAACAAGAGGGAATGACCTCAAGCTCCACCAGGGGAGGGTCAGACTGAACACTAGGAAAAAAATTTTCACCAAAAGGGTCACTGGGCTCTGGCAGAGGCTGCCCAGGGAGGTGGTTGAGTCACCTTCCCTGGAGGTGTTTAAGGGACGGGTGGACGAGTCGCTGAGGGACATGAGTTAGTGTCTGATAGGAATGGTTGGACTGAATGATCCGGTGGGTCTCTTCCAACCTTGTGGTTCTGTTATTCTACGATTCTATGTAGCCAGTTGGCAGGAAAGTTTGGAGCTGTAGCAGACGTTGCCTGTGGCTGGCGTTGATGCTACAGACGACGTGAAGGCCGGGCAGGCAGAGAGCTGCTGGTGCCAAAATGGGGAGGCAGGGCAAGAGGAGAACATTGAGCAAAACACTTCACATTGTTACGAGTCATGGTCTGAACATTGATGGCTTCCAGATGTTTTCTTTCTGGTGCCAGCAGGACTCACGCACGTGCTGTCCTGTGTTACCATGGTCCCCTGCATCCAAGATCTCTTTTTCCTGGGATTAGACACCCTTTAGGGCTTCTCCTTTTAATGGAGATAAGTGGGAACTGCACAGGGGTTTGGGGTTGGAAAGGGTCGGTCACTGAAGACAGTGAGGGAGACACAAAGAGAAAAGGGAGGGGAGGGACGGCTGCATTTGGAATCGCTCAGCTCATGCTGAGCTCGAAGCATGAATAATGTTTTCCGTTTCGAAACAAGCAGCCTCTGAAGCGCTTCCCTTCCTGTCCAGACAGCCGTCAGGAGGAATGTAGGGCAGGCAGAACAAGCCCCTGTGCAGCTGTGCCGCGGTGTCCCCGAGCCAGCAGCGAGGCCAGCGACTGGAAGTCGCCTCGCAGGGGTGCCTGGGCCTGTCAGGAACAAAGAGCAGCGTTGCCAGTGCAAAGTAGGGCCAACACGCAAAGAAAATCACTAAGCACTCAGCTAGGAGGGGAGGAGAAAGGCCTCTGCATCACTGGGAGGTGATCTTGGCTTGGATCAAAACCAGCGTGTCCAGCAGGACCTGGGAAGTGATTGTGCCTCTGGACTTGGTGAGGCCACTCCTGGAATCCTGGGTTCAGTTTTGGACCCTTCACTCCAAGAAGGACATTGAGGGGCTGGAGCGTGTCCAGAGAAAGGCAACAGAGCTAGGGAAGGGTCTAGAGAACAAGGCTTAAGAGGAGCCACTGGGAAACCTGGGATTGTTTAGCCTTAAGGGACCTTAAAGCTCATCCTCTTCCAACCCTCCTGCCATGGGCAGGGACACCTCCCACTGGACCAGACTGATCAAAGCCCCATCCAGCCTGGCCTTGAACACCTCCAGGAAGGGGGTAGCCATGCCTTCTCTGGGCAACCCAGGCCAGGACCTTATCACCCTTATCATGAAGAATTTCTTCCTAATGTCTAATCTAAATCTTCTGCCTTCTGATCAGAAGCTATTCTCCCTCATCCTTCCACTCCGTTCGCTTGTAAGAAGTCCCTCCTCAGCTTTCCTGGAGTCCCTTCAGGTCCTAGAAGGCTGCTTTAAGGTCTCTGTTGAGTCTTCTCCAGGCTGAACAAACCCAAACTCTCTCAACCTTTTACTCACAGCAGATGTGCTCCAGCCCCTGGAACATCTTTGTGGCCTCCTCTGGCCCCATTCCAACAGTTCCATCTCCTTCTTGCACTGGGGATTCCAGAACTGGACACAGGACTCCAGATGGGGTCTCACAAGGGAAGAATAGAGGGGCAGAACCTCCTCCCTTGCCCTGCTGGCCACGTTCTTTGGATGCAGCCCAGGACACGGTTGGTTTCTGGACTGTGAGCACACATTTCTGGCTCACATCGAGCTCCTCATCCACCAGCACCCCAAGTCCTTCTCCTCAGGGCTGCTCTCAATCGCATCATCCCCCAGACTGGATTGAAACCACAGGTTGCACTTCACAGAATCACAGAACAATCAGGTTGGAAGAGACCCATCGGATCATCGAGTCCAACCATTCCTATCGAACACTAAACCACGTCCCCAGTTGTTGAACCTTGTGTGATTCACAGCTCCAGTTCTCCAGCTGAAGGAGACTGCAGGACTTGCTGGAGTGAAGGGACTTAGACCACTGTGCGCGCTATCTTGCCCTGTAGTTTCTACAGCTGCAGTTTTTTTATCTTATTTTCCTCCACTTTTGACTCCGAGGCACAATTCTTTACCATCAGCCATGATGCTGAAGCATCCATCATACCAGCACATTGCCCTTGGGGTTGGCTTTTTGTAGGTTGGCTTCTGGGGCTTCTTCATGGCTTTCATGTTCTCAGCGTCTCAAAGGGGGATGATTCTCTGTACTCAGAACTGCTGAGACCGCTCCTTGAATCCTGTGTTCAGTCCTGGGCCCCTCACCACAAGAAGGATGTTGAGACTCTGGAACAAGTCCAGAGAAGAGTGATGAAGCTGGTGAAGGGGCTGGAGAACAGAACCTATGAGGAGCAGCCAAGAGAGCTGGGGGTGTTTAGCCTGGAGAAGAGAAGGCTGAGAGGAGACCTCATTACTCTCTACAACTACCTGAAAGGTGGTTGTAGAGAGGAGGGAGCTGGGCTCTTCTTCCAAGGGCCAGGGGACAGGACAAGTGGGAATGGCCTCAAGCTCCACCAGGGGAGATTTAGGCTGGACATCAGGAGGAAGTTTTTCCCAGAAAGGGTCATTGGGCATTGGAATAGGCTGCCCAGGGAGGTGGTTGATTCACCTTCCCTGGAGGTGTTTAAGGTGCAGGTGGATGAGGTCTTGAGGGATGTGGTTTAGTGTTTGATAGGAATTGTTGGACTAGAAGATCCGATGGGTCCCTTCCAACCTGGTTGTTCTATGATTCTATGGTTCTATGATTTGTCAATTGTAATCCTTTTTCAATCTGATTAAAATGCTGTGATTTTCCGCCGGCAGCTGAAGAGCATGATCCAAAAGACGGAAGAGAAGACAGTGACATCTCATTAAAAATAGCCTCCGTTCTGCCTGGACTTCGCTACGCCCTGCAGAAAGCCACCAGTTCTTCGTGGGACGATGCCGCCAGCACGAGCGATCGGATCAAACAGCACTTCCAGGAGTACACGAAGCTTGGTCAACACCCACAGCCCATCCCTGACCAAGCCAACCAAGATCCCCTTTCTGCTCTCCTCTCACCAATCGAGGATAAAGGTCCTAATCCCACCCGAAAGTGCTTCGAGCAGACATTCTCCCAGCTGCAGCGTTACCTCTCTGACCCCAGCAGCTACACTCTGGAAGTGTCATCTACCTTCGCGTCCTTGACTGGTACTGTTGAGTCTCTTTGCTGCGATTCAGAAGCTGATCAGAAAGTGGACACCTCTCCAGCTGTGCCACCAGGTCCTTCTCCTCCCAACGCAGCAGCAGAAATAGAAGTCAAAAGTGAAAACCGAGAGTCCACCCTGAGGCCAGACCGGAGTGAAGAAGAAGAAGAACCCACACAAGACGTCAACGCAACCAGCAAACTGTGGGTGCAGCCAAGCAGGAGGAAATCCAGCCAAGCGGTTGTCACCAGCACCAAGAGGAAGTGGTCACCCCTCAAGATGCAAATGCATCCCCCTTTGGGGGACGGTGGCAGGAACAGGAAAGCAAGCAAGAAGAAGAAAATCAACATCAGTTTCTCTTTTCCTCAAAAGCCAACGCTCACGGCCAGTTCCAACGAGCTCATGCTCAAATTGGCGCATTTGCAGTTCCCACACAGAAGGAAAAGAGGTGAGTGCTCTATACTGGCTTCCTTCAGCTTCTCCGGGTTGTCCAAGATATTTGGGTTCACTAGGAACCATGTCCCCTCACCAACCCTTGGGTGCCCAGAGTAAGGAGACCCTTCCTGAGAGCGTCCAAATAGGTCTGTGGTGATGCCACAAGCTCCATCAGGGGAGGTTTAGGCTGAACATTAGGAATAAATATTTCACAGAAAGGCTCATTGGGCGCTGGCAGTGGCTGCCCAGGGAGGGGGTTGAGTCACCTTCCCTGGAGGGGTTTAAGGGACAGGTGGACGAGGTGCTGAGGGACATGGGTTAGTGATTGTTGGGAAGGGTTGGACTCCACGATCCAGTGGGTCTCTTCCAACCTGGTGATTCTATGATTCTGTGATTATCACAGAACCACAGAGTCAAGGAATGGTTTGGGTTGGAAGGGAAGGGATCTTAAAGATCATCCAGTTCCAACCCCTCTGCCATGGGCAGGGACACATCCCACCAGACCAGGCTGCTCAAGGCCCCATCCAACCTGGCCTTGAACATCTCCAGGGATGAGGCAGCCACAGCTTCCCTGGGCAACCTGGGCCAGGTCCTCCCCACCTTCAGCAGGATGAACTTCTTCCTAATGTTTAATCTTCCCCCTTCCAGTTTAAAGCCATTCCCCCTTTATTCCTATCACTCCAGGTCCCTGGAAAAAGCTGCAGTTTTCTTGGAGCCCTTCAGATACTAGAAGCTGCTCTAAGGTCTCCCTGGAGCCTTCTCCAGGCTGAACCCCAACTCAGCCTGTCCTCATAGCAGAGGTGCTCCAGCCCTTGGATCATCTTCATGGCCTCCTCTGGACCCATTCCCACCGTTCCATCTCTTCTTTTTGTTGGGGAGATGTTAGAATGATCTTTCCCCAGAGAACCCTCTATTCCAGGTCAGGAAAGCAGGCTTTGAGCTTCAGAATTACTGCTTTAATTGCTTATAAATCACTCACATCAGTAACAAACCCATTTGTAGGATCAGATGCATGAATCAAGTCGTTGAAGACTACTCTGCCGTTGCTGATCCCTTCTGGAGCAGTCCTGCCACATTCCTTAAGTGGATATTTTGCAGTTACTCCTTTTAAACCTGAATAACTTGGTTTAGTGTTTGATAGGAATGGTTGGACTAGAAGATCTGATGGGTCCCTTCCAACCTGGTTGTTCTATGATTCTATGATTCTAAATCTCAGACTAAAAGCAAATGCTCTCCCTTCTCCTCATCCCAGGTGCAGAGGTCCTGTCTGCAGAATTTGTGCACAGAACCCAGTCTGAACCAGTCAAGAAGGAAACCTCAGCTCCCAACGATCCTGGCGTAGAAACAAAGAGAGTAAAGACACCCAAGGATCCAGAGATGGAAAAGGTTCCTGTTACCGAGACCGTCCCAAAGCCAGCGAAAAGTAAGATGTTAAGAAGTGTGACCAGTAGCCCATCGAAACCTCAAGCCATAAAGCAAACGGAAAGTGGTAAGAGTACTGGTCCTTGTGGGAATCTTTCCCTTCAAAGCTGAGCCACTGGATGTCACAACCAGAGAATGAATCATTGAATAGTTTGTGTTGAAAGGGACCTGAAAGCCCATCCAACCCTGCTATGGCCAGGGACACCTCCCACTGGATCAGGCTGCTCCAAGCCTCATCCAACCTGGCTTGAACACTTCCAGGGATGGGGCAGCCAGAAGGTCTCTGGGCAACCTGGGCCAGGCCCTCCCCACCCTCACAGGAAGAATTTCTTCCTCATATCTAATCTAAATTTTCCTCCTTCCAATTTAAAGCCATTCCCCCGGTCCTGTCACTCCAGCCCCTTGAATAAAGCCTCTCCCCAGCTTTCCTGGAGCTCCTTCAGGTCCTGGAAGGTCGCTCTAAGTCACCTTCTCTTCTCCAGGCTGAAGAACCCAAATTTTCTCAGCTTGTCCTCATAGCAGAAGTTTTCTCAAGTTTTGTTTAAGTAGCCAAACTAAACCATTCAAGGAAAATGTTCTGTCTAGATCCTGTGCCTGAAGTCGTGTAGATCCCACCTCTCCATCCCTTTTAAGCAGCCAAGGAGGTGGTTTTGTAGCAGGATCATGGAGCTGTTTGGGTTTTAAGTGTTTGCAAATTCCGTATTGGAGGGAGACCTTTTTCCTGCCAAACTGGAAGCTGCTTTGAACCCCTTCTTGGGGCAGAACCTCTGTTTATTCCCAGTCTTTGTTCTCCTCACACAGAGCGGAAGGAGCCATCTTCTGTCCTCCCAAGCGAAGTGTCTTCCCAGCACCATGGGGCAGAGAGCCAAACGAGTGAGATTTACCCCGGCAGGGTTGCTGATCTCGGTTCCGATCCGAAGGAGATTGACTACGAGTCCCACGCATTGAACCTCCTGGCTGATCTGGCTCTGGGTTCTTGTATTCCATCATTTCTCCCCAGGGACCGCGGGATGACCCCTGTGTGCTGCAGCTCCTCCGGCAACTCTGTGAAGGAGCTGCAGCAGAACCATCCCAAGAACAAGTACTCGCGCGTTGCTTCTGACCATGAGTACCACAAGGTAGACAAGCTTGCAAAAGGAGCCACCTCTCCTAGCAAAGCAACCCCTGACCAGAAGCTTCCTCCTGCTGAAAAACCAGACTCGAATGACTTGGCCGCTGTTCCCAGGGAGACAAACCCTGGAATCTTCAGCAGGAAGAACACCGTGAGCCCCAGCCCTGCCAAACCCCACGTGTTGCCTCCAAGAGAGACTCAAGAAGCTACTGAGGCGAACAAACACTCCTTCATCTCTGCTGAGCACTCCTACGCTTCACAGATGCCCGAGCACTCCAAGAGACACCCGTATCCCCGAGGTGCCCCTTATCCTGGACCGGCAACTTCCAGAAACGGAACCAGGAACGCCCAAGCAGGCCCCTTGGTTGGGAAAGTCCGACCTTTCTGCCGCCAGCAGAACAGCCCCCACCAGCAGCGCCTCTTGGAGGCCATGGCCACCAGGCGCAAGAGGAGCCTGCTCCACCCGAGGCTGAAGGAGGACTTTGCTAAATCCCACACAGTCAATGTCACTGACAAGTCTGTGAAGGTGACGTGCCGTTGGGATGCAGAATATCTCTTCAATCTGGACAGCAGGTACACCAAGGATGCCCTGGAGAAAACCGTCATCCGTGCCCTTCACGGGTAAGTCAGGCTGGAAGGCCTTTGCGTGGCGTGTCTCTTGCTGGAAGTCCAGAGCATGATCGTAGAATCATGGAATGGTTTGGGTTGGAAGGGACCTCAAAGACCATCCAGTTCCAGCCCCTGCATGGGCAGGGACACCTCCCACTGCATCAGGTTACTCCAAGTCTCATCCAATCTGGGCTTGAACACCTCCAGGGATGGGGCAGCCACCACTTCTCTGGGCAACCTGTTCCAGGGTCTGCCCACCCTCATCGTGAAGAATTTCTTCTTAGTGTCTAATCTAAATCTTTCCCCTTCCAATTTAAAGCCATTCCCCCTCATCCTATTACTCCAGGTCTTAGGGAGAAGTCCCTCTGCAGCTTTCCTGGTTTCTCTTCAGGTACTGGAAGCGGCTCTAAGGTCTTCCCAGAACTTCCAGGCTGAACAACCCCAACTCTCTTAGCCGGTCCTCAGTGCAGAGATGCTCCAGCCCTCACATCATCTTCATAGAATCATAGACTCATAGAACAACCAGGTTGGAAGGGACCCATCGGATCTTCTAGTCCAACCTTTCCTATCAGACACTAAACCATGTCCCTCAAGACCTCATCCACCTGTGCCTTAAACACTTCCAGGGAAGGGGAATCAACCACCTCCCTGGGCAGCCTGTTCCAATGCCCAATGACCCTTTCCATGAAAAACTTCCTCCTAATCTCCACCCTAATCTCCCCTGGTGGAGCTTGAGGCCATTCCCTCTTGTCCTGTCCCCTGTCATTGGGAGAAGAGCCCAGCTCCCTCCTCTCTACAACCTCCCTTCAGGTAGCTATGGAGAGCAATGAGGTCTCCTCTCAGCCTCCTCTTCTCCAGGCTAAACACCCCCAGCTCTCTCATCCACTCCTTATAGGTTCTGTTCTCCAGCCCCTTCACCAGCTTCGTGGCTCTTCTCTGGACTTGCTGCAGAGCCTCAACATCCTTCTTGTGCTGCGGGGCCCAGAACTGGACACAGGATTCAAGGAGCGGCCTCACCAGTGCTGAGTCCAGAGGGAGAATCACCTCCCTGGACCTTCTGGTCACACCGTTTCTGATACAAGCCAGGATGCCCTTGGCCTTCTTGGCCACCTGGGCACACTGCTGGCTCATGCTCAGTCGGCTGTCGACCAACACCCCCAGGTCCCTCTCCTCCTGGCAGTTTTCCAGCCAGGCTTCTCCCAGTCTGTAGCTCTGCAGAGTGACAAATTGGACGCAAGCTGGCAGTGTGTGCTCGTAGCCCAGGAGGCCAGTGGGGTCCTAGTCTGCATCCAAAGAAGTGTGGCCAGCAGGGCGAGGGAGAGGATTCTCCCCTTCTACTCTGCACTGATGAGACCCCACCAGGAGCCCTGCCCTGCATCCAGTTCTGGGATCCCCAGCACAGAAAGATCTGTTGGAGTGAGTCCAGAGGAGGCCACAAAGATGATGTGAGGGCTGGAGAACCTCCCATACGAGGACAGGCTGAGAGAGTTGGGGTTGTTCAGCCTGGAGAAGAGAAGGCTCCAAGTAGACCTTAGAGAGACCTTCCAGAACCTGAAGGGGCTCCAGGAAGGCTGGAGAGGGACTGTTCCCAAAGGCTTGTGGTGATAGGACAAAGGACAATGAGGATGAACTGGAGAGGATCAGATTTAGACTGGACGTAAAGAAGAATTTCTTCACCGTGAGAGAGGTGAGGCCCTGGAACAGGTTGTCCAGGAAAGCTGTGGCTGCCCCATCCCTGGAGGTGTCCAAGGCCAGGCTGGATGAGGCTTTGAGCAACCTGAGACAGTGGGAGGTGTCCCTGCCCATGGCAGGGGGTTGGAATTAGATGGGCTTTAATATCCCTTCCAACCCAACCGTTCTATGATTCCATGAGGTGAGTTACTTGTGCTGGTCAACCAGAAGGACGAAGATTGTTTCATAGAATCATAGAACAACCAGGTTGGAAGAGACCCATTGGATCATCGAGTCCAACCATTCCTATCAAACACTAAACCATGTCCCTCAGGACCTCATCCACCCGTGCCTTAAACACCTCCAGGGAAGGTTAATCAACCACCTCCCTGGGCAGCCTATTCCAATGCTCAATGACCCTTTCCATGAAAAACTTCCTCCTAATCTCCAGCCTAAATCTCCCCTGGCAGAGCTTGAGGCCATTCCCTCTTGTCCTGTCCCCTGGCACTTGGGAGAAGAGCCCAGCTCCCTCCTCTCTACAACCTCCTTTCAGGTAGTTGTAGAGAGTAATGAGGTCTCCTCTCAGCCTCCTCTTCTCCAGGCTAAACGCCCCCAGCTCTCTCAACTGCTCCTCATAGGTTCTGTTCTCCAGCCCCTTCACCAGCTTCATTTTTCGAGCTGTGTTTGCTTCTCCTTACAGGCCCTGGGACCCTGATCTGCCCGATGATGTAGAAGAGATGAAGCTGATCCTTCACATGTGGGTAGCTCTCTTCTACAGCAAACCCAGCAAACTCCTGAGCAGCACGAGGAAGGTGGTGGAGCACAGCAACCCCGAGAAGTACGTCTCAATAAACAGCTCTGGCGACATTCTTGAGCTGAGCGATGATGGGGAGGACTGTTTCGGGTTGGAGACTTGCCCTGCAGACTCCCGATCAGACCCTGACCAGATTCCCAGCAGCTCTCTGGATCGTAGCACACGTTGCGAGGGATCTTCCCAGCCAGAAGAAAGCCCTGCGGACTCTCAGACTGATGCTTATGGTTCTCCGGGTGTTGTCGATAGTACCGTATCGTCTTCTTCAGGGGAGCTGCCCTGTGGGGAGGAGGAACCTTCCTCCACAAGCTGTTCTGAGAGCATTTCACTCACTGAAGGTGCTGATGAGAGCCTGGTGGTGAAAGACAGACAGACAACGGTTGCTCCTGAGGACCCTCTGCATGATGTCTCAACCATCAGCATGGTAAGAGCTTGGGGTTTGGGTGATGGGAACCATTTTGCACTTTGAGGAGTAGGATCTTCCCAGAGGACTGGAGTAGATGTCTGTGTCGGGTTTCTTAGAGCCAGGTAGTGGGGGTCTCCAAACAGGACAGGGAAATCATAGAATCATAGAATCACCAGGTTGGAAGAGACCCATCGGATCTTCTAGTCCAACCATTCCTATCAAACACTAAACCAAGTCCCTCAAGACCTCATCCGCCTGTGCCTTAAACACCTCCAGGGAAGGTGACTCAACCACCTCCCTGGGCAGCCTATTCCAATGCCCAATGACCCTTTCTGGGAAAAACTTCCTCCTGATGTCCAGCCTAAATCTCCCCTGGTGGAGCTTGAGGCCATTCCCTCTTGTCCTGTCCCCTGTCCCTTGGCAGAAGAGCCCAGCTCCCTCCTCTCTACAACCTCCCTTCAGGTAGTTGTAGAGAGTAATGAGGTCTCCTCTCAGCCTCCTCTTCTCCAGGCTAAACAACCCCAGCTCTCTCATCTGCTCCTTATAGGTTCTGTTCTCCAGCCCCTTCACCAGCCTCGTCGCTCTTCTCTGGACTTGCTCCAGAGCCTTAACATCCTTCTTGTGCTGAGGGGCCCAGAACTGGACACAGTGTGTATATATATATATATATAAATAGAGCGATTAAAGTGCTGACCTTGGCATCTGCTCCTGTTTGAGCTCAGGTGAGGCCTCAGACTACCTGACAGGAGAGGAACCAAAACCCACACTTCAAATCCTGGTTCAGTTCTGGGCCTCTTCCTACAAGGACATTGAGGGGCTGGAGCACATCCAGAGAAGGGCAACGAAGCTGGAGAACAAGAGTTGTGAGAGGCAGCTGAGGGACCTGGGGTTGTTCAGCCTGGAGAAAAGGAGGCTGAGGGGAGACCTTATCACTGGCTACAACTCCCTGAAAGGAGGTTGTAGTGAGGTTGGTCTCTTCTTCCAGGTGGGAGGCATCAGGATGAAAGGAAATCTCCTCAAGATGCACCAGGGCAGGTTTAGATTGGACATCAGGAACATTTTCCTCACCAGAAAGGTTCTTAGGCCCTGGCAGAGGCTGCCCAGGGAGGTGGTGTTGTCCCCGTCCCTGGAGGTGTTTAAAAGACGGGGAGATGAGTTGCTCAGGGATCTGGTTCAGGAGGGGGCTCGATGACCTCAAAGGTCTTTCCCAAGCAAGTGATTGTATGATTCTATGAGTTATTTTAGAGCCAAACTCAACCTGATCTCCCCAGCTTCTGTTGGGATGGTTGAACTCACGAAGCCTGAGCATCTAAAACACTTGTGTTCTGCACGAGTGTCTCGGCTCCTGCGTTTTCCTCCTTTGAAGATTAACCTCGTGGTTGTGTCATTTCAGGAGGAGCCACCCAAGGAGGGATATCCGGATGCTATGACCAACTCCAGCCCTTTCCATGAGCTCGGTGATGCCAGCAAAGCCCCAGCTGCACCAGGCAGGGAAAATCCAAGCAGTAAGGCCCTAAATTCCAGTACAGCTACCTGGAACGATGCTCCACGTGGATGTGGAGAGCAGCAGGAGAGTGGGTGGGCGGCAGCCGCAGCAGGGAATGACCCTAGCTCTCCCGACGACAAGGAGAACATGAGAGATGCTGAGCACTGTATGGCGATTGAGGACAGCAGCCAGGCCACCAGGGATGGACCACGATGTGCCTGTGATTCGATGCCCTTAGAAGCTCATCCCAAAAACACAAAGCCTGGTGGAGCCAGTGAGAAAGAGAGGGAATCACAAAACCCGGAAAAAGAGGAGGAAGGGGCGATGGAGATAGAAAAAGAGAAAGAGGACTCAAAATCTGAAAGCCCAGGCCTGGGGGCTGTTGATTTAGCATTTTCTGATAGTGATGCCAACATGGAGCATGAACATAGCGAGCAGGAGCCAGCGAATTCCACACATCCAAAGGACTTTGGCTTTCCTGGAGAGGACCCTGTACCCAGCCCTGCTGCCTTAGCATCCCCAGGCCCAGACAGATGGACACCAGCGCTGCCAGATGGGTCCAAAACTGGCTCTCAAGAGCTTCCTGGTGAGATGGCCCCAAGCCTGGACACTCTGCGAGAGCCCCTCAAGGCTCTGGCCACCCCAAATGCAGAGACAAGCAGTCCTGGTTTGGCACATGTGACCAGTTCGACTGATGTGGGGTCACTCCGTGGCCGTGGGTCAGTGCTGCCATTAGCGTCTGACATGAGTCTTGTCTGTGAGGCACAGCCAGACAGCTTTCCAGGCAGCGTGGGACCTGCTGGAGAGACGCTAGGGGACAGCTCGGAGCAGAAAAACAAGGAAGGGGACGGCTTGGAGCAGAAAGACAAGAAGCGGACGCCCTCTGCAGAAAGATGGGTGCCTGCTGGGAATGAAGCTGCTGGCACAGCTGGCCTCGAGTCACCGTCACTAACCTCCAGCTCCATCCACCGGACGTCTCTTGATGGAGCAGCGGCCCCTACAGCTCCTCCAGAGGACCAGGAGGCCGTGGCAAGCATCCAGTCTCCATCACAGAGTGACCTTCCCCAAAGGTGTGGAGGCAGCGTTTGCGCTGCCCTCGCTTTGCTGAGGGTCAGGGGAGCAAACCGAGAAGGAAAGAAGGTTTTGGTGGAAGAACAATGTGGTAGCCCTTCTGGGGCTGAAGAAGAAGAGACGGATGAGTCCTGGGGAGCAGGTGATGGCCAGGGCGTCACCTTTGACTGTAGAGCCTTAGCAGGTGCCTCTGAAGGTAGGGAGAGCAACGACGTGTGCCTGAGTGCAGAGAAGTCCCCTAAGACTGACAAGGAGGACACAGTGATGGTGGCTAATGCAGTGCAGGAGCCAGAGGGCTCTCTCCATCACCTCCTGGAATCAAAAAAGTCCCCCAGGAGTGACAAAACAGACACAGGGATGGTGGCTAATGCAACACAGGAGCCAGAAACCTCTCTTCATCACCTCCTGGCATCAAAGAAGTCCCCCAAGAGTGACAAAGCGGACATGGTGATGGTGGTTAAAGCAGTGCAAGAGCCAGAGACCTCTCTCCATCACCTCCTGGAATCAGAAAAGTCCCCCAAGAGTGACAAAGAGGACATGGTGATGATGATTAAAGCAGTGCAGGAGCCAGAGAGCTCTCTCCATGACCTGCTGGAATCAGAGAAGTCCCCCAAGAGTGACAAAGAGGACACAGTGATGGTGGCTAATGCAGCACAGGAGCCAGAGGCCTCTCTCCATCACCTCCTGGAATCAAAAAAGTCCCCCAAGAGTGACAAAGCGGACATGGTGATGGTGGTTAAAGCAGCAGAGGAGCCAGAGACCTCTCTCCATGACCTGCTGGAATCAGAGAAGTCCCCCAAGAGTGACAAAGAGGACACAGTGATGGTGGCTAATGCAGCACAGGAGCCAGAGACCTCTCTCCATCACCTCCTGGAATCAAAAAAGTCCCCCAAGAGTGACAAAGCGGACATGGTGATGGTGGTTAAAGCAGTGCAGGAGCCAGAGACCTCTCTCCATCACCTCCTGGAATCAGAAAAGTCCCCCAATAGTGACAAAGCGGACATGGTGGTGGTGGTTAAAGCAGCAGAGGAGCCAGAGACCTCTCTCCATGACCTGCTGGAATCAGAGAAGTCCCCCAAGAGTGACAAAGAGGATGCAGTGATGGTGTCCAACACAGTGCAGGAGCCAGAGGCCTCTCTCCATCACCTCCTGGAATCAGAAAAGTCCCCCAAGGGTGACAAAGTGGACACGGTTATGATGGCTAACACAGAGCCTTCCTCTTTGGTGAGCAAGGGGCTGTCAGCCCTGAAGGAGCACCCCAAGCAGCAGCAGAGCTCCCTGAAGGGATGTTCCCCACCTGCCTGTGCAGGCTCAGCTCCTTCCTCTTCCCTAGAGCAGGACCTTGTCCCCTGTGGCAGAGACACAGACACCCACCAGCTCTTAGAGCAAAGCGAGCAGGGGCCAGGCTGGTGCCAGCACAGCCAACCCTGCGAGTTGGTGGCTGCTGAGGAGGTGAGTGTGGCTGCTGAGAGCCCAGATGGCTCCTTAAAGCCCAGATGTGCGGAAGAGGTGAAAAAAGACCCAGCTCTGTGCCACACCGAGTGGGCAGAGAGCTCTCCTGTGGATGTGCTCGTGCCACAGGATCCGGGATCAATGCCTCCTTCTCCTCGAGGAGGTCACCAGGCGGGTCTGTGCAGCACTGAGCTGGATTCAGGTCTTGGTGTGCACAACGAGGACCTGTCTCCTGGTGTTAGTCCAGCTCCAGATGGTTCCTCATGCTCCTGCTGCATGGACACCACCTGCCCCAGGTGTGCCAGCCCCGGGGGCCAAGCAGGGGAGGTGACAGGGAGCCACGAGGAGGAGGAACACATCCTGCTTGAGGATTTGGAGAATAGAAGCAGCCTCCTTCTTGCCAGTCCTGCATCTTTTTCACCTGAGGAGTCTCTCATGCCGCTGTACGAGCCCCGGTCTTGGCGCGAGGCCGAGGGATCCGACACGTTTACTGACCTGCGCGGTGCCAGCAGGAAGGTGGGAGAGAGAGAAAACCCCACTTTCCCCTTCCTGATGGAGCCATTCCCCATGCCCAGAGGGTTCTCTGGAGAAAACTCGGAGCTTAGTGATGCTGAGGATGCTTCGTGGCCAGAGAAGCTCCCCAGCAGAGACAGGCACCTGGCCTTGACCTTGGAAGATCCGTTTGAGTCTTCCTCCGGCGACTCGGACCGGGAGTATTTTGGAAGGACTTCCCAGCCCCGGGGTTCCTACATCACGAGATCCATGGATGCTGCAGACAGAAGGACTCCGTGCGCCTCCTCCTCCACGAGCTCGGAGCACACGGAGAGGCACAGTGAGGACTGGGGCTCGCGAGGTTGGACACAGGCTGAGCTCCACTGGCCCATCGGCCTGGGGGGACCCAGAAGGGGGCATATTCCGCCCTATGTCAGTTGTAGGGACAGCCGGGGATTCCCTAAGGACTATCAGAACTTCGTGGTCACCAAAACGGAGCAGGAAAGGACGAGAAAATCACAGCCTTTCAAGAGGCGCAGTCACTGCGGGGGTCGGTCTCCTTTGTTCAGGTCACTGATGGGGACTTGGAGGGGTTTTGAGGAGCTCACCCAGAACACTTTGGACATGGAGTATCTCCGTTTCCATTATAAGCTAAAAGAAATCCTAAGGAGTGGGCGGCCACCCTTTTCTACCTCCAAAAGCATCTTCCCAAAAGACTTTTCTCCTCAGGGGATGCCTGTGCGAGAAGCTCCGGTCCTGCTCTCCCCGTGGAGCAGGAGCCCTTTGCAGGTGACAATCCTGCCCTCAGACGTGGGGCAGAGCAGGTTCAGCTGGTGCGAGGACCCATGTCCCCCGTGGCAGGACACCCTCTGTGGTGAGAGGAGCAGGACCAGAGCCCGAACCAAGAGCCGTGCGGCTCCTGTCCACCTCAGCAAGCTCCGCTACGACAACAAGCTAAACGATTCCCAGGGGGACATCGGTGGCATCCTTGAGGAATACGCCGAGTTCCCCAGGGCCATGCTGAGCAGGGTGGATGCGAGGAGTGAGGGTGGAGGGCCCGTCCCGGTGTGCAAAGAGGCCACGAGCGAGCGGAGGGATGCGTCGTGTCCTGGGAGGATGGGAGCATTCGAGGAGACGATCACGGAGCTGTGTGACACACTGCGTTCCCGCCTGCGCAGCCTGGCCGAGGAGGCCTGCGGGCACACCGGGATGTTCTACCTGGTGGAGACGGGCAAGGACCCTTTCTTCTCAACAGTGAAGGTAATCGTAGAATCATAGGATCACCAGGTTGGAAGAGACTCACTGGATCATCAAGTCCAACCATTCCCATCAATCACTAACCCATGTCCCTCAGCACCTCGGCCACCCGTCCCTTAAACCCCTCCAGGGAAGGTGAATCAACCCCCTCCCTGGGCAGCCTCTGACAGGGACCAATCACCCTTTCCATGAAAATTTTTTTCCTAATGTCAAGCCTAAATCTCCCCTGGTGAAGCTTGAGGCCATTCCCTCTTGTTCTGTCCCCCATCCCTTGGGAGAAGAGCCCAGCTCCCTCCTCTCCACAACCTCCTCTCAGGGACTTGCACAGAGCAATGAAGTCTCCCCTCAGCCTCCTCTTCTCCAGGAGAAACACCCCCAGGGCCCTCAGGCTTCTTCTCCAGCCCTTTCCCCAGCTTCCTTGCTCTTCTCTGCACTCGCTCCAGAACCTCCACATCCTTCTTGTGGGGAGGGGCCCACAACTGACCCCAGGATTCGAGGAGCGGTCTCCCCAGTGCTGAGTCCAGAGGGAGAAGAACCTCCCTGGCCCTGCTGGCCACACCGGGTCTCATGCAAGCCAAGATGCCCTTGGCCTTCTTGGCCACCTGGGCCCCTGCTGGCTTCTTTTTCTGGTCCTTCTCCTCCAGGCACTTTCCAGCCAGACTTCTAGTCTGGAACTGCTCAGGGTTGTTGTACCCCAAATGCAGGATCCACCATTTGGCCTCATTAATCCTCATCCCATTGGTCTCAGCCCATGGATCCAGCCTGTTCACATCCCTTTGGAGCCTCCTGACTCTCCAGCAGATCCACACTTCCACCCAGCTTAGTGTCATCCACGAACTTGCTAGGCTGGTGCTGCTCTGGACGAGGATGGTGGCCCTAGGGTGGGAGCTGAAGGCAGCAGGAACAGGCACAGAGCACACTTCCTCAGCTTGGCTTGGCTGGTGTTTGGTTCCTTTCAGTCAGGAGCCATCTTGGATGTTTCATCTTGACTCCGACCACCTGAAATTACCGTCATTCCGGTTGGAAAAGACCTTTAAGACCACTGACTCCAACCAGAAACCCAGCACTGCCAACTCCTCCACTGAATAGTGTCACTAAGTGCCACTTCTACACAGCTTTTAAATCCCTCCAAGGATGGAGACTCCACCACTGCCCTGGGCAGCCTCTTCCAGTGCTTGACAGCCCTTTCAGTGAAGAGATTAATCCTAATATCCAACCTAAACCTTACCAGGCACAACTCAGGGCCGTTTCCTCTCATCCTATCACTTAAACATCCCTCAGGCCAAACCAAATGCAGGAGCAGCCCAAATTCACCATCCCCAAGGTGGCTTTTGCTTGAGGTGCCTTTAAAGAGCTGGAAACTCTGGGAGGGTGATTGCATGGGAAGATGTGCCCCTCTCCAGCTTTCCTGGAGCCCTTTCAGGTCCTGAAAGCTGCTCCAAGATCTCCCCAGAACCATCTCTTCTCCAGGCTGAACAACACCAACTCTCTCAGCCTGTCCTCGTAGCAGAGATGCTCCAGCCCTTCAACAGAGCGAGTCCCTCTCTTCTTGTCACAAAGACCCTCTCAGACCTTCTTCTGCCATTTCTATTTCAGACCTTGCTGAGAGAAGATGGCCACGTGGAGGTAGAACCTCGGAGCTTCTGTGAAGTGGAACGACCAGACACCGACAGGCTGCTCGTCGTCATCAGGAACGAGGACATCTCCTCACACATCCACCACGTAAGGCCTGAGTCTGTCCTGTTTTTCACTAGCAAATAGATTCTCAGGATCTATTTTAAAGGAGTTTAAATTTTACACGAGGTATGGATGTGCATGAAAGCTTCATGAAGAATCATAGAACAACCAGCTTGGAAGGGACCCATCGGATCATCGAGTCCAACCATTCCTATCAAACACTAAACCATGTCCCTCAGGACCTCATCTATCTGTGCCTTAAACACCTCCAGGGAAGGTGAATCAACCACCTCCCTGGGCAGCCTATTCCAATGCCCAATGACCCTTTCCGTGAAAACCTTCCTCCTAATCTCCAGCCTAAATCTCCCCAGTGCTCCACAGCCTCTGGGTGAAGAATCTTTTCCTAACCTAACCCTCCCCTGGCACAGCTTCCTGCCGTTCCCTCGGGTCAGAGGGAACGGATCAGGGAGGTTCTTCTCCCTCTGGACTCAGCACTGATGAGACTGCCCCTCAAATCCTGGGGTCAGTTGTGGGCCCTCCCCACAAGAAGGATGTTGAGGCTGTGGAGCAAGTGCAGAGAAGAGCAAGGAAGCTGGGGAAGGGGCTGGAGAAGAAGGCTGAGGGCCCTGGGGGTGTTTGTCCTGGAGAAGAGGAGGCTGAGGGGAGATCTCTTTGCTCTCTGCAAGTCCCTGAGAGGAGGTTGTGGAGAGAAGGGAGCTGGGCTTTTCTCCTAAGGGGCAGGGGACAGGACGAGAGGGAATGGCCTCATGCTCCACCAGGGCAGGTTTAGGCTGAACATCAGGAAAAAATTTCCCCAGAAAGGGTGATTGGTCCCTGTCAGAGGCTGCCCAGGGAGGGGGTTGCGTCCCCTTTCCTGGAGGTGTTTAAGGGCCGGGTGGACGAGGTGCTGAGCGACATGGGTTAGTGATTGATGGGAATGGTTGGACTCGATGATCCAATGGGTCTTTTCCAACCTGGTGTTTCTATGATTCTATGAATAACATGGAGTAGCCAAGGTCAAAGGAGCCAGGCTGGGCTTGTCTCATGTGACAGAACCATTCAGCCAAGCTCGTGGGTTCCAGTCAATATCACAGGAGCTGATGTACCTGTACCTCCCCATGTTGACATCCGTGGCTTCAGGGTTGGGCTCTAGAGACACGAATCTGGGGGTGATGCAGTCAGAGGATAGACTTGGCTCCTCAGGTCTCCCAGGAGTGAAGATGAATTCCAGGGAGGTGCAAACATGGTTTAGTGTTTGGTAGGAACGGCTGGACTCGATGATCCGATGGGTCTCTTCCAACCTGGTTGTTCTATGATTCTATGAAATGGTCTTGAGAGGTGGCAGTGTCTACAAAACCGTCTTTCCCATGAGCAGATCCCATGTTTGCTGAAGCTAAAGCACTGTCCAAACGTCGTGTTTGCTGGAGTGGACAGCCCCGAGGATATAACGGGTCACATGTATCAGGAGCTGTTTCACGCTGGTGGCTTCGTGGTGTCGGACAATGAGCTGCTGGAAACGGTAACACTGGGTGAGTCTCACTGCGACCTCGCGCTTGGATGCAAACACAGCGTCGTTGCTCCCTGCCTCATCTGGTGTTAAATCCAACTGGAGGCCAGTTCCAAGTGGTGTCCCCAGGGATCAGTGGTGGGTCCAGCCCTGGTCAATGTCTTCATCAATGACCTGGATGAAGGCATCGAGTGCTCCCTTAGCAAGTTTGGAGATGACACTAAGCTGGGTGGAAGTGTGGATCTGCTGGAGGGTCGGGAGGCTCCAGAGGGATCTGAACAGGCTGGATCCATGGGCTGAGACCAACAGGGTGAGGTTTAACACGTCCAAATGGCAGGTCCTGCAGTTGGGGCACAACAACCCTATGCAGAGCTACAGACTGGGAGAAGCCTGGCTGGAAAACTGCCTGGAGGAGAGGGACCTGGGGGTGTTGGTTGACAGCAACTGACCATGAGCCAGCAGTGTGCCCAGGTGGCCAAGAAGGCCAATGGCATCCTGGCTTGGATCAGACCCAGTGTGAACAGCAGGTCCAGGGAGATTCTTCTCCCTCTGGACTCGACACTGGTGAGACTGCTCCTCGAATCCTGTGTTCAGTTGTGGGCCCCTCAGCACAAGAAGGATGTTGAGGCTCTGGAGCAAGTCCAGAGAAGAGCAACAAGACTGGTGAAGGGGCTGGAGAACAGGCCTTATGAGGAACAGCTGAGAGAGCTGAGGGTGTTTATCATGGAGAAGAGGAGGCTGAGAGGAGACCTCATTACTCTCTATAACTACCTGAAAGGAGGTTATAGAGAGGTGGGTAATGTGCTCTTCTCCCAAGGGACAGGGGACAGGACAAGAGGGAATGGCCTCAAGCTCCACCAGGGGAGATTTAGGCTGGACATTAGGAAAAAGTTTTTCACGGAAAGGGTCATTGGGTATTGGAACAGGCTGCCCAGGGAGGTGGTTGATTTACCTTCCCTGGAGGTGTTTAAGGGACGGGTGGATGAGGTCTTGAGGGACTTGGTTTAGTGTTTGATAGGAATGGTTGGACTCGATGATCCAGTGGGTCTCTTCCAACCTGGTTGTTCTATGATTCTATCTGCTGCCTTGCAAACACCTTCCAAAAATCTTCCTATCAGCATCCTCGGTTCCTGCTTCAGCAGAGCAATTCTTCTCATCTGGTAGACCTCTTGGATCCTGTCTGGATAGTAAATCCAGATAAGGGCTCCCAAAACCAGAGACCAAATCTGGGAGTCTCCATGCTTGGAAATGTTCGGATCCCCCCCTAGACAAGGTCCTGAGGAGCTTCAAGTGATCCAACCTAGAGCAAGGGTTGTGCTGGAGACCTCCAGGCACTCCCTCCCTCTTCCATTACCCTCTTGCTGTCTCTCCAGGCCAACTGAGGGAGGTGGTGAAGGTGCTGGAGAAGCTGAACAGAAGCGGGAGGTGGAAGTGGCTCCTTCACTACAAGGAAAGCAAGAAGCTCAGAGGAGACAGCAGGTATCAGCTCTACGGTGGCAGCTCCCTCATCCCTGCACTCCTTGAGGGAGGGTGATGTCCCATCGCACGGGGAAGACAATCCAAGGGCTGGAGCACCTCCCGTACAAGGCCAGGCTGAGAGAGTTGGGGTTATTCAGCTTGGAGAAGAGAAATGAGGTGTCCTTCCATGGTCCATAGGGCAGTGCCATCCCACCATCTCCATCTAGCGCAGGAATGGTGTGACCAGCAGGGCCAGGGAGGTGATTCTCCCTCTGGACTCAGCACTGGTGAGGCCACTCCTTGAATCCTGTGTTCAGTTGTGGGCCCCTCACCACAAGAAGGATGTTGAGGCTGTGGAGCGAGTCCAGAGAAGAGCCACGAAGCTGGTGAAGGGGCTGGAGAACAGGCCCTATGAGGAATGTCTGAGAGAGCTGGGGTTGTTTAGGCTGGAGAAGAGGAGGCTGAGAGGAGACCTCATTACTCTCTACAACTACCTGAGAGGAGGTTGTAGAGAGGAGGGAGCTGGGCTCTTCTCCCAAGGGACAGGGGACAGGACAAGAGGGAATGGCCTCAAGTTCCACCAGGGGAGATTTAGGCTGGAGATTAGGAGGAGGTTCTTCACACAGAGGGTCATTGGGCATTGGAATAGGCTGCCCAGGGAGGTGGTTGATTCACCTTCCCTGGAGGTGTTTAAGGCACAGGTAGATAAGGTCCTGAGGGACATGGTTTAGTGTTTGATAGGAATGGTTGGACTCAATGATCCGATGGGTCCCTTCCAACCTGGTTGTTCTATGATTCTATGAACCATGAGGCTGGAGGAAAGGCACGTGGGGGAAACGCTGATCCTGTCCTACCTGGTCAGGGAGAGAGGGGTGAAGCTCCTCTCTGCCACCACCTTGCGGCTCCATGTCCTTCCTCTGCCAGCAGGGTGGACGCCAGCGCCCGCAAGAAGGACTTGATCGTCAGATGGTGCCAAGGAGCCGATCTCATCCAGGTGCTGCACTACCACACCTGCGACTCCGCCTCCTCCTCCTCCCAATCCGAGCACGTCAGGTGCCTCTTGGACCTGCAGGTTCAGCACATCAGCGCCAGGTTCGCTGTGTATCTCACAGGTAAGGACACGCTCTGGGTGCTGCCCTGGGCTCTGGTGCTGCCCTGGGCGGGTGTTCTCAGCTCCGTGGGCACAGGAGGTGGTGGAGAAGGGCCAAAAAGCACCTTGTTCGCTCCCTTTTCTGCTGGAATCATGGACGAGGCGTGAGTGGATTCTTTGAGCTGATTCGTAGCAGCCTTTCAGTAGGGAAAGGGGCTCCGGGAAAGCTGGAGAAGGGCTCTTGATCAGGGAGTGCAGGGGTAGGATGAGAGGGAATGGGTTTAAGCTGAAAGATGGGAAATTGAGATGAGATCTTAGGAAGAAATGTTTTCCTGTGAGGGTTTGGAGGCCCTGGCCCAGGTTACCCAGAGAAGTGGTGGCTGCCTCATCCCTGGAGGTGTTCAAGGCCAGGTTGGATGGGGCTTGGAGCAGCCTGATCCAGTAGGAGGTGTCCCTACCTGTGAGGTTGGAGCTGGATGATCTTTAAGATGCTTTCCAACCCAAACCATTCCACGATTCTGTGACTCTTCCAGCACAGAAACCCTTCCAGGGCAGAACCACACAGCTCTTACACCTTAGTGTAGCAGATCGAGGGCGGCAGGTGCCGCTGAGTATGTAATGAGGCAGTTTGAAGGCTGTTACAGGCCATCAACTGCGTGTCCTTGTCACTCCTGCTGTTTCCATCGTGCCCTTGTGTGGCCAGCAGGGCCAGGGAGGCTCTTCTCCCTCTGGACTCAGCCCTGGGGAGGCCACTTCTCAAGTCCTGGGGTCAGTTGTGGGCCCCTCACCACAAGAAGGATGTTGAGGCTCTGGAGCGAGTCCAGAGAAGATCAAGGAAGCTGGGGAAGGGGCTGGAGAAGAAGGCTGAGGGCCCTGGGGGTGTTTCTCCTGGAGAAGAAGAGGCTGAGGGGAGACCTCATTGCTCTCTGCAACTCCTTGAGAGGAGGTTGTGGAGAGGAGGGAGCTGGGCTCTTCTCCCAAGGGACAGGGGACAGGATGAGAGGGAATGGCCTCAAGCTCCACCAGGGGAGGGTCAGGCTTGACATGAGGAAAAAATTTGTTCGCAGAAAGGGTTGCTGAGGGAGGGGGTTGATTCCCCTTCCCTGGAGGGGTTTAAGGGCCGGGTGGCCGAGCTGCTGAGGGACATGGGTTAGTGTTTGATGGGAATGGTTGGACTTGATGATCTACTGGGTCTTTTCCAACCTGGTGATTCTATGATTCTGTTGTCCCACTGACAGAATCATTTAGGTTGGAAAAGACCTTTAAGATCATCGAACCCAAACCTTGCTGTGAGCTGCCTGATCCAGTGGGAGGTGTCCCTGCCCATAGCAGGGGGCGTTGGAACTGGATAGGCTTTGAGGTCCCTTCCAACCTGTTCCATATTTCATTGCCCGTCAGGTAGGGAAAAGCAAAACGGATTTCTGGAGTTCTGGAAAGTTCTGGCAGGTTTTTGAAGCTGCAGATGCGTTTACGCCTCACTCTTTTTTCTGGCCTTGCCTGGGCTGAGGCTGCAGCACAGTTCAATCTGCTCACGTTTGGCAAAGTGAGTGGGATCTGGGGACTTTTCCATAGGTTTCAGAACAACCTTGTTGGTTGATTTGAGTCTTAGAATCATAGAATCATAGAACAACCAGGTTGGAAGGGACCCATCAGATCATCGAGTCCAACCATTCCTATCAAACACTAAACCATGTCCCTCAGGAAATCATGGTGCTACTCCTTCCTTTACAGAAAAGCCCAGCGCCAGCAGGGAGGTCCTTGAAAGCAAAGGAATCCTCGTGGTGGACGTCAACAACTTCCTTGGGACGATGCAGAAAGCGGCTGCTCCCTTTAGAAGAAGCTACTGGTAAGGGGTCAGAGCTTGGGAGTGACCCCTTCATCCCAAAAAAAAGTTTGGGAGCAGCTGCTGGCTTCCCCAGGGGCTGTTGCAGGGGCTGCTCCAGCACTGCGGAGACTTGGGGCCTAGTCCTGAAGCCGTGGCCAGCAGGGAGAGCAGCGCTGGCTACTGGGAACACTGGGAGCTCTGGGAGACATCGCAGCAGGAGGCAAGCAGGAACCTGCGTCCCAAACAAAGATGATGCGAGCGCTGGAGGATGAGCTGAGAGAGCTGGGGTTGCTCAGCCTGGAGAAGACTCCAAGGAGACCTTCTAGCAGCCTCTCAGGACATGAAGGAGGCTCCAGGAAAACTGGGGAGGGGACTTGTTACAAGAGCCTGGACTGATGAGGCTGGGATGAGGCTTTAAACTGGGAAGGGAGCTGGATAGGCTTGGGGGTCCCTCCCAGCGCAAACCATTTTAACATTACACAATTATAAATTATTGGAGCCTTTCCAATAATTGGGGGAAAAAAATAGGGAAAAATCCATTCCCCAAACCATTTACTTGAAGTTAGGAGCGGCAGGAGCGCAGGACAATGTGGTTTCCTTGTGGCAGTTGCTGAGAATGGAAGTTAAATGAGTGCTGGGACCCACGGCCTCCTGCAAGCTGCTCCTCTTCCCTCTTGGTACCATTTCCAGCATCCAAAAGCCTTGTAAATAGCCGAGTGCTGGGACGCAAGAACAAAAAAACTGTTATTTATGTCATCTGAGAGACACTCCGGAAAGAAAACACTGCATTGCAGCCGTTTGTAAGATTTCCTGCATATTCATGTAGAGGACAGCGTCGTCCTCTGTTTTAATAAAAGGACGTGAGGCATTCTCTACAGAAGTTTGATTAATAAAACCTAAAAGCTTCCGTTTCTCGTGCTGCTGCTCTCCCGAGGAGGGATTCCCGCTCGGCAGAGCCTCTCCCTGCAGCAGGACTGGATCCCTGGCTCACATGTCAAGGGGAAATCAGCTCTGGTTGGCGTCGATCCCAGCTTTGAAGCCCAAATGGGGAGGAATCGGAGAATCACCAGGTTGGAAAAGACCCACCGGATCATCGAGTCCAACCATTCCTATCAAACACTAACCCATGTCCCTCAGGACCTCATCCACCCGATTACGATGCACGATGGGGTATGTCGAGGCTCAGGGCTGCAGGCTCAACACTCTCTTCATTCCCAGGTGGATGGAGAGTGGGAGGAGTAACCCAGGAAGGGAAGCAGTGAGGGGCAGGAGCTGGTGTTGCTCCTGCTTTAGGGTCTCTCCATTTCCTGGAGGACGTGCAGAGAGGGCAACGGAGCTGGGGAAGGGGCTGGAGAAAAAGGGTTGTGCGAGGAGGCTGAGTGACCTGGGGTTGTTGAGGCTGGAGAAAAGGAGGCTGAGAGGAGACTTCATCTACAACTCCCCAAAAGGAGGTTGTAGAGAGGTGGGTGTTGGTCTCTTCTCCCAAGTGACAGGCAATAGAATGAGAGGAAATGGCCTCAGGTGGCTCCAGGGCAGGTCCAGATTGGACATCAGGAAAAATTTCTTCACCATAAGGGTTCTTAGGCCTTGGCAGAGGCTGCCCAGGGAGGTGGTGGAGTCCCCATCCCTGGAGGTGTTTAAAAGACAAGGAGATGAGGTGCTCAGGGATCTGGTTTAGTCATGGACAGGGATGGTTGGACTCAAACCTCAAAAGGTCTTTTCCAAGTGAGCAATACTATGATTCCGTTCCTCACCCTTGGAAATGCTCAGCTGGTCCCACAAAGCACTGAAAGAGAAGGTCAAGGCAAGGCAGCCCAGCTTCCCCCACCCCTGGCTCCCAGCAGGCCCTGAAACAGGAAGGTGGTTCCTGGAACCTGAGTGCAGGGGGAGGAAGTGCCAAAAGCCCCTGAGCCCAAGAGGGAAGGGGCAGTGCAGCCAGGCTTAGTGCAGCCCCAGCAGGTGAAGGATGTGGTTAAAGGCCCAGTTCCTCTTTGAAAGGACAGTGGAGCCCTTCATGAGTATCAAAGCCAACCACCTGTGGCAGCTGAAAGCACAGAGCTGGGCTAGAAGTCTGGCTGGAAACACTGGGGGTGTTGGTTGAAGAGGAGCCACAGGGGTCCAGGTGGCCAAGAAGGCCAAGGGCATCTTGGCTTGGATCAGAGCCGGTGTGGCCAGCCCTGGGGAGACTGCTCCTCAAATCCTGGGGTCAGTTGTGGGCCCCTCCCCACAAGAAGGATGTGGAGGCTCTGGAGCGAGTGCAGAGAAGAGCAAGGAAGCTGGGGAAAGGGCTGGAGAAGAAGCCTGAGGGCCCTGGGGCTGTTTCTCCTGGAGAAGAGGAGGCTGAGGGGAGACCTCCTTGCTCTCTGCAACTCCCTGAGAGGAGGTTGTGGAGAGGAGGGAGCTGGGCTCTTCTCCCAAGGGACAGGATGAGAGGGAATGGCCTCAAGCTCCACCAGGGCAGGTTTAGGCTGAATATTAGGAAAAAATATTTCCCAGAAAGGGTGATTGGTCCCTGTCAGAGGCTGCCCAGGGAGGTGGTTGAGTCCCCTTCCCTGGAGGGGTTTAAAAGACAAGGAGAGGAGGTGCTCAGGGATCTGGTTTGCTCATGGACAGGAATGGTTGGATTCGGTCTCAAAGATCTTTTCCATCCGACTGCTTCCCAGCCCAAAGCAGCACTGGGAGCAGCAGGAAAGGCTCTGCCCAGCTCCCCTTTCCAAGCCTGGTGGGCGGAGTGAGATCCCTGGGATCTCGACAAAGAGCTGAAGTGAATCAGACCAGAGCACAGGACGGTGTTTTTCCAGAATTTGGCTTTACTTCGCAGTACAGAAATCATGTGGAGCCTTGGAGGAGAAGCACAGGCTCTGTCATACCGATACCGCAGCGCCGTTTGGTCCATCCCAGAAGCCGCCAGGCTACCGAAAAATACTTCCACATCTTGCCTGCACCATCGTCATTTTGTTCTCTCAATTTTTATTCAGATTAAAACACAAAGGAGCCTTGCAGCACAGCTGTGTCCCAACCGCTTGTAAACAGGTTTAGAAGCTTAAGTGGAGGTTAAGTCCTGTGCCCAAGAACTAAAGCCAACAATTCGCTGCTACGATAGACGTGGGCTTTTTGTCCAGAATACAACTTGCCACAGAGTTAAGATTGATGGGAAGAGGCTCTAGGGATGCTGTCCACAATAAATGGAGTGCTCGGGTCTAATCTCCCTGGCTGGAGGGGCAGGGGAGGCGGGGGTTGAGTGACAACCGTCACGGCTACTTTTAGCTCACCAGAAGCACAGAATTGGTGAAGGATGTTTTTACAAATGAGTTTAAACCACACGGGCAGACACAGCCGGCAATGAGTTATTTTCAAATCGGCACCAACGTCTACGTCTGCAAAAAGAGAATTAAAAAAAAAAAAAAAAAAGAAAACCCAGGCTCGGTCTGCGTTTCCCTTGCCGGGTTCGTTCGGGAACTGGGGGCGGCAGATTCTGGACAGCAGCCCTACTAGAATGAAAGAATTAAACACATGATATCCAAAAGGGGAACATTACCAGTGCAGGACTCTTCGAATCTCTCAGAGATGGGATTACAAAAGCAGGCCTTACAATATTGAATTTCATACAGTGTTCATTAAGTTCCTTAATATATTCATATTAGCCGATTTAAATTTTTTTTTTTCCTCCTAATTAGATGCTCATTACTGCTGCTCCTCCTCCCCGTAGATGTCGTTTTTCTTGCGCTTCATCTCCTCGAAGTCGAACTCTGATCCCATCATCCGCTTGTAAATATCTTTGATGTCATCGCACGTCGTCTCGAAGTGAGTGGTGGCGTCGTAGGTGCGAGAAATGAAGATCTGGAAGGAGAATCATAGAATAGAATCATAGAACAACCAGGTTGGAAGGGACCCATCGGATCTCCTAGTCCAACCATTCCTATCAAACACTAAACCAAGTCCCTCAGGACCTCATCCACCCGTCCCTTAAACACCTCCAGGGAAGGGGAATCAACCACCTCCCTGGGCAGCCTGTTCCAATGCCCAATGACCCTCTGTGTGAAGAACTTCCTCCTAAGGCCTCACCCCCCCTCCAAACACCAACTCGGCCCTTACCAACCTGGCTCTCGGTCCCCAAGTCAGTGGGTGCGAACAGGTCACTGATGCTGACGAACCTGGAAAAAAGGGGGAAAAAAAAAAAAAGATTCAGAATCCACAGTTTCAATCCAGGCTGGGGGATGATGAGTTTGAGAGCAGCCCTGAGGAGAAGGACTTGGGGGGCTGGTGGGTGAGAAGTCCACGTGAGCAACGTGCGCTCAGAGCCCAGAAAGCAAGCGTGTCCTGGGCTGCATCCACAGCAGCCAGTGGGGAGAGGGAGAGGATCCTGCCCCTCTACTCAGCCCTCATGAGACCACAACTTGAGCCCCGTGTCCTGTTCTGAAATCCCCAACAGAATCATAGAATCACAGAACAACCAGGTTGGAAGAGACCCATCGGATTATTGAATCCAACCATTCTATCAAACACTAAACCAAGTCCCTCAAGACCTCATCTACCTTAACACCTCATCTGCCTTAAACACCTCCAGGGAAGGAGAATCAACCACCTCCCTGGGCAGCCTATTCCAATGCCCAATGACTCTTTCTGTGAAAAACTTCCTCCTAATCTCTAGCCTAAATCTCCCCCGGAGGAGCTTGAGGCCATTCCCTCTTGTCCTATCCCCTGTCCCTTGGGAGAAGAGCCCAGCTCCCTCCTCTCCACAACCTCCTCTCAGGTAGTTGTAGAGAGTAATGAGGTCTCCTCTCAGCCTCCTCTTCTCCAGCATAAACACCCCCAGCTCTCTCAGATGCTCCTCATAAGGCCTGTTCTCCAGCCCCTTCACCAGCTTTGTGGCTCTTCTCTGGACTTGCTCCAGAGCCTCAACATCCTTCTTGTGCTGAGGGGCCCACAACTGAACACAGGATTCAAGGAGCGGCCTCACCAGTGCTGAGTCCAGAGGGAGAATCACCTCCCTGGACCTGCTGGTCACACCATTTCTGATCCAACCCAGGATGCCATTGGCCTTCTTGGCCACCTGGGCACACTGCTGGCTCATGTTCAGTCGGTTGTCGACCAACACCCCCAGGTCCCTCTCCTCCTGGCAGTTTTCCAGCCAGGCTTCTCCCAGTCTGTAGCTCTGCATAGGGTTGTTGTGCCCCAAGTGCAGGACCCGGCATTTGGCCGTGTTAAACCCCATCCCATTGGACTCAGCCCATGGATCCAGCCTGTTTAGGTCCCTTTGCAGAGCCTCCCTACCCTCCAGCAGAAGGAGATGGAGCTGTTGGAATGGGTCCAGAGGAGGCCATGGGGATGATATGAGGGCTGGAGCAGCTCAGCTCTGAGGACAGACTGAGAGAGTTGGGGTTGTTCAGCCTGGAGAAGGCTCTGCAGAGACCTTCTAGTAGTGACTCCAGGAAAACTGGGGACTTTTCCCAAAGGCCTGGAGTGACAGGATGAAGGGGAATAGTTTTAAATTGGAAAGGGGAAAATCTAGATTAGACATTAGCAAGAAATTCTTCACAATGCGGGTGGCCCAGGGAAGTCACGGCTGCGCTGTCCCTGGAGGTGAAGGCCAGGCTGGATGTGGCCTCAAGCATCCTGATCCAGTGGGAGGTGTCCCTGCTCGTGGCAGGGGTGGGACTGGATGGGCTTTGAGATCCTTCCAACCCAAACCATTCCATGATTCCATGACTGGATTGGGAGCACGAGAGGAAGAACAGTTCGATTAAAACGTCGCTGCTGTGCACAGCGAGTAGGCAGTCAGGGTTAAGAGGGAACTAAGA
Organism: Coccyzus lansbergi; assembly: GCA_033558105.1. NCBI lineage: Eukaryota > Metazoa > Chordata > Aves > Cuculiformes > Coccyzidae > Coccyzus > Coccyzus lansbergi. The sequence continues at coordinate 602,830 of JAUMJK010000657.1, forward strand.
AATCCATCACTTCTGTGAAGGCAAACAGCCTCCAATCCGGAGAGGTGAGGAGGGAAGAGGGGGCTCCTCGAGGCCTTACTTCTGCTCGATGGGCTCCAAGAGGTCCAAAGCGGGTTTGATCTCCTTCTCCGGGTCAGCAGTCTCCACGGTGGTGCTGGCAATGGCAATGTACTTGCCCTGCGCTGCCACGTTGTGTGCGGAGGAGATCATGCAGACGTAGATATCTGGGGAAACAGAGCCATACAGGTCAGCTCTGCTCATCCCTAAAGCCTCCTCCCGCTCACACGTTCCTCTTCCTGCTCCCCTGACACTTCCCACCTCATTTAAAGCCACACGTGGACGAGCTCTGTCCCTCCGTCATCCCTCATTTAAGAGCAAGGAAGCATTTCCCCTCCTTCACTCAGCCCTCGTTCCCTCATAGAGAACCTCCCTGCTCCTCAGCCACTTCTCCCAGCTCAGGCACTTCCTTCAGCAGGTTCCTCACTCAGCTTTCCGGTCACACGAACCTCGGCCTCTCCCACCATCCCCAGCACTGCCTTGCGCTCAAACAGCCACACAGGGACACAAAGGATCTCCGGACATAGAATCATAGAATCACCAGGTTGGAAGAGACCCACCGGATCATGGAGTCCAACCGTTCCCATCAATCACTAACCCATGTCCCTCAGCACCTCGTCCACACATCCCTTAAATCCCTTCAGGGAAGGTGAGTCAATCCGCTCCCTGCCCAGCCTCTGACAGGAACTAATGACCCTTTCCATGAAGAATTTGTTCCTGATGTCCGTCCTGAGCCTTCCCTGGTGGAGCTTGAGGCCATTCCCTCTCGTCCTGTCCCCTGTCCCTTGGCAGAAGAGCCCAGCTCCCTCCTCTCCACAACCTCCTCTCAGGGACTTGCACAGAGCAATGAGATCTCCCCTCAGCCTCCTCTTCTCCAGGAGAAACACCCCCAGGGCCCTCAGGCTTCTTCTCCAGACCCTTCCCCAGCTTCCTTGCTCTTCTCTGCACTCGCTCCAAAGCCTCAACATCCTTCTTGTGGAGAAGGACTCACAACTGACCCCAGGATTTGAGGAGTAGCCTCACCAGGGCTGAGTCCAGAGGGAGAATAACATGAACTCTGTGGCAGAAGCAGCACTAAGTGCATCTTGATTCCATTCTCACTGGACAAGGGGACCAACTACCCCCTCAGTGAGGCTGGAAGGACATAAAGCTGGGAGGGAGTGATGATCTGTTGGGCAGGAAGGCTCAACAGAGGGATTGGGACAGGTTGGATCCATGGATGGAGGGCAGGAGGATCTGCAGAGGGATCAGGACAGGCTGGATCCATGGCTGGAGGGCAGGAGGATCTGCAGAGGGATCAGGACAGGTTGGATCCATGGATGGAGGGCAGGAGGATCTGCAGAGGGATCAGGACAGGCTCGATCTATGGGCCAAGGCCAAGAGAATGGGGTTCAACCAGGAACAGTGCTGGGTCCTGCACTTCGGTCACACCAACCCCATGCAAAGGGTTCCAGGCTTGGGGAAGGGCAGCTGGAAAGCTGCTCAGCAGAAAAGGACCTGGGGGTGCTGGTTGGCAGTGGTTGAAGAGGAGTCAGCAGTGGCCCAGGTGGCCAAGAAGGCCAAGGGCATCTTGGTTTGGATCAGAAACAGTGTGGTCAGCAAGGCCAGGAAGGCTCTTCTACCTCCGGACTCGGCACTGGGGAGACCGCTCCTCGAATCCTGGGGTCACTTGTGGGCCCTAAACCCACAAGAAGGATGTTGAGGCTCTGGAGCGAGTGAAGAGAAGAGCAAGGAAGCTGGGGAAAGGGCTGGAGAAGAAGCCTGAGGGCCCTGGGGGTGTTTGTCCTGGAGAAGAGGCGGCTGAGGGGAGACCTCATTGCTCTGTGCAACTCCCTGAGAGAAGGTTGTGGAGAGGAGGGAGCTGGGCTTTTCTCTCAAGTAACAATCAGCAGGATGAGAGGAAACGGCCTCAAGTTGCACCAGGGGAGGTTTAGATTGGCTATAAGGAAAAATTTCTCTACTGAAAGAGTGGTGAAGCCCTGGCAGAGGCTGCCCAGGGCAGTGCTGGAGCCGCCATCCCTGGAGCTGCTTAAAAGCCATGTGGATGTGGCACTTAGGGACATGGTTCACAGGGTTGGCAATACCAGGTTTACAGCTGAGACTCCATGATCTGAAGAGCTTTTCCACCACAAACGACTCCACAACTCTGAATACCAAGAGTGTTTGCTTCAAGGCAGATCAGGAGCCCCCCAACCTCAACTTCAGAGCCCCCTCCCCTCTCCACACACCTGATTTTCGGTTGACCTGGTTCTGTGGAATGATGATCTGGCACGAGTTGGCATCGTTTGTGTTCTTGATGGGGTGGCTCAAGATGCAGATTACCCGGATCACTTGGCCGACCTTCGTTACGCGGTCCGAGACGTAGCTGGGGTCGCAGATGAGCTGTTTGCAGCGAGCGACCTGCCGGGACAGACAAAGCTCAGTTGACCACCTCGTGAAGATACAGAACTGGTCAGTTGGGAGGAGAATGAAGAGGGGGTTTGAGGTGGCTGTTCCAACTCTTGGTTGCATGAGCTCAAGCGTCCTGCTGGCACTGAAATAAGGACCAGCCACCAGTGCCAGCAGGACACTTCAGCTCATGCAACCAGGAGTCTTCCCAGGTCTCCCCACAGACTTCTCAACCCCAATTTTCTCAGCCTATTCTCGTATGGAAGGTGCTTCCCTTCTCTGGATGCACTCCTGCCCCTCGAGGTCTTCCTTATAGCGAGGGGCCAAAAACACAACTCAGGATTCACAATGCGGCCTCACCGGTCCCGACTACAAGGGCACAATCACTTCCTTGCTCCTCCTGGCCACACCATAGCTGATCCAAGCCAAGATGCCCTTGGCCTTCTTGGCCACCTGGGCTCCTGTTCAACCAACACCCCCAGGTCCTTCTCCTCCAGGCAGCTTTCCAGCTGCTCTTCCCCAACCCTGGAGCGCTGCATAGGGGTTTTGTGTCCCAGAGGAGATCCATGACCTCCTTTGGACTCACTCCAACAGATTCTACAACTACCTGAAAGGAGGTTGTAGAGAGGAGGGAGCTGGGCTCTTCTCCCAAGGGACAGGGGACAGGACGAGAGGGAATGGCCTCAAGCTCCGCCAGGCAAGATTTATGCTGGACATCAGGAGGAAGTTTTTCATGGAAAGGGTCATTGGGCATTGGAATAGGCTGCCCAGGGAGGTGGTTGATTCACCTTCCCTGGAGGTGTTTAAGGCACAGGTAGACGAGGTCCTGAGGGACATGGTTTAGTGTTTGATAGGAATGGTTGGACTCGATGATCCGGTAGGTCTATTCCAACCTGGTGATTCTATGATTCATGTCCTTTTTGTGCAGTGGTGAAGGCTGAACCAATCAGATTATTATCAACCACTCTGCGTAAGAACGTATTTTTGCAGTAATAGTTTTATATTTCATAGAATCACCAGGTTGGAAGAGATCCTCTGGATCATTGAGTCCAATCATTCCTATCAAACACTAACCCATGTCCCTCAGTACCTCGTCCACCCGTCCCTTAAACCCCTCCAGGGAAGGGGACTCAGCCCCCTACCTGGGCAGCCTCTGACACTGCGCAATCAGCCTTTCCATGAAAATTTTTTCCAAATGTCCATCCTGAACCTGCCCAGGTGGAGCTTGAGGTCATTCCCTTTCGTCCTGTACCCTGTCACTTGGGAGAAGAGCCCAGCTCCCTCCTCTCCACAACCTCCTCTCAGGGAGTTGTACAGAGCAAGGAGGTCTCCCCTCAGCCTCCTCTTCTCCAGGAGAAACACCCCCAGGGCTCTCAGCCTTCTTCTCCAGCCCCTTCCCCAGCTTCCTTGCTCTTCTCTGCACTCGCTCCAGAGCCTCAACATCCTTCTTGTGGGGAGGGGCCCACAAGTGACCCCAGGATTCGAGAAGCAGTCTCCCCAGGGCCGAGTCCAGAGGGAGAAGAACCTCCCTGGCCCTGCTGGCCCCGCCGTGTCTCATCCAAGCCAACCTAGTGATTCTGTGACACAGAATCCTCCCCTAGAAAGGACACAGTACCCTAACAAGAAGTTCTAAACCGTCCTGCGAAGCGATCACTCCAGTTAGGAGCATTTATAGTTTCTGAGCAGCTTGCAGTATCCTGGCTTTGTAACAAAACCTGCTCCAGTGGGAGGTGTCCCTGCCCATGGCTTGGGAGCTGGAACTGGATGATCTTTAAGGTCCCTTCCAACCCAAACCATTATGTGTTTCTACCATTCTATACACAGGTTGAGATAAAGGTGGGGTTGGGATTAAGGAAGGAACCGGAAGGCACCGTACCTCCCCTTCAGACTTCACACCGACCACTTTGCCGTTTTCTATCACGATCTCCTCGATGGGCTTGTTCAGCATGTAGGTTCCTCCGTAAATAGCGCTTAGCCTGCAAGAGGGAAGCCGCTTCAGCCTCTTCCACAGGTTTTTAACAGCCCTCCCAGTCCCTCCTTTCTGTCCCACTTGGACAAACCCCCAAATCGGACTGAAACCTCCTCAAAATCCGCAGCTTTTAGCCATCTACGCGGTGGACGCTGCTCTTTCTGCAAGGCCTCTAATCAATTACACACAACCAGAAGAAATCTGCTTGAACCAGATGTTCTGACAGTGCAGGTGCTGGGAGCTAAGCAAATCCGACTTCTTGGATAAAGACACTGCTAAGAGCATCTCTGAGCAAACCCAGAGCGAGCACCACTAACAGGAATTGCAGTAAATAAGTCCCAAAAGAAGGACTCTCACATGGAGAAATCACTTCTTGGTGAAGAGAGTGAGAGAACTAGTAACCGTCACAGTATTTTTTTATGAAGCATCATGTTCTGGAAGCCCAAGCACTGACCCCACATCTGATCCATCCCTCTGGAACCCCCGAGACGAATTCTCACCTTGCAAATCCCTGGGGCAGCTCTCCAAGGCCGTAGAGGGGATAAAGGTAGGGGCTTTTCCCATATCTAGCCAGTGACTCGCTGTAGAGCTTAATCCTGTTGATTGTTTCTTGGCAGGGTTGATCTAGATAGCTGGGGAGGGCAGTTAAATCGTTGGCAACGTCAAAAAGACTGAGACTTGCAGGAGAACACACCCAGAGAGCAACGCACTGACTTCCCACGAAGCTTCTTTCCCCACCCTCTGGCTCCTCCTGGCAAGCATTTCCCCTGGAAGTTCCCTTTTAGAAGCACTTTGTGTCACAAGGGGGTTAATCCCACAAAATTCAAGCATCCGACCAGCAGAGGACCCAGTGTTTTAAGATCTACGTGTTTTAAGATCTAGGTGGGGACAGAGTTCCTGCCCTCAACCCTCAGGAGAGAAGCAGCACTTACTCGTCAGTCCTGTAGAGCGCGAGCGCGTGGCCCGTGAAGTCTATAACGTCCTGGCCCAGGTCGAACTTCTTATAGACGTCGCGCATGGTGGTTTTCTTGGGATCGACGCCTTCAAAAGTCTTGGGGTCGTTCTCGTCAAAGTTGGCAACGTACACGAGGAATTTCCTGAACCGGCGTTTCTCAAACAAGCCCATTAAGCCTAAAACCAAGGCATTATGGTCAGAAAACAGAGCTATTAAATGGCTTTTCCACTGCCACGGAGTATCAGAAGCTGCTAAGAGAGTGTTTAAAATATCAAGAACGAGGAGTTCAGCCTTCGGGGCTAACCAAGGTGCTCTGCTCAAGTGGGAGATGCCAACATTGGCCAAACGGTCCACACCGGCAGCTGTCCTGGTGCTCTGGACGTCACAGGGTGGCACAGCCAACTCCTTCCAAGCTGTGGTTGGAGGCTGAACTCCTACACTCCGCTCCCAGCTCTGGGAAAGCCTGGGGTGCGGCTCCGACTTGGTCGGGTTTAATGCCTGGGCTGAGATTCCCTTTGCATTCGGCATCTACCAGACTTCGCATCAAAGTAAGGGGCCTTGAGCTATCTTGCAGCCTCACTGAGTAAGCAGAGAGTGCAGCAGGGGCCAGAATTCCAAACATGAGATTGGATGCGGCACCAACATCTACACATTCTGATTTTCTACAAATCAGAGAAGCAAGACTGGACTTGCTGAAACCAAAGCAGAGACAACACCAAAGGCACCTCCTGCTTCTGCCAGGAAGAGTCTCTTCGGACTCTTGGGAGACAGCAATTCTAATTCTATCCCACATTTGAGGCTCCTGGACTGCCCTTTGCAAGCTCCTGCAATCTCCTCTGCAATCTCTGTTAGGAATTATCAGCAGTTCTATCTGGAGGGATATTTAAAAAGACAATTAAGATTTTAACGAGGTGCCACACGTTGGATTGACTCATTCCAATTTGCCTGCTGACAAGCATGACAACACTTCATCCATCCAGAAAGACCCAACTTTAAACCTTTCTGGCAAGGTTGGGAGTGTCACCCCCAAACGGAAGCTCGTTAGGAAGTAACATTTTGTCCCATTCCCAGTGGATAAGCAACAGAACAGGCAGCTTGGTCAGCTCCATCTAAAAGCTTCAAGAAAACAGTAATGTGAGGCCCAGGAAGCCCAAGACTCAACTGCAAGTGGTGCGTGAAGTCACACAAGCTGCAGAACAATCAACTTGTTACTGAGATGGAGCCAACACACAGCACCACGTGAGGAACATCAGGATTTCTTTCTGGCTTGAGCACCTAATGAACTAAGAGGTGGATGCCAGAGACCCATCTCCCCTTTCCTGAACCGTGGGAGCCTCAGGAAGAAACAAAGTAAGGTGAAACTACTCACTGGATGCCAAAGCTTCTGCCTCAGTGGAAGGAACTTTGTAGATCTTCCCTCCCTTGTAGACGAAGCTCCCCTCAATCACCTTGAAGTCCAAGTAGCGAGTGACTTCTGTGTAGAGCAGCATCTTTACCAATTGACCTGGAAAGGAGGTTTGGCACAAGTCAACCAGCTGGTCTGAAGCAAGAAGCCACAAGGACAGCGCTTCCCACCAGGCAGACGGCTCTTCCAGAGCAGACAAGGCTCCAGGAAGACCTTAGAGCAGTCTCCTTGAACCTAACGGGGCCTAGAGAAAAGCTGGGGGCTCCTGATCAGGGAGTGCAGGGATAGGATGAGGGGGAACGGTTTGAAGTTGAAAGAGAGGAAATTGAGATGAGATATTAGGAAGAAATTAGGAAGAAATTCACTCTAAGTATGATGAGGCCCTGGCCCAGGTTACCCAGAGAAGTGGTGGCTGCCTCATCTCTGGAGGTGTTCAAGGCCAGGTTGGATGAGGCTTGGAGCAGCCTGATCCAGTGGGAGGTATCCCTATCCGTGGGGTTGGAACTGGATGATCTTTAAGATGCTTTCCAACCCAAACCATTCCACGATTCTGTGACTTTCCTAGCACAGAAACCCTTCCAGGGCAGAACCACACAGCTCTTACACCTTAGTGTAGCAGATGGAGGGCGGCAGGTGCCGCTGAGTATGTAATGAGGCAGTTTGAAGGCTGTTACAGGCCATCAACTGCGTGTCCTTGTCACTCCTGCTGTTTCCATCGTGTCCTTAAGTAAAATCCATCCTGTGACAGGTTATCCCACTGACCCCGGAGTGACCACACAGATTCATTTAGGTTGGAAAAGACCTTTAAGATTGAGTCCAAACCTTGAATCAAAGCAAATCTTGCCCAGCACCAGCCTTTAGCAAGGGGGGTACTACACAATCTATCTCCAAGGACAAGATTCCAGCAGCATGTGGTTGGTAACTGGCAAACTGAGTTGTCCTTGAACTCGTTGGCATCGATAACCACTTTATTGACAGTGGATTTGGTCCACAAGACCTGTCCCAGGACTGGAACATGGATTAAAGAGTGAGGATTTGCAGCATCAATAAAGGATGACAGAGTCTGCAAGCCACAAAATGGGAACAAAGGGGATTAACAGTCACATGGAATCAACTGTTTCTTCCTAAGCCACTGAGGAACAACAATGCACAATTCATGGTGTTAACTCTGGAGAGAAACACAAACACTCTGGGAAAAAAAATGCATGTTAGAAAAGTGGATTTCCAGACCTTCCAAACATGGTGATGCTGTGCACTCCAAGCTGGAGCCACCTTCCAAGTGTGAAAGGTCCACAGCCAAAAGAAGTCAGAGGGTGGAAGCTGAGGTGCTTACAGCACCAATCAGAAACACAGAATCACCAGGTTGGAAGAGACCCACTGGATCATTGAGTGCAACCATTCCCATCAATCACTAACCCATGTCCCTCAGCACCTCGTCCACACATCCCTTAAGCCCCTCCAGGGAAGGGGATTCAACCACCTCCCTAGGCTGCCTCTGACAGGGACCAATCACCCTTTCCATGAAATATTTCATCCTGATGTCCACCCTAAACCTCCCCTGGTGGAGCTTGAGGCCATTCCCTCTCGTCTTGTCCCCTGTCCCTTGGCAGAAGAGCCCAACTCCCTCCTCTACACAACCTCCTCTCAGGGAGTTGCAGAGAGCAATGAGGTCTCCCTTCAGCCTCCTCTTCTCCAGGACAAACACCTCCAGGGCCCTCAGGCTTCTTCTCCAGACCTTTCTCCAGCCTCCTTGCTCTTCTCTGCACTCGCTCCACAGCCTCAACATCCTTCTTGTGGGGAGGGTTCCACAACTGACCCCAGGATTCCAGGAGCAGTCTCCCCAGGGCCGAGTCCAGAGAGAGAAGAACCTCCCTGGCCCTCCTGGCCATGCTGTGTCTCATCCAAGCCAAGATGCCCTTGGCCTTCTTGGCCACCTGGGCCCCTGCTGCCTCCTCTTCAACCAACACCCCCAGGTCCTTCTCCTCCAGGCACTTTCCAGCTAGACTTCTCCTAGGCTGGAGCTGCCCAGGGTTGTTGTGCCCTGACCACCCTGACTGAGCCTGAGGGAGCTCTTGGATTTGTGCTTCCAGAGGTCACAGAGAACCAGCCAAGTTGCTATTTACTTGATTACAGCACTGAGTGTAAACCACAGGCTGTGCTTACAGGGCAGACTAGGGATGTCGGAATCACTTACCATTAGCCATAAGGAATTTTGGAATGAGGTCCACATTCCAGTCCCTTCCTCGCCCCATGGATTCTGGTGGAGTTCCTGGTAAGTTAAACCTTTTGTAGAGCTTTGGAGAGAATACAAAACTTGTTAGAGTGTGGGAAACACCTACAGGTATGATTTCTCCCACACGAAGACACACATTCCACCCCCACATCTCCCCAGCTGAACACAAGCTCTTCACAGCAAGGGTTTGGCCGGCGTTTGAGCTCCCGTTTGATTTGCGATGCAAGGCACAAAGCACACCCAGTAAATTCTCACAGTAAGAATCGAGCAGCTTTGCTCTGCTCATCCAATCTCTCTTCCTCCAAGGCTTAAAGCTCGGGAATTTATGACCTGCTGAACCGAAATACTGTTTAACATTGCTAAAGGTAACCCGATCAAAACGCCTTGGAGAGGGAAGCTCCTCTACACACTTAAATCAAACGCTCCAGTATAAATATTTAACCCAGTTAGATGGCAAGGAGAGCAGTGATTTCCTGACATCCAATTAATCAGCCTCGCTAAGAGCTCTAGAAGCTTCACGCTGGCAAGTTGTAGGCAGGAGGTGGCATCTGTCAAGACGGAAGCGCTCGCAAGCCAAGGACCAAGCGCACAGAGGCACAGATTCATTAGGCCGCCATTCGCATGGCAGTAACGATTTAGCTGATGAGTCTTCCCATCATGCTTCTCTCCTGCTGGCGTTTCCTTACTCCCTTAGGAATAATTACTTGGAATCCTTGCCTAGGAGAGCTTGAAACGAAGCCTTTATTTTTCAGTGGGGGAGAAGACAATAGGTGGGCACCCGCCTCGTACTTACATCCTCCAGGGGTGTAATGGATGCGCTTTCCCCTCCGTAGTACGAGTTCCGGTCCATGTGAAGGACTTTCTTTCCGTTCACGGACATGATTCCGGAGAGGATGCATTCCTGAGAAGAGGAAACAAAAAAAAAGAACACAAGGACCACGTTAGCCGTGTCTGAGCCTCCTTCCATCTTTCCAAAGGATGTTCTCACAGCCACCTGTGTGCCCAGACTCGGAGACACATGCAGAGTCATAGAATCATAGAACAACCAGGTTGGAAGGGACCCATCCGATCTTCTAGTCCAACCATTCCTATCAATGTCCTTCACAAACAGCAGTTGCCTCACTCTAGACTGAAGATTTCCATGTTGAAAGCCTTTATTGAGATGGATTAACCCCTTATAAGGTTTGTTCCCTCCTCTGTGCAGCCAACCAGGATATTTTAACTCTACATCTACCACTCATCAGGGCTCCCCTGAGGATATTTCTGGGAAGTCCATGGGTTTGGACTTCCTAAATTGCCAGCGATCAGATTCAAAGAGGCAGAATCCTCCTTTATGGATGACACCAGGAGCCTAAAAGACTCCAGGACGTCTCCCCAAAACCTCAGTCTTTGATAACTGAGACACACAAGAGCTATTCTTAGAGGACAGGGGTAGCACAAAGGAAAAATCAAGCCATTTGGGAGCTTTATTATTTCAGTAGACACTTTGCTATCCTTGTACCCACCATAATTGCATCCACTGGGATACCCTGGAGCAGCCGATCAGCTGCTCTGTCTGAGCACCACATCATGAGGCTGAGACTAGTCGCAAGAGTCACAAGTTAAGAGTTTGCAGAACCAGCCAAGGACTCGCCTGGCTAAATCCCCACTAAAGCATCACTTCGCAGCAATTCCGGCTCTGGCATTCGCAATCCAGAGAGCTTAACAAAAACTTAAATGCTTGCATGCTTAGGGTTGTTTATCACAGAGGTTTTACGGATCTTTCTCACTCAGCTCTCTTCAAAAGAAGAATCTCATCCACAACAAGTCTGTGCTCACCATCAGCATTATCTGAATTTGTAGATCCAAGCCACATCCCACATTCCCCTTCATCCAGCCTGTAAACTGGCTGTCCAGCTGCGGAGCGACGCCTCTGCTGCACAGCAGCTCACCCAGGAGCGGAGGAGCCATTCAGTCAAGGAAAGCAGCAGCTTGGCCTTCCTGGTGGACATCTGCATCTCTAGGAGATCCTTCATGTTTACTCTATGTGTCTCATGCTGTGGAACATTCAGGACTCCTCTGTGCCACATCCTCCTTGCTGTTGAGTTTATGAGGCAAACAATATAGAATCACAGAATCACCAGGTTGGAAAAGACCCACTGGATCACGGAGTCCAACCATTCCTATCAAACACTAACCCATGTCCCTCAGCACCTCATCTACCTGTCCCTTAAACCCCTCCAGGGAAGGGGACACAACCCCCTCCCTGGGCAGCCTCTGACAGGGACCAATGCCCCTTTCCATGAATTTCTTTTTCCTAATGTCCATCCTGACCCTCCCCAGGTGGAGCTTGAGGTCATTCCCTCTCGTCCTGTCCCCTGTCCCTCAGGAGAAGAGCCCAGCCCTCTCCTCTCCACAACCTCCTCAGGGAGTTGCACAGAGCAATGAGGTCTCCCCTCAGCCTCCTCTTCTCCAGGAGAAACACCCCCAGGGCCCTCAGCCTTCTTCTCCAGCCCTTTCACTAGCTTCCTTGCTCTGCTCTGCACTCCCTCCAGAGCCTCAACATCCTTCTTGTGGGGAGGGGCCCACAACTGACTCCAGGATTCGAGGAGTGGCCTCCCCAGGGCCCAGTCCAGAGGGAGAAGAACCTCCCTGGCCCTGCTGGCCACGCCGGGTCTGATCCAAGCCCAGACACCTTTGGTCTTCTTGGCCACCTGAGCCACTGCTGGCTCCTACCTGGGCAGCCTCTGCCAGTGCCCAGTGACCTTTTCCATGAAAAATTTTTTCCTCATGTCCAGCCTGACCCTCTCCTGCTGGAGCTTGAGGCCATTCCCTCTCATCCTGTCCCCTATCACTTACGAGAAGAGCCCAGCTCCCTCCTCTCCACAACCTCCTTTCAGCAATGCTGCCCAGTACAAGTACTGGTGAATCCGCCCAGCCAAACCACCAGTAGAACACAGTCTCCCACAGCATATTGTTTATAGAATCACAGAATGATTTGAGTTGGAAGGGACCTTAAAACCCAGCCAGTTCCAAACCCCTGTCAAAGGCAGGGACACTTCCCACTGGATCACGTTGCTCCAAGCCCCATCCAACCTGGCCTTGAACTCCTCCAAGGATGGAGCAGTCACAACTTCCCTGGGTAGCCTGCGTCAGGGCCTCACCGCTGTCACAGGAAAACATCTCTTCCCAAGATCTCATTTCAATCTCCTCTCTTCCAGTTTAAATTCATTCCCCTTTGTCCTATCCCTGCACTCCCTGATGAAGAGCTCTTCTCCAGTTTTCCTATAGGTCCTCATTACCCCTCAAGTGACTTGCTAATCCTAACTCCATTAAATTTAAGTTGGAAAAGACGTTTAAGGTCATCAAGTCCAATCAAAATCTTGGTGTTGAGGAAGCTTTTAAACCCATCTTCACCTTCAACGAAGGTCAAATAATGGTAAAGGCAGTTTGTGGGAGGGGTTATTTGGTTCCGAAGTGTCTCAACATCTGCAGGTGCATGGACGACTGCCAGGGATCGCTGGCATCAGGACTTGCTGTTCCTGAACTTCCAGGTGGCAATGGGCAAGTCTTCTCTGCTAGAAGAGCAAGGAGCTGCCAGCCAGCCCACCCAGATGCCATGAGAAGTCAGCCACGGTCCTGCAAAGCAAAGCCAGCACTGCTGCATGGCAAGAACGAGCTGCCTGCTGAGATTAGGCCCTGAAGATGGAGGTGATTTCACAGCTTTGTGATTGTCACATGGATTGTGAACAAAGTGAGCCACAGGATTTCTCCCACAAAACGTATCTACAAGCCGTCAGCTGCCCCTTCCAGCACTGCAGTGTCCTCCACAGACTCCAGATCTCTCACAGCCTAAAAGGTCCCTCTGCTTTTTCCAAGTAGGTTAAAGCAAGCAGAGACCCCTACAGTTGACATGGCTGCACTAAACCCAGAAACGGCATGACCAGCAGGGCCAGGGAGGTTCTTCTCCCTCTGGACTCAGCACTGGTGATACTGCTCCTCGAATCCTGGGGTCAGTTGTAGGCCCCTCCCCACAAGAAGGATGTAATCAAGGATCTGTAATCAAGTAAATAGAAACTTGGCTGGTTCTCTGTGAAAGCAAAAATCCAAGAGCTCCCTCAGGCTCAGTCAGGGTGGTCAGGGCACAACAACCCTGGGCAGCTCCAGACTAGGAGAAGTCTGGCTGGAAAGTGCCTGGAGGAGAAGGACCCTGGGGGGGTTGGTTGAAGAGGAGCCAGCAGCGATACAGGTGGCCAAGAAGGCCAAGGGCATCTTGGCTTGGATGAGACACGGCATGGCCAGCAGGGCCAGGGAGGAGGTTCTCCCTCTGGACTCAGTCCTGGTGAGACCACTCCTTGAATCCTGGGGTCAGTTGTAGGCCCCACCCCACAAGAAGGATGTTGAGGCTGTGGAGCGAGTGCAGAGAAGAACAAGGAAGGTGGGGAAGGGGCTGGAGAAGAAGCCTGAGGGCCCTGGGGGTGTTTCTCCTGGAGAAGAGGAGGCTGAGGGGAGACCTCCTTGCTCTCTGCACCCTGAGAGGAGGGAGTTGGGCTCTTCTCCCAAGGGACAGGGGACAGGCCGAGAGGGAATGGCCTCAAGCTCCACCAGAGGAGGGTCAGGCTGAACATCAGGAAGAAATATTTCCCAGAAAAGGTGACTGGTCCCTGTCAGAGGCTGCCCAGGGAGGGGGTTGAGTCCCCTTCCCTGGAGGGGTTTAAGGGCCAGGTGGAGGAGGTGCTGAGGGACATGGTTTAGTGTTTGATGGGAATGGTTGGACTCCATGATCCAGTGGGTCTCTTCCAACCTGGTGATTCTATGATTCCTCAAGAGCGCTGTGAGTGCTGAAGAACTACAGGAGTGAAAGTACAGGAGTTTTTTATGGTGATGTTAATGATTTACCACATGCAACGTGGGACAAACACATCAAGAGCACCACTAGAGAATCACGGAATCATTAAAGCTGGAAAAGACCTCTGAGATCATCCAGTCCAGGTGCCAGCCTGCCACCACCATGCCTACTAAACCATGTCCCACAGTGCCACATTTATACTGGTTTTGAACCCCTTCAGGGATGGTGACTCCACCGCTTCCCTAGGCAACTTCTAATACTCAACAATGGGATCTCCTGACTTACACTGAACCAGAGATCCACACCTGGGCTCTGGTTTGACTCTTTCCTCTAACCTGCAGCTTTATTCCCTCACATCACCTTCCAAACCGCTGGCTCGCCAGCTCTGCCAGGTGGTGGTGCAGGATTTACAACATGCCACCTTGTGACAACGTCACAAGGAAGCCAACCAGGATTTCCAAACAAGATAAATATCAATGGGAGGAACGGAGTTACAGTAAAAGCTGCAGAAGCGACGTCCTTCATTCCAGATGTCAGATGATTTCCTTCCTCCATTTAGAGACACTTCAAAGCACTTCTTGCTCTATTTTCTCACTCATCGCAACCCAGCAAGCCCAGATCCATTCATAGAATCATAGAACAACCAGGTTGGAAGGGAACCATCGGATCTTATAGTCCAACCATTCAGCAGGTTGCCTGTCCAAAACAAGGAGTCAGGTAACTCAGAGGTATCAGTGTTTCCCTGCTTGCTTAAAATCACGCCCCTAGAATGAATCCAGGAAGCAGCAGATCTACGAGGTCTTTAATATCTTTCCAACCGTGTTTCACATCCATTAAACACCAGCACAGGGATCAAAGTGGAGGAACGATGATGCTGTTTTATCCACGGCTCAGGTAACAGGCTGATTCCATCACCCAGGCTCCTGCAGAGCCCCGAAGTGTTCAAATCCTGCATAGGCCCTTTCACCATCATTTCCCTTTGCGGCCGATGAGGCAACGGCACAGCGATAAAACACAAGAGACGCACAATAGATTTATCCTCCCAGCTCAGCAATTCCTTTAGCCAGCTGAGCGTAGGCCAAACCCATCCGCAGGGCACTAGGTTGCATCTAGGAACCGCTCGACGTGTCATTATGTCGTCTGGGTCAGGGAACGAGGAAAACAAACAGCCCGGACCGATAAGGGATGGGCTGGAAAAGAGTTTGGACTGCAAACAAAAAAAGGGGAAGCATCAGAGTTCAAATCTGCGGCTTTGCGACTGTAAACAGCCACCCCTGGTAAACCCAAGCAGCAGCTGAGAGCAAAAAACAGCAGCAAGACACAGCAGGGAACGCTCCGGGGATCTAGCCGGGGTGGAACACAATCTCCAGGCAAATTACAGTCACGCTGCGCTACTATAATCCACCGCTTCGGCCAGTTCGGGTTACGCCGGCCTCCCAAGAGCTCGCATTGCATTGTTGAATGAATGACAGAGCAAGTCCTCCAGCGATCGATGTCTGCAGCACCTCTCGGCCGCTCCAAACAGCCAGGAACGTAGGACCAGGGAGCAAAAGCCACAAGAAATATGGAAACGGCACGCTGGATGCAAATCCATGAAAAAACAGAAGTCAGGAGTAACTTGGAGATATCAACTCTACCCTCACTTGCATGAACTGGCCAGGAATAGACCTTTGGCACGCAGATGCCTTTGAGGATCGAGGGAATCAAGTAGGTTTACATGGATGTTCTCCAACTAGGGCGGCAGTTCAGAAAGGCTCAGGGAGTCGGACGGGAACCTGAGCCAGTGTGGATCCATTTAACCAGGTTGAGGGGTGGATTCCACACAAAACTCATTTCGTTTTTGGGAGAGGGTTCTGGCAAGGGGCCCAGGCTATGGACCACACTGGACTCCAAGGAGCAGGACTCTACATTCTGCTTAGCCATGTGACCGGCAGAAGCCTTTACTCACTGCATCCCATGCTACCAGAGGACGACACGAGGGATGGTGACACTCTGCTGGGTCCTCACTGTCATTCTGACTTTTATTTAGGCCCTTCAACCAGCAAGGCTTGAGCTGACACCATTAAATATATCTTGAACCCCAGACTCTGGCTGCTCTGCTCCTACAGAAAGTGAATCTGCTTCTTTGTGAGGGATTTATACAGGTTTAAGGTGGTGAGGCAGCTGGCAAGTAAGAAGCTTTAGTTCAGCACACAGGAGCCTGCAAGGAGTGAAAACCCAGAAGGGACACAGTGTTCATCTGCAAGGGCTTAATGAGACAGTTTAATTACACCCAAACATTCACGTTCGATAACTCAGGTTGGTTAGAGCACAGAAAACAAGCGACAAATGCTTTTCAGGGGTCACAACATCCCACTCCCGGGTGCTGTCGCAGCAAGCAAGCACCGAGTCCTTTCCAGATCAATGTAAATGAAAGCGAAGTGAAAAGACGAATCAGAAAAATCGAACCACGAGGTGTTCTTCATCCTGCTATCGTCACAACAGATTAAAAACAGGTTTGAGCAGTAGGCCTGGAGAAAGATGCTGCCTCATCTGCAACGTACAATGCTCCTCACAAGCCTGAGCCAAGCATCTTAAAGCTATTAAGGCTTAAGCAACTCCCGAGAGGCCATTCCCACCAGCGGCTCTAGGACGCGGTACCTGGAAGACCTACCAGCTCTGATGCCAGGGCAGCCAGACCCACTTTGTCTGCCCTGTAGTGCCTGGAAGTTCAGCACCGCTCAAGGCACAGAGGGACTGGGAGGGACAGAACGAGCGCTGGGAAGTTAAGGGTACCTTGTCTAAGTCGTATCAGCAGTAATTCAGGATTAAAGATACTCTGGGATTATTTTTACAATATCTTTACAAGCTTGGCACTGCCACAGGGTCTCCTGTTTGCATACCTAAGGGAAAAAAAGTATTTTTTGTGCCAGTGATCTCAAACCTAAAGCCGCTCAAGCTCCTCATTACTGCCTGAAGGGACGTGATTGAGAGCAGCTGTGCAGAGATGGTGGATGAGAAGCTGGACACAAGCTGGCAATGGGCACTCACAGCTCAGACCACATCCTGGGCTGCATCCAAAGAAGTGCAGCCAGCAGAGTGAGGGAGGGGATCCTGCCCCTCTATTCTGCTCTCGTGAGAACCCACCTGGAGTCCTGTGTCCAGTTTTGGAATCCCCAACAGAAGGACATGGAGCTGTTGGAACGGATCCAGAGGAGGCTATGAAGATGATGTGAGGGCTGGAGCACCTCAGCTATGAGGACAGGCTGAGAGAGCTGGGATTGTTCAGCCTGGAGAAGAGAAGGCTCCAAGGAGACCTTAGAGCAACATTCCAGTACCTGAAAGGGCTCCAGGAAAGCTGAGGAGGAACTTTTTCCAAGAGCCTGAAGTGACAGAACGAGGGGTATGGCTTTAAATTGGAAGGGGAAGAAATTATTCCCAAGGAGGGTGATGAGATAATTCTCACAGAAGTCACAGCTGCCCCAACCATGGAGGTGTCCTTGCCCACGGTCTTTGAGAAGCCATCCAACTCATCCCATTCTATGAGTCTATGATGAGCACCCAAAATATTCATGTGATGCTTTCAGATCCATCCAAAGTAGAATCTACACAGAGACTCTTGTGGCCCTGCAAACCCGACCAGACTGACCACTGCCACAGATGTGTTTGTGGCTCTTCTCCAAAGGCTGTGATGCTTATTTTTTTCCTCTTTCAACCACCAACTGAACTTTCACTGGGGAAAGAGAAAGAAAAAACCCTCCAGGGCAGCACTAACCCTCACAGATGGGCTGGATTACAGCTCTTTCATGGACTTTGTACAAACCTGAGCAACAGATGTTGGGACGACTCAAGAGGTAACGCTGATGGGACAAGACGCAAGAGGGCACGACCCAAGAGGCAGCCTGGAGAAGGGTTCGGGGCTCGAGTACCTCAACCAACAATCAAGAGCCCTTGTTGATCTCATTTCCTTCCAGCAGCATCAAGATTGGGGTGCAAGTCCAGCCTTTCCAAGAGGTGAGACAAACTCATTCAGCTACAACAGGAGCTGTGTGGGACTCAAACCCATCTCTGCAAGAGCCAGAGCGAAGGGAAGGCTGGTTGAAAGCATCACCTGAAGCTTTGTGACAGTTCAGGACTCTTAAGGAAAGGAAAGAGCCAACTGAACACGTTTCCCCACAGCATTTTCCAGCTCTTTTTCCTCTGCCAGCACTGCTACCAGACCAAGGTCAGAGCGGCAGCCTTCAAGCTTCCAGTTCGATGCCTCCTCTGCCTGCAGAGTCCTCACAGCCCAGCCTGAACCAGGTTCTGCTCCAACACCGCTTGCCACCCAAAATGGTTGAGCCAACAATTTGTGTTTTAGGCCTGGGAACGGCCCAGCTGCACCAGGTTTCCATTCACTCACTGTTCTGCATGAGCTGCTCAAGTAGAGACGAAGTCCATTCCATTCTAATTGGTATTTCAGAGGGAAATTCTGCACAGTAGAAGCAAAATGAGCCCTCCTGTGCGCTCCTAGGCTCTGGAGTTTGGTCAGCACACCTTAAAACTGGCCATAATTTATTCCTTTTAACTCAACTGCTGATCATTAGCATCAGCTCTTCTAAAAAGTGATTGCACAAGAGGCCTTTTGTCCAATTTACACTGGCATTTGTCAGTTTGGGATTAAGCTCGGTGCTTACCAACTTGATACCAGCTCACTCTAAAGCATAAATTAACATTTTAATGGAGCTCTGGATCTATCGGAGGCCCCTTCGCTAGGAGCTCATTATATTTCACCTCCGCACAAAGTCCATTTCCCTGCTTTGCAGAGCCAGACACAGGTTTGAGGACAAGACTGCAGCTTTCCCTATCAAAGGGAAGCAGCTTTTGCCTCCTAAAGTCATTCCTGCAACCTCAAAGGAAGAAAAGGAACGAAAGCAACCACGGAAGCTGCTTTCACCCTATGGCAGCAGCTGGGAAGACGCTCCCACTCGCTGCACGTTTTCTTTGTGCTACATCCTGATTTTATTATCATTATTCTCGTACACAGGGTGGGGGGGGACGGCACAGATAAAACAGATTCGTGTCCGCAGAAGCAATGCTTTCGCCTCTGTGCAGCCCCTGTCAACTCCCAGCACCAAAGCTACATGTATTTCTATTTACAATTAGCATCTTTCGGGGAAGTGGGGGGGAAATCCCACACAGACAACCTCAAAGATACCTCATTAGGTGGGTCTCTTCCAACCTGGTGATTCTATGATTAATGTGGAGAGAATACAACCGGAGGAAACACAAGCAGGAAAGGCTCTTTACCAGCGAGGAAAACCGTCTCTCCACCATATTGGATTTTCTTCCCCCTTTTTCAAACAATGCCTCTTATTTTGAACCCGCAAGCCACCATCCCAGCCCTTCCTAAACCCCCAGTGGATAAGGCAGCAGTGGCCCTGGCGTCTCCTCGGCTTGAAGGAAGGTAGGAACGAGAAGAAATCCCCCCCGGGCAGCACCGCTGCCATGTTTTTCCCCCCCCCTCAGCAGCCCGCAGCGCAGCCTGCATCCTCCACAATAGGACAAAGCCCTCGCACGGCTCATCCCTGTCCCTCCGCCGCACCCCCGAGTGCCATCAGCTGTCACTTTTCCTCAGGGATGGCCAAGATGAAGCGACAAGGCACAAGTGGATTTTTTTTTTTCTTTTTGGGGGGAGGTGAAAGAGCATCGGATAAATCTGACAGGCATGCAGGGCTCGCCTGCCTTCCCATCCCCCTCCTGCTGCAGTCAGGGCTGGATGGTGAGCCGAAGGCTGCAAAGGCGGAGCGGGAGAGGCGGGGTGAGGAAGGGGGGGATAGCCAGGTTCTGCCTCCACCCTATGCCAGGTTGGGCACGGCTCAGCAGACGTGGCCACCTCGGGTGTGGGGGAGAAAGATCTCAATTCTCAATTAAAAAATAAAATTAAAATATCAAGCGATAAGTCCCCAGTAGCGTTTTATTGTCTGTCAGCCCCACACCCTCCTCCCTCTGCTAAACAACTGCATTCCCCGGGGCTTCCTGGGAGCTGGGCCCAGCCCCAAGGGGATCCAGGGGGGAAAACCAGAGCATTCAAACATGAACGGGGGGGGGGGGCTATGGAAATCGTGGGAAAAAGTGAACCCATCCTGGAGGGGGGAAAAGGGCTGAGATCCAAGCCAGGGGGGTGATCAGTGATGATAATAAGAAGAGAGACAGAGGATGGGATAAGGGGGACCAGAAGCCTGGCACCTTGTGGAGATCAGTGTTGGGGGGGCTGTGATAATTAAACGGAGGATGGACAGAGGGCCCAGATGGATCCAGGCCCACAGATGGATTGGTGAGGTGGGGGTTGTGATAATTAGATGACAGATGAGGGATAGGATGAGGGGGAACAGAAAACAGGCACCCCAGAGGGAGATTGGAGGGGGAAGAGGAACGCAGGCACCCAGCTGGAGCTGGGGGGGGGGGAAACTATGGGGATAAGGTGACACATGAAGGACCATGGAAGGTGTTGAGGGTGAAAATCCAGTGAGGGATTGGGGAAAGGGACCCCAGTAGCCAGGGGGAGAAGCCAAAAGCTGGGGACTAAAGGGAGGGAAAAGGAGGGGGTGCAGACCCTCAGCATCTCACCCCCAAGGCTGAGGGAGGGGGAATCAAGAGAGGAGAGTTGGGGGAGCAGGATCAGCAACTGCATAAGGGATTGGGAAAGGGATCCCAGCATCCAGGGGAGGGAGATGGGACTTGGGTGGGGAAAGGGGAGGACACAGACCCCCAGCATCCCAGTCTGAGGTTGAGCGGAGTGGGAGGAGAAGCATCAGGGGAGCAGGATCAGCATCTGTGTGAGGGATAGGGAAGGGACCTTGGTATCCAGAGGAGGCAGCCAGGACTTGTGGCAGGGCGAGCAGGGAGGGCGCAGAACCCCAGCATCCCAGCCCAGGGCTGGGAACAGTGGGAATCAACAAGGGAGAGATTGGAGGAGTGGGATCAGCATCTGGGTAAGGGACAGGAAAGGGACCCTGAGGCTGGGGAGGTAGGAAGGGTGCAGACC